>CM023455.1:12374113-13023749 GCA_013339765.2 Haemaphysalis longicornis | reverse complement strand
AGGGCCTCATTGTCCAGCCCCTCATTTGTTTCTGTTATATAGAATGATATTACTATTGACCTCAAATCTTTGTTCAAAATGTTCGCGAATGACTGTAGTTTACAGGACTATATAGAATGAACATGATTCTGAATACCTGAAGCATGATTTGAAGGTACTAGCATCCAGTGACTATTCAGAAATGTCGTTGAATGTTAAAAAGTTTGTTCACGTCCCTTTACAATAAACGTCATACCAGTTGAATACGTATAGTGTAAATGACGCTGCTTTAGAACGACCCTGGGATATAATAACTAGGAGTTTATTTAATCAGTGGTTTGAGGTGAACTAGGCACCTTTTTACGCATAAAAGTTAAGACTGCACGTATTTTTCGGTTATTCTGAGACAAAATTTCAGTGAACCTCTATCTAACTTAAAAGAACAACCGTATTTTGCTCCAGTGCGCTCAATGTTGAAGTACGCATGTGTTGGGATCCGTACACCATAGAGCTGGTCGATACGCTCGAGAACGTACAGAATGGGCAGTGCAGTTCTTTTTAGGTAATTGGGTTCGTCCACTTAGTGTGCCACAAAGCAAAAGTAAACGTTAAAGGTAAGACGTGAAAAATCGCAGACGAAACCTCAGATACAACTTCTTTCATAATATACATTCGAAAACTGGAATCCGAAACTGAGAGTATATCTTGAAGCGCCAAACATTACCCAAAGGATCCATATCTTGAAGAAAACGCAGTCAGCCCTCGTTAAACGAAGTCAGCGGACGGTGAAAAATTTTGTCATAAGCGGTATTTCGATATAAGCTACCACTTGAGAAAACTAAAGTAGTTGAGCTTTATTAGCGCCACAACCTAAGCGAATCAAAGCGCAATGTGTTCAGTGAAGCACAACTTTATTCAGGTGCAAAAAAGCCAGTGAGCTTTGGCTGTGTAATGTTCTTGCCGGGAGCGAGCAACCCCGCTCCTATTTGACCAGTCAGAGACTAGCGTCCGGACGCCGCGCAGACTGCAGAGCGAATGAGGAGGAGAAGTGTTCGGGAAGGTTGTCCTAAAAGAAATTGTTTAAAAGCGGCACTTTCATCTTTGTGAAATTCAACACTCAAGCTCCCTCGGCCACCCTCTTTTTTATTACAGGGGGCCGCCGCCGCACAGAAGACCGCAGCACCTGGCAATCTCGCCTGGCAACAACCCCAAATATTTTCTAAATCGATGGTAAAAGAGGCACAACAATTCAGGAATGACAAGTTGTGACCAGGGTTTAGTAATGAATTAATGAATGTCAACTGAGGCTGATAAATAAGCAGGGCTGCGCTGAAGGCCGGACGGGTGGTTGTGCCGCGGGCTCGCTTTGATGTGGGTGGTGGACCCCAAATGCTGTGGGTTTGTGCTGCTGCACAGTGCGGCTGAGTCATCTGCTTGCGCTGCATGCAGTGGTCGTGCCACCGCGCCTCAGTGCAGTTAACGTACGTAGCTGGCTGCTAAACTCCAATGCCTGCAGCATGGCCGAACTTCCGGCAGCTTGAAACCGGCTGGAGTCCGACAACCGCATCTCGGCTAATCTCCGGTTGCCGTACTTCGGCCACACACGGGTGGCTTTCGAATGGCCGGAGCCCTACGGCGGGAATCTGGCCGTATAAACGTTAGCCGGTCGACTGGCCGACGGAGAGTGGCTGTTCGATAGCATGGGTGTACGGCCGTATACGTCCAAAAGGACACGGGCCGGGCGCGGGCTTGGACACGGGCCGAACACGTTTGCCGGAAAAAGGCCGGATAGAAAATCACTGGCCAAAATACATCGGCTTAAGATAGGCCGAACGGTCCTGTGCTGCCAGGGTTGCAACTTCTGGTAGTGGGACCCTGACATTCCTTCGGCGATTCGGCCGTGATGGCCGCTTCCATGGTGCGTACCCAGGGCTGGTGAAGAAGGGGCCAGACGGAGTGCCTCGAGATGCACAGTCTTTGTCAAAATTTTCTAGGCCAAGCCGGAAACGCGCAGGCTGCCAAAAATTCTGTGTACACGCTTACGTCCCGTGGGAGGCTGAAACGTTTTATGTCGGAAATTTAGAGAAAACAGTTTTTTTTCTTACTGTCATAAGATATTTTTGTCACATTTAAAGGCAAAGCTTATTCTTTGAATTCTTTGTGGCCGAGAAGGCTTAGGATTGGCCCAGAAAAGTTTGACAAAGGGGGTACCAGATATGTCGTCCTTGATGCGAGAATCAGTGTCACATGAACCAGCATTTGAGGCGGCGGCAGTGGGTCGGCAAATGGGGTTTTGTAGGGGCGAGTAGTGGACGTCGCACTGTCGGTCTCTTGCTGGCCGGTTCCTTTCTGGTGAGAAGTTCCGCCTTGAGGACGAGCTAGGGTTGAACCGCGAGTGTGCAGCCCGCAGAGTTATCTGCGTGGATGCCTTTGTTTCAACGTTTCTGTGGTCGTAGTGCCTCTCGAGACGAGGGAATGCGCCGCTAAAGGCAAAGTCCCCGTAAACTCTACGCTGGCTGTGGCTAGCGATTGTGTCGGCGATCAAGGTGATAGTTTGGAGATCTTACCGGCAAAGCGTGGCTTACTAGTTCCTTCGCGTATCGTGGTAGGATCTGGTAGTGGGGTATTAACAGGAGGGCTCTCGCAGACACCTTTTTTGCACGGGTCGCCAGTGAAGTTGTGGCCGTCGCCCTGAAGATTGGGTCTGGTGTGCTGAGCTCAAGCGGAAGTGTTTCCCGAAGGATATAGTGCTTGATATGCTGTATGCAGACGGGGTCGAGTCATAAGGTGGGCTGGCGCTTAAAAAAAACGCTCTCCGAGATTGCCGCCGGAATCGGTGGGTTGGCGCGTGACAGTACGCCGGCGGTCGGATCACAAGCGCAGAACACGAACTTGAAGGCAGTAGCCGTGGACTCGGTGATAGATGCGGCCTCCTACCTTTAATGGAGATGTCCAAGCCCGGCCGGAACTTTGAGCAGCGACGACATGGAAACGTCCACGGGCACGGTCATGTTCCATCTGCTCGAGACCATGCGCCGCTGATAATGATGGTTATGTATGACGAGGATAGCCACCACTACAAAGTAATCCTTGTTAAGTGTTCAAGTGATGCCTCATCACTTCAAACTACTTCAGCGTCTCCCTCAACAGCCCCTTATTTGCTCGTGCAAAACCGATCCGGAGTAATACCAATCCGGAGTCATCCAGAGTTCAGAGGCAGTCCAAATACTGTCCTCGTATCAACAATCTATGGGAAAATAAGACTACGGAGATGCTTTTGGACGCTTTTTAGAGTGTGGAAATTAACAAATTTAGGACTAAGTATGCGCACTGCTGTGATAGCCAAGACCGGTACAACGCTACTGCCACCATAAAGGCAGGTCTACACATTCGCGCTGTAAGCCTTGTGGGCGCTCCTTGCTGAATTAAGCCATCCGGCCTTTGGACCCTGAGCGCTGTTGTCTACAGTGCCGCTGTCATGCTTGAACATCCTGAAGTGGTGAGTTATTCTGCCGACACGACGTGGAGGCGCCAGATGATCTCTGCCGCCAGGCCAATCAAGGACACAGCACAGCCAGCGCCGTAAATTAGTACGTAATCGCGAGAGGGCATGTCGAAGGAGATGACTCTGCTCGTTTCTTGGGGTGGGGGCAGCCGAGAGCGCTTCCAGTCGGTCAGACCGGACTCCTGCAGGGCCAGCAGGAGACGCCGGTGCTGGTGCCTGCAGCATGGGATACGGCAAAGTCGTTCATGGAACGAATAAAGAGTGAAGGCTAATCTCTTTTCCGGTTATTAGGAACGTACAATATTTCAAGCTGAAAGGCTTCGCAATGCTTCATGAAGAATAAATCAAAGCACCTTTCTGTTGAGTAAAATTGTTAAAATGCAAAGTTTTCTCCATGCAAACTCAGTCAAGTCAAAGTTAACATTCCACGCCCCCAAAGTCTAACATCCAAACTGTCAAAGTCAAGAGCAAATTCTGAGAGACCCGAATCTGGTGATGGTGCGATCGGATACATGGCAGCTTTTCATTCCGACTCCGAGAAGCATTTTTTATGGAGGCCGGGAATGTTTAAATCACCTATAATCGTCATCATTTAAAAACGCATCGTGTAAAGGTGGCTTTTCCGCAGTGCGTATTGGCGTAACTACATAACCATCAGTGAGATATAGAAAGCTTCACTTCAAAAAAATGAAGGAGCGGCCACTAACGCGTAAGCCTTGGAGGTAGCGAAGCTGGACGCACCAGTATCGTACTTCCTCTTTCTTGCCTCACGGCGTTGTTTAAGCGTCGTCGCTGTACGAGCGACCAAGGCTCGATGTTCGTCCTACTCCATCACAAACTGCTCTGCGCGCACGTCGCCTTCCTTCGGCGCGCGCATAGAGTTTCTTAGTAAGTATACTAGAGAGGAAGCTGCGCCTGGTAATCCATGTCGTCGTGGGGATTCGGCTTGGAGCGGTTTTGGGGATTTGCTTTCTTCACTATGCATTGACACGTCTACGAGCTACGAGGAAGCCGAAATCCTTCCTGTTCTGCGGCAGCCATGCTCGGTGACACAGCAGGCAGTGCGTCACCGCACCTTACGTTGGTCATGTAGCAGTCGAAAGACGTATGGCTGACAGGTAATATGCCACCGCGAAATTTTTAGCCGACGAAAAAAAATAAACAAAAGGTACTTCGACAAGGACGAGATACGACAGAAACGGGCGCCTGGATCCGTCCTATCTTGTCATCGTCCACGACTGTTTAACGCCACGTTTTCTTTTTTCTTGTTAAACTGCAGCTGACGGTCGGTGCGCCGGTTCACCACGAAGGCGACGTTTTTATAGGCACGCTGCAAAAACTTTCCAAACTCTTCAAACAACTTATTGTTTGAAATAATTGTAAAGTTAGTAAAATAAGAGTCTATAATAAGTTTCCTTCCCAAATATTAACATTGTTCGTAACTACTACCTTGGTCTGCAAAACAGCAAGAACAAACTTTCCGGGAAAAATGCGCTTTACCTCGTTTTTTCTTAGTTTTAAAAAAGCCTGTTTTATTTTCAAGTTACATAATTGCACACTATTTTTCGCGTTTTCGTGGAACTTTGTTACATTTGCGGTCACTAAAACGTTTTAATCCAAGTCAACGAAGAAATGTAGGCGAGCGCATGATCTAATGGCGGCCCATGACGACACAGACGGCCTTGGGGTGAACCGCATAGACGCTAGCGCCAGATTCTTCTCTAGCGTATATTGTAAGAAACTCTATGGTCGCGCGCTTTTTCTATGGTCGCGCGCTTTTTCGCTGTTGCGGCGGTGGCGGCGTCCTCGCCTTCCTGCGCCAGGTGGCGGCACGGGTCCTGCGCGCTTCTCCGTTCCCTCCTCGCCTCTCTTCCCGCCATTGGGTGCTGTTCCAATCAGGGCGCTTGAGGAAGGGGGTGTGGTTTGACCTCTAGCTTTCAAGGTCAAGACTGGTCACCCCGCGAAGACTGCCCGAGGTAGGGTACTGCAGCTTTCGCTACG
Source organism: Haemaphysalis longicornis (assembly GCA_013339765.2). Classification (NCBI taxonomy): domain Eukaryota; kingdom Metazoa; phylum Arthropoda; class Arachnida; order Ixodida; family Ixodidae; genus Haemaphysalis; species Haemaphysalis longicornis. The sequence goes on along the minus strand of CM023455.1, from coordinate 13,018,264 downwards.
AAAGCGGTGGCTAGCGTTGGTAACAGCAAAGTGGCTCCTTCTCAGGCGTTCCAACGCACAAGGCATGCATGACACGAGATGTCGTCTTAGACACATTTGCTCAAATCTGAAAACCTGCTGGGTGCACTAAAAACAATAAAACACACATTGATATTACATATCTCCGCAACACTTTTCCTGCCGTGTGAGACACAGTACCCGTATAGGAAATGACTTGTCCATCCTTCGCGGCTCATCCTCCTTTTTTTTTGCTTGTGATTCAATTCCTGAAAAAGCGACGCACACACACCAGACAGAATGAAAGCAGAAAATCCTGCTGTTGATAGCCGTTCAATCTGGCCGTCAAAGCTGGATTGCACTTCTTGGTTGCACGATCTGCTCACGCAGCATTTAGGCTACTCAGGGCCACAGCTCCTTTCATCAGTTTTCAGCGTGCGCAGTTAAAGTAGATAATTAGCTTGTCCGCAAGCATACACTGGCTTAGTCGGCAAATCCAGAAAAAAAGAAGTCGGTTTTTGAAGCGAAGCTTTATATTGCCGCGAATTTTGTATGGGTTTGTTTATTTATTGTTTGTTTTTACTGCTCTGTTTACTGCCCCGGCTTTGTTATCTGTGTCCCAAGCGAAGCGCGTGTTCTATTCTTTATTGTTTATGCCGCACGGGCTATCTCATTCAGATAAGCAGACTGTTCGTCTTAACGTCACTAGCCTAGAATAATCTTCTCTGATCTGCAATGTTCCGGATGTAAATCGATGGCTCCAGAACACTTGCGCCGAAAGATAAAAACCTGCAGAGCAGACGCCGCGGCATTCGAATCATCGACGCTCGCCTTCGCACGTCACTTTGTTGACTGCTGCTTTGCCGCCTGTTTTCTTTGAGTTGGTAGGGGAGCACAAGTTCGCTCCAATAAACTTGTTTTCCTTGAAGACAACTGCGTCGTCTTTGGCCACGTGACAATATGGCAGGGAAAAAATCCGGTCGTCCCGTATAAGCATAAAATTGATTGATTGTAGGGTTCACACGCCGACGCAACGAAGACGATGAGGCGCGCCGTAGTGAGGGGGCTCCGGATTAATTTCGACCACCTGGGGATCTTTAAACATGCGCCGAAATCTCGAGCAACACGGGCCGTTTTTGCTTTTCGCCTCCATCAGAAAAGCGGCCGCCGCGGCTGGGAATCGAACCCGCGACCTCGTACTCAGCAGCGCAACGCCTTAGCCACTGAGCCACCGCGGCGGGTATAAGCAGAAAACTCCTCCGGTGCAACGGCGTGCCCACGCGCAAAAAAGACATGGTAGAGAGGAGTTAGTAGTAAGGGGCGAGGCATTGGCTTAGTTTATAGATGGCGAAGATGCACCTTCGAATCGGCCGACAATGGTAAGTGCGAGCAACGCATCGGAGAACGAACTGTTGAAGGTTGCACTCACGCGCAAAACTTAAATGGCGAAGCTGTTGTAGGTGTTATCGACAGACACAAAGTTGAGTTTTAGTCAAATGTTGGCCCAAGACGAAATGTGGACACCACAAAAGAACGAGCAAGACGCCTTCGGTTGTCTTGTCCGTTTTCTTCTAGTATCTACGTTTTTTTGCGCTTTGAAACCTTTGGTTATGTCGTACCAACTGACCCACATCAAACTGTTGCTAGTTGAGTTTTATTATGCTCGGTATGCCGTGGTTGACGTTGGCGGCGGGGCATTTCAAAGACCTTATGTTGAGCAAAGCCAGAGTGAGCTCATCGTTTTCGTCGACGTTTTCCTACGCCGCTCTGCAAGCGCGACTTATCGTCTCTAGCGCATTATTTCCACGCCTTGGGTCACGAAGCACAACGGTCCCTTCCCCCTCAGCCTTGCGAGCTATCCGCGGTCGGGCCATGTGGAGTGGATGATTACCCACAGCAGCTTCGACAGGTCGCGGCTTTTGTACGGTGCGGAGCGCATGCGCATGACGACACGAGGACGAGCGAAAGAGGGTCGTGCGCTATGACGCGTCTTTTTCGTTCTAAACCAGTATAGCCACGATACGGTGAACGCTGGAGCTTTTCATGGCCAATGATGGCCTATCTTCCTAAGTGGGTATGCTCGGCTTGACGAACGTGCGTGCAAGGCATGAATGCACGAGCGCTCGGCATTTTCTTGGTATTTTAGGTGCGGAGTACCTTAGGACCACGCAAGTACCGGTCAATGTCCGTCCGCGTCCGTGCGCATAGCATTTTACAATCACAAAAATTACGCAGGCACTGGCAGGATTCGAGCCTGTGTCTGGTAGACAAGACAGAGTTAGTGTCAGTTGATTGATTGTAGGGTTTAACGCGCAGACGGAACGCAGGCGATGAGGCGCGCCGTAGTGGAGGGCTCCGGATTAATTTGCGGAAACCACCATCAAGCGAAAACCACCTGGGGATCTTTAACGTAGTGTGCGCCGAAATCTCGTACACACGGGCATTTTTGCGTTTTCGCCTCCATCAGAAAAGCGACCGCCACGGCCGGGAATCGAACCCGCGACCTCGTGCTCAGCAGCGTAACGCCTTAGCCACTGAGCCACCGCGGCGGGTAGTTAGTGTCAGTCGTCTTACCTATTGGGTACGACCGTAAGTTAGTACCCGAGAATCAAACGGCTTACTCCCTCGCCTGTAACGGTGCGGAGTACCATAGGACCTCCCAATGTCCGTCCGCGTTCGTCCATGCGCACACCACCATCGAGCGAAAATCAAGCGAAATTCGATTTTAGCCGTGAGTTGTAGTTTAATTTAGGGAATAATGAAGGTGTAACTCAGGGCTCATATCGAATGACGGTCGGGGCGCAAATCGGATGTCACTCGGGGCGCAACTTGGATGTCGTTTAGAGTCCCCGTACTCCGCACCCTCGCCATCACCCATGGAGTGGAGATGCTGCACTTTTTTAACGGCGGTCACCATACACAAACGATTTGCTGAAACGTTTCTCTGTTAAAAAATAATGCAGTTCCGCACCTGTGAAATCGGCTAAAACATCGGAATTGACTTCGGTACACTGGCGGCACCGCCCGCAGTGGCATCAGTATTGCTATTTCTCTTGAGGTCGGAGATGCTGCTTGAAATGGCGAAAGGGTTGGTCAGGGCCACCAGTAGGGAAAGGCAGTCTGCATAAATGTGCAGCTGAGAAGAAGATGTGTTGCAGTAAAAATTCTGGTTTAATTAATGCGGGGCTATTGTTTCGGCGGTTGAAAAACCCGCCTGGGAAACCAAGAAGACTATTCACAGCTTTTCTTGTTTCGAGGTCTAAAAAAGTACGACAAAAGCACAAGTAATAGACGTTGAAGTGTGGGAGGCGTGCTACCCACATGCTATCCCGGACGTGACATCATGTGAGATAGTTGCTGGATGTTCAAACGTAAGAATAAGGTGTGTGTTCATCGCGCCAAATGAACCGGTGGTAAGCCTATGGGACGACCAATTTCAGACGAGTTAAAAGTGAGTGAGTGAGATGTAATCGTTTGCTGCAGGTGAAACAGGAGCAATAACTGAGTGTTGATGTCAAGGTGAGTGCAGAGCGGCAAGAAATTCGCAATCATCTCAAGGGAAGCAATGCAGGTGGCGGTGTATGCTCCTGTGACCCCAAATAATGGTTATGTTATTAAAAAAGCCCCCGTGCTTTGAGGCTGTCGCGTTGGTGTGCCCACCATCACGCAGGACTACATGAAATAGAGGGAATGTGACTACAGGACATACAACTTAAGGTGTCAAAAGTGATCTCGTCTAACGCAATAGTGCATTTCGGCCACTTTATTAAGACCGCTGTCATTTTTTTTCATGCGTTCTTTCAAATAAACGGTATACGAACGACAAATGTCAGGGGATCATCAAAATCACACCTAATATTTTTAGTTGGGTGACGTGTTTAATGGTGATGCATTCTACTCTCACGTAGGCTTGCGTATCGCTCAACGTACCAACTGAGATACGAGCAGACAGGCACATTTCGAGGGATCAAGCACAAACTTGGCGCCTTGATACCATCGACGTACTGCCGTCAGCACCTCGTTTGCAATATTTTCCATTCGTCTTCTCCCAAGGCCATTTATAACGATTATGTTATTACCCGCGTAAGCCTGTATGTACGCGTCGTCAGGGATGTCTATACTGAGTAAATCGTAGAAACAGGCATTCTACATTAACTGACTCAGTAGAGGTTCTTGCGGGCTGCCTTTTGATGTTATTGCTTGTAGCGGTATCAGCCACGCGCACACAAGCAACTTACTGCGCACACTCAAACTTGATAAAGAAAGTGGGGCCCCTGACTTGTCTAAAGGCTGCATCGATAAGCAGACCTGTAACCACCAAGAACAATCCTGCTTTGACCGCCAATTTGAACGGCAAAAACACGCAAGGTTTCCTTCTTTCTTTTGCCTAGTGTGTATGAATGACTTTTGAATGACTTTTAAATGACTAGTGTGTTTGAGTGACTTTTTCAGAAAATAAGCACATACAAGAAAGGATTACAAGCGACGAAAGATTGACAACAAGGTTCGTGTCATCTCCTTTAGCACAGCGTGACCACACAGCGTGACAAAGTTTGTGGGGAGATATCGAGTCAATGTCGTTTTTGCCTGACCCAGCGAGTGGTCAAAGATTTTCCTGATGATGTCAAAAACAAACGATTTGCTCCAGAGATTGCATACATGTGCAGCTTTCCCGCTCATGGCGGTCCTTTCAACAGTGATTACTCTGCAATTTTTTAACAAAACGAAAAGTTCTTTTGCACAGATAATATTTGGGTGAATACTTCTTTGTGCACAGTTTCAAGTCGTACACGTTGCGCGACTGGGTTCCTCAGCCATGAGAACTATCCCATAGAAATGCATGGGGAGTTAGATTTGACAGCAAATTACACCTGAAATATCTTTTAGCGTTTAATCTTCACGTTGACTTCTAGCTTTACGCCAAATATAATAAGTGGTTTTTCTAGACAAGAAAGCTGGGTATGGATTAGACATGCTGTTGCCCTAAAGACGGAGCGCGTGCTCACAATGTGGCTGTAAGAACACTGCTGGAGGTCAAATGTCATAACACTGCACAAGGTGCAATCCTTCCCCAACAGTGGAACAAACCAGATTGCCGTGAAGGGCCAGCGATACGCTTGAGTAAGTGCACTTTCTCAAAAACTCGGGTAAAAGGTGCATTAGCGAACCGTTTCATTAGCCCTTTTAGAAAGAGAGTCTGAATTTCTGGAAAAACGATCACAACTTAATGCGTGACGTCATGTGTGGTTAAGAAATAAATACAGGTTTTTACAAAAGCAATAGAAGTGGCGCTTTGATTGTCGTGCTTGTTTCCTTCGTGTCCGCGTTTTTTGTGTTTGCACGCCTGAAGCTGTTGTTTGCTCTTTAAACTGGTTCCACAAAGGTAAATGCATCGGTATACAATCAGCCATTTCAATTACGCCCCACAAGACATCGGCACAGGCACGATTTGCTTCCGTATCGAGCCCAGACAAACATGTTCAAGAATACATTTTTCCACGTAAATATCGGAATGGAATTCACTACCTGAAGCGGTCTTCACATCTCCGTCCTGTTGCCATTTTTGAACGTGCCATATTATCTGTACTGTAGTTTCTTTTTTATGCAATGCCTTTATTTTTTATTGTATATTGGGAATGTGTAATATGGAGTTAGACCCGCCCGCGTTGTTCTGAAGGTCGTGTTAGCCTTTGTTTAAGGTCCTCTATACATCTCTGTATGATTAACGTATCTTGTATTTTGTGTTGTCATTATCATCTATCATGCCTACGTGTGTTTGCCACTGAATTTTTGTTCCTTTCCTGCCTGGTCTTTTCAAGAGTGCAGTTTGTTGTAAATAAATAAAAATAAATAATGAATAAACACTTGTCACTCTTGTCGAACGAACATGTCCACGTCGGGATTTTGCACCTTCAGCTTACCTTGCCGGAAACTTCCCGTGCGCTTGGGACAGTGCAAGGAACGCTATGAACGTATCTTCTGACTGGACGAAACCCATGTGGTGCTGCCGACGCATTGCAGTTTTGGTGCAAAACCCCAGCCCAGCATGAGTCCTCCTCGCGATCTTGGGGAAGCAGTACTGGCCGTCAGAGCAACTTTCCCCACAGTACTCCAGCGCTGTCCGCACCGCCTGTAGATGTGAAGAATTCGAAGGAGATCTCCGAATAGCCTCCGCGGTTCTAGGAGACATGCACGGCAAGATACGGCGGGCTCTGATCAGAACCACGAAGTCTTCAGTGTTACGGATTTCGGAAAAATACGCCGGAACACTTCGGGAAGCTGTTATGCCACTCTGGACGTCATTCAGCAGGAAAAACATGCCAAATACGAATGCTCCAAGCATCACTCTGTTGGACTCCAACACCCACGCTGATTCGGGTGGTGGACCTCGGCCCAGAAACGTGCTCACCAAGAAAACGGTTACATCCGAGAGGCGCGTGGTGGGATCCCCGTGCAAATGGCCCCTGATCCGGAATGCCGCAGTGTACGCTAGGGCAAAAAACGGCAAGGTGAAAAACAGGCCGAAAAAGCCGAGCCAGGTATTAGTAAACGATGGGGGAACCGGACGCGCAGGCAACACCACCAAGCATATGCGAATGGGTGGGTACGTGGCATAGGCGTAGAGGAAACATCCGTAGCCGAAGTTACTCACGTTGTCAGAAAGGCCGCAATTTACAGCGTTGGGTCCGAAGACTACGTCCGCAGTACGGTCTAGAATAAGGGAACCAGTGCCCCCCGTGGTGTCGCAGACAAAAGTCAATGTATTGTTTAAAGCCGTGTAGGCTTCTCGCATGGCGTAGATGTCGTCGTGGAGCACGTAGCCGCAATGGTTGCCAGGCCTGTCATGTATAGCATAGTGCACTTTGCGGTTCTTAGGGAACATTCCCCGTGGGGAATCGTAATGTGATCGCACCTCGCCCAGCGTTCGCAATATTTTGCGGCTCGTGCAATGCTTGTACTCATCGTACGGAGCATTGATCTCGGACTCACTAACCGTGACGACTTGGCACACGTGCTCCGAAAGCTTGCAGAGGACGTCGGCATGTTTTCCTACCGAAAATATCCACCGAACGCTTGCGTGATAAGTTTCAAAGTGTGCAACTTCTTGGAATATACGACGGGGCATCGTTTCGGGTCTGGGTACGATAACCAGGGCTGGCCTGCGAAAGATCGGAGACTGAATAATGTACCGAACAAAGGAATTGTAGCAGGGGCTGGGTGCTAAGCACGTCCACAACGCCACTGCCACGGTGAGATTTTGCACGGCCCTCACTGCTTCGCCGGCGTCTTCAGCGGAGCAAATCACAGCCACTCGAGTTCCCGGTTCGTTCATCGCTACAACGGCGTCGTGGAGGAGTCGAGACATCTGCATCAATGCTGTTGTCAAAAACAGAACAGGAATAAAACCTGTCAGATTACACTCCAAAAAGTTTTAGGTTCGTGACACTGCGAATCGCACGTTTCTGTAGAACGTGATGTTTAGCAAATGTAGAGTGTTGTTCCTAAATGAAATCCTTTCTCTGTTGAGTAGTTTACATTGCGTCGAAACCTTTAACCATGCAGCGACGTGTCGCTCAGTCTAACATATATATGAACATGCAATAATAATACCTACGTTTACTACACTTCTATACATCACTTTGTGCAGCTCCACAAGCTCTACCAGCTGTAGCTATATTGTAAGGAGCCGAAAAAAGGTATCATTACTGGTACTGATAAATTTTCTGTGTTGTCTAGTGAACGCCGACCAAAAAAGGAATCTGTATATTCAAGATTTTAGTGAAAGAGCCACAGAAGATGATAGCATAGATCCAGCCTGAATTAGAAATATATCGTAATAGCTTACGTAATCCATAATGCGCTTCAACAAATGTGTTTCAATTGAACTAAACGGCTGCCTTACTGCGGTGAATATTTGGCCCATTTTTTGACTCCACAACCCTCCGAACAGCACTGAACTTGGACGGGATATTCACCTGTTTACGTCGCAACAATGAGTCTTTCCCAATAGTGATCAATCCTTGCGCTTGTCGCAGTAACACGTGCTCTATAAACCAATCTTTTTCGCAATGTACCAAAGCTCAAATTCAGGAAATCACTCCGTGAATATGAGCTGGCGTGCTCGATGACAGTTCTGATTCACACAAAACCCGGGAAAATATCTTGCGAGAATTGTCAGCTCCAAGTTGCGAACGATGTGCGTGATTTTTCTTGTCACGTGACCTGTTCAGCTTTCGCGGCTCTGTACCTTAAGTGGGGATAGTGGTGCACGCTACAGTGGTTTAACTCCCCGCGCAATGGACATAACTGTTTTTTTTTGTCCAATACGTACAATCCGCTTAACGAGGACTACACACGCAAAGAAAACTCACTGTGTGTCCCTAACTATACGGAACTTAAACGAAACGTTTTAGGGAAATACCCTAACACACTCAGACACTTCGCGCTTACGATGCTCTACAAAATCTCTCCACGGGTGTTCCTTCAAGCTGGAGAGATGACAAACGAGGGTACCATAATATTATCGAACCAAGGCGTAGCGGGCCAAACACGCCTGCGGAGAGCGACGCGTTTTGGCTTGCGTTTTCTTTCTCAGGAGACTGGTCGGCCAGTGGTCTAAAACACGCAGAGCGGGTACAGGAGCATTTTTGGACAGCAGAAAAATGCGGCAAGAAACGCGCCCCTTTCCGGACATGTGGTTGGCTTTAGAGCTTCTCTTCTCAGTGCCTCAAATCGGGTCGCCATTCAACTTGGTGGGACGGTTTTGAGGATCGTTCTTTTTAGCAAGAAGGGGAATTGTGAACGATGATTCTGCTTTGCGTTTCGACAGTACGGAGGTTACTAACGCACGTAACGCGTTCTCACACACTTTTCGCATATCTCGTTTATACGCATGACTACTAACCTGCTGGGTAACACAATCTATTTATTTAGGTTACCCCCAAAACCCCAGTGCGGGGTGTTACATGAGGGGTGGGCAGGGCTTCTTCGATGTGCTTTTTGAACAGGATTGGTGCCCGACGTGGGACGGAAGGTCATTGCAATCCTTGGCTGTCTGAGTAAACAATGAGTGAAGGGGTGCAGTTGTGCGGGCACGCGCAGGATACACTGTGTCGTGGTACTTAGTGCGGGAAGATATGCGATGCGCTGGCACGACAACAGTTGTGTCGGACAATGAGTGAAAGAATTTATAAATGTGGACTACTGTAGCGAGTTTGTGTCTCAAGTAAAGGTTGGGAAGATGGGCGTTATTATTTAAGTTAGTAACGCTTGAGTGACGCGAGTAATCTGAATATATAAACGTAGCTGGTCTATTTTGGACGGATCTTTATATTTTAGATAGATTAGATGGGGGCGAGCCCCAGACGGTGCAAGCGTATTCAAGTTTCGGACGGACTAATGTTAGATATGCTGAAAGTTTACCAGACGGGGAGCGAGTCTATGTTCACAAAAATTCAATCTGTTGCTTTATTCGTAGCTCCGGCAGGTAGTGTTTAGAGCCCGGAAAACAGTTAATTCGACAGGTAAACTATCCATTTTTCAGACGAACGCGATTCAGAAAAATTAGCAACAAATATAAGCTTTTAGGGATTGACACACAGATGATAAGATGTACCCAGCTGTTCGCACAAGCAAAACTTTCCGAACGCTGTGCCTAAAATTGCAACCAGAATATTTGTGTCTCGTTTACGTTTGCCGATTTCCCTAGTGATCCACTATGTTCGCTGGCAATAGTGCTTCTGCAGAACTAAATGGCTTTCTACTGCGACCGATCTGACCTATCTGAACTGCAAACTACTTGAACTGTGCGGCCAACAATAAACGGGACATTCACCCGTTTACGTCTCAACGAACCTTTGCCAACCCTTGCATTCACCGCCATAAGAGCTACTCAACGTTATTCGCAGTATAAAAACGGGCAAACGAAAGGAACCGCTTCGTGGACTTGACCCGAGTTGCAGTACGACAGCTGTGGTTCCCACAAAAACACGAGCGAAAATGTCGCGAGAATTGTCAGCTGCAAAATGGGAGCAGACTGCAAAGTGCAAAGGACGGGCCTGATTTCCCTTGCCACCCGCCGCGGTGGCTCAGTGGCTAAGGCGTTGCGCTGCTGAGCACGAGGTCGCGGGTTCGATTCCCGGCCGCGGCGGCCGCTTTTCTGATGGAGGCGAAAAGCAAAAACGCCCGTGTGTACGAGATTTCGGCGCACGGTAAAGATCCCCAGGTGGTCAAAATTAATCCGGAGCCCTCCACTACGGCGCGCCTCATCGCCTGCGTTGCGTCGGCGCGTTAAACCCCACAATCAATCAATCGATTTCCCTTGCCACATAGCTGCTGAGCTAGCTGAAAGGGCGAAGACAGCCGGCCGCACCAGCGGAGTTATGGACTCAACAAATCGATTACGAATACGCTACCCCTCTCTTTCTCTACCGCATTGCCACTCGAAGGCTATCGCAAATACAGCGCTTATTTTACCAAAGTTTCTGTAAAAATACATTTGTAAAGTCCGGAGATTTATGTTACCTGCTATAGCGTGGCTGGTGCAGGGTTACTCCCGTTTTTATTTAGGTTGTTTTTATTTTTTTTTGTAGGGAACATTATTTTTTTCCCTAGGAGGGAGCAGTGATGTACGCTATAACGCTCTCACTTTCGACCCATCGTATGAAACTGTGTCTTTTGTTCAATGTTCACAAGCGGCCTAACAAGGACGACGCCCGCAACGGAAACTAACAGTGAGATAAAAACCGCAGAACAAGTAGACGCGCCGTGTTTACAGTGTTCGACAAGCTTCGTTATCTCTGCAGAACGTGGAAGTACACCTACAACTTTCCATGTGCTTCCACGTTTTGTAGAGATAACGAACGCGTGTGTTAGGAGGTTGGACGGTATCGGTCGAAGCCGTAAAGCTCCTGTTTTCACGGCCCCCAGTAGGGCCACAAAGAAGCCTGGTGCGCTGTCTTTGCGCATCTTTGCGTTTTAGGCAACACTGACACCTTGGATGCACAATTTGGCGTTGAGTTGTGGCAGTTGGAGATTGTTAACTCTCTAACTGTACTCTCCCAACATTTAGCACATATCCCGTTTCTGAGCACGACTCTAGTAACACGCTCGACAGATATCTAAAAAGAAATGTTTGGTAAGATATAGAAAAGTTTTTCGATGCGTCTGACTGAATACCTAACACAATTTGTGGTTTTGTTGCCGAATCAGTTTCGTTTCGGTGCTGGATACTCCACTAACCTTGCCCTCGTGGGCTTTACAGGTAAAAGTAAAAGCATGCTTGAAACCGGAAGACAAGGTGGGTCCGTTTTTGAGTTCACAAGGACAAAGAATAGACAGGGCGAGCGCTTGTCCACTCTATTCTTCGCCTTCGTGGGTATAATTTTTGCGCTCTTTATCAAGATAAGGGAGCCGGTCGTGGCCAGACGCTGGCAACAAAACTATAAGTAAATAAAACAGGAGGCATCGTTGGTGGCAATATTCCCAACTGGCATGCTGAAACGACATCATGGGACAAAAATCGGACGAAATGCATGCTGCGCACATGTACACTGGGCACATACTCTGTTTTCTTGGTGTTTTTGTTAGCACCATTACATTTATATATGTCGTTTTGTAAATAAAATTTCAGTTGGAAGTTAGCGCTTTTCTTTGACCCGTTCGTCCCCCGTCTGCATTTTCGAGCTTGAAATTTGTGCCACATATTACAAACAAGCTCAAACCCATACGTGGAAATTCTAACTTTGCAGTAAACATTCCCCAGAAATGTCCGCTTCCCCGACGTGTCAAAATACTCTGGACCCCAGTCCATTCTATTCTCCAGGGCAATGACACCGCCCATAATACTGCATGAGAGCTAACCAACCAGGGATAGAGGCTGCGAGCCCGCTGCTCACCTGCCACGAGATCGTTCAGCAATACAGGCTCGAGTGCACAGCTTACAACTCCGCCGCCCCCCTCCGGCCACGAATCCTTAACGAAATTGGAGGAGCGACTCCTTAGCTGCTTCATACACGTTACCCCACCCGACAAAATTGCACCTAATACCCCGCACCCAGTACTCCCTCTGTGTCAGTTTGGAAGCTTATTCGAGGGTAAACGTACACAAAAGATGAACATGACGTCCCAAGTAAGAACTTTCGCGGGGACCTCCTAGCACATCGTGGATTTGATGAAGCATGATATGCAGCAGACAATGGGTGTTATGACAAAGTTTTTACATCATGTGTATAGTACGAAGTAGTGACGTGGAAAAACAGAACGAAAATACTTTATACGATGTTAAAAAATAACGAAGATAAGGAACAAGTCTGCATTGATTACAAGAGCAGGACTAAGCCATATGTAAAGAGAGGTTTTTGTAAAATATTGCGCAAATCTCCACTTACACAATAGGAACAGCGAAATTGTAATTACACACGTAACATACAACTCATCAAAACAGTTTGTAACAAGTAGAAAGTAAAGAAAATGACCCAATTTCAATTTGAGAATTGACGCTATATCTAGCATTGTGTAGTTAGTTTAGTAATTAGGTATTTTTTGGTTCATCGGCAAAATGGGCCCGTCGTGAAAGACTGATTTCAGGAGGAATTGAGTTCCACCCAGAGGCACCAGGAAATTTAGCAGTCATTTTTCCGTAGTTCGTGTGAACATTGATCAAAATAATATTTCCACCTGCAGATAACTGAGTTGTATTACTGTTAGCAAAAAGTTCAGGGGCGAAACTTTCTATGCGCATATTGGGATGCATCAGGCGAAACATGATGACTGCAAAATTTAAAGTAAAGGAAACATTGGAAGAAAGTGTGTTTAAGTCAATGTGTAGGGGGATGGAGTGACAAAGGTAAGGACTGAGCGTCATTAGCCGCACGGCTTGGTTTTGGAGACACCGTAGATTATTATCTAGGCGTGTGTCGTACCTGTTTTCTTAAGATGACGAGCAATAAAAGATGGCTGTGTATGTAAGAGTAGTGTAGTAACAGGATAACATGTTGTGGAAAGTATCGTCGGGCTTTCAGAATGACGTGAATACCGAAATAAACCTTTTTAAGTAGCGACTGCACATGAGCATGAAACTTCAGATGTTTATCCAAAATGACGCAAAGAAAACCTGCGCCCTCGGAAGCTAGTATTTTGTTATCATGTCTTACAACTGAAAGACGCATGTTAACCGTTTTCTGTGGGGGAAGAAATGCCACAATTTTTGTTTTTGTAGCATTCATTTGCAATTGATGATTTACGGACCTCTAGTGGATGTGATAAAGTCTGTTTTGAAGTGTGATGGGGTTGCTGAAGGACGTAAATATAGTGGTGTCACCGCATATAACAGACATTTTGAGCTTTGAAGCACATTAGGCAAATAATTAAAAATAACAAAAAAAAATGGATGACCTAGAAGTGAGCCCTGAGGAATAGCCCTGTTATCTATTTTTTTAGGAAAAGTGACCGTTAATTTGCACCATCTGACATCGATCGGTCAAATAACAGAAAATAGGTTTAAGAGGAGAGCCAGAAATGCAAAATAATTGAAGTTTGTGCAGTATTTATTTATTTATTTTGAATACCCTAAAGGCCCGAAAGGGCATTACATAGGGGGGATGCAATTCAAACAACGTAACTCAACACATATCGATACACACTACTAACCGCAGTCAGACACCTATCTGTGTAAAAGGTTGAATTTACAAAAAAAAAATTAGAGAAAGAGAGAGAGAGTAAGAGGGCAATTAACCTCTGCAGTGCATCACACCACTGAACCAGGCACTCTCGGGGGTCAGGTTTAGAAATAACTTACGGTTCAAAACAACAACAACAACAAATCAAATCAAAGAAATCAAAGGGCTGACAAAAGTGGCATTTCTACATCTGATAGATGTGAAAATATCTCATACATTTAAAGAAACATTTACTTATACATTTTAAACTTATACATTTAGGTATCATTGAGTTGTTATGATTGTGTAGAATGCTTTAGTAAGGTGAATAAAAGAGCACCAAAAAGAGAGAGTGGTAAGGTTAATAAAAGCTGGACCATACGGCAGAGAGTGTCAGTAGCGAAGCTGGCACTATCTACCATAGGGTGTGGGTGTGTAAAAATAAACGCCAATATAGACAGAATTCCTCGTCGGTCTCATGAGCAGTCGAAGAGCATGCTGTCCAGTTGTAGCCCGGACGACAAGCTCAAAGTTGGTGGGAAGGGCCGTAGCAGCTGCAACCACGAATGGGACCCTGAAATGAGGACAGTGCGCAAATATTTTGACAATAAATAATTCTATTCCTCATACTCATACCGCTCCAATAAAGCGCATTCAAAATCAAACAATAGCGATCACAGGATGGTTAGATGCAAGATAAGCTGAATCTTGGAAGAGAAAGAACAAAACTGGTGAAAACTAAGAAAACCCCCATGGAACCAGTCAGAGCCAGATGGCAGGAGTTTAAAATACCTCTTCAAAACAAATTCTCGTTTTTGAATGAGCAGGAGAAAGTCAGTGTAGACAGGCTAAATGACAACATAACATCGGCCCTGCGGGAATCAGCAGAAGGTGTGGGCGAAGAAACATGTAGAGAACAAACTGGAAAACTAACTAAAAAAACGAAGGAACTAATTGCCAAACGTAAGAACGTAAGTGTCAAGTACGGAATCGGACTGAATTGGCCGAGTTGTCGAAACTGCTTCACAGAAATAAAACGAAAGACATCCGTTGTGGCAGTGTTTTTTACCGTGTATATTTGCATTAGGAGTAGCCATTTTCCTGTCTGTTTTGGCTATCACCTCATGATTTTGTGCACTGTAATATCGGATCATACCTAACTGGTTCCCTGCGGTGACGTAAGGCGGGTTTTTTGAACAGGAGGGCGATCCTCGACATGATTCCGCAGAATTTTAACATCGCACGCTTGGTTCATTTTGCTCACACGACTTCAGCCCATGAACTGCTTTAAAATCGAATCACGACTAAAGCAATTATCGGTTAATCGGAAAGTTATTTGATCAATTACTTTGCCCTACAGGAAAGGCACTGGCAACTAAACACCAGCTTCCCCTACTCCCAGTAAGTGATATGTTTGCCATTCGTTGGCGTTTCCTAAAAAAAGATAAGACGCCGGTTATCATCTGTTGTTTTGCGAAGCAATCGGACAGAACATTTTGGTGAAAAAATAGAAAGAAGCTTAGGAGCCTGGATAAAGATTTTTTCTTGAGTGAAAACCTGAACGAAAGAACACGTGCGTTGTTGTTTGAGGCAAAGAGCTGGGCCAACGAAGCGAGGCAAAGAAATAGGCATTTCAGTAAAGCAGAGTCTTACACTGCGAAGATCCATGAAGATAGAAGTAGCGCTGTTTTGCAAGCGTCACAATTTCAAACTCTATCTAGTTAAGTCCGAGAAAGGCGAGTGAGGTGCAAACTTTTATTCTTAAACTTACAAACAGCGTCCCATCTGGCATCGATGCTACGGCACCGCTTCCCGTGAAACCCGTCACCCCTGATATTATTGAAGTTTTAGCTTTGATTAATATTTTACATTATCGACTGAGGTTTTTTTCTGAAAAAAAAGAAAGTAGCGTGAGTTAGGCCAATTCAGAAGGGTGGTGGCGATGATGAGTTATCCAATTACAGGTCAAACTCTGTGTTCACTGTCTTTTCAAAATTATTTGAAGATATAATACAGCGCCTCCTCTATACTCTCTCTCAGTGCCTGTCAGTTGGCTCTCTGACGGCCGTTGGTTCTATGCGCAGGCAACGCACTTTCCAAGCGCGTGGGGGCGCCACGTAAACCTGGTGGCTATGGTGGCTAGGAAGAGGTTATGCTCAAATGCTCGAGGAATAACCCGAAAGCCATCTTAGCCTTGGATTTAAAAGGTGCGTTTCACATTGTCAGTCATAAGGCCATAATTAAACTACTGAATGACCTTAACTACAGGGAACGACCCTACAAATACATTCGAGACTTCCTCGACGGCCGAAAAAAACATTCTGACGGTGGGAGATTTAAAGTCCAATGCAGTTTCTCTTAGCAACAAGGGCACACCCCAGGGTGCGGTGATCTTCTCCTTGCTGTTTAATATAGCTCTAACAGGCCTCCCTCCGCTCCCGCCTGCCATTTTAGGCAAACGCGCTGAATTATATGCGGATGACATCACCATATGGGCTATTCATGGGCCAGTTAGGAACATGGAAACTGACCTACAAAAGGCGACCTACATTGTCAGCGAATGCGGACGACAATGTGGCCTAGCCTGGTCGCCGCAAAGATGTGAGCCGCTGGTTGTCTCGCCACGTAAGAAACTACCTCCCGGGTCGCGAACCATCTCCCTAGAAGTGGATGGCCACCCTATTGTTTCAACTCGGCAGGGGAGAATCTTAGGCATGCTTTTACAGTCGGATCGCTTCAACACCAAACTGCTGGACCGACTTAAGCACACCACGGAGCAAGTGTCCCACATGATCCGCAGAGTCACCACAAAAACGGGAGGCATGTGAGACGCGGATGTGCTTAGGCTAGTCGAAACCTATGGGTACTTACGACCTCCCCTAAGCTGTGCTCTCGAAGACTGAAAAGGACAAGGTAGAAGCAGCTATGCGCAAAGTGTACAAGCTGGTTATGGGACAACGTGTCAGCACCTCGACGCAGGACTCATACACTTGAGATTTTAAACCTAGGATGATCTCCTCGAAGCTCATCATTTTAACCAATCACTACATCTCAGCTCCACTTCCACCAGCTGAACAATTCTGGAAGGAAACATTTATCCCGCACACCACCAGGATCACAGAAGCGCCAGAGCAAAAGCTATCTTCAAACGGTAGAGCAACAACTCCACCACAGTATACACAGACATGGCCTCCTACCCCGGAAGGAGAGCTATGACCGGCGTTGTGACTACAGCTCAAGCCTTCCTCAGAAGTGCATCCATTCCTACCACCCATGCACTACAGGCCGAAGAAGCGGCCATCGCCCCAACAATTGCTCAAACCCATGCACTACAGGCCGAAGAAGTGGCCATCGCCCCAGCAATTGCTCAAACCCCTCCAGAGATGATTATTACTCCACCACAGTATACACAGACACGGCCTCCTACCACGGAAGGGCACGGCGGCACTCTTGGCATGCGGGTGGATAACCCCTTCGTATTTTTCATGCAGCTAATCGTTGCCTTGCTGCTGATACCGGCAAGGAGCAACGCAGAACACCAGCAAGCGGAGGTGACGATCATGGTCAACGGCGCAGGCCCCATATTGTGTCCCACGCCCCCGATCTTGGATAGCAACTGGAATCGTCACTACCACTCGTCGTCGGAGACATTCTGCGGCGGCGCGAAAACATGTGGCGCCCTGGCGGTGCCCGCTCTGCAAAGTATTAAGGCCATCCACGATCCTCTGCGCAGCAAAGGGCACGGCGGCACTCTTGGCATGCGGCTGGATAACCCCTTCGTATTTTTCATGCAGGTGAGAAAACATTACTGTAAATGCTTCCATTCCGATAACCCCTGCATAATTGTGCTGCCGTGCGCAAGGCTGCTGTGCTCATGTGTTTATGAACTAGCGTCGTGCCTTACCGAATTACTATTGCTGGCTGGCGATGTCGAAACCAACCCCGGACCTAAAACGGACGAGCTGCTACAGAAGTTAGAACTGATTGCTGGCGACATCAAGGAAATTAAAGAAGATAGACTGACTTCAATTGACAAAAAACTAGAAAATCTTGATGTTTTGGCCACGAAAATTTCGAGCTGTGTTGAACAAGTTGCACATCTACAGGAAGTTGTGTCTGCCCTCGAACTGAAGGTAGACGATTTAGAAAACCGTTGAGGGAGGTGCAACTTAATAATATACGGAATACCTGAATACCAAAATGAGGACAATTCCACCCTAGAAGAAGCTGTAACTGAAACGGTGTTTAAAGAGAAGCTTGAAATTGATGGTGTCGGTATTGATCGAATACACAGACTAGGGAAGCCAGCCGCAAATAAAACTAGGCCCATAATTCTTAAGCTGCACGACTTTCGAGACAAAACGCGAGTGTTCAAAAACTGCCACAAGTTAAAAGGAACAGACTTATCGGTTAGCGAAGATTTCTCGGTGCGGGTACGGGACATAAGAAGAGACTTGTGGAACTGTGCAAAGGCTAATAAAGAGTGAGGGGACAAATTTTCACTAGCCTATGATAAACTCCGAATAAACAAAGTCTGGTATCAATGGGATTAAGCAAAAAAAGACAAAGTTGCTGTACGTACCGACACGAGTGCTTCTTCAATTGAAAAAATAAGGAAGTCGAAGCACCGGCACTACGCCCTCGGCGCCCAAATCAACCTGCCAAACCATAGACTTTGCCAATGTGAACGCACGAAGCATTCTAAATAAATCCGAGGCTCTTGAATCGTTACTGCTTTGCATAAAACCCGACTTCTTAGCAATAACCGAAACATGGCTCACACACGACGTTATGAATTTTGAAATTACACCGCCGGCTATGTTATCGCACGGAAAGATAGAACAACACGTGGAGGAGGCGTGGCCATCCTTATTAACAAAAAAATACCTTATACTGTTATGCCTGAAGCTTTCGATGTAGAGGCAATATTCTGTAAACTGATGTTTGGTTCATGTAATGTTATTGTAGGATGTGTTTATCTAAGCCCCAATTCCGGAACAGATAGCTTGCAAGCCCTGCATGGCTACATGCACCGACATGTTGCTGGTGCAAGGGTTATCTTGTTGGGGATTTCAATCTCCCGACTATTAACTGGGAAACATTACGGTTCCAGTGCGCACGCTCGGAAATACTTTTTGATTTAATGTTGTCCTTTAACCTCAGCCAGATCGTGAAAGAGCCAACACGTGTTCAAGGAACGAAATCAAACATACTTGACCTGATTTTTACAAGCAACCATTTCCCAACACATGACTAAAATTGAAATAATCACCGGTATATCAGACGACAAACTAGTTCTATGTACCTCCCACATTCAAAGAAGTAAAACTGATTCAGTATCACGGACCACATTTGCGGACTTCGAAAACGCTGACGATACAACTATAATTGATTATCTTTCCTTCCAGTCAGAGTCATTCGTAAATGCTTCAGATCATCCCTCCGCCGATATAGATACAGTGTGGCAATTATTTAAAAATATTGTACTACACTGCCTTCACAATTAGGTACCAGTAAAAACAAAAAAACTAATAAGCATAACCCATGGATAACGCGAGACGTTATTCATGCCAAACGCAGGGTTAAAAGACTTAGGAAATCGCTGAAGCATAAACATAATCCTTCTAGGAATTCACTTTGCACTTCCATAGTTGAAATGAAATCTAAAATTAGGATGGCGAAAGGTCACTATTTTAAAAACGTTCTACCGAGCTTTATTCAAAACGCGCCAAAGAAATTCTGGGATTATCTTAACCCTAAAAAAGTACTGACAAACCGACCACGGGAACAAACCGCACAACAGCAGAGTCCTTAAACACGTACTTTACATCTGTTTTCACTATCGATGATGGTAAACTACCGCATATGGACTCATGTGACGAAAATCACCTCGAACCAGTCTCTGTGACTGAAGCAGGCGTACTCAACCTTTTGCTAAGTCTTGACATAAAAAAAAGCCCTGGCCCTGACAAGATTCCAAACCAATTCCTAAGAAGGTATGCCGAATGAATAGCAAAGTATTTATATGTCATCTTCAACAAATCCCTCCTGACAGGTACTGTTCCAAAAGAATGGAAGAAGGCAAAATAATTCCTATACCTAAATGCGATAACACAAATGATGAATCAAACTACAGACCAATTAATTTAACATGCACAGTATGCAAAATTTTGGAACACATAATTCTTAAACATTTGACCACTTACCTCGAGCAAAAACGCTTTTTGTCACCTTCCCAACATGGGTTTCGTAGAGGGCTATCGACAGTAACTCAGCTAGCTGAACTGATACACGACTTGTCTTCGAGCATTGATAACTAAAAACAAGTAGGCCTCATCCTACTAGACTTTTCAAAAGCTTTCGATCGTGTCTCACACGAAAAATTAATTAAGAAACTTCAGTCAGCTATAGGAAATTGCTCGGTTGTTCGCTGGATTAAAAATTACCTATCTGATAGGACACAGTACGTCGAGATAAATAATGAAACTTCCTCTATAGCAACAGTAACTTCCGGAGTACCTCAAGGCAGCGTCCTAGCACCTTTGCTCTTTCTTATATTTATTAATGACTTACCCCTGAATATTCCTGTTACCGTAAAGCTTTTCGCCGACGATTGCATACTGTACAATGAAATTAACTCCCACGAAGATCATATAGCGCTAAACAATGCCCTAGAAACCGTGTCAGAATGGTGCGCTGATTGGCAAATGACCATTAACGCCAAAAAATCCGCTCTGCTGACAATAACAAGAAAAAAAACAGGTCTAATTTCCCCTACACCATTATTAACATTCCCCTGCCACGAGTTTATGAACATAAATACCTCGGCCTAACAATAACCCTGGATCTCAGGTGGGACTCCCACATATCCATAGTAACCTCAGCTGCGTTACGGCGCTTGATGTTCCTTAGACGACGCCTTCGGTTAGCTCCTGCAGAAACAAAACTAATTGCGTACAAAACTTTCGTCAGACCTGTGTTAGAGTACGCCAATATTGTTTGGTTCCCATTCTCTGTCACTAAAATTAACAAGTTAGAAGGAATTCAGAGGAAAGCAATTAGGTTTATATATATACAATAAATATCTATTATCTGACTCACCCACTGAACTTATTAAAAAAGCTGGAATCCTAACTCTTCAAAACAGAGCCAAACTAGCACGACTACGGTTCATGTACCAACTGATACATGGAGAGATAAAGATTAATAAATCCAAATACATCTCTATTGCACAAACAAGACTGACACGTCACACACATTCCGAAATGCTTGACGAGTGCTCATTTCACACAGATTCATTTAAATATTCATTCTTCCCATTGGCAACAAGGGAATGGAACCGGCTGAGCCCTTCTATAATACACTGTACTTCACTGGATAATTTTACCGCGGCAGTAAAAGAGCATTTACAAGGCCACAACGAATAACCCGACTACATTACAGATTCTCTGAATTACTCGTGTTCTGTACGAATTTTGTGCTTTTGTTAAATCAATAAAAGAAGGTAGTTGTTGTCAGGTTGTCATGGGTACAAGTACGAACATTGATTGTTGTTTTATTCTATATACTGCGGGACTTGTTTGTCATGCTACGTCATAGTAGGTACGATGCAAATTATGTTACTCCTTTACTGTTCATTCCTTTTTCAAACAATTACCCTGTGCTAAAAAGGGACTAGCTCTCAACATGTATTCCCCTCGTGTATGTATGTGTTATAACTTGAAAGCCCAAATGATTTGTTTTTTTATTATTGTTCACCTTCTATGAAATGCCTTTCCTGCTAAAATCCCAAATGGGATTGGCAGTATCTGTAAATAAATAAATAAATAAATAAATTACGGACTACCAACACGCATGTCGAGCTTTTTCTAACGGCTCCATCTCACCCCCGCAGCACAAATTCCACTGAAAAATCATTCACAACACCGTGTAAAGATCCTTTGGGCTCCATCCCTGCCGACGTGCCAGGCAACGAAGCTGCCCACCAGCATGCCCGAGATCTGACACACTTGGCTAGTCAGGAGTTCGGAAAGCATTGACATGTCTGTCCCCTTTGGCCGTTCAAAGAAATTGCGCAGAAACACCACCTGGAGCGAATCCTGTACCCTCATCCACACAACGGCCTCAATAAAGAACAAAACCGCCACCTTCGAGGCATCAAAACACTTTCCCGACCCACATACAAACCACTTTCTGGCCTCCACCCTGTACTCATCGCAATGGCACTTCTGCGAGATTCCGGGCACGCTTTGCCATGTTGTGCGGGGCTGTGATAAAAACCCCAACCTACCCCCCTCGCCATTACCCTACCCTGAGCACTGGGAGAGAGCAATGTTTAGCTTGGACCCTGACGACCATCTTTGGCTGGTGAACAGAGTTCAAGAAGCCGGACGGTCTCAAGGGGTCCTGGTAGCAGCAACGACTTGTCACAACCACGGACTCAACTTAAAAGCCACGGATATGCTGGACAAGGGCACTGTGACGTTCAATGTAAAATACCCGTGCGACACTAACAGACCTCTATTTTGATGTTTTGACCTTGACCATGCGCTGAAGAATGTAAACTCTCTGTTTTTAGCTCATGACTAGGAGCGAAGGAAGAAATTTTGTCATCTTACCTGAAGGATACGTAGGACCTGCAGAAGAACCTGACGCTGAAACCAGTCCGTTACCTCAGCCGAAAGCACGTCCATCCGTAAAATATCGAAAATATGAACGTGGCAGGGGCCATCCAAATTTTTTCTCTAGCGGTGACTGCTGCGTTAGAACACTTAAGAGAACAAGCCGGACACATATGCAGCTCGTCGTTTGCAACTGCAGGTCACACCAGCACATTCATGAGGAACTTTTATCCCCGCTTCATACTTCTGTACACGAGCAATACAACCCAGCATCTGCGCAAAAAGTTCCACGATGTTTGGCATTACGACGATGCTGACGACGACATGTTTAAGTGGCTCGAGGCTACCATGCCTATGTACGGGAAAGATAAAAAAAAAGGTGCGGCGACAAAAGTGAGTTGCTCAAGAAGGAAACATAGGGGTCATTTATAATCACCACCTAGTATATGTTGTCTGTATAAGGTATTTCATTTTCGTGCTTACACGCAACTTCAACAGCGATCCGATAGAGTCGCTTTTAGGAATGCTGCGCATGTATGCTGGCTTTAACGAAATTTTGGATGTTCGTGCTGCAATCTAGGGACTTCATAAAATGCTCAAAACGAGAATCACAGCATCGAGTGCCATTTGGAATGTCACTCACGCCCAAGAAACCGTAGCAATGATGTCTCAGTTGCCGCCTTCGGAGTCCCCGCCACCACCAACACCTTCTCAGTCAAACCTTCTACTTTCAAGATATGCTGTGCACATGATTTAAAGGCTCAACGCTGACGTTTTGGCATCTTCGCTGCCTTCACTGAAGGTATCAGCAACAGTTTATGTAGGTGGTAACGTCCAGTGTAATACACGGGAAGATGAACTGCGAGAGTTGTGACGCCCATTCTACAAAACATAGAACGAACCAACCCCTGTATACATTCACCCTCAATCAGGATCGCGGTGGACTCCTTTACCCCTCAGACAAGTTGCTATTCTCGCTACTTTGCGAGCTTTTGGTGAAAAGGCACTGAAGGGGAACTCATTACTGCCAGGACCTCTTATAACGATGGTGGACAACGCAGTTCCTATTCAATGTACCTTCAAGCTACACATGTGCATGCTCACCAGTAAGTTGCACGAGCAAAATTTAGTGCAGCTGATCGCGGTGCGTTTTTTTTGAGACCTCTCCTCGCGAACCGTGCCTTCGGTGTCAAAGGAAGGCATTATGCTGCCCTGTTCATCACCAAAAAACCATTATCAAGAAACAAACTTCAACTGTGCGGAAGCACTGAAAGACATTCTGCCTGTACCTAACAATGGATATCCTCAAGTACTTCGAACTTTGAAGTCAGTGTGCTAAACAGAGTTGAAAAAATGTTCTTCTCTTTCCTTTTTCCCAAGCCATGGGCGTGTTTTACTACATCTGTCGCGGATGATTTCTATTAACAGCTTTAGATAGCTGATAAATAGACGTATTTGGACGATGGTTGCTCGCCGTACACGCCTTTAGAGTGACCTCTACTGTCTTTTAGCTTTACCAACTTTTGAAATTCGCGTCGTCGTCAACGCGGCAAACCTGCTGTCATTGCGGACAAGCGTATTTGAGCGACGTGCTGGAAGCTTCAACCTATTTAAGTGGCGGCGCATAGCGGCGGGGCTATGCACTAGCGCCAGCGGTGCCAGGTGGTGTATTTCTGGTTATTTTGCCAGGCACTGAAAGTATCCTACAGGTGGTGGTTATACCTAATACACATAACAAACTTCATGAACACACACAAGGTCAGTTTCACAGTGATTTGTGCGGCTTTCAAAAACAAGGCAACTCAGCAAGCTTCACTTAATATTAAGAATAGTGTAATAGAAAATATAGAGGAAATAAATTTTTGCCTTGGGTACTCTTGGACCCACAAAGAGAATTTGACTTAATAAATCACGAATAATTCCAAAGAAAGGCCTAAAAATGTAGGAAGGCGTGGAGTGTAGGCAGACCTAGTGGGGAACTTTTTAAGTAATTAATTTGTTGAATTTAATGGCTTCAATCGAAGTTATTGGAAGTAGAACTTTGTGTTCCGCAAGAATCAATGCTGGGACCGTTGTTATCTTTAATATATCCGAATAATATTCCAAACATACTTTAGTATGAAGTAAAAATAAATTTCAAAATATTAACAAACGGGTTGCACAAAATTAGTTTACAGCTAAACGCATCGAAGACTACCCATATCATTTTAGACCGAAAAATAAAATACATCACGGCATTCAAATTGAATATCAGGGCAACATGGTCAGCGAAGTCAAAGAACAGCAGTTGTTAGTAGTATGTCTAAAGAAGAATAATCTTGACACCCTCATACAGAACATTTAGGCAATAAAATTTGAAAACAAATATTGGCGTTCTCTAGATTATGTGGTTTAAGCACGGTTTGGTTCAAAAAACAGCCTGAGGAGATTCTTGCCTATTCTAGGATTTGCTACGGAATATTAGCGACGGGAACCACATATAAAGCAAATTCTAAAGAGATGTTCATCGTACAAAAAAAGAGGGCGGGTTGACCATTCCTGTGAACGGGTCGTCCGTTTTGTCTATGCAGTACGCTTAAAGCTGGCCAAGTTTATTATATGACGCTTTCAAAAACAATACATCACGAAACAAGACGTGTATAGTCTTTTAGATATCCAAAAATGCATACAACGAAATCACGAACCAACTAAGGCAAGCAGTCTTTTCTCTTTCAACACACCGACATACTATACAAAGTTGCAGAGCTGATAGATTTCCAATGCACGAGAAGCAAATTTCAATCACAGGCAAATGAATACCTTTTGTGAGAATTTCGGCTTCAATGTCTAGAAATGTGGGTGTTGTTTAGACTTGTCACTTAATGCGCTGGCGTTGTTTTAGTGTCTATGTTTAAAACTTAATTATAATTCTACTCTGACTGTTCGTTGCACTTTTTTTTTACTTTACTTTTATGTACTTTAAGGACCTTTATTGCACCTTAGCCTTGTTGTTCTTTATTGTGAGGTGGTTTACATGTTTCTTATGTTTTTTATTACTCCAATATTGAATTTTCCAACGTGTCAATATTGTTTATTCTTTGTGCTGTACCAAAAGGAGCTGGGGACACGTTTTTTTATCCAACACAAATCACTTAGACGTTGTGTGGTGGTGACATGAATATAAATATGCTCATACTGGAAGCGATCGTAGAAAAACGTGACATTTTGTTTAAATCCCTTTGCTTTTCAAATGCATATCACTGCTCCTACAGGAATAAAACAAATATCTTCGCGCTTCATCGATTTGTTCGTAACAAATATATCGACATAAAAACTCACGGCTGGTGTTATTACTGCAGATTGAGTGATTATTTGCCACTACACGTGTGTTGCAGGAAACCTTTATGTGACAAAAACAAAAAGGAAACGCTATGCACCAAGCGAGTAGGCCAACAAACTCCCAAAGCATTTCCAAAAATTAATTTAGGGGCTCCTTGGAGCAATGTACTGAAAATAAATGAGTCAAAGAAGGCCAACAAGAATTTCTAACGTTTGCTGCTATACTGCCTCTATGGTAATTTATGCTGCCTATTTTCTTCTGGCTAAAATCAAACCAAACAGAAAACTTCGTAAACTATGGAATAACACCGAATTTTGCAAAAGAATACAAGAAAAGGATATGTTATTTAGCTACTTTATAAAACAACAGGTTCAAACCTCTTTAAAGAATTCGAGGTTAACAGAAATCGCCTAAAAATAGACTTAAAAAGGCAAAGAAAGAACATTATGAGACTCTGTTTAGCTCAGCTTATATGTGTTCAGACAAGGAAAAGCCTAATGCACTATAAATGAAAAGAGCAAGGGGGGAAATGCTAAATTAATTTTAAATCCCAATTCTTCCACGGGTTTAGTACATCGCATAAATCTTAACCGCGAGGTTATATCAGGAACGTCATTAAACAACACTCTAAATACATTTTTAAATTTCACAGAAAATGGTGGTGATCGTAATAATCTTGGAAATTTCCCCTATATTGACAGTTCCATTTTTCTAGATGAGGCGATTGAAAATGAATGAAATAATTAGTTTTCAGTTTTCACTCTAGCACCACACTTGATATCCACGGGGTGCCAGTACAACCAATAAAACATAATATTATGTTCCATCTACCATATATAATGCTTTGGCCAGGCCATTTTCGCATGTCCCGTTTTGCCTTGCACTGCGTAGACTGGCTCAAATTAACACAATTTTTACCGTTCATCTGGTTGATGTTGATAAGTCGGTAATTATTTTATAAAGCCCGAGAGTAGAAACACTACCATGCGCGGTGTGCGGCGGCCACACCAACTAAAGTTTGTAATGACGGGAGGAGGTGCCCCGTGACTGGAAGATGATCAGGATTAGCATTCAAACAAGTTTCGATTCTGTAAAACAACATGCTTGACATCCGTTAACGGACATTCTCGCTATCTCAATAATCGTCCTACCGTGCTTCATCCATGCTGTCGACTGTAAAAGTGCTAAGATAAGCTTCTCAGGACGGCTTGGACTCGTATAAATCACTAGCCGAGGCCTACGCAGCGGATGAACCCCCTCCGCGTCACCGCAGACGGTCAAATGTCATGCGCTTTTCCCGCATATTTGGAGCTTGCCTCACTCATGCCTGTATCGAAAAAAGGGTGTTCGCACTACGCCAAGGGTCTGCTTATTCTGACCTGTTTTCACATCCCGCAAGCAGTCGGTGCTTGTGTCAACAGCACGCCAAAAAGAACTCGCTAACGCGTGAGTGTCAGTCTGCGCGCGCTCTGCGAACTTGGTTGTGAAGCAGTGAACGTTATGGCCCAAAACATGGTGAACTCAGTATAGAAAACATCGTACAAAAAAAAAAAAAAACAATCTACAAAAAAAAAGTATATACCCTCAGGGGGTTCGAACTTGCGACTGTCAAAACAACATTCCTAGCACGCCAGACCACTCGGTCGCGGTGTAGCAATGTCGGAGATGGAAATATAAGGTATATAACGTATAACCAGTTGACACTTTTATTTAGTTTTAGCATTTTAAGTAGTTTAGGTTAGTATTTGATGTATAGAGCTTGTGCAGTAAGCGTCCCCCAAATTCCGCAAAATCTCACGTCTAGCAATCGCATTTCTTAGATAGAGAATCGTTCGCAGATGTGTGGTCGTGCTGCTGACCGCTTTGCTTGTTTACCCAGCGCAAAAAAGTGCTTCCCGCTCCCTAGTTTTATGCTGTACGGTAAGATTCAGTCAATTGTATTTCGATAGTGCCTATATTGACTTCGCTGACTCTTTTGCCACCTTCAAATGGCCTTACATTTTCCTACTAGCGTACCAGTCACCAAAGCGTCGCATGTGCTTTTGTGCAGCGCTTGTGTGGAGGTACCTGGACTTGGAGCTAGATACAGCCTACAAACTAATAAAGTAAAGAAAGGCACATTATTCCATTCACAAACGTGTCGTGACTTCGTTTCAACTGAGCGAACATATTGCGACGCCTCGGTGGTAGGCGGACTAAGCGCTGGCTCGCCTGACTCTGCCGGAAAGGTCATTCAGCCGTGCAGTATCTCAGTCAAGCCAAGTCATCTCGTCTTGACGTCCCACAAAAACACGCAGAGAGGAGGAGAGCATTTTCGAATTGATTTTTCCACTAAATAAATTCGCGTAAACACGCTCAGGATGGTCGAAACATGGCCCATGGACTCCGGACTACAATTTGCGCTAGTAATACCGCAATGTTTACAAATTACTTCGGTTTCCCTTTAAATGCAAGTGGCACGCGTTACCGTCCTCTTCAAAAAAGACGACAGAAAACTTATCTAATTACCTTCCTGTGTTCATTTTGCCAACCTTATCTAAGGCATTAGAAAAACTAATCTTGTAGCGGGAGAATTATTTCGGAAAGGTGTTTGAGTTCCTTCACGATTCAAGGTATGGTTTCCGCCCTGGCCTTATGCATAATATGCTCTTATGGCATAGAAATAGGTCATTTATCAGCGACTCGAGCAGGGAAACGCTTTTATACGTGTATTCGTAGATTTTACGAAAACGTTCGACCACATTATACAAAAACAGGAACGATACAGTATTCAGGGAACGGGGGATCATTATTACAATCTCTTCTGCAACACGGTAATCACATTGTTAGCCTGGACAGATAAAACACAGATTCTTTGTCAATCCTTGCATAAGCTCCACAGGGAAGCATATGAGAGCTTTCGTATTCAATATTTACAGTATTAATATTGTGACCATTTTCTATATATGATAATTTATTGTCATACGCCAGAGGATGCGAGGTATAGGATTTTAACAAAAAAATTAGTAAATAAAATAATAACAAATGCAAACCTAGTGTTTGACTAGTTAAAAAAGTGGACATGAGAAAACTTGTGTTTAAAGAATGTTGCCAACACTAAGGCTATGTTGTTTCGTGGCACAAAATGGAGCCGTAATTTCAAATCCACCGCGATCATCCTAAAGCCCACCCTCGGTCGAGATAGCCTCTTCTGTAAAGTATTAGGGGTGGTAATTCAAGCAAACCATTATCATGAGATCACCATATACGCTCATTTAGCCCCGAGGCTGTCTCAGGTAGGTGGGCTTGCATACTGAGAAAAGCAACTTCCTTCGTTTGAATATTTTGTTAGTTTACAATACACTTATTTTCCTTAGGAATTATTTACTGTGTTAAGTTTGGGCTTTTATCTACTAGGAAATGCTAAATAAACTTCATTTATTGCAAAAGTGGTTCGTACGGGATGAAGAGAAAATGAAAAGTACTTATCATACCCGTAATTATTTCAAAAATATAACCAAACACGAGAAGAAAACTGTCGATTTTCTTTTGTCCAAGAAATATAAGCACGACAAAGAACTTTGACACGTTTCTAAAGCAGTTGGCAGCTTTAGAACTCAACGAGCCTAAGTTTCATTTTCCAAAAAATGAAGTATGGTCTGTTCATCCCTCTAGAACCCCATACGGAATTCAATCGCTGGGAAATAAATTTCCAAGATTGCAAAATAAACTTTCAGAAAGAAATCTACTTAGAAAAAAACTCTTCAAAACAATTGGGAAAACATTTTCTTTTGGCGCCATAACCACTCGCTTTTTTTACTGGTAATTTTCTATGGAATGTGTTTTTGTATCCTGTTTTGTTGGCATTTATTTTGTATACGTTTTTCTGTTTCCTGACGATATGTATTCTTGTATCTTGTTTTGTGTTGTTTTTTTGAAAATAAATACGTATTGGGATATTGCCACATTTATAACTGCGGGGTTCTTCCTTATTATACTGCTTTTTTGTTTGCAAGGCAAACGCTCCGGTACTTCCCATTTTCGGTACTTCCCAAAATTTATTTTTTTTGGTTCTAGCATTACACCTTTCGTTTTATCGCACAACTACAACGGTTATTCCTGTTGTCGCAGACCTGCTGCTTTTACGCATATGAAACGAAGGTTTCTGTGTGAGTGTTACGGCTGCTGCCATGTGTTCCGGAAGCGTATGCCCTTGTCAAGCCGGCATCGCGCCAGCTTTTTTTGCAGGTCTCCTGCATCATGTGTCTTTGATGCCCAATAAACATAATAATATTATTAATATAAATTCTCCCACGTTTTGACGAACTGTATTTGACAGGTCTCCCGGCGGCCTCGCCGTGAGACCGAGTTTCTGGATTCTGCAATGCTGAACCTGCTACTGAAGGCGGAATTTCTTCGCAAACTTTGGGTTTCCTGGCTCCACCGTCCGACCATGTTCTTGTTCACTTCTGGGGCCTGTTGAACGCGCAGAAACACAGAGACTCTTGCTCCGCATTTTTTCTAAGGAGATATGCATCGATATACCTCTGGCTGCAGTTCTCGGCATCACTTGGCCGTTCGAGCATCGACCGGCAATATAAGCGTGTGGTTTCCGTCCCCTCTTCGTAGTCGGAGGCGAAACTCTCCCCGTTTTGACGCCTTCTTCTTGACATGTAACTGGGTCCTTCCCCAAGAACTCAAAACCCTTTTGCTGATTGCCTCCGACTGCATCCTTGCTGTGTGAATTTGAGTCGTGAATTTACAATGGCAGGAGATGAAATGTGTATTGCTTGCCAGAAAGGTATGCCGGATGATGGTAGATTCATGAAGTGCTCGGACTGTAATTACTTGTATCCCTCGGCAGACTTTCTCGGGGATCGCCCGAAAAAGTTCACTACGATGGGTCAAGGGAAAATGGTCACATGTGCATACAAAATCTGTAGAGTGAGTAAGAAATGCCAGGAATCCAGTTGGCAGCCGGATGAGGCTATGGAAGTTGAATGGCCTGGCTGAGGCCACCGTGCTTTTAGAGCTGCGGAGCATAACAAACAGCCTAGAAATGTAGCATCCAGTTGGCAGCCGGATGAGGCTATGGAAGTTGAATGGCCTGGCTGAGGCCACCGTGCTTTTAGAGCTGCGGAGCATAACAAACAGCCTAGAAATGTAGCATCCAGTTGGCAGCCGGATGAGGCTACGGAGGTTGAATGGCCTGGCTCGGAGGCCACCGTGCTTTTAGAGCTGCGGAGCATAACAAACAGCCTAGAAAAGTAGCAAGCACCCCATGAGAAATTATATTTCATCCTTCAGAAAGGAAAATTCCTGGTAGATCTGCGGAATTCCAGGCCTTAGAATGTTCGGTTATTTTATTTCCAAACAATGAGCTCGGTTCTTGCTCAAGGCAAGGAGTGTCATGATCAAGTCTTTTGGTGGGCTGAGAAGTTCGACGACTTGAAAGCTGTTGCCCAGGAACGAGCAGCTCAGATACAACGTCTCCTGGATGAACGTAATGATACGGAACAATACAGTCGGAGGGCAAACCTCGAGCATCCATGGGATGCCGGTCGAGCAGCGCGAGGATTTGCCGCAAAACCTCTCTCATCTCGCTGACAAATCAAATTTATCGGACTTTTCTGCTTCCGATGTTGCTGAGAGTGCACAGGCTTCTTAGCAAGCTTGATACATTGCCCACTAATCTCGTGGGATTGGTTGAAAATGACATAAATCAAACACAGGTGGAGTGAAAGAGTGGTTAGAGGTAAAAAGAGAAAAAAAGATTCCTTTGTGTCTCTGCTTGTTCTAAAGAGCACACAGCAAGAAGGGCAACAAAGTTTGACAGTGAAACGACAAAAACAATGAAAGGGTATAGAGACAAATGATAAGACGAACAAATAACAGGAAACAGTTTCAAGAATAGGTACGTATCAGTTGGTTAAACGGAGCCAC
The DNA here is from genome assembly GCA_013339765.2 of Haemaphysalis longicornis. NCBI lineage: Eukaryota > Metazoa > Arthropoda > Arachnida > Ixodida > Ixodidae > Haemaphysalis > Haemaphysalis longicornis. The sequence continues at coordinate 12,986,747 of CM023455.1, read as the reverse complement.
GGAAAACCTTAATGATAATAAGGATAATTATGATTAAAAAGATATTAATAAAAATAATGATAATAGTAATAATAATAATATTTATTGTCCTATTTACAAAGCGAAGGGGCAGGCCCGTAGAAGCCAAAATAGGCTTGTCTGAATTGGCCTTGCAAGCAGGAAAAACGACAAAAGGAAGGAAAACTGCAAAATAAAATACTTACAAAGTCAATAAAGTAAAAAGAGCGTAAGCAGGGCATAAGCAAAATCATCGTAAAATACACCAGAATTCACGCATAGACACATTCTTATAACTACAACGCATCTATACGTACTTGTATATGTAAATAACGTCAGATACATAAATTAGGCACAGAAGTCAACAATGATTTTTAAGTTGTTTTTTAATTGCGTAGCAAGAATTTCTTGGAGAAAAGCATTAAATAATTTGGCATATGGCCATGTCAGAGGATGTACTGATGCGGGGGGACTGAAAAACGAGGCTCATTTCTTACAAGCCTGGCAGACTTGACTTCATGTTTATAAGGAGACAAACAAAAATTGGTTACAATCACATTTTAAATAAATAAAGCATCAAATTTTAGTAAATTCATCGTCTGGAATACATACTTCACGTCTGATAGCGGCAATCCATTAGTAATAGACATCAATCTATTTTTCAATAAACTCTTAACGCGAAATTTCCAACGCGACGAAGAAAAATAAAAATGCCTCTCTTTTCCCATACCTCATTACACTGTAAGCGAGCGCATACCAATGCTTTTCTTGACCTGGAAGGGAACAAATGGTTTGATGTTCTAAGCACTCAAGCTACGTTTCGGAGGTTTCCGCAGACTTATGCTAAATGTTAATGCAAAGCCAATGCGGAAATAGAAGTAATGCTTCAATATTTAATGGAATCGAAGTAATTTACAACTTCGCTCTCACAGGAGGTGCACTGGTGATCATGTATACAAATAGAAGCGTTAATCACAGTAGTTTTTAATGAATTACGAAAACACATTAGCTTAGTTTTAGGAGACTTTACTTTAATAGGGCTTTTGGAGAACCAATGCACAACATTACAGATGCCATTTTAAGCATGTTTATTGTCATTCTATAATTCACATATTTAGAGACTCTGTCAACTCCGCACTGGTAAACCATGCATTTAGAAATTTACACAGAAAATTTCTTCATTAAGTATTGAAAGGCCATGGCAAAAAAATAGAACATTGTGGAACACGACAAAAAAGAGATGAGGGTCTGCTAAAATAAATCGGTAATCAGTAGCAACAACCAGAGAGCGTTCCAAGAGATACTTATTCAGAAGATCAAAAAACGTACCACGGAAACCCAATAAGTACAATTTACTTATCAATATATTGTGGCACACATAATCCAAGGCTTTAGAAACAAGTAAAAATAAACCACAAGCGAATAAGGTACTGTCAACAGCAATAACAGGTTATCGGTAAATTCTTCCAATAGAGCAATTTCGCCACGGCCAGATACAAAACCATACTACCGAGGCCACAAAACGGAGACTTGTTCTAGGAAAGAAGAAATCGTTTGCAAAAGGTATTTTTCAGGAAATTGAGAACCTCGCGGCAAAATAAATATGAGCCTGTACGAGTCAAGATTATCTTTCGGGCCTCGTTTATAAAGAGGCTTACCGATGACGCTTTTGGTTGGTTAAGAATGTCTGCGCCAGTAATAAATCCATTAAGAATGAAAAGAATAACGTCAGATACAACATCGAAGTTTCTGCAAATCGTTTCTTCCCGTATTATATGATAACCAGGGCGATCAATACTGTTCTGAAACTGAAAATCAGGGACCTCAGCTCAGTTTTAGAGAGGCAAGGCTGAAACAGCCATGACGGAATGAATTTTTGGAGTGTGCAAGAATCATGTATAGGACAGCAGTATTATGGGGAGGAACCCGGAAAACATGTACTAATGCGTCCGCCATAATTTCAGCATCACCCGAAAAAAGCTTAAGAGACAGCAGGTTTACTAGTATTGTCACGCAAACTGCTTACTACCCACAATGTCTTTGACTGGATTTTTTTGCATATAGGCTGACATTTTGAGAGAAATGCGCCAGTTTAACAGATCCTAAAATGACCAAAACTCTATTGTGGGTACTCTTGTATTTCGCGCGCAAAGCCTCATGTTTAGGTGCCCGCTTTACACGCCTCTATAAATATTCTCTGTACCAAACTAGCTTGCCTGACGTCCGAGGTTAAACAACTTAGTCTTCACGCCCGCTCTCTCATTACAGAAGGAGTACTTCAAGCCCGGAACCATTTAGGTTGCTTGCATAAGTTTGGCTACACCGTTCTAGGAGAGGAGCTCTCCGTCATCAGAGATTACCATTCGAAGCTGAATATCAAACGGACGAAACATATTTTTATTTACAAAGAAAAGCGGATATGGCGGCAAACAAGTGCCCTGTCTACCTGACAAGTAGAAGCATAAGAAACTAGCTCTTAAAAAAATGACCAAAATAATGGTCCGCGACCTGTGAGCGATGACGGAAAGATGAAAAGCAGTTTCGGCACCCAAAGAGATATGATTTAAACACGATTGAACAAGTTTCTCGCCGACAACCTTTTCTCGAGGGACAAAATTGACTACACTTTCGAAACCAGACGAACAAAGTGTTCCAATTAATGTGCCACTGTAAGTTGGCCTGGATGTAGTAAATTTATATTCAAGATAACTGTTAAACCTAATTTATTCAACTGCACCAACACTTTTAAGTAAGGCACCCAATTCAATAAAAACCAGGCCATATGATTTGAGGAAGGGCACTAAACTGCTAATAGCACTATTTCCACAGTAGCACAGGCTCCGGTAACGGCTAATAATTCTGCGTGTGCCAAAGTTGCAACCAAAGACATCACTACAAAGTGCTTACGAATGAAAATAGCTAAGCCGCCCCCCTTCCTCCGACGAAATGATCGTGTGAAAAAATGGCAGCTGAAGCCCTGCAACCAAAAAAAGCTAGTAGGTGTGTTTATATTTATTTCGGAAATTATAAAATTTACAACTAATTCAGCTACGGATTCTGCAACGCTGTTGAATTACTATGAGTATTTTCGAAGATTGTGAACAGTATTGTTAACAGCTATTAGGTCCTTTTAAGGTCTACTACGAGGACAATTCAAGATTCAAGGAAGTGAGTTGACGTGTCGTTTAAGTTATTTTTGCAATGTCAATACATGTGACTACTCGAAGGAGGCGCGTGTTCGGGTTCTTTTTTGCAAAGGTATCGCCTCCCTCGACCCAACAGAGCTTACAGTCGTTATTTTTTGCTGCTGTTCTGGCGTGCCAGATGAAGTCACCGTTCCACTTGTTCACGTATTTGTTTAAAAACAATTTTTGCAACGCACCCTCATTGGTGCAAACAAAACGAAGATTTCCGCGTGCCTCCAATCGCGTTTCTTCGGAGCCGACGGACACAAATCGCATAAGACTAGTGGGCCATGTATCAAGCTTGCTAAGATGCCTGTGCACTCTCAGCAACATTGGAAGCAGAAAAGTCTGATAAATTTGATTTGCCAGCGCGTTGAGAGAGTTTCTTGCCGCAAATACTCGCCGTGCTCGACCGGCATAACATGGATCTCAAGGTGTGCCCTCCGAATGTATTGTTCCGTATCATTCAGTTCATCCAGGAGACGTTGTATCTGAGTTGCTCTTCCATAGGCAACAGCTTTCAAGTCGTCGAACTTCTCAGCCCACCAAGAGGACTTGCTCATGACACTCCCTGCCTTGAGCAAGAACCGGGCTCATTGTTTGGAAATTAAATAACTGAACATTCTAAGTCCTGGAAATTCCGCTCATATACCAGAAATTTCCCTTTTGAAGCATGGAATCTAATTTCTCATGGGGTGCTTGCAACATTTCTAGGCTGTTCGTTATGCTCCGCAGCCCTAAAAGCATGGTGGCCTCCGAGCCAGGCCATTCAACCTACGTAGCCTCATCCGGCTGCCAACTGGATTCCTGGCATTTCTTACTCACTCTACAGATTTTGCTACACATGCGTTCATTCTCCCTTGACCCATCGTAGTGAACCTGTGTTGGGCGATCCCGAAGCAAGTCTGCCCGACGTGATACAAGTATACAGACCGAGCACTTCATGAATCTACCATCATCCGGCATACCTTTCTGGCAAGCATACACATTTGATCTCCTGCCATTGTAAATTCACGACTCAAATTCACACAGCAAGGATGCAGTCGGAGGCAATCAGCAAGAGGGTTTCGAGTTCTTGTGGATGGCCCCAATTACCTCTCAAAAGAAGTCAAAACGGGGAGAGTTTCGCCTCCTACTGCGTAGAGGGGACGGAAACCACACGCTTATATTGATGGTCTGATGCTTGAACGGCCAAGTGATGCCGAGAACTGCAGCCAGGGGCACATCGATGCACAGATTTGTAGAAGAAATGCGGATGAAGAGTCTCTGTGCGTCTGCGCGTTCAACAGGTCCCAGGAGTGACCAAGAACACGATCGGACGGCGGAGCCAGGAAACCCAAATTTTTTGAAGAAATTCTGCCTTTAGTAGCAAGTTAAGCATTGCAGAAGCCAGAAACTTGGTCTCATGGCGAGGCCGCCGGGATACCTGTCAAATACAGTTCATCAAGACGCGAGAGAATTAATAATAATAATATTAATAAGTTTTTTGTGCATCAAAGACACATGATGCAGGAAACCTGGATAAAAAGCTGGCGCGTAGCCGGCTTGACAAGGGCACACGCTTCTGGAACACATGGCAGCAGCCGTACCACTCACATAGAAACCCCGTTTCATATGCGTAAAAGCAGCAGGTTTGCGACAACTGGAATAATCATTGTACTTGTGCGATAAAACAAAATGTGTAATGCTAGAACACACAAAAAAATAAATTTCTCAATGGGAAGTACACGCGTTTGCCTTGCAACCAAAAAATGCATTATAATAAAGAAGAACGCCGCAGTTATAGATGAGGCAAATACACAATGGGTTCTTATTTTTCAACAGACAACACAAAACAAGTAACAATGATGAATATCGTCAGGGAACACAAAACAGTATACAAAATTCATGTAAACAAAACAGGTTTCACAAATACATTCCATAGAAAATTACAAGTAACAAGAGCGAGTGATTTTCACGCCAAAAGAAAATGCTTTCGCACTTGTTTTGAACAGTTTTTTTCTGAGTCGATTTTTTTTAGCGTACGTTGATTTTGCAATCTTGGAAATTTATTTTCCAACGATTGACTTTTGTTTGTGGTTCTAAATGAATGAACAGTCGACACTTCATTTTTCTGAATATGATACTTAGGCTGGTTGAGTTCTAAATCTGCCAAGTCCATTAGGAACGGGTCACAGTTCTTTGTCTTGCTTATATTGCTTGTTGAAAGCAATCGTGAATTGTTGTGGCATTTGCTTATATTTTTGAAATAACGAACGAGTATGGTCAGTAATTTTTACGCTCTGTTCGGCCCGTACGAACCACGTTTGCAATAAATGAAGTTTATTTAGCATTTCGTTAGTAGCTCATGGCCCCAAACGTAATAGCAGGTAAATAATTCCTGAGGAAAATAAGGTATTGTTAGCTAACAAAATAATCCAAGGAAGGGAGTGCTTTTTACAGTATACAAGACCGCCTACGTGAGATAGCTTAGTGGCTTAAAAAGTGTATATGGGGATCCTATGATAATGTTACTTGAAATACTACCCCTAGTAATATTTGAGAAAAGGCTATCTCGACCGAGGTTGGCTTTAGTAATATCGTTTGATTTGAAATTACGACTGTATTTTGAGCACGGAAAAACATACCTTGTCGTCCTTACTCTTTTTGTCCGGTTTTCGTCGGCGCTGACCATCCTGAACACAGCCATAGTGTTTGTAACATTTCTTTAGGACGGTTTTCTCTTGTCGACATTTCTAAACTAATCAACACTAAATGTGCATTTGTTATTATTCATTTACTGATTTTTTGTTAAAAATCTATATACTCGCATCCTCTGCGTATAACTTTAGAGAAAATGGTCCCAATATCAATACTGTAAATTTTGAAGACGAAAGGTCCGAAATGCTCCCCTGTGGAGCTCCTGCAACGATAGACACAGAATCTGTATTGTAACTGCCCAGGCAACAATCTGATTATTGTATTGAAAAACAGATTGTAAAAATGATCTCCAGTTCCCTGAATACTGTATCGTTCTAGTTTTTGTATAATGTGGTCAAAAGTTTTGGTAATATCTGCGAACAAGCGTAGCAAAATGTTTCCCTTTTCGAGTTGCTGATAAATGTACTCATTGTGTGCCATAAGTGCATATTATGTACCAAGGCCATTGCGGAAACCATACCGTGAATCGTGGACGAACTGAAACAACTTTCCAAAATAATTCTTCCGCTTGAATATTACTTTTTCTAATGCCTTAGATGAGATTGGCGGAAAGAACACAGGTAGGTAATGCGACAAGTCATTCATATCGTCATTTTTGAAGAGGATGGTAAAGTGTGCCACTTTCATATAAGTAGCGAAAACGGCCTGGCCAATGCCCAAAATAAATATATGCGTAAATAAGGTAGACGGAACATAATAACATGTTTTATTGGCTGTACTGGCAACCGGTGAATATCAAGTGTGGTACTAGTGTTAAAACTGAAATATAAATTTTTCACTTTATTTTCAATCACCGCATCTAGAAAAATGGAACTGTCGGTATAGGAAAATTTCCAATATTAGTACGATGACCACAATCTTCTGTGAAAATTAATAAGGTATTAAGACTATTGGTAAATGCATTCCTGATATTACCTCGCGGTTAAGATATTGTCACGAAGACAAGGACGATGCAGTTGTGTTGAATGAGAAACACGTTTATTGGAGCGAACTTGTGCTCCCCTAACAACTCAAAAGAATACAGAGGCGGCGAAGCAGCGGTCAACAAAGTGACTTGCACAGGCGAGTGTCGTCGAATCGAATGCCCCGGCGTCCGAACTGCAGGCTTTTTATCTTTTGGCGCGCGTGGTTCTCGAAACGTCGATTCGCATCGAGAACATAGTAGATCCAAGAAGATTATTCTGGGCTGTTCACGTTAGATCGGAATGCTCTCCCTATCACAACAGATAACACATGCGGCACAGAAAGAAAGAATGACACGCGCTTTCCCTTGGCGCAGAGATAACACAGACCGGCGCAGCCGAGCGGTAAAAGCAAAACACAAATAAACAAACCCAATGTATGGTTCGCGGCAATATATGCGATGTACTGAACCCGTGGGAACATTGCGATTTAAAAATAAGTTAGCATTTTCCACCTTTACTATATACATTTATTGTGAATCAGGATTTTTCTCATCTGAACACCCATGATCTGAGCTAAACATAGTGTTATAATATTCTTTCTTTGCTTTTTTAGGTCTCTTTTTAGGCGAATTCTTTTAACCTCGAATTCTTTAAACAGGTTTGCACCTGTTTTTTTGTAAAAGTAGCTAAATAGCATATTCTTTTCTTGTATCCTTTTACAAAATGCGGCGTTAATCGATTGTTTACGAAGTTTTAGTTTCGTTTTATTTTAGCCAGAAGAAAATAGGCAGCATAAATTAGCTTTATAACATTTAGAAATTATTCGTGGGCCCAGTTTGACTCATTTATTTTAAGTACGTTGGTCCAAGGAGCCCCAAATTTTTTGCAAAGGCTTTGGGAATGTGTTGTCCTACTCGCTTGGTGCATAACGTTTCCTGTTTGTTTTTGTCAAATAAAGGTTTCGTGCAACACATGCGTAGTGGCAAGTTATCACTCAACCCACTGGGTTGTAATGTAGGTAGATTTGTTACGAACCAATCAATAATTGGCGAAGATATTTGTTTTATTCTCGTACGAGCAATTGTTACATTTGAAGAGGAAGTAATTTTAAACAAAATATCACGTTTTGTACTATAGCTTCTTGTGTAAGCATATTTATGTACAAGTCACCACCGATAAAAAAACATGTCCAGGTAATTCGAAAAGGATGCCGTTGCGCCATTTGGGGGCCTATAACAACCGAAAAAGAAAACACATTTTGTAGCTGAAGTGATAGAAACTTGTAGTCGTTGCAAGACGGGGTGAAAATGACCATAATTGGGAAAGAGGTAGAATGCAATCTATGAAGTCTCGCAAAACACGCTTGCGCGATCTGTTTACCATATTTCAGTAACATTGTAACGTGGAGTACGTGATTTACCTGGTAAAAAAGGCCCACAATCAGACTGTTCTTTACGGATTGCACATTCAAGTGAAAAGCCTTACAAGAGTTTGAATACATATGTCATCAACTTTGTGAAAACACTTGCTGAAGCACGTAGGAGTCGTTTCATGGTAAAAATGTTTTGCCGGTCATTGCCTCTTTCTCTAACTTAGCTTTTTAGAGAGAGAGGCATTACACCGCATTAGCGATGTGTATGGCTTCACCTCATCTGCTTCGCGCACTAGAACTTTCCCGTTGAAGGGCCGTGCTGCTTGAAATAAAAGATTCAAGATTTCCGTAGAAGTACGGGAGGCAGGATGGGACTAAAGGATACAAAAGCTTGACGGAGGCCCCGGCCCCTTTTTGTACAGCACAATGAATAAGCAATATTGACAAGCTAGAAAATCAAATATTTGAGCCATAAAAATATAAGCTACATGTACAGCACCTGTAAATAAAGAACAACTACTGCAATGTACAATAAAGTTCCTTAAAGTGCCTAAATTTAAAGTAAAATAAAGTGAAAGGGAACAGACACAGTGGAAATATTATTTAGTTTTAAACATAGGCACTACAAAAAAAACTAGCGCATTAAGTGACAAGTCTAAACAACACCTACCGTTTCAGCCATTGAAGCAGAAATTCTGACAAGAGGTATTATTTTGCCTGTGTTTGAAATGTGTTTCTCGTGGATTCAAAATCCATCTGCTCTACTACTTTGTTTAGTAAGTCGGTGTGTTGAAAGAGAAAGGACTGTTTGGCGTAGTTGGGTTGCGATTTCACTGTATGCAGTTTTGGATATCTAAAAGAGTATATACGTCTTGTTTCGTTTTATTTGCCATGAAAAATATCTTGATGTATCACCTGTAGCGCACTAGGTGACAAGTCTAAACAACACCCGCAGTTCTAGTCATTGAAGCAGGAATTCTGAGAAGAGGTATTCTTTTGCTGTGTTTGAAATTGGTTTCTCGGGCATTTGAAATCTATTTGCTCTGCAACTTTGTTTAGTTTGTCGGTGGGTTGAAAGAGAAAAGACTGCTTGGCGCATCCTTCGTCATCATTTTTTCAATGACCTTGCCCGAAACTGCTGTCCCGCAGCTTGGAGAGCGCAGCAGATCCGCAGCAAATCTCCTCCCATAATTTCTAATGCGATGTGCTTGCGTTTAAATGCACTTCGAATGTCGATTTATGCGCGTAAATCCACCATTGTCTGGCACATTATTCTGACACGCATTCCTAGTGAATTAGCCACATTAACATGGATACGATGCGCTAGAAAGGTGATGCAACGTGATGCTCCACTAGTCGCATTCATGTAAACGCGGCTACTAGGAGTCATACGACATCATAACGAATTATGTTCACCATGACTAGATTCTTTTGCACAGTGTCAACCAGCAATTCAATAGTGTTCATTTGATAGCCATGATGGCTATACTCGCGTTATAATAAATCTTATGGTAATTCAGGTGACCAATTCATGATCCATAGGAGTATAGCGACATCATAAGTAATCATGTTATACATGAGAAGATTTTTTTGCACATCAACTAGACAAGGAATTCAACATCCTTAGTTTGACACCTATGACGTCATTACTCATGAGGTAATACACACCATTGTAAGTCACATGACGAATTTATCATCCATAAGAGTCATGCCATATCATAAGAAATTATATTCACAATGACAGGCTTGTTTCGCGCCCCACGTACACAATAAATTCAATAGCGTTCTTGTAATGCCCGTGACGTGGTTGCTCGCACGAATGCAAGTGATTTATCAAAGCTCATGGTACGACCACGTGCCTCTTTCGTGGTTGCACCTAATAAATGGGGTGCCCTGTTTGTGTTCTTCAAATAACATGCGTACTGTGGCTGTTCTAACTCCTCGCATGAGATGACAATTTTTGAGTTGTTCCAGTCCTGGAGCTCTGGTGTGACATCATATCAGGAAGATGTCATGCCGTAATACAGGATGAGAAGCCATTCAAATGCATTCGATAGATTTCTGTCATGTCATAATTTACAACGGACAGACTACAGAGTTTATTTGATACATATATCGTTCGTACAGCTAATGTCAGCATCACATGACTATTGGGTTTCCAGAGTTAGGCGTTCTGGCAGTTTCCCCTAACATATCGGGTAAATGAGCAATTTAAATGCAATAATTCATACCATGACGCCATCTTCGGACCGAGTATAGTAATGAGGCGAGAATGTTTAAAAGTCACATGACTGTTTCTGTGCATGGTTTCTAAGTTGTCTGCTTAAGCAGGTCACGTAACCTTGTTCACCCAACTTGGATGAAAATACACTCCCGCTGGATGATATTGGTTGCTGCCTAGATTACAATGCGCTGACGTCTGTTCAGGACTTCGCGACTTCCGGATTATATCGGTCAGGGCGTGGGTTATATTCGTTGGCATCTGGATTATATTCACTGGCGCGGGGATTATATTCACTGGTGCTGGAATGATATTTAGCGGGAAATTCTGCAGTTCAATTTTTATTTCTTGTCGTAGCCTTGTGTTATTATGACTTTCGTCATGCCAGATCGCCTTGGCATTTTTCTACTGGGTGCTTGTGTTCTTGTTTCTTCTATTTTACGTACGTTTCTTACATTTTTCATTATCATGCGTGGCGCAGCTTGTCTGTAGAATTTGTCCTCAGATGGCTCGTAATAGCACTCTTCTTAGTCTGTGTTACGAACTTGGTGATACTAGTGCTTGGCAATTGTTGTTTTCATCTTTTTAAAATTTTACGTAAAATACTATGTAGTATTCTTTTCTGAAAATTTCCGGAATCATTGAGCAGAATAGGTGAATACGTGATCTTTTGCATATGATGGTGCTGCATATAATTATTTTTCGGGTTTACATAGAGACAAATCTAAACCTTCACTGAGATGAGTCGTGATGGAGCATTTTTAAGAATCCACGTATCTCTAATGTACGCTAAAGTATCGACATTCGAGAAATTTTGCCTTTCGCCTCCATCAGAAAATTGAAGGAAGCTCACTCTAACGCATCAGACTTGTAGGTAGCGAAGCTGTACGCAACTTTCGCTACCATACGACGGTTTAAGTTCACGATTGCGGCCGATTTGCTTCTTCGCTGCTGCCGCGAAAACCTTTACTGCTTCATTATTGCTAGAAGTGTGACCTTGGTTCATTTTTTCGGAAGTGATAATAATTGGACATCACCTTGGAGGGACGTGCGGTATGAACTGTCTTTCTTGTTCCGAGCAAGTGTCACGACAATAACAGCGAACACTGGAGTTTTTTTGCCAATGTTGGCGATATCTCGAGTTTGTATGCTTGACTTGCAAACGTGCGCCGATGAAGCTGGGCGGTCAGCGCGAGACACGCACACCCGATCGCTCGGCATTTTCTTGGTTTTGTGAACTGCCGAGCGGTTACTGCGAGGTCCCCGCACTGTCCTGCGCGCAGTCTTAAATTTCCTGGTGTCTTTAACTGCGGGCACAAAAAATTAGAATTTGATAAAGAGCTTGGCTTTTAAAAACACCCACCATAGACATGGTCAAACCCGGTATCCTGGGCATCATTAGCAACTCCACTGAGCCTCAGCGCGGCAGGTAGCTGTATTGTTATGCTACAGTTTTTGCATGTGTTCCATTGAGTGCTTGAATTTGATGTGATTTTTTTCATTCTGCGGTTCAGTCTCTTTTATTGCATTTATGTATGCTCCACTAGTATGTTTGAGATGAAGGAGCCTTGTTTCTGAACGCAAATATTTGGTACTAATAGTTGACGTGCCATGACTGTAACGATGAAAGGTTTGTACTTTTCAGTCCTCCTTAATACCCTGTTCTGTGCACAACAGTTCTATGAATAAGATAACATATTCTTCTAAATGCCTAGAAAACCTGTCCTCCAATGCGGAGGGCTACATGCCATTAAATAATCACCTGAATGCCCGAAAGAACGTTCCTCTACAGCGCGGTAATTGGGATTGCGAAAACCCTGCTAACTGCATGAAAAAACTCTCCTCCTTAGCGGAGTTGTTACCAGTTGTTACCCCTGTCTACCAGCGAAGATATACTCCGAATACAGAGTGCCATTGAGAACACGCTATTTACACTCTATATATCTGGAGTGTTTCTGTATAGTGTGAACCAAAGTGTCTCTGTTTAGTGTGAACCACAAAATATCAGGTTTCTATTTTGTAATGTATGAATTTTAGCTCTGTCTTGGCACTATGCTGCATTTGGAGACTACTATAGCTTTGGGACCGTATTTTTCTTCGAATTCATGAGCTTCATACGAGTAACGTGTACTTCACGTGTATTTGTTTTATGGTGCGCGGATATTTACCACCGACAGTCGAAGGAGAGTTCTACCCGGGTCGAACAGGGGCCACGACGTCAGGACGGCCGCGTTACAAACAGGGCTTCCGCGATGCTTCAGGAGTACACACTCCTATATGGGTTTATTTGTATGTCTGTTGTAGGCTACGAAGGTGCGCTGTTCTACACAAGTGGTCGCAGAGGCTGTTAGCCTTAAAAAGGAGGACGCGGGATAGAATTTTTGCTGTGCGCGATTATTAGTGCCCAGCAATCTATGGAGCGTTTCTCGTGGCATCAAGACGCACCACGACATATCGACGCCCGCCTAATGAATAGGCATTTACACTCTTCAGGGATGCCAATGCTCTATGCATATATTTGTTGGGTTTTTGTACATCCGAAGGTGCACAGTTTCTCGTCAGTGGTCACAACATCCGTTGACAACATCCGTTGAATAAAAAGCTGTCTAGGGTTAGAATTTCCGCAGCGCGCCATTATTTTGCACTAGAAGTCAAAGGAGCTTTCTACCCTGGCCGAATAAGCGCCATGACGTCTGGAGGCGCACGTTAAGAACGAAGCTTCGCATAGGTTCAAATTAAGCTATTCTCTCAGCGTTTATTTGTTTGTATTTTCTGAGTCCGAAGGAGCACAAATTCTCATCTATGGTCCCATCGGCCGTGGAGATTTAATGGAAACGCGGGTTAGAATTGCCACAGTGCGCGCTTTTAGCCACTAGAAGTAAAGGGAGCATTTTCTGTGGGATGAACATGAACCACTTGTTTTGGAAACCCGCGTAACGAACAGGACTTCATGTTGTTTCAGGCATGCGCCTTTTTTTTTTCATTTATCTGATGGTCGTTTGTGTGTCCGAAGACGCGCAATTTGTATTTGCTAGTCGCAGCGACCGTGGTCCAGAAAGGAAAGACTGGTTAGAATTTCTGCAGTGCGTGTTTACAAGACACTACTAGTGAAAGGAGCGTTTTTTGCAGGATGGCAACGATCCTGGAGCCTGGGCACCGCGTTACAAGCGGGGCTTCACGTTTCTTCAGGTACGCTGCTCCCCTTATCATTTATCTGTGCCTTCTGTGTGCCAGGACGCACGCAATTTCTCTTTCGTGTTCGCAGCGGCCTTTTGCTTGAAAAGAAGATTCAGGTTAGAATTTCTCCAGTGCGTCATTCTTAGTCACTAGCAGTGAAAGGACATTTTTTTGTGGGACGAACAGGTGCGACTTCGTGATGCCTGCGTGACGATAAGGGCTTCGCATTGCTTCATTTATGCCACTGTTCTCTCTATTTATTTGTTTGCGAATAGCAAACAGGCCGCCCTGGGCGCCTTGTTTGAAACTGCTTTGAAATAGATACTGCGTCGAAATGCGCGGAGTTAAAAAGGAGACGCGGGTTAGATTTTCGGCAGTGCGCGAATATAAGCCACCAGCAGTCAAAGAAGTGTTTCTCCGCAAAGAACAGCAGCCAATAGATGTGGAATTTCGTTTTTACGAACCGGGCTTCTTGTAGCTTCAGTATTGCCACTGCTCTCCCTAAATGTTTGTATTTGTGCATGCGTGCGAAGGCGCGCAGGTTCTCATACGTGGTCGCAGCAGCCGTTGGCTTAAACAGGAGACGCGGATTAGAAATCCTGCAGTCCGTGGTTATTAGCCACTAGTCGCCAAAGGAGCCTTTTTGCGCGAAGAACAGGAGCCAAGATGTCTGCATTCCTGTGTTTGGAGCAGGGTTGGCAGAAGACGACCCTTCTATGGCGCTACACCATGTCGCCCTTTTTCAGAGCCTTGCTTCAACAGTCCTCAATCACTGTTGTTTGCCGTCCACAGACGCTATTCGCGGCTCGCGGTCCGATTTGTGTTACCAAACCATTTTCTATACCGCGCAATCTATCGGTTTTGGCCCAAAGTAAACGTTGATTGGACTGTTTGTCTTCTCAACCAGGAAGCGACATTCCTTTCATAGATATGTACAAGCCGGGCAGTTCAGGTGCCATGCCAACCAGTTAATAAACCTGATTTTTTGCTGCGCCACAACTCTAGAATGGCCGATACCGGTCAACTTTTATTTACAAAAAAATGTGCAGAATTCAGCTACACAGCACTTAAAAAAAATCACGGGGCTTCGAAATAATAGAAAATAACCGGAGCTTGAATCCGGAGTGTTCGTTCCAAAACCAATCATTCTAACCCTAAGCTTAACCCAAAACAGCGCAGGCCCTTCAGGTGTGGATAAAAAGAATGGAAGATATGTCCCGTGTGAAGCAGTATATTCATATATTCACCGGATGCGCAAAAGAAATGCCAAGCTTGCAACCACACGGGAACGGAATCTCGCAGCCACAAAATGTCGTGGGAAAGCAGCATACATTCTTCTTTATTAGCGTCGTTCAGTGCTTCATTGAGAGTATACGTGCTACTTTGTTTTTGTACGTGTCGTTGTAGGAGTGCTACTACTTTCAGTAGTAGCAGCAGCCATTGGTTCGGCGGCGGCGTCACCTGCGGCGGCATTAATTGTAGTAGAAAACGTTCATTTGAGCCTCTGAAGTGGGAGCGGTTCCCTAGTCCCGAAATACATGAGGTGAGAAGAAAGACTACGCTGTGGAGGCCAAAAGTGGCTGCACGTCCAGATAGTTGCCGGTCAACATGTTCTCTCACCGCTCCTGGGTGGGAAGAGCGGATAGGATAGGAGGACAGGCGGGTTTGTGCTCACTCTGAATTATATATATGTGCGCGTAGCGTTTTCGCAGGCTTCGGAGTGCCCTCAAAAGATTGATAGTATGTTGTGATTTGTGGGCAAAGAAAAGGAAAGTAATTGGACTGGGGATACTTTCGAGCTGGGCATGGATCTCAGCTGCATACAGCACAGTTCGGGGGAAGGAAAGTAGAGGGGCGTGAAAGGAGAGTGTAGCAGAGATAGAGAGAGAGAGAGAGAGAGAGAAAGAGAGAGAGACAGACCGAGAAAGAGATATAAGAGATGGGGCTGTCAGCCTGGGCACATTGTCAGTCACTGCAATACGCGCTACAGCCACTGGGTGAGGTCGGTCGTCTCCAGGTAATAGAGAAGATGGGCGAAGACTTCCCCGTTAGGTTACCGTCGTCTCCTTTGGGAACAGAAGGTCCTCCTTGCTGGCGCTGGGAAGGTCCTGACGCTGGATCGTTCGGAGGAGCTCTGCTCTCAGTCCCGTGTGGTGGGGGCAGAAACAGAGAGGGTGCTCCGGGGTTTCTGGTTTCGAACAGTCCACACATGCTAGGGAGTCTGCGCCCGTGTCGGTGCAGGCGCACCGCCACATTGCCGCAGTCGAGCCGCATCCTATTCCGAGCAGCAGCCAGCGGGCGTCCCTGCTGATGTGTGCAGGCAGCGGTCGAGGCTCCAGGCCACTCACAATCCGAAAGTAGGTGTGCATCGTCTGCTCTATGCGTGCCAGGATGGTGTGAGCCTCGTTAAAGGCGGTGACGTCCCGGGAAAATTGGGTGGCCTGGTGGGCCTCCCTTCCTCGGGCTTCGGCGTCTTCGTTGGCCCGGATGACACTGTGGCCCTGGAGCCAGTGGCGCCGAAGGTCGCAGCCTCGGGAGAGCACAGTGTGCTGCATTGCTGCAAGGGAACCCTCCGGGTAGCCGCTGCTGTTGGTGGGCTGGTCTTCTGCCTGCAGCCGCAGCAGGACAGGCCTCGAGTGAGCGAGGATGACCGCCCCGGGGAGGCCCGGGGGCCTCTTCTCTAGGAGAAGGTCGGCTGGAAGGTACAGCCCGGCCAGCTCCGCCCGGGTGGAGGAGGCGAGGAAGGGCAGGCGGCATTTCCGGTTTACTCCAAGCTCAGGCACTACGCATGCAGCCGCACCATCGCATGTGCTGTGCTTGACGGAGCTGTCTATGAAGAGATGCAGGTAGCCGTTCAGCAGGGACGGTGTGGTCCGCTTGTTGCGGACCCCGCGGACGGTCGTGGTGATCTTCAGGACCTCCCTGGCGTCTGGTGGTGGCGTCTCCAGGCTGGGTTGGTTCGGAATCTCGATGCCCTCCTTGTAGATATTGAGCAGTGCCCCCATGTGCGAGTTAGGCCGGCTACGGAACCTTTGCAGGAGGGCAGCCCCATAGCATGCGGTCACCAGGCGGTGGATGAGCCACAGCCCCTTCTGCAAGGCCCGCATCTTGATGGGCCAGGTGTCCTACACTGTCACTATCACAACCGGGGACGCGGAGCGGAGGCCTATGCCGAGCCGGATGGCGCGGCGCTCGTCCATCTCTACCTCCTAGGTAGGCGAGTCACCAGGTAGGCGAGTGGAAGCGCGTACAGCACAGCTGCGGGGGCCACGCCGTGGAAAACGGGTGGCGCCATCTGGTATGAGCAGACACTGCCAGGAGCCAGGAGCTGCCGCACTCGTTGGCGCGCCTGTGCGCGGCGTGCCCGGATGGCCTTGACAGCCGGCAGCCATTTGAGCCGGCAGTCAATGAGCAGCCGCATGGTCAGCCGCCGGGGAAGAGCGCGTTCGTCGAGTGTCATGGGCGGTGTTGACCGTCGAGCCGTGCCGCCTCGCGAGTGCAGCATAAGGACCTGTGTTTTGCGTCCGAGAGCTGTAGGCCACAACTCTCGATGAAGTCTAGAACTGCTCCCAAAGCCTTCTGGAGGCACACCTTGACTGCGTTGCAGTCTGCGGTGGGGCTGTGTGGGTCGAGCGCGCCAAGTGGCTAGCGTGCACCGCTACCTCCACTGGGTGTCACAAGCCGGGAGGGGTGCAGTCGGGCAATCCTCGAGACGTCTGCTCCAGATTGCCCCAGGGGAGCGTGCTAAGCCCGTTCCTATTAAACTTGGTGCTCTGTCCTCTCCATGACTGCATCCCTCCCTGCTTGTTTCACCCAGTGGAGGTGGCGGTGTATGCTGATGACGCGGCTATCTGGACACACGGCCCCACCGCAGACTGCCACCCAGTCAAGATTGAGAATACGGGCGACGTTTTCTCCTGCAAACTCTTATAGATTGACTAATTGACTGAGTGAATGATTGAATGGTTGATTAATTGGACCATGGACCACCGGGATGTGTACACGTTCTTCTTTATAAAGCGTTGCGCAGATCCAACTGAGTGCATGTTCAACTTTGTGGTAGACCCGCTTTTACACCATTGCCTCCTGCCCCTTTTCGTTCGTCATCTTCTTGAACCCACTTGTACGGAAACGTTAGATTTAATTACAATCTTGCTTATTAAGCTGCTCCGTGGGCATCGTTCTATGAACCAGCGTTTTATGCGTAGGAGTTGGCATGAACTTACCTCTTTTATGCTGTTCCTTACGTGCAGTCATTTTGGTGTTCGATGGAGTGCGATAATGTTATATTTTCAATACAAAGCTTTATTTTTGTTGCTCCTACACTTCCAATGTTAAGGTTCCCGCAATCTTGGCCGTTTTGCAGGTACGAGTACCTGTTAACCCGCGCCTAATGGTCGAATTTGACTACTATGCTAATTATTTACTGTCTCCTCTGCTCAACACTTTCATATTTTAGGTTATCTTATTCATGACCTCCGCTTTCTGAGAGCTCACCAGATGACTGTCTAGGTTGTCTGTCTAGGACGGGTACGTTCGTTTTCGTCGGTAAGAAAAAGGAGACCGCGAATTCATTAAGTGTCATTCTAAACTGATTTACCCTGTATCGCACCGGCTAGCAGGATTTATCTTTACAGTAGTTCCCACCTTTCCCTTTTAAATACCAGCGACTTTTGTCCCTGAAGAGCCTCAGACTACAGCTTTGGGCCTTACGTATAGTTCAAATATCGCGTAAATCCACTCTTTTGTCACTTCCAATGAGGAAGACGTAATTTTGTTATCTTGATTGTGAGTTTTCGTGTGATTTTTTATTTTTCTGTTTGCGCAGACGAAGGATATTTGATAATAGGCTAATATCGCTCCAAAAACTGAACGCCGCCTTTACCTTGGCTATCCTGACCAAGTTTTCAAATGTTCCCTCCAGCTGGTATACTTTCTGCAAGCCAGATTTTTGCGTTAAAGCGTCCTGTCATGATGGAGTGCGGATTTTACCCTAGTTGCTGCCCATTCGAAATGTTCAAGAAGCACTCCAAAGCCACGTCCTTGAAGCTTTACATGCGCATTGGTTTTCACAGACTCTAACTTGTGCCAGCCATTTCACTTATCGAAACCGTTCATTTTTATTGCGGATGAAATTCTTTGCAAAGCTTGGTTTCGTTGTAGTTACAACAAGTAATGATGCGTTGGTGCTAATCGCTTTCCTTTTTACCTGCTCTTTTTTCATAATTCCACTCTATCAATTCTATTTATCGTCAGCGCACTTCTCTAGTAGCCCAAGTAAGCGGTTTTCAATTCTTAGGCTCTATGTTTAAACGATACGGCATAGCTTCCCGCAGCGCGCTGGTCAGAGATTCGCAGCACGCTCTCCTATACTGCTGCCCTGGCCGCCCTCTTGTTAGGGCTGCTGGAAACACGACCGAAAACGTTACTGTCAGTTCATATGGAGGCTCCGGCGTAATAATACTCCAGGGTGGCCACAGGTGATGCTAGTCAGGAAGTGCTTTTTTGTCCCAGGGAGTGTGCCTGAACCGGGTTAGGTAGCGCTCACTGGTGTCCGGGGATGTCTTTAATAGAAAAATTCATTCTTCACATCCCAAAACAACTTAAAAGCTGCTATTTCTGTTTGTTACTTTCAACCCGGAGGTAGTGCTCTCGCTAAGGAAACATGGAGCAGTAGACGAAAGGCAGGGGTGTGTTAAACAGGGAACTGTCTTGCTGGCTACAGAGAACGCGATTTAAAATCGAACAAAACAAGGAGTGGCTACGCGCAGCTAGGATGGTTGATGAGTAAAGCTCCCATGCCGTATTGTCACTTTGTGCGATGTTCCAGACGACCTTGAATGAATTGTACCCCATCAGAGGCGTCAGTAACGACCAGTAACGACCGAAGAAGTAAGGAAGCCTTTGAAAGAAATGAAATGGGGCAAAGCACCTGGCCAGGATCAGATAACAGCAGACCTCTGGAAGGATGGCGGAGAAATTGTACTTGAAAAACTGGCAAACCTGTATACCCAATGCCTAATGACCGCAATGGCACCGGAATCTTGGAAGAACGCGAACATCATCCTAATCCATAAGAAAGGGCACACGGAGGACTTGTAAAAAAACAGGCCCATCAGTTTACTGTCAGTCGTCTACAAGGTATTTACCAAGGTAATCGCTAACCGAATTTCTGCAACCTTAGATTTCAGTCAACCTAAAGAACCAGCAGGGTTCCGTAAAGGGTATTCAACAATGGACCATATTCACAGGATCAATCAGGTGATAGAGAAGTGCGCTCAGTATACTGAACTCCTATATATAGCCTTCATAGGTTATGAGAAAGCATTTGACTCGGTCAAAACCATAACAGTCATTCAGGCATTACGGACCCAGGGGGTAGATGAGCATTATGTAAGGATACTAGAGGATATATACAATGGGTCTACAGCTACCATCATCCTCCATAGGGAGAGCAGTAAAATACATATAAGGAAGGGTGTCAGACAAGGAGACGCAATCTCTCCAATGTTATTCACAGCATGTTTACAAGAAGTATTCAGAACATTGGATTGGGAACAGGTGGGAGTAAGGGTTAATGGAGAATACCTCAGTAACCTCAGATTTGCTGATGACGTTTGCCTTGCTAAGTAACCCGGGGGAGGAATTGCAAAGCATGCTTTCGGCACTGGGCGAACAGAGTAGAACCGTGGGCCTGAAAATTAATATGCAGAAAATTAAAGTAATGATCAATAACCTCGGGACAGCACAGCGGTTTGAGATAGGTGGCGAGGCAGTGGAAGTGGTAAGCGAATATATCTACTTAGGCCAAGTTGTGACCCCAGATCCCAACCATGAGGCAGAGATAATTAGAAGGATCAGAATGGGGTGGGGTGCATATGGCAGACATTATCAGATAATGAATATCAGACTACCATTGTCGCTGAAGAAGAAAGTGTATGACAGCTGCATCTTACCGGTACTCACCTACGGGGCAGAAACCTGGAGGCTCATAAGAAGGTTCAACTTAAGTTGAGAAGGACTCAGCGGGCAATGGAGCGGAAAAAGATAGGTGTAACATTAAGGGACAAGAAGAGAGCGGAGTGGGTCAGGGAGCAAACTGGTGTAAATACATATTAGGAGAAATTAAGAAGAAGAAATGGACGTGGGCAGGGCATGTAATGCGAAGGCAAGAGAACCGCTGGTCATTAAGGGTAACAGAGTGGATCCCTAGAGAAGGCAAGCGTTGCAGGGGGCGGCAGAAAGCTAGATGCGCAGATGAGATCAAGAAGTTTGCGAGGATAAATTGGTCACAGTAGGCACAGGACCGAGGTAATTGGAGAATAATGGGAGAGGCCTTTGCCCTGCAGTGGGCGTAGATAGGATGGTGATGATGATGATGATGATGATGATGATGATGAGGAAAACAAACGTTGAATGTATCGCTCTGTTGAGCAAGTGACACTACAATGGCTGCAGCCCAGCCGGAGCGATGGCCTCACCAGGCTCAAGAAGCAGGAGGTGTAGATGTTTTTAAAAGCCCCGTTAACGCGGCGCTTGCTCTAAATTCGTCGCCGGAGGGCCGCAACGTTGTTTCATAAATGGCACAACATAACGGAAGGTTCTTTGTATTGCTGGCTAGGAAAGTTATGCTGCTTTGTAACTGCCTTTGTGGCTTGCATATATGGGAGTCTTAACATTTTCAGCGGACCATGTGCAGTGCAGCCCGATACCACTTCCTGCCAGAATGTTGTTGCGAAGTGCCGATATTGTACAGGTCGCACGGCAGCAGAGAGGGAGCGACGAGATGTCACCAACATTTTAAAACTGGAGAACGTTTAAAGAAAGGCTGAAAGAGGCATTTTTAATCGCACGTAGGATCACACGTTTACAGATTTCATTGAAAAAAGTATACTATTAGGAATTGAAGTGTTATATCTCTTCACTTGGCTTTTTTTATTTTTTTGGAGGCACGCCATTTATTGCCAGAAGAGAAATTCCTATTACCATTTTTTTCCAATGCCTTACCCCTTACGACAACGTGCGAACTAATGTAAAAAGGACAGGAATAGCCAATGCATGTTTGGCTTATTAAAACACTGCTTTGTCGCAAGGACGATCGCGTTATTTTGCATCGACAACTTCGAAAAAATAATTAAAATATTAGATAAAACACGTGAATAAGTGGTGTCTCCCAAGCCAATTTGCAGTGATTTTTCTATCAAGTAACATAATCCTGTTTGACGCCACGGATGTCACCGACCAAAGACAGCGGTAAGAGCGACGAAGGGGAGATTGTAGTGGCGATCTTAATTCTATTTGATCGTATCACTTGCACGCTAAGCTGCAGTTAACAGACTGATGAAGTATCGTTGTGACCTTATCAAGACGTGGCTGGTAAAAACGGGCGGGGAGGGGAAAATGGCTTTCACAATGTTTGAAGCCAACAACGCCGGTGCGCACAACGTTCAACTCGTTTTTATGAGAGTGAATTCGTGCTAAATTGACGTCCACTCCCATGCGGTTTCAACCGGTGGTTGATCCTGTCGCCATCATGCCAGCGCATTTTTCAATGATCCAGAAACTGACGATGTTACTTCAAGCATTTACCCTTTCAGACCAAGTATGCAGCCACAATGGAAAAAAAAAACTTTTAGGTGCCTGTAAGCATCGAAAAATAATAAAAGCCTTCGGGAACCGATACAAGGAAACGGTTCGACCGGGTGTATTCAAGGCTCCGAATTACTGGCGGCACTGCGACTACGAAGACGGCGTTCCGAAACCTTTGTTGATATTTTGAGGTTGCGGCAATAATCGTAACCTAAAGCGGGTCCGGCTAATGAATTTCTTCACATTATTATAACAACGTTGTAACTTTGAGGGCTGTGGGTGTGTTATACTGAGCGTGCAGAACTCAAAAGCTGAGTTTCTACTTTATCACAAGTCCTCTCGGCTAGTCGCCCCTCAAGTGCCGAACAACAATGCGGTGCCCAGCTTTCGACAACGTGTCACAACCGCACTGCCATGGGCTCACCCTTGTGTAGCTACCTTCCAACCAGGTTGGTCAATACGGCAACTGAGAGTTATTCTCCATCAAAGGTTGTAGTATGATACCTCCTTACGTGGCACCTCATGTAAAACAAGCTTGTTGAAACACAATAGCGTCCCAAGAACTCACAGTTATGTCTTGCTTTATGAACGAATGTCAGGATCTCACAAAACCTGCGTATCTATGCTTATGAAAATAAGGGAAAAGCTAATAATTCTTATTTATTACAGTTTTGCAAGTAGCTGCTACTCCTCATAAGCATGGGAATAAAGGTTGTGCGGAAGCTTGGGAACCATTGAAAACAACATAATCTGCTCTTGTGGTGCGTCCGGTAAGGATACCTTAAAAACACCCTCAACAGCGAAACAATTTCAGCATATTGTGGGCGGCATACGTGGGAGCGTTGAAAAAAATCTACAATCCTTATGCTAACCCCTGAGATACATGTAATAATTAAACCGGTGAGGCGCACGCCCATAAGCTTACGGCAACAACGAAGAGGGAAAAAAATAAGACGATTTTATAGACACCGTTACGAGTAGCGCGACTAGAAGCAACAAGTTCTCGTTAACGCCGAAGCACGTGCATAGACAAATGTAACGACAGCCTCACGGTGGTCTTCCCTGATGTTTTGGCAAAGACGAGACATTTCTTTCGAACATTTTTCGGTGTTTGACAGCAATGGGTTCCCAGGAGTTACAGCCGTTTTGCATTCACTACTCAAGAGAACAATGCATTGACGGTGTATTGGGCTATGGGGACGCCACTGTGGCGGCTCGAACAGTTCGAAGTGTCCTTGGGATGCACGCGCCGTGCTCCACTAAAGCGAAAAACTAAAATAACGGCCTTCGAAGCTTGTTTTAATTCCAAAGGACGGCATCCCCCATTAACATATAAGCAGCTCTCCAGTTCAGCCATTGCTCTCCCTTGGCACGTGTCATCTGCTTTTTCCGGGAAATTCAGCACAGAACAGGAAACCACATCTGGGCAACGCTTTCATTGCGTTCGCTTACGCTGCAACTGTGGAGTGCGCACTTTCCACGTCGAAAAGCTTGAAGGCAGAGGCTGCAGCTGGTACCTGTTCTCTTCACTTCGGGAGTACTTCAATGAGAAAGTAATAAAGGCCCCATCATGCTAAAATGCGGCGTCCAGCATAAGCGTGGCCAAAATATGGCCGTAAAATTGACCGATATCCAGAACCGAACAAAAGTGAAAACAAAGCAACAAAAATAGGAACTTTGTGG
This sequence comes from Haemaphysalis longicornis, assembly GCA_013339765.2. NCBI lineage: Eukaryota > Metazoa > Arthropoda > Arachnida > Ixodida > Ixodidae > Haemaphysalis > Haemaphysalis longicornis. Next base: position 12,962,918 of record CM023455.1, on the reverse strand, counting down.
CTTGTATTCGAAGCCGAGGCCCTCAGATTACGAGTCCAACACCTGTAACCTGTATCATGGCTGCTTTGTCATTGTGCACGCGAGGGCGCAGTGAAACATGACGTGTCCCTGTGTCCCTGTCTTATTCTTCGCTAGTACGATGAATCCCTTAGTATACAGTAACCAACTCGCCCATTTTAGCGCTTTAGTAGTACAGATTACACAAGTAACAATATTATGGCGCTTGTAAGACTTACCATAAAATACTGACTAGTTCGTATTTACACGCTGTTAAACTCTAAACAGTTGGGCTATGTGGGCGACTCAAAATTTCGGGGTTAATTGTTTCGATAGTTTACTCCTGCTTCTGGGGTGTGGCTGAGTGTTTCTGCTCATCATCTTGTGATCACGCCTTAAGATTTTGACGTACGATGGAATGCGTCCATGCTCTTGTAAATGAATCTACATTGTCGCGTAACATCTCTACGCCTTCAGGCAAGAATAATTGTCATAGTAGTTCACTGTAAACTATATTTTTTATAAGGGGATGAAACTTGGGGTAATATTACAGTCGTCCTCGCACCTAAGACACAGAGACACAAATTGTCTGGTATAGCTAATTTTGAAATTAGTTTTCTGCAACCATTGGAGCACTGTAGCAGCACAGCACGTAAGTGAATGGCCACGTGTTGACACCAGCCGGAAAATGGGTGACGTTGCAACTTCCCTGTAAACTTATTCCTTGTTAAAGTTGATGCTTAGGTGAGTTGGTGTTCTATAATCTTGAATTCACAGTGCAAGCAAGAAACGAATACAATAGGGAGAGAACGACACACAGGCGCTGACTAATTGAAGTTTATTGCTGTGACATCTCGTATATAAATACAGCAGAAATCAAGGAAACGAAAAATCGACACATAATATGTGAAAACAAAATATAAAAAATAAGCATTAACTGACGAGGGAAATTATTGAGGCTCATAAAACAGCAAAAAAGAAGAAAGCTGTGGAAGCGTCCCTCATGTCGCCCTATCAGCAAAAGAAATCACCTATCTAGAAGGTGTGTAAGCCCATGGTGGTTGCGATGTCGTGGCGTATTTGTTATATTTTGTTTTCATATGTTATGTGCAGATTTCTTTGTTGCCTTGATTTCTGCTTTATTTATATACCAGACGTCACAGCAATAATCTTCAGTTGTTAGTCGCGCCTCTGTGTCGTGCTGTCCTTATCGTCCTTGTTTCTTGTTTGCGCTGTTAATTCAAGAATATTACTTGAGACACGTAAATGAATATAGGTGTAATGATGGATTCCTCCTTGCGGCTGATTCCTGTATGATGCTATGGAAGATGAGAACATGACATAAAGGGCTACAGCGCACTAGCAGGAAGTTTGCGTTTCCGAAAAATTGAATTTTGTCGTCGCGACGTTTTTTACCACACCCTGTTGGTGCACTCAGTTATGGTCAGTACCTGGCCCGTAACTTCTCGCTGCAAATCAGACTCTAGCCAAGAAAGTTAAAAAAGAAGACGTTTCGCCTGCTGTACGAGAACACTGTTCAAAGTGAATATAAGGATGCAAGTGAACCGGGTATGTTTGCTTTAAGCGTGGCGTAGAAAGCGTGCTACATGTGTGGAAGGATACCACCATTTTGGTTGTTGTGCAGGTCGTCTCAATTGTCAGTGATTCGAGATAAAGCTTAGGGGTCCAGTTCTGCTTTTCAATTATCTTCGCATTCGTCTAGTCTATTTCACGGCACGCAACTTCTGCATGTTGGGTTAGAGCGTCATATGAGAAGTTTTAAACCGAAGCTTTCCAATAAGGCGAAAGGAAGCTGCGGCGCTTCCATGTACATTAGCGCAGCCCAACGTGCGTGTGAGCGCAAACTAAGTTAGAAGTAAGAAGATAGGATTGCCGGGTTTACAGAAGACTCTCTCTCTCTCTACACTCCCTCACCTCTCGACGTTAATAAGTGCAACGACACACCAGAGAAACTAAAAAAATTAACAGTGGCTTAGCTCGGCTATGCCAGGATATACGTAGCGTGATCTAAGGCTCAGCTCGTTATTCTTAGGTTTCCTGGTTGTCCAGGATTACCTCATTGTCATGCTTACTGCTGCTTGAAACGATTTCCAGTCCAATCCAATCCAATCCAATTCAATTTATTCCAATACAGTCCAGTCCAGCCAGTCGAGTCCAGTCACTGCTCCTCGCGCATGACCAGCACGGCTCTCTCGGAGCCACGTGAAACAGCTATCAAGCGGCTGCGGAGCAGCGTCAGACTTGGATATTGCGCAACGGAGGCGCAAAGCTGGGCACGTGCCGGCGCCAGTGCGTCTGCCGTGGCTATGACGTCACTCCTCTGGAATGCGAAGGAATGTGCGCCCATTCTTACATCCGAGCCAATGGTTGAGGGAACAATTAATAACAATAAATTCATCAAAACATCCATCCAATGATACATCGACAATCAGTCCACGCAAATGCTAACGACAGTGTAGCTCGTAGCCGACGAGCACAGGCTCAGCGGTACTGCCAGGGTCAATACACAGGCAGGCAGCGCGGAACGATGGAGCGCTCAAATGCAATTTCAACCGGCCAGCAGCCAAAGTAAAGTAAGAAAGGGTCCTAGATACGCAGAGCTGGGACCGGAAAATTATGGCTGCGACCAGGGTTTGCCTCGATAGGGCGAACAGAGTCCAAGGGTGGCAGTGGCGGGATACAGAAGGGATCGCATACGGGCAATGCAGACTATCTCATCGCGACATTTCATGAGCCAATTTTAATCCAAACTTCAATTTTCCAAGCCAATGTAGTAATCAATACAGTGACTTCAAGGCCAGAAACTCTCAACCGGTCGGCAAGTGTTCCATCCGGAGCACGGTATGATGGCGCGCGCGGTGCTACGACGCCATTGCCCAGCATTCCTCGTGCTCACCCCGGCGAGCACGTCGGCGGGACCCTTCCGTCGGCTTTGTCGTCTGCTGTAGCGACGGTCTTCGGCCTGTTTTGGTGCAGCTTTGCGTTCATTGCGCGGTGCCTTCGCACAGCCTGATTAACTTGTTCGATAGTACCTCCAGGGTAACCGGCACCCGGCAGAATTAAGTGGTCGCACGGAAAACATATGTTAAGGATTGGTTTGCAGGGCGGGAAAACAAGATGTAGAGACCACCTACAGACACCTGGCCGCTAGAGAAAAGTCACCTTTTGTGGACTGCGTTCTCTAAATTGCTGAATACCAGTTCGGTTATTTTAACAGGAATTATCAAAGACGAATGCAGAAACTGGTTCTGATGAATAGGGATTATAAAAGTTCCGCCAGCTTTCTCGCAAATTTCAAACTTACTAAAGTAACTAGTTTTAATCGGCATAAACGGGAATCACTAAGCTCACATGCCGAATTGTTTCGGTGTCCGCGCTTATATCGCGCGGTGGTGTTGGCTAGGCTCTGCTGTCTCACCTTTTGAGAGACGCTCCTCTCCGTTTTCTTTCTTTCGACTCACGGCCGTGGGCCGTGAGACGGGAGAAAGACCCGGCTCGACCCGGCCGTGGCCGACGCTGCTGCGTTCGGGACGGCGCCCCGGCGAATCCAGGTAACAGATTGCTGAATCTGTGGTTTCATTCGTTGTAGAGCCACGTGTGTGAATTCAAGTGACGTCGCATGGGCAGTTGTTGTGGGTGTCGTGCACAGCCTTGCCTTCGAAACACCTTCACAGCGTGGATTGGAGCGAATATGTGACACAAAAGTGTTTTATACCCGGCTACACAAAGATTTTGGTGACATGTTATCCGTCACGGAAATGACGTCGCCAGAAAAAGCGCCATTGACGCGGCGGCGCCCGGTTTCGATCTCGCGACTCTGGCCGCAACGGGAGGCACGAGGCACTCTTCCCACTGCGCTACGAACCGAGACGCGAGCAAATGCTAGGAACGCGCCTTACGTCCTTTCCTATGACTCATTCAGATGGTGCTCGCTGTCTAGGACAGGCGAAGCGAACAAGCGCATCTGATTCGCTAATGATCGCCGACAGTTGGCGCCTCGATGCCGGCGCCTTCGTGTACGGGGGACGCACGTGAATTGAGGCACCCTCCCCTTTTCTTTGTTTCTTGCGTATCTGTCTCGCTTCGTCTGGCGAGGTCAGCCTCGCGAACCCTTCGGACAAGAAGGAAATCCTTTTAACCTGCAACTGTTCCTGTGGAGGCCGCTTTCACTTTAGTGTTTTGCCGATTCCTATAAAAGAGGGATCAACCACATTTTGTTTGTACGCAATGAACGTAAAGCTTTTTTTACGCACTTGACAAGCAGGTCGTGGAATGGCAACTGGCCATGCTGGTCCTCTTCTAAGGTAAACCCTATTGCTTCATTCATGCAATTCGGGTGTGCTCTGAACGCAGTCGGTGTCTCATCCTTTCCTCTCTTTCATGGTAACAGTCAGTTTTTATTTGTTGTCATGTGTTTGTTAGAATAAGCGTCTATTCTTTATCTCACCTATTTCCGGCCAGACGGGATTCTGTTAGACTTTTAATTTTAAACTGTACTTTTGATTTGGAACTTTGTAACCGAAGACCTTGTGCTGGCGTGAGGCCGTTAGCACGGGAAATATAACACGAAAAAAGAATAGAAAGCTGCATGAAATGTATATCAACGAACGGGATTTCTATAAATATAGCTTTTACAAAGGAAGCGATGACGTCTGTGTTAAGAATTTAAAAAGCAAAACTACCATTGAATGCTGAACGGAAACGTGATTGCACACCTTCATTCGGTCGCGCATAGGAAGCCTGCAGAGACGCAGTCCCCACAGTAGATTTAGAAGCTAACAAATAGTCAACTGCGTGCCACAGTGGGCCTTACTCAACCACTATCGCAGGGAGAAAATAATTAGGACGTTGGTAAAATTTCAAGGTGAGTAATTTCTTCACTGCTCACTGAACTTTTTCGCTACGTATCGCCCCTACTTTGTTATAGACCGCCTCGTACCACTGATTTTCTTTGTAATGCAGTGGCCCTCCGCCAACCCCAGTTACCTTATTACAGTACCACATTAATTAATTCAATCTGTTACAACTTCCATAGCAACGCATATTACGGCAGACACCTCATATTGTGGATCAACATTGGTTTTATCAGTTTGCCAATATCTTTATTATTTTCTTAAAACTATTTTTGCAGTATTGTTGCGAATCACGCTTATGTAAGCTACATTCTTTCTTCTGGCATTATTGGGCCAATTGTGCATTTTTGAGGTAGCAGGGGCTTCAGGGTACTACTGCGTAGTTTGAAATCATTTTCATTTTTAAATTTCTTTATGTCTCTAGTGCTAGAAATTCTTGAAAAATAATGTCGCGGACACAGGCGCATGCATCGCTCTGTACTGATACAGGGTTAATTATTAATTTCTACAACTGAAGTCCACCTGTCTAAGCAGAGTGTGCTGAAATGTGTTAGAAGTGCCTAAGTGTTCGTCCGACGCCGCTCTAGCTGAGCGCTGTAGCCATGGTTAGAGTTGCACTTTTTAAGACCGGGCTGGCACATGACAGAGTGTCTGTATTTGTTGGAGATAGGTTCCAACGTAACTCCCTCATTGAAACTACGGTGGTCAGAATCCGGTTGTTAAGTCCTTTATGTTGTTTTATTTATTTATTTCATTTTGCAAGTACTGTTATTCTTATTACAAGGCCTTAGGCACAAGTGGGTAGTCCGAACAGGCAAAGATGAAGCAAGATAGACAAAAATGAAGAAAAAAATTACCGAATAATCATCACAACAAATGTTATTCCTTGCGAATTCGGAACAAATAAAGACCAAACAAGATGGGAAATTATATTTTGCGTAAATCCGGTGCACGTCGCCTTAGTAAAGTGTTTACAGTGCTGTCGGGTGGTGCAGTAGATACAGCCACATTCAGTTTCTTTTCTAAGATATTATGTGCAGGGAATACCTAGCAAGGTTGTTCTGTAACGAGAGATATCTTTATTACCTTCCAAATATTACGGAGAAACTAAGCCACGTGCCTTGACTACGGCGCTGAAATTTCTACTTGCATTTTCTTCAAATTAAAGCACTCTGTGATGTTATCGGCAGGATCTGTGGACCTTCGGTGGTTTAGCGAGATCTTCGAGTGAGACGGACCACGGTAGAAATATGCCAAACGTTTCATGCAACACGAAAATCAAAAAACGGTTAAAAAAATCAGCAGTGGCTTTGATCGGCTATGCAGGGTTATAGGTAGCGTGAGCTAAGGTTCAGCAATCCGATCCAACCCCATCCAGTCCGGTCCATTCAAGTCCAATTCACTCCAGTCTATCCGGTAAAGTGCAGTCCAGTCACTGATCCTCGCGCATGCGCGTGCTTTCCAGGAGCCACGCGAAACGGCTATCAAGCGGGTCCGGCGCAGCGTCAGACTTGGCTACTGCACAATGGAGGCGCGCAGCTGCGCTCGCGGCGGCGCCAGTGCGTCTGCCGCGGCTATAACATCAGTCCTCTGGAATGCGCAGACCGGCGAATATGCAGACCCAATTCTCTTCCCACCGGTACTCCAATTATACGATCTAATTTAATTTAATCCAATCCACTTCAATCCAATCCCATCCAATTCTCCTCGGGCTTGCGGAGCACAGCCCTTCAGGGTCAACACGAAACTGCTCGACCTCGGCCAGTGTAGCTTACGCTACAAAAATGACAGTCTCACAGTCTCTTGCCGAAGGTCACAGCCTTGGCGAGTGACGGCAGCGGCAGCCGCGAGCAGGCAGCGCACCTATGGCGAGCATCAGCAGCCGGCGACCGCGACGATGCTGCAGCCGCACCTCACATGCAGAGACGGAGGAATAGGTCATTGCTCCATTCCCGCAGGCTCTACTTGCTGAGTGGCAGTGGCATCGCCCTTGAACACTCGCAGTCCGGTCGACTGCCGCAGTGTCATCGTCCGTCTCACCGGGCGTCTGACGGGGAGCGGAATCCTCTCTGCTCGAGACTCCTGACCTCTTATCACCATCCTATTATCCCGTTCTGCATTGGCTCTCTTCGTTCTCGTCTTCAGCGCTTTGTCCGATCCGCTATGTGCCTGTTTTTTCATCTTCATCTTCTTCCTTTCTCTGTTACAAGCCTTTTTTAAGTGCGAATGCACTTCTTAAGCGAGCCTGAATCGTCCGCCGCCGTAGTCCGCATAGCAATAGCTGCGGGTGCGCGCGCTCCTCGTCTTCCTTAGCAACGGGGGGAGATGGGCGCGCGCTGCCTGGCCGCTGACATGGCACATACCCACGTGGGGGATTGGCCAGGAATCGGGCGTGAGAAGGGCTAATGCACCCGCTTAAAGGAGTACTGACACGAAATTTCAAAGATGGGCGCGCGCTGCCTGGCCGCTGACATGGCACATACCCACGTGGGGGATTGGCCAGGAATCGGGCGTGAGAAGGGCTAATGCACCCGCTTAAAGGAGTACTGACACGAAATTTCAAAGCTGAGATCCGCTCTAGCAATCAAGTACAACGACAGCACAAATAGGTGTCTGTGAATAAATGCATCTTTCTTTCTTTGTAGTTGACATGTGCGGCACTCCGAAATTGAGCGACACAAACCTTTCAGCCTAAAAATGACTGTTTATTTGTGGTAGTGTTTTGGTGTGTTGTGTTGCATAGTACGTTTATGCATGTTTCAGTCGCACTTTCCGGGCGGCTGAAGATCAACAAGTTGAGAATGAGCAGCAGCGGTGCGGTGAAGAATCTCAGATATAAGTCGCCCCTCTACGCTCAAAGCAACAAATTGCAGCGCACCTTAAACCTTCAGGTCCTGGATCTCTTTCAAATGGCCTTTACGCCAAGAGATACAAGCCAACTACAGTTCTTAGATTTTGGATGCGGCACCGGTAGTAAACTGCGATAGTAAACTGATTGTAAACTGTGAACTTCGATCCGATAGTAAACTTCGAGCGCTGGTGGCCAAGATATTTACCTTTCGTTGAATGAAGTCGAGAATAAACGTGTGGACTGCTTTCAAAACTTGTCTAAATTATGCTAGCAAGAACTAAAAATAACACAACTATATTTGCCATTTAAAAGGAAACGAATAACAAGGCGTTTGCACTGCCTCTGTGACAAAATCTAGCAAAGTGTAGGAATGAATGCTGTCAAAAAATGTGCAAACGAAAATTACACAAACCTTAGTGCGGCTTGAAAGAAAAAGTCATTTGTGGTATAGGTCTATTGGTGTGCATTGTTAATTAGTATGTTTATATATATTTCAGTCACACTTTCCGGTCCGATAAAGATCAACGAGTGGAGAATGAGCAGCAGCGGTGCGGTGAAGAATCTCAGATATAAGTCGCCCCTCTACGCTGAAAGCAACAAATGGCAGCGCTCCTTGAACCTTCAGGCCCTGGATCTTTTTCAAATGGCCTTTATGCCAAGAGATACAAGCCAACTACAGTTCTTAGATTTGGGATGCGGCACCGGTGACTTCACGCGCGATTTCCTCTTGCCGCGTTGCCTGCCTTGCCGGAGAATCGTCGCCGTTGACGGCTCCGAAGACATGTTGTCCTTCGCCCGGCAGAACAGCGGACATGCCAACATCGAGTTCGACTTTCTGAACATCAGTGAAGATGTTGGCGACTTTGTCCTAAAGTACGGCACATTCGACCGGGTCTATTCCTTCTTCTGCCTCAACTGGGTCAGCGATCAAAGGAAGGCAATGAAGAACGTCTGTGAGCTGCTCAGTCCTTCCGGCGAGTGTCTTCTGGTTTTCCCGGCATGGTCGCTTACAAAGATGTTTTGGAGGAAACTGGCGCAAATGGACCGCTGGAAGGCGTTCTCAAACGTAAGTTTCCCCAGCGAGTTTAATGAAGGGGCAAATTGTTCATAACCATGTGCCCGTACTGCAACCTTATTAAGCGCTCATAGTTTATGTCAATGAACAATATGGAATGGATAGGAGCCAGAGGAGCCGATACTGTTAATACCAAAGCTATACCACATTGTAGAAAAATATACTAGAATATTGTTATTGGTTGTCCGTAGGGTCGTGGAACGGATTCGTGGTACGTACAGGAGCCTCTGGCAGTGGCAGCCAGATAAGCCGATTGACCAGGCGAAGCTCATGGTTTCGGTCCGACCTGGCCAGCACACCAGACCACTGCATGTGGGTTGGAGACATACCGGAGGGGAAAGGGTCACTTTGAAAGTCTCCCAAACCATGTGGCAAAGTTGCATACAAACGGGCTATGTAGAAGGTGGATTAGAAAGGAGAGGGGTTCCTTTTGAAAGGATATTGGGCTTCAGGCGCGGAAAAGCAGTAGATTGTTCGGTCAGTCGGTCGTCGGGTGGCAGGAGAGTACGCTAGTGGAAAGAATAGTGAGTAAGACGTTAGCATTTCGGTATTAAAACAACATAGTTGCCTTGCTGATAAGAGGGCGACGCAGTGGCAGGGACGCCGAAGATGTGTGCATGGTCCGCTCCTTATGCCACCTCATTTCCCTCTGACGTCTTTACCTGGTTATAGGTGAGCTGAAAATTGGAGACAGAAAAAGCAGTTTTAGATCTAAAGTTAAGAATGAAACAGCGCGGTCCGAGTGGTAATGTTGACGCGACTCCTGGGAGTTGCTCACAATGGTAAGGGGGACAGCTGCGGGGATTGAGGGGAGGGCAATTGTGGTTTCGCTCCGTGGCAACGCGATTCGTGGTTAGCATGGTGGTGGTTGGGAAATTGGGGCCATTGTGATCGTAAGAAAATCGCTCAAAGTGTTTGTGGGCAAGGCTGCAATGCGTAAGTGTAGTCTACTCCATTTAATAAAAAAGCTACGGGCGCCGCAAGAGACTTCTAATTGACCAAATTCATAATTAAACGATATCCGGGCTATCACCACTAACGTGTAGCCTGCGGAGTGGCGAAGCATGCTGTGTTAAGTGTATTCTTGGCACCTTGGCGTTTTTGCCCACGGACATGAAACCGTTCGGGGTAGAGGTATACACTTTTGGTGTAAAAGGCTCGTGCCTTTGAAGCACGAAGCGTTAGTAGGGGAGGGGTTGGAAAATGAATCTCCTTGTGTGTTGTTTTACTACGTGCTTTTGCCCACGGAAATGAAACGTTCTAGCGCGAGGCGTTGGAAAACGAGTGTCCATGTGTTTCAGTACCGTGACTACATGAAACGATGACGACGACAGGAGACTCCGGCAGCCCAAGCCCCTAAAGGACTTCGCACATACAATCACAAGCACAGCATCATTATTAGACCGCAACACGCCTCCCTTCTTGATTTTCGATAGAATCTTGACTGTCGTCGCCAGTTTGCGCGAACGACACCGGTTGCCCTGGTAGTAGAGACTTATCGATAAAATCTAAGCCTGAAGCACTCACCTTGGAAACTGCTCGCATGGAGCTGTGCGCAATAAAGGTTGGAAATCTGAAAATAGAAGTATGCGGATGCTAGCGCGAGTCTTAACTCAACTGCCACTTTATCGACTGTACGCTGCCTTAGTTGCGATGGCGGCTACATAATGAAGAGCAAAGCGGTGTTCTGGCGCTTAATATTTTGAAGGTTTTACAACAGAGACTGTCACCTCAATGCTTATTATTCGGAAGAACTTCCAATTAACTGACATAATGGGTTTTAGCGTCGAATTTTTCTTCTATTACATTCCATGCAAATCTTCAATGACCAGGACATCACTTCCAATTAACGTAATATTCCATTTAAGCGACTTCGCATGATCGAGAATCGACTCTATTGTGAAATTACTAGCAATAAGCTACCCATGACACAAAAGTGTGGTATTCAATCGATCCGACCTTCCGCGGATGACAACGAAATTGCACACTTGTTGCTGTTCTGGGTAAGTATTTTGAAAGAAAGCCCAGGGCATGCCAATGAGCCTTGAAAGCAATGCAAGGTATTTCACTTTGGATGTAAAACTGCGTCGGAAATTGGAGAACAAGCTTGGCTTGAAAATATTTACGTTAACGTTAAGTGTAAGTTGTATGTTTGGTCAAGTTATGTAATGTAAAATATCACCAACGTTTAAATCGCGTGTTTAACAAAACGGCGGCCAAAATGTTGCAAATAGATTGAGGTAGAGATAGAAGACCCCATAAAGGGATAAAATACCGGAATTATGCGACCAAGAGTAGATTAAGAAAATTCGGGACAGAAGTGGTTTGAAATCTCTGGCAGAGGCCGTTGGTTGGTGGGGTACTAAAACCGGTTTTTAAAATGATGATGGCTTGTGCTACTTGCGGCGGCAAGTGGCACGAATTTCTTAGCGTTTGAGGCCTTACATAGAGCACAAATTCAGGGTGAATGCTCTTGGGACGGAAGGGAATGCAAAGGCTTGCGCGGAAGGGAAGAAAATGCATTGTCGGGGCTTCATCGGGAGTTCAGGGTTTCTGGTAGAAACAACGAAGGCTCGTGAGGCGGTTACAACCAAAGGCTGGCAGTTTGTCTTCCAATTTGGTTTGGGCAATGCCGTTCTCGCAATTCGCCCTACCCGTATTGTATGCCGGCATCAGGAAGAGTTGTGTTGGATAAGTCGTTGGGCAGCTGCAACAATGGTCTGTGTGTTTGTGCAATAAGAATGTCTAGTCCCAGATGTTTGAACAATATTTACTAGTAGATAAGTTGGTTTTAAATGAAGCAGCTTACTAGTAGTGCTTGTACAAGGCAGGCTACGTCAGCTTCTTGTAGCCGGTGAGTATGGTTGGAGGCAGGGCGGATAAGATGTGTAACCTGAAGGAGTATGCCTTGCAGTATGTGGATGGTATGGATGCCTATCCAGTCCAGCAGGAGTGTTAGGCCTAATACATGGGTGGTGTCGTTACCGGGTGTGGGGTGCACTGTAGTGCGACTTCGGGCTCCGGGGTGTGTTGCGGACGTCGGCCCTTCATGGGGTTGGGTAAGCCTAGGAGGTTTGATTCTTTGGCCGCGCCATGGAAATCGCGTGCGTGGAGGCACGTGCCACTGCTGTTAGTGACTTCTTGGAGGGCTTCCTTCTGAAACCACGAGCCGCCGGCTTTGCAGAAGCTAAGGTTTTCCGCCTTTAGACCATGCTGCAATTGTGGTACCATGCTGCAATTGTGGTACGGCCTATTTTGGTACCAATTGTGGTACCGTCCCATTTGTGGTACGGCAAATGTGGTACAAAGGTGGGACAGCCACAGCGCAGCTGTGTTGAAAACAAGCGGAGGAATGATGAAGCCGTTCGTTGTTGCTTTAAAGTTTGGCTCGGAGGAGACCGAGAGTTCGAACCTAAATTCGACGGTGGCTTGGTAGTCCATGAAAAGTTGGGATCGTATTGGCAGGGCATTATGCGAGTGCGAGGTTTCTGGGAAATCTCAAGTGTCGCCTCATGTGAAACACTCTCAAAGGCGCTTCAATTATTCACGTGACGATCGACTGTTTGCTACGTCATGCGAGTTGACCGAGTATTTCTAGTTAGAGTTGTAATAGCATATCCCACGCGGACAAGAAAGAACAAAATCAAATTTTATCTTTTTGGTTCGGGGTAAGAGCGTTCCCACAAAGGAGGTCAACAAAATGGACCGTAGATTTGCGAAGCAAATTGGTTTACCTGCTTCTGACTACATTAACCTGACATGTTTTTATACAGAAGATACAGTTATCCTGCACTGATTAAAATAGTAGAACACAGCAGCACAGTTCTCAGGGTTCAAATTTGGTTACAGAAAAATTTCTGCGGGCTTGAAAATTAGCGTTGCAATTTAGACGGCTCAGTTACGACGCCACCGTGTCAGCGTTTTAGCAAAAGAATTGGTAAACAGGTTGAAGCCTCTTTCATAAAGCCTCATTTGTGCATTCTTTAGAATTTTCCCGTTACTCTACTTGCGCAATGTCTGATACGCGCGGGGAGGTTGGGGAATCGGATACGTGATGGCCATACGTTAGGCATAACGTGACGGTTTAGCTATAAAATCGTCAACTGATACCCTGAGCTTGATGTACGCCCAGCGTCACGCCTTGAGGTTGTGGTACCGGAGTCCTTGTTGGGGCTTGGGGGAGGTGCCGCTGCTGAAAAGCCACAAGCTACTCTTGTGGTAACAAGGCAGCCCAAGCTCTAGAATATCTCTCGTAGTGGACATCCTCGCCATTGTGCGGAGGACGAAAAAGGTGCGGGGGGTTGCGCGAGCTAGGTACCAACATGGCGAACAGCGCGGAATTGAGCTAGTGCGCAACTGGCCGTGGCAAAGGTCAGACCTTCGGGAAGGGAATCCAAGTAAAGGTGTGCTTTTTAGGGGACTCGGTTTAGTTCTTGGGAACCACGGCCGGGGGCCAGGACCCCGGCACCATGTGGTCTAAGGTCGTTAACCGGTACACGCTCGAAAAGTGTGCTCCTTGATCGACAATAAGCGGCAATGTGGGAATATTGGTTGCAGTCTTAAGACCTCAACAATGTTAAACCTAAGCGGCGGGACTCTACGACAGTTGCTGCTCCTTATAAAGAAATGGATTCATACCCACAAGGAGAGATATGTCCGCCTCGTGTATTGGACAACGCTTTCTGAAAAGCAACATGCTGTGCTGCCCTGGACGCTTGCTACAGCCGCTGGCTTGGGGAGCGCGCTTAAAACAATACTCTTGTGGCATACCCACGAGCAATTAAATAATTGTAATGCATCCTGCCTTTGGGATGCGATACTCGAGGGTGCATGTACAAAGGAACAGCCGGAATTGAGCTAGGCGCATACTGGCCGTGGCAAAAAAGACAGATTCGGGCGTAATCTGGTAGGTGGCAAAATTTAGTCTTATACCACGGCAGGAGAGCCAGGACCCCGGCACCTAATGTCAAGAGCTTCATCGTACAGGGAAAGTTGCTCCATTATCGACGGAGCTGTGATAAAGGACCAAGACACGTCGAACTCTGTTACAGACCTACAGCGATCGCTGGCATCGGAAGTTTTGCTGTCTCGTGCTAGGCGTTGCTACTGACAACAAGTTCGAAGCCTGCGGCAGTCCGTGGGAGGGAAGACAAAGGTAAGTCGACACCCTTCAAAATTTGTGAACGGAGCACTCACACATACCAAGTGCTGGCAGTCGTTAGCTAGTTCATTGCTTCATTATATAGCTACGCAGTTGCTGCTCACTTGCATCAAAGAATACTGGATATACAAAGCTGAGAAATGTTCGCTCGGTATTAAGACAATGCTTTCTGAAAGCCCGCATTGTGCTGCAGAGAAGAGTCTCCACCGGTTTCATGGTGGGTGAATTCGACAGGCTCTAACAATAATCGTAAGTCATTCCAGACTCTTGTCGTGCATAGCGGAGTAACGCAATAGAAAGTGTCGTCCAGTGCTCGATAGCCTTCTCGCAAAACAGAGGGCAGTAATCGCTGGAGGATGAAGAAGATGTTCGTATACCAAGACTATCCGTCCGAAATAACCCGGTCGATCTCTAAAACTTCATATAGTTGATACAACAACACGGAAGCTGAGCGTGGTAGATAGTTGCTGTCCAGGTAACTTTCGCAGCATAATTACGTGCTGTACAGAGGTCAATAGATCAAGGGATTAATTAGAAAATCCAAATGTGCTATCAGAGTTTTGTTCTTCGCCGCTAGTCTGTATGGGGACTAGCGCTACGAGCTGGAATGTGCTGGCGGACAAGACGCGGTCATTCCAAATGCCTTATTTTATTTTCTGTCGGATATGTTACACTCAAAGCCGAAGTACATTTGCGGCCAGCGTTGCAATAAAGAATACGTGTGCTCACATGGAGAAGAAAAAAGTTCCTTCAAATGAACATCCGTAGATACAGGGTAATTATATTGACGAAAAGCAACGCGTGGGAAGCGTGTCAGAAAATTTGGTAGATAGTGCTGATGTTGAATAGGTGCATCAGAACAAAATCAATTGATCTATGGAGTTTTTATTTCCCGGCTATTCACATCGATATGGGGAAGCGTATGCCGCGGAACCAAGACGCTGCGAGCTATTTACGATAGGAGTCATTGTCTGACCTTGAAAAATTGTCGATTGGGAGTGCGCGAGGTTGATTGTCAATCACAGTGCGAATGCTTATGAAGTCATTAGATACCACGGAAATTTTAAAGAGGTCGTATGTGAAGTAACATTTGCGTGTTTTTTTACAGGTGCGAACTATTGATTTGTGGAGTCAATTTTCCTTCGGTCCATCATTCACAGATTTTTAATTTCCGGAAGAGACTGGAGAATCGAAAAGTTTCTTTTAGCTGGCCAGATATTGCGTAGAGGTTGCTGGATTGATTGAAACACGTCGAACTGCTTGTCGTAAACTGCCACGGAATTTTAAAGAGAATCGTGCGTATCCAGGGGTTTTTTAAAACTTATTGTGGTGCCGCTGTCGCTGGCATCTACATGATATTCAGAGCACCAATGAGTCGCAAGACGTTTTTTATGTGAATACGTTAGAGGTTTGTTAGTAGGTCCGTAATGTTCACGCATGTGCTAGAGAACACTACGCGGGAAAATTTGATGAGGTGCCGTATGTTCGCCGGCCTCGAGCACCAGTCGAGTCGTGTTTATGTAAAAACGGCGGTTGTACTGCCGAAGTCGCCGTGCGGGAAACATACAAAAATGGCAAACGCTCGTGAGCGCGTGCCTTGCGGCGACCGCGGAGTTCCTGGCTCACGCAGTGGCTTCAGTAAAAAAAAAAGAACTCCAGGGCTGTCGTGAAGCGCTACCGCGCATGTAGAAAAACTGCAGCGCCAATGCTAGAGTGGAAAAGACACCCTGCTTGGGAGAGGTCAACGCTGCCACCGTGCTCTCTAGAAGCCATTATGAATAATTGGAGATATGGCTACGAGTTTGCCACTCCTTCCCGAGACGACCTGCTAAAAAAGTACCTTTTTCACGCGTACAAACAGCTGCGGGATTCAGCGTGCGAAGTAAACTTGAATTTCAACTGGCAAGAATGTCGCCGTCAACTCTGGCATTGTAATTCCAGTTGAGTTGACGCGTATAAACATACTAGGTTTGTGGAGCTTTTCCCTGAAATTACGACATTTTGAGTCATCTGAAAGAACCACAATGCACCCAGTATTTTATGTCCTGAATTGTCTTTCACAAGCTATAGATATGACGTATCATTCTTATTCAAATGATCAATTTCGGTCATCCTTTCTGTTTATTGGGTCAGTGAGTGCGATTGACACTAAGGCAATAAAAATCCTCTCTGATACTAATTTTGGTGCTCTTAAAGATATTTTTTGGTGCGAGAGCTGGTGGCACAGCCTATCTTCAGGATCATTTCACACAATTCGCGTCGCTTCATGGCCTATTTTCTTCTTCTATAGGAAGAACACATGTAAGGTCCCATAGTTGGGCTTGGTATGTACCACTGCCCAATTCGTGTTTTAGCTGTGCTTCATAGTTGTCTTCTGTGTGGCGTGACAGATGATTTCACAAGTTCAAATCTCTCATTGATAGCATGAACGTAATATTCTGGGCAGGCGGACTTCACTCAGAGTGCAAGCGTTCCTTCTGAGAAATGTATTTGCATGTAGAATAAAAACTTAGCATTATATCTTGTGGACCTGGACGATATTTCGAACCAACGTATTGCTAGAAAAATATTATCACAAAATAAAAAAACTGAATATTTTTTGATGGAGAACTAATGGGCTTCATCCAAAACTATAAGCAGCCGGCGTAGCTTTCGTGTCCTTAACTGTATTCCTTTTCAATTGAGGGAAGGAGCACCAATTTTGTAGAGTTTAAAAAGTACACGTTGGAATGATCGGATCGGAATGGTTCCAAAAATATTGCAGAAATTCAGATTCAATGATAATACGCAGGTATATTTTTACTGAGCCCAACGCCGCATTAGGACTACAAAATGAACCTTTTATTTCTTTCATCCTGCTTTGACGCGCCGTCTATGATGGTACATGTTTACAGGCGGACACGACAATCAACTTTTCCTGGATGCGCCAGCACTTGTTTGACACTAGTATATGTTAGCCGATGAGACGTGTTACACAATGAAAAATTTCTACATCCGAAAGTGTTTGTAGCAACGTGGTGGCCAACAAGTTCAATATCTCCTCCTTAAACACAGATATTTCAGATTTTGCAGTAGTTACAGTTTAACATGAAATATTCGTAATGCACTCGCTAAGTCTTTATGTCACCCTTTTTCGTGCTTAGCGCATTGAACGTCTCATCTTTGGAAAAACGTAACCTTTTTTTCAGACATGCAGGTTTCGTTGAACCCTGCTGCCTCGCTGATAAGTCCGTCTGATTTGGAAATTCTCAAAGATGACCTGTCCAAAGAAGTGTCCTCGTGGGTCGGCGGAGCAAACATTCCCGCCCGTCCCTCCGTCTATCTTGTCCACGCAAGGAAATGTCAGGAATAAAAATACTATTTTCTTTGATACATATGTTGTTTTTGATGAAATAAATGACTGGATGGGTAGGTGGCAATGACGGCAATGATCCAAATACTATTGTATCACGGTGTCCATTTGAGCAGTTCTAGTTGGATCACCAAACCGGCCAAACCGCTTCCGCTCGCAGACTTTCCAAAGTCGTGGTAATTATTTATAGTGATTCTGGCTGGTTAGTGAGCGGGAGTGGTTTGGCTGGCTGGATAATATTCAGGACAGACTGCTCCTGTCCCATCTAAATAGTGTTGCGTCATGGCGGCCATGGGAGCAGTCATATTTGATTTCACCCAACCGGCGAAACCGCTTCCGCTCACTGACTAGCCAGCGTCAGAGTTAATTATTGACAGTGACTCGGGTGGAAAAAATTAAGACAGACCGCTCCCGTCCGGTCTAAATAGTGTTTCATCGTCATGGCCGTGAGCACAAAGTTGATTTCTCCCAACCGGATGAACAGCTTCCGCTCACTGACTAGCCACACTCACTACCAACAATTACAATAATTTACCGTGTCAATGGCTTGCGATTGAGCGGAAGCGGTTTGGCTGGCTGGCTGACACACCTATGACTCACGCCGGCGTTCTAAGGGGGAAATTTGCTGTTAATGCGGGAGGGCTTCGCCGCTACTCTACAAGCTCAACTTAAGGGGGTAACGGCGGTGCCAGCAGCTTTCCGTTGTTTTTGCACCCATTCGCGGTTGTGTTCGGGTCAATGCTTCGATTCTTGCTCTTCTTCCTCCATACGAACGGCATGTATCCGCCTCATAACGAGTTAAAACCTGGAAGCCCTTCAGCTCTATTCTCGCGTACAAACATGTGGCTGCCCGTTTTCCTTCTGTCTCGTATTAAACTTACTGTGCGTGTAAGATGTCTGTGTAACACATCAACCAACACCCGAGCCACTCGATTCAGGAGGAGAGATGACTAACCGCATTCAGCCATGTAATTCCGACATCTAAATACCAGCACAACCGGCATTCCATCGGTAGTGGCATAAAGCCTAGCTGTGCATTCACACGGCCACCCCCCTTTTTTCTACCTGCAAACCGTGCATGCATAAACCGGCAAACGGTGATGGCGCATACTTAGGCGTGAAAGACATCGGCGAAAATGTCGCTTGGAAGGAATCTGAAAAAGAAATTTGGACTAAATTCGAACGTTGAAACTGGGGAAGTTTCTCTTCAACCGGGAGGGATTCGCAGCTACTTGGCGAAGTAATTTGAGTGGAAACGGCAACGGCGGGTTTCGGTAGTTTTAGGGGGCAGCCCTTTGGCAGCTGTTACCTGGGCTTCGAGGGAGCGGGGGCTGTTTATGACCCCGTAACCGAGTGAGCCAACGCAGCAGCGACGAATAAAAGAAAATGGAGGGGAGTGTCTAGCGATGGGTAAGTGAAGTACGACAGGTGCCGCTACGGCGTCATCTCTCTCACTACCTTTCCTTCACACGTTTTTTGTGTCACCCCCAAAGAGCGCCCTCCCCTGACACTTTCTCCAGACGCTGTTCCATTCTCCGCGAATCCAAACCACGTGACGTTTGCGCGTGGAGGTTCGAATACTATATGCAAGAGCATGCTCGCTGCACCCTTGTGCGGGACTTATCTGAACGAAGTTACATTTGCGCGGGAGGTTCAAACACGATTTGCAACAAGCTGGCTGGCGGCGGCGGCGCAGTGCGGGGTCACAGCAGAGTAGCGCACGCCGCCGTGCGTTCGCTGATCACGCGAACACTTCCGGAGGCGCAGCAGAAATGCGCCGTGATCGAGAAGACTACGCTCGCGCAGCGCCCAAATTTTATATTAGGGAGCGTAGTAATCGTGAGTGCATTTTTACGCCCATCAGTGCTTCTGTTTATTTTCTCTGAATCATCTGATAACCGCATACCGCCTTTAGCTGCCGACTAAATAGTTGTGAAAGAGGTGTCAACAGTGGTGGGGAGGAGCCCCGGAGCGGCGTCGAGTAAATCGATGACACCGGAATAAAAACTAGGGTGGTTAGACGTATGCTGTTTTTCCGTAAAAGAGAAGCATTTGCAATTTCAAAGATAGAAGTCCTTAAAGTGGCAGTGAAGTAAATTTGTCAAGCTCCCGTTTTCAATTTCACTGCGTAGACTGGCTCAAATGAACGCGATTTTCATCGTTTATCTAGGTGATAAAGCGGTATTTATTTTATGATGCCTGAAACAATAAAATCTACCATGCGCAGTTTGCGGCGGCTGCACCATCTAACCTCAGTGACGTCAGGTAAAGGTGCTACGTGATCGGACGATATCGAGGATTGGCATTCAAACAAGTTTCAGTTTAGGTTCTTTGAAGCAACTTGCTTGGCATCAGGCGTTATGTTTGGATGGGCATTTTCAATATCTCCATAATCTCCCATAACGCGCTTCCGTGATGTTGTCGGCTGTAAAATGTCTCTGATAATCCTACAAGGACGGCTTGGTATCGTAGCAATCACTAGCCCAGGTCTATGCAGTAAATGAACGCCCTCCGCGTCACAGCAGGCGCTCGAATGCCCTGCGCGTTTCCCCCATCTTTGGAGCTTGCCTCACTCATGCCTATATCGTACCATCCGTGTTCGCACCAGGCCAAGGGTCTCCTGATTCTGCCCTGTGCCCACTGCCTGCAAGAAGTCGGTACTTATGGCAACAGCATGCCAAGGAGAGCTCGGTAGCGCACCAGTGTCTCCCTACGCGCGTTCTGTGAACTCGCTCGTGCAGCAATGAACGTTATGGCCCAAAAATGGTGAACTCATCATAGAAAACATCGGCCGAAAATGAAGAAATCAACTTAAAAAAAGAAAGCATGTACCCTCGGGGATTCGAGCGTGCGACTTGCAAAACAACATACCTGCGCTCCAAACCACTGGACCGGTGAGTCGGAAATATAAGGCATATAAGGCATAACCAGTTTACATTTTTAATTAGCTTGAGCAGTCCAAGCAGCTTACATGACTGTTTGAGTTATAGCGATCGTACAGTAAGCGTCCCCTAAATTTTCCACAATATCTCACGTCTAGCAATTGCATTTGTTTGGCGTAAAAGCGTTCGCAGATGGGTGGTCGTGCTGCTGACCGCTGTGCTTGATCACACAGCGCAAAAAGTGCTTCGTGCACCCTGGTTTTGCGCTGTACGGTAAAAGGTTCAGTTGAGTTTATTTTCTTAGTGCCTATATTAACTTCGCTGACTCTTTTCCCGCCTTCAATTGGCCTTAGATTTTCCTACTAGCGTACTAGTCAGCGACACATCGCATGTGCGTTTGTGTAGCGCTAGTGTGGAGCGACCTGGACTTGGATCTTGATACAGTGTACAAATTAACAAACTAAAGAAAGGCACATTCTTTCATTGAAAAACGTGTCGTGGCTTAGTTTCAATTCAGCGAACGAATTGCGACGATCCGTCGGCGGCCGAAATGCTGGACAGACTTACTCTGTCGGAAGGTTCGCGAGCCGTGCAGTAGCGCCGTCAAGCCAAGTCATTTTTTCCTGAGGTCACACAAACATGCCGTAGAAAATGAGCGAAGATGTAGAGAGGAGGACAGCATTTTCGAATTGATTTTTCTAGTAAACAAATTAGCGTTAACGCACCCAGAGTGTACGAAACATGCCGTAGGGACTCCGGACTA
Source organism: Haemaphysalis longicornis (assembly GCA_013339765.2). NCBI lineage: Eukaryota > Metazoa > Arthropoda > Arachnida > Ixodida > Ixodidae > Haemaphysalis > Haemaphysalis longicornis. Next base: position 12,941,963 of record CM023455.1, on the reverse strand, counting down.
CAATTTGCGCTAGTAATCGTGCAATGTGTACAAATCACTTCAGTGTCCCTTTAATAGTATCGCCAAGGGAAGCCATAACGCTTTTTGCCAGCAGAGCGCGCAAGCACTTGGTGGCCGTAGGAATTATGAAGCCAAGGTGATATCCGGCCACCCAGAAACGGGCTTGTTCCTCGTAGCGTCAATTGTACGAGCTCTGGAAAGGTCAAGCGAGTAGCTACTGCAATTGCGCGGAATGGAAGCGTGTAATCCCTCGTTCGTTTAAAGGTGAGAGGTGCGGAGATGGGAATAAGGGGAAAAAGCAAATGCATGAGCTATCAAAAAATTATATAAGGATGCGCCGACTGCATCCATGTGCATAGCGCGTTCGGGCCTACAGCCCCGACTGCGAACAGCAGCGTCTGCGTTTGGACGTGCTGGGCATTTGAAAGCGCCTTCGTTTGCTCTCAGCGCAAAAACCGATCTCTAAAGAAACCTGGTTCACGGGAGTTTAAAGGGGCACTGACACAAAAATTTTGCACCTTGTTTTTTTTGTTGCGATAAGTAGCTAGTGACCTACTTATAACCTGTAGAAACCTCATTTGCTTCAGCGTGTGACGGTTGTTTAATTAGAGGAATTTTCAATGCAGCCAGTGGCAGTTTCGGTTTCAGCGAGTGCCGCGAAACGATGGATTTATGTGTGAACAAAGCTGACCACGTGACCGTGGGAGGATATCACAGAGCTAGAGCCTCCGTAGCACTGTCGAATCCGCATCGACGGCAGTTTTCTGCGAATGCCCACACGTACTGATCTCGTGAGGCGCTTAATTAGAAAGCGACCGTGGACTCGACGCTCGAGACGGTGGGTGGCAAGACGCGCGCTGGGAGCAGAAGGCCGGTCGGCCTACAGGTCCGCCTACAGATGTGTTCGCTAAGCACTGCGGCGATATTCGAGTGCCGCTCTCGTAAGCCGTGCAGATGACAATTTTTAATGGCAACCCGCCATCGCATCGTTAACGTCCTTTCTCATGTAGGCCACCATGGTCGGGACTTGGGACAATTTCGTGCAGCGTAACAAGCTATCACTCGAGATACCTGCGCCGGCCTGGGCCACTTAGCGGCCGTGGCCGCCGCCTGCACAGCGACCGTGCGGCTAGTTCAGTGGGCTTTTCGTGCATCCGGAGCGTTTTCGCATCCAATGGTAATAAAAAGTAATACAAACAGAGTGCCTGGAATCGCTGTAGAACTTTGGTCGCGGCAGCTGCCCGATGAGCTGACGAAATCACGGCGCCTCCGCCGCCAACGATCGGGTCGTTCGTTCTCGAGAGCAGAAGGCTCCGAACTCCGGCCCTCCGATTGGAGCGGCGAGCCGGGCGAGCCGGCGAAAAACGCCGGCAGTGCGGAAGCGGCAAACACAAACTCGTGACGTGTTTGGATGTTGTTTATTTACAAAATATCTGCGGGATGTCGATTGCGCGTGGTCCTCTGCTGGCTGCTCGGTTGCGTTTCGCACACTTTAAAATTGATTTTAAATATGTTCTAGGCTGTTCTCGCCGCTGATATTTTCCAGATGATGTATATGTGTTCCCACCAATCTATCTCCGAAGTTATCTCGCCTTCAAAATTTTGCGTCAGTGCCCCTTTAACCTCGGCAAATTTATACATAAATTCAATGTTGCCTGTATGCCGTGTTCAAGAAAGCTTCGCTGCTCCTTCACAGGTACTCCTATTTCAGGATTCTTTTTTTCGCGCATGAAGAATGCACACGTCGAAACACTAGATTGATTGATGGATTGTAGTGTTTAACGTGCCGACGCAACGCAGACAACGAGGCGCGCCGTAGTGGAGGGCTCCGGTTTAATTTTCGAACACCTAGGTATCGTTACGTGCGCCGAAAGCTCGTACACACGGGCGTTTCTGATTTTCGCCTCCATCAGAAAAGCAGCCGCTGCTGCCGGAACCAACCCGCTACCTCGTACTCAGCAGCGCAACGCCTTAGCCACTGAGCCACCGTGGCGGGTCAAACGTCAAAATAAACCACAATCATAATCCAATCCCCTCTTTCAAGGCGCAAGACGTGTAGACTTATTCGGATTTGATAAATTGATCATTTTAATCTGGATGATGTCTTTAATGCGCTTTAGTGGTGTATCAGCACTCTTTCGTGGATGAGAGGGATTGTCAGTATGGATGGATTTCTTAAGCCATCAGATGGCATAACATAGAAAGTACATTGGGTTTTTTAGCATAACATAGTAGGGCGGAGATTTACCAGTTAGGTAGTGGGTGTTAATACAATTCCTACTTACTATTGGTATGTGATCCATTGTTTACCCTATGCAGGTTACATTATGAATATCCTTACTACGCCCCTCATTTTTTGCCAAATCACGTATAGAAAATGCCGCATCAAACGTCAGGACCTCGGATGCAAGAAACCTACACCTTGAGTTTTTCAATATGACGACTGCCAAGTTTCCGGTTTTCTGACAAAGAAAGAATAGGTTCCATGCGATATAACTCCAAAATTAGATAGGTTTAGAAAGGCGTTCACCAAACGTTCTCGGATCAACCCCACGCTTCTATAAATAAACACCGTTACCTGTAACGGTGTAACGGTGTCAATACACCTGTAACTATTTTTTGAGTGCTTGTCGCAAAAAATGATGCCCCGAAATACCTGTGTACTTCCTTCAGGAAATGTTTCATCAGACGAACCAACCACAAATATATTCCACAAGGATAATCTACTCCAATTCCAAATTTATACAAAACGCATGAAAGAGGAAATTCAATGGCTAAAGTAAAAAAAGAAAACGAGTAAAGCCTATGGCTATAAAATTTCCGAGAATGCGGTGGATATAAAAGTGAGTTCGGGAAAAAACTTTGGGCAATATTTAAAAAAAAAACCCTGGCTGAACCGGGTAAACGAAGTGTTTCGAGCGATATCACAAAATTACGCTGATAATCGTCAACAGCCTACTCAGATCCGCTGCTGAACGAAGGCCTGCCCCCATCGACCTACAGCCGCTCTTGATCTGTGCTGGCCGAATACATTCTTTACCTCCTATTTCCCATATTCTTCAATCACGCCATCCTACACCACATCGCCCCCACCATCTACCCTTCCGACTGCCAGCACTGCAATACCCCCCTCACCACTTACCATCTAGTATTCTCTTGCCCATACTCACCTAACCCCTTCCCTCCCCCTCCTTGGAGCAGTGGGAGACTGAGCTGACCAGCCCGGACCCAGCCCGCCAGCAGGCCCTGGTCTCCCGGGCTCTCCAGAAAGCGCGGTCACGAGGCCTTCTGGACTAAGGAGGCTTTCCACACCCCTTTCCCTTCCCCTGTTTCTCCAATAAACATTGAGCACCACCACGTCCTTCAAATGAATGGCCTTCCCTTTCTTCCAAGCCGGTCTCTCGTGATCCCCTCTGTTACCCTGGTGGTATAACGGCTGTTATTGCGTCCCTTCACATGGTCAGCCCAGGTCCATTTATTTTTTTTATTTTGAACTTTATGATTGCACCGGACAAGAGAACAAAGACGCAAGCATAAACGACGCTGAACCGTCAGTTATCCGTGCGACGGGATGCCATGCGAACTCCGGTGTGGTGAAGTCAAGGAAAATTAAGTGAGGATCGATACTGAATGTTTTTTTAGTTTTTGGGAGCGAGAAGAAGAAGGTGGAATAAAATGTAGACAACTCTTATCAAGTCTCTGCTCGAGGTGCAATCTGGCACTTAGCGCACCTATAATTACTCATATTCAAAATGTTCACAGTATACGGGCAATGAAAAAATTCTTCCCAAGAGATACGAACAAGAAGACGGTGCCACTTCAAGGAAAACAGGCGGCTTCATTGAGCGTCTCGCTGACCACCCTCAGTCCGCGTCAAGGACCGAACATGGAGAGGTGAAGACGAGGTGCACGAGCCGGCCCCATACCCCAAGCATGCAGTGCTGGCCCAGCGCCACCCCTCAATGTCACTTCTTTTTCCTGCAACAACAGAGTTCCAACAACTTGCCCCCCACGAAATTGACAGGGCGGCGACTATGAGTTTTACTAAGACCACACTTCTAAGGGGTACAGCATCCGAATGGAACGCTGTAACTGCGATCCATCAGCGAGTTTCAAGGAACAGGCTCTAATCTTTCTGGCGCGTCCAACGTGAAGATCTGTGATGCGCGCAAGCCTTCAGCTTTGGCGAGGCCTGAGAGAGAAAGAGCAAACGTGTTTATTGCGAAAAGTAATGGGGAGGAGTCCTCAGTTTAAGACCTCTTGAGCTTTCCCAGCCTCAACAGCCCTCAACACCAGCAAGAGGATTCTCGAGTAATTTGATGTCTCCTGCTGTGACAGCTGCTCTTGCCTAGATGTTGTGAGACGATAGCTGCAGCGGGTACTCGGTTGTCTATCTTCACCAAAAGGTTTCCAGGAGATCTGGCCTTTTTGCCCACAGGTTATGAAGATGCGGATGTTGGAAACGAGAGAGTTCTGATGATATCGGGGAAACAACAGAGGTCAGCCGGTTCCCTGTTATAAAGTGGGCTGGAGTTAGTGGATCGGGTTCCTGGCTGTCATTGAAAGCGTAAGTGAGTGGCCTGGGGTTTATAACGGCCTCCACTTCCGTAAGGATGGTAACAAGTTCATCTCTTGTCACAAATTGTTGTCGCAGAGTCTTTTTTAGTGCTAGAAGCTTGAAGCGCTTGGACACAGGGACAAGCGAGTGGGACACACAACGCGCTCACAAAGCGCCTTGTGTGTCCCGCTCGCTTGTCCCTGTGTCCTAGCGCTTCATGGTTCCGTCATGTCATACCAACAGGCCCAAAGCAGCACCTTCAGTGCTAGCTTCACGGAACCGATGAGACGCTCGTAAAATACTCCCCACCATGGCGCCCGCTGCAAGATGAATTTCCATTCAGCCTTGTGGTTAACACAGATGTTTTTCCTTTCACTTGTGGATCGCGAATTGTCTCCGAAAGTTGTGTGACTTCCTTTTTCGTGCGTTTGAAGGTGAGGGCGTTATAGGTGTACACTACAGAGGGAAACCTCTGCGTGAAACAAAGCGACAAAACGCATTCAAGAAGGATGGCGCTGTCTGGTCGTCTATGAGTTCGAGATGTATAGCTCAGATTACAGCGCAAGTAAACACCAGGTACACCTTTGTGAACTTTCATGCCGTGCGTACAAACAACGGTCCCACGAAGTCGATTCCGGCAACAGTGAACGGGTCGGTTTCTGTGACTCTGTCCTTTGGCAAAGGGGGAACCACTTCCTCCATTGGTTTTGCATGTTGCCGTCGACAAATATACATTCATAAATAACTTTCTTTACGAGCTGTCGTCCCTGAAGAATCCACGACCGCTGTAGAAGGTCTACGAGCGTGTCTCTCACACCGGCGTGTAGAAGCTTACGGTGATGCTTCTGCACAAGAAGCTTGGAGTACAAGTGTTCATTCGGCCGAATAATGGGATAGCGCACAGAATACAACCGCTCACTGTGATGTATTCTTCCACATACGCACAGAAGGGCCTCGTCGTTGATAAATATTGTGTTTCGAAGGGGAGAACTCGAGGTGGCAATTCTCCTTCTGCGCCGCTATGACGTCGTCTTGGAAAGCTTCTGCTTGAACAGTTCAATGCAAGTACTTCTCCGCGTTATTCGACCTCCCTTGTAGTAAGGGGTCGTTTCAGCAAGCTTTTGTGACGTAGCTTGTCGAGAAAGCGGAGAGTCCATGCCGTCTTTGGGATTAAACGAACGATGGAGCTGAAACGTGCTATGTCCATAACCGGCGGGTGTGCCTGAGATGTAGGCAGGAGTACTTGCTGCGCACCGCTGAAAACGGCTTCCCTTTTCGCTTCGGCCGTGAATTCAGTATCGCACATTGGCTGTGGCAGCCACTCTTCGGTACCTTTTAACCACTGGGGTTCATGACACCATAAGTGCGATGAAATTAGCTGTTGCGACGTGATGCCTCTCGTCACCATATCGGCCGGGTTCTCCTTTCCTGGGCAACATTCCCACCAGCCTGTTTTGGTCTTGGCGTGGGTTTCGGTAACTCGGGTTCGCACGAATTATTTCCATCGGTTTACGTCTCCCTTTATCCAGTGAAGCGAAATATAATGGAGTGAGTCCATATTAGTATACGTCACTGAAGGCCTCAGGAAGGTGAGTCTTTATAAAGGCATAGAGTCGTGCTGCGACGAGACAATCCAGCAGCTCAAATCTTGCCAGTCTTATCTCCTTGATAGCAGCAATCCGAGACCTGCTGAGCAGGAGTGAGCAGGAGTCAAGGATTTTCCATGCTGGTCTAAGTACACAAATACGCTGCGCCTCCATAAGCTAAGGGCGCTGGCCACCTGCGAATATATGAAGTGCTCGTCTTATGCTTCGTGGAAAGAGATTGTGTCGTAAAACCGTGGAACCACGATCGCGCTCAATCCAGAAAGCTCGCTGCACCAATTCTGCAACTATGACAACATTTCTCGTGGTACTGCTGTGTCCCAATCCGTTTACAATTTCCAAATTCGTTGTAAACAAAGTTTGGCTCTGATAGCGAAAGGTGACAGAAATCCAAGCGGGTCATACAACCTGCTCGTTGCTTGTTGCATGAAACGCTCGGTGTCGTTTTGACGCTGAACGAAATCGAGCACGCTTTTAGGGGAAAAGGCCAGTTCGTCAGTGTCTGCATGCCAAACCACGCCGAGAACCCTGATTAGTCCGAGAGCTTGTCCGAGGGGAAGCTCTTCGCAGGTTTGCGTTAGTCGAAGGTTTTCGAGGATGGCTTTGTCATTTGATGCCCACATGAGCAATTTCATTGAAGTGGTTGCGAAAAGTGTTTTAGCCTCGGTGGAAAGTTTCAGTGCCTCGGAAATGGTTTCGGCTCCTGTTAAAATGTCGTCCACGTAGCTGCAGCCTTCTATCCGTGCAACGGTGTCTAGAAACTGCGATGACATTTTCTGCAGGTGGTAGTTCATTGTGGCGGCAAGTAAGAACTATCTTGAACATGTACCAAAGGGCACCCGTTTAATTCGCCACTGCGTCACTCTCTGTAGGGGTCCGTTTTGAACAGGCGCTTTCTCGAACCAGAGGTAACACACAGCATCTCTCTCACATTTGTGAAATGCCATTTAACAAAAAGCCTTTTCTATGTCTGCCACCTATGCTATACCGCGCGTGCCAAACTTGAGTAGCAGACCTATTAGGTCTGCGTTCAGGCTGGGACCACTGTAGAGGCTTTCGTTTAGAGATGAATGTCCACGTGCGTGCGCCTTCGTCAGCCAAACACGACGCGAACGTTCGTTGTCCGCTCCCCCCTTATGACTGCGTGGCGAGGCATGTAATAAACCCAGCTTTCAGTGCTGCCCATAGCTACCCTCTCAGCCATGTCATCGTTGGCGTATTTCAAGATCGCTGTTTGATACGCGCTCAAGAGGTCGGGATTTTGTCGACGTCTTCGAACATGTTGAGTCAGCCGTTGTTCAGCGTTCGCTTTCTGATGGCGCGCTGGACTGATGGCTTACAGGGAAGTCGTACTTCGTACCGACCGTCGATTGTCCGTATAGAGTTGTTGAACTGAACCAGTGTTGCATCGTCTTGCGGTTGTTCACACACCTCCTAGCGAATCCCGATGTTGTTAAGGTCCCAGAACCGTTCTAAGAAACGTTCGGCTGTGGCCGTATTAGTCTTCAGTGCTGTGGTTTGTAACAAAGTGCTGCGGTTGTTGACTCAGAAGTAGGTCCCTGCAGAGTCCACCCATAAACTGTCTCGAAGGCTTCAGACCCTTTCTCAATGTCTTTCTTCGGTCTGTGATGAAGTCCCAATAATGCTCAGTGCCGACGCGAATATCTATTTCATCAGGAACTGCATTAACGGCGTGTAAATCCATTGCTGCTGGAGTGCAACCACATTCGCGTAGCTCTTTCAAGGCATTTTCGGTAGGTACACGAATGGGCCTGTCGCAGATTTGGTCTGTAACAAGGCCGTTGATCTTAAAAGGAGGGCCTTCCTTGATTCCCCGTAGAGCAACGTCAACTCTACGGAACGTCTTCGGTTTGTCGTGTCTGCCGAAGAAACCGACGAAATGCGTTTCACGGTCAACTGTGGGGCAGGCTAATCTTCTGGCTAATCCAGCCGTAACAAAGGTTCCTTGGCTGGCCCCGTCGAATAGGACTCGTGCCGTAATTTATTTCCTCTGTGAAGACGCATGTACCACAACAGTTTGTAAGTAAACGGTTTTCCTTGTGGAGACGGTTACGGATGCGGCTGCGTTTTTTTGAAGGGGAGTAGCCTCCCGTCGTTGATGCCGTGAACTGGAAGGTACGTCGGGCTCGCACATCGTCGAAGCATACCGGTGGTGGCATTTGGTGCAGTTGACCTTTTTCCTGCAGGTTCTGGCAATATAATGCCGGGCTGTGCCGCGAAAACATCGACCGTCTTGCTGAAGCATTGCCTTCTTTTCCCGGACTGTAATGAGAGTATCGCACCTCTCGGTAGAGTGATCCTTCGATTTGCGAAAGAAACAAGGAAAGGTTTCGTGAGTTCAGGATGTAAATGGAACTAATTCTGGAGTAGTGGAAGGTCGAAAACCCTTCAAGATATTTTGAGGTCCTCCGCTACGACCCGGACGTTTTTGTTCGTTCGCACGCAAGCAACCGTCCATGCGTTCTCTCGACTCTTCCTCTGCTTTGAGAAAATAAAGCAGAGGAGCCCAACTCTTAGGATTGGAAGCACATGCATCATCAGAAGCAGCTGCGTTGTCTTGATGGGCCGAGCGCCGATTAAACTCCAAAATGAGGTCTTTTGGAAGTCGCCGAAAAATCAAGGGGCGGAGCACCGTGGCCTGTAGTCTACGGATATGTGCCTGAAGTGTGTCGTAGAGACGACGCAGACCAAGGACGTCCTCAGATGAGCGGACGAGCTGCAGATCAATAAGGTTCTCGATGTGATCTTGCACGATCATGTCCGACTTCGCTAATCTGTCGACAAGTATGTCTCTGGCGTCTTTCTAACATCGAGACTTTGCGGTAAGGCATGCGATGGCAGCCGATGTGGTTCTTATGAGCGATGACCTGAGGTACGCGAATCTCTCGCTGTCGGTAAGCGTTGGATTGTTGTGGACAGTGGACACAAATTTCTCCCAGAATGGGTTCCAGTTGCGCGGACGGCCATCAAATTGCGGTAAGTCGATGCGTGGAAGCTTGGTACCGTGGCTGGCCCCTCGCGGCGGAACTGGTTCTGTCGAGGCGGCCGAAGACACCGCGGCTGCGGCTGTCAACTCGTTGATACCTTGGCTTAGTTTAGACAAACACGTGACGGTTCGGTCGTTATACTCGGCGGTTCGAAGATATTCTTGCTCCACGTCTGGCCCCGTCAAATGAGGCTCGATGTCGCGGTCACTCTGCTTCAGCTCGGTAGACATCGCACTGACGCGGTCATGGAAGGTGACGTAGTCCTTCAAACTTACCCCGTCTCTGCCCAAGGCAGCCTCGGTTCAGAAATCAGCTTCGTTTTGTAGAGAGCGTTGCGACTTTCACTTGCGTGTCAGCTGATCCATGATGGCGCCGGCCGAGGTGTTCGGAAGGTCTAGCTGGCACGATTGCACTGGCCTTGAAACGGTCGTCCATCTTTCGGTGATGTGGATGCCGTCGCTGGTTCGTCATCTCCACGGATTTCGGCACCGCGCTTGACAAGAAGACGGCGCCCTTCAAGGACAACAGGTGGCTTTATTGAGCGTATCGCAGACCACCGTCAGTCCGCGTCCATGACCGAACATGAAGAGGTGAAGACGAGCTGCACGAGCCGGGCCCATACACAAAGCATGCAGTGCAGGCCCAGCGCCACCATTCAATGTCACTTCTTTTTCCTCGAACAACCAAGTTCCACCAGACATGTCTTCTTTACATAAACGAAGCAATGACAAGGCAATAACAAAGAAAAATTACAATAGTCCCATCGGTTAAACATGATTTCGGAAGTCAGTTGTAAAACACATCACAGTCGAAGGGATGTTTTTTTGTGCTCAGGGCCAAAGCGCCCGTTCCTGTGGTTTCATGGGGCCGTCGTCCCTTGTTGTAACCAAAGAAACGAAGGGTGCATCGAAGACAAACTAAATAGAACAAGTATGAAAGCGCGGAAGGGAATTATGGCAAACGTGTGAGGGGGAGGCGGTATGCCGATACGGCTGGAGGTACTCTCGAGGCGGTATGCCGATACGGCTGGAGGTACTCTCCTGCGGCGGCTTAGGGAGTATCATAATTGTCAGCCAAAATTTAACAGCAGGACTGTATAAGCTTTTTTTTCGTCATGGGGCATTACCAGAAAACCCAGCCCAGCCGAGTGCACATAAGCCTGCGCCTCGTGAGGAGCGGCCGGCGCCGTATACACTTGCGAGTGGGCTTGCGCCGCTTGAGGAACTGAGAAAAAATGCCAAGAAAAATACCGTGCACAGGTGAGCATGCGCCTCGTGAGCAGCACCCGGCATCGGCCAGCTCGGGCTTAGAGAACACACTGGCGAGCGTTCTTGGCGTGATCTCTCGTGTTCTATTCTCGCGCCAGTTAAGGTGAGCTTCCGCTTGGAGTGGGGAGCACATACGCCGAGTTCCTGGTACAGACACCGAGTTCGAGAAGCCTGTTGCAGCCTATGCTAACGTGGTACTCATTGGGAGAGATGTGAAAGGCTGCTGACAAAACGATCTGAGTGTACCAGTAATGAAGAAGTTTCAGGGGCAAGATCGGAACTCCATTTGAGGTGTAACATCCGGGTCTCCTACGGAGGGAGAAGGACCGCCAGCTTTGCTCTTTACACGGCTTGCTCCACTAGTGCAAGCTGCGCAGATGATTTATGTTTTTTTAAAGAATTGCTTTCATAAGTCTTTCATAATTCGACGCTCGGTTGTCGATTTATAGGAACTTCGGTTCGCTATGCGGGAATTACAAAAATCTAACGCCTTCGACACAGGTATGAAAATGTTTTGTTGCATGTCGGTTAGCTTGCCTTCCCGTTTTTTAATACGCTTTCATTTATGTCATGCATCTTTAGCGCGGTTCTTTCCCTACAAAAATTCCCTACTATTTTTATAACTTCTCTAATAATTTCTCATAATAACAGAAATAATATCAAGAAGCATCACACCGATCAAGTGCTAGTTTCTGATTTGCCATGTAGAAATACGGGAAATATGTGCCATTTTGTATGCTGTAGCACTGCATCATTTTTAGATGAAGCCAATATACCCACTTGGCCAGCGTACTTTTCCGCAAGCACTCCACAATGCAGACCCCTGGTTCATTTTCGCCCAGTGCTACTTGGCCAACAGTGAGTTACGGTTCTTTTAGACTTCGGCTGTGTGAATCCCATTGGCTAAAACTGCTGAGGAGCCTAAAACATTTCATTCCGCCGCACGACAAACAATATCCTCAGTGTTGTGCCGGTTTCTCACTAGCTGTTCACCGCCGCCAGTTTCTTCATAGATCTACTCTGGAACGACTTCAAATTTTTTTCTGACCACCATCAGGCAACAGATTACTCGATGCTTGCTTCATACTCTAGAGTGCACGTATTTAAGCCCACTTTTAAATATTCTTTCACACGGGCTTCCTAACAGACGACGTGCATTTGGAATAAGCGACGATTTTGCTTCAATGACAATCCTATCATACGTGAATTTTTGTACACGTTAGGGTCCTCCGGTAGCCACCAAAATGGTCATAATTATTCAGTCGCCGCCACTTTATCGCTCTCGTGGAACCAGTGGGTAAATTAAGAACTATGGTGCGCTTTTGCTATGCTATGCGGGACTCGGACAAATCGCCGTAGTATGTCTTTGCTGTTTTGTTTAAGGATCGTAAAGGCCGACTCTGTCATTGCGCGCTTTGGGTTCAGCAATAAACGTTTTTTCCTGCCTATAACTTAGGACCGCTCCAAAGTAGGAAAGCCTGCTCGCCTCACTGTAGCGTCGTAGCAGCTACAAATACCACGAGTCGTGCTGTGCCTGTGGTCCCGCATGCTCTATTTTACTAATTGCGGAAAAACAAGGCCACGACACGTCGTTAGGCTCGACTGTTGACAATATCAACGTCGATGGAGCCTGCACGGCGGATGCTGCTTCTTGAAGACGGCGTGGACGCCAAGCTCTTTGACCTCATGGCCGTATCAACCTACTTGTGACACCGAAAGGGAAACTTCGTCCCTGGGAAGAACAATTATATGGGTGGTCGTCTTCGAGTGATTTCAAGAATTTGTTGTTGCGCGATTTGGTGGATATTGATGACATCGTTTAAGTGCTAAAAGAGACGGACAGAAGAAAGGCGAAGCGCTACTATCGCCTTGTTTATTACAATGAGGTGGAACGACATATCAGAACAGTAATGTTAAGAGCTGGGGAGAGAATTTGATGAACCACTTACAATCCTACGGAACTGTGGTATCAGCCCGTCTTATGTAATACTCGCAAAGGAGGGGGACATGTCTCTGACATAACGATCTGTCGATGATGTGCCGACCCACATCTTCAAGTTTCTCATATTCACGTCACTGCTGTCACCGTTTCTTCTGAAGCCGTCTTTAGGGACGTGGTGCACAGAAAGTTTGAATTGCGACGTACATAAGATGCAGAAAAACTGTTCTTTGTAATATTAGGCCAGTTGCAACGACTAGATATACCCTGCAAAACAGTCGGCAGTGCTAGCTTGCAGTTTCTCGGTCCCGGTTTGTGCTACGCATGGCAGAATATCTAAATTTCCATAGCCCTGTATGCGCACCTATGCACGATCACCTACACTACAGAAGTTTCTACTTTTCTTATGGCGACGGGGTCGTTTCTCAGAACAGGTTCAGTGGCCTACAGATCGCGGGCGTCTGTTTTTTTCTCACAAGTAACTGACGGCCTCAGTCGATTCCGTTGTGCGCAAACCCAAAGAACTACTGATTATCAGTCGCACACAAAGAGGCTCAGTAAAGTAGTGAAAAAGACTGTCACCGATATTTATTTAATGCGATTGCCGATAGACATTGCTGGAATAAAGAGTGCTGTGTTTTATGCAAAACTAGGGTATATTGCCAGGGGCAGATTACTGCAGCTGAATTTCAAGGCGGAAGTATTAGTTACCCAGGTAGGTTGGCAATCCGGCATAGTGAAGGCATAGAGATGGCAGCCAAAATGCGAATCCAGGGTTAAAAGTTCTCTTGGACCAAACATTTTTCAGAGAAGTGCCTTCTATACACAAAATGCAATATTTTGGTTGATATAAAAATTTGGTGAAGATGAGTATGGGAAAGACCCCCAGGGCCTTTGAATGCTAACAGAAGCACGTATCACCAAGGCTACCCCAGTTGGGTGTTTGAAGCTTGTTGAAGGTTGACGGAAAAAATGGGTTATTACCTTGAACTTTATACGCGTTCTAGAATAAATAAAAATTAAAGGCGTTCCCCTCAATGTGAAAACAGTCGGAAGTGCGGAGCAGTGACTCGCAATAATGGACTGGGGCGCCGTTATCCGGCCAGCTGCTCAACCAATCGCGCTCTTTTTATCCTGCTCTCATTTTGATTTACTTCAAAAATTGGTAGGTACAAGAGTGAAAATTTTATCTTCGCCCTTAGCAACAATGCTAGCACCGAGGCAATGCAGTTAATACACCGTTAACCTTGCAAGCACATAAATTACACTAAAATTACAATAAAAAGCACAATACAGAAAAAGAAAATTACGCGATTTGCAATATTGGACGACACAAACAACATCTCGTCAATAAACTCATACGCATTAGGTGCGTACACTGTTAACCGTAATATGACTACAGGAACTATAGAGAAGACATCATACCAGGCCATGAGGAAAAAGGAAAGGAATGGTATTGTGCACAACTGGCTACAAAATCAAACTTTCAGCAATTAAATAAGCGATGCGAGATCGTTCCATTGCATGTACTTCTTGAGCGCACTTGAAACTTTTGTCGTTGTTTAATGTGAAGGGGTATATTATTCCCTAATTTACCTCGAGTATATTGCAGAGTCCATTTACCATAACAGCTACGTACCATAGGAAAGTTGAGGTTGTTGCCTGAACAAGTTCTTGCATTTCTGAGCGGTGTTATAAATATTGAAAACAGTAATGGATTGTTGTTTGATAATTTGTTCTGGGTGACGCAAGCTATTTTGTAGTCACGTGCAAGTAAAAAGGGCGTTATATCTAGGTTCTTAAAGAGCGGCGCTGAATGAGCCGTGCATGCAGAGAACACCATAATTCGCAGAGCTCTGTTTTGCAGAGTAATAACTGGTTCAAGATACGAATGATAAGTAATGCCCCATTCTTGGACGCAGTATGTTAGGTGGCAGTGGAAGGTGCCGAAATAAATTGCTTTCGGCGTTGATAAACAAAAATGGTAGCGTGCCTGCTATATGATGAAACAGGAATGGCTCAGTTTTCGGGATACTATTTTTATTGGCTGTTTATAGTGCAGGGAGGCATCTAGGGTTGACGCTGAGATATTTACTAGTCTGAACGTTTTCAATTTCTACTCTGCCTATCTTTACGGTTATTGATTTATTCACTTTAGGGTTATCGAAATATTCGTCGCGGCCCTGTCTCAATCCTCTGTTGATAAATGAAACAAGGGTTCTCCAATGGAATGAAAACTTCCCGCCTTCGCAGGGCTCGCGCGCCCCTTGCCTAGAACAGCACGAGCGGGAGCCCCGTTCTGTTTTAGCCTGCTTTGATCCAACACATGCCAGCGCCTTATTGCGCTGTTTGAAACCCGTCGTTTTTGGCTGCCGCTTTTTTGGCATACTTTTGCAAAAACCATCGGTGTGGGAGTTCCTAACTAAATGGGAGCGGGGACAGCTGGCTATATACACAGGTTTTACTTCAAACGCACCTGCAGCGTTCTTTGAGTTCGACAACGGGAAGATGTATGACAAGCGCCAGTGGCTCAGGAGCTTCGAATGGTGATAACTACATAAACCGCGTGGTTTTGGAAGCCTTGTGGGACGCTGTTATCGTGCGCCGTCGGCCTATACTTAGGTCTGTTATCCCGCCGCGCCGCCTGATTCCTACTGTCGCTTGTCATCAAAGCATCACAGCGAGGAAGCAACAACGACAAGGCGAACCCCTGAAGTTCTCTGCAGTTAAAATTACGCGCTTAGCACAGAATATCCTGTAATGTCGTCTTTGCTTGGTGATGCGAATTCCTGTATGCGCCTAGTACAATAAAGAAGAAGAACAATACACGCAAGAAACAGGATGTGGGTAATTTTGAGGTGACTCTTTCGTGGATTGCACCATCATGCTTTGAAAAGAACTACATCTTATGGTGCGCCAGCTTGTTCGTCTTTTGGGTTGGCCCGCAAAATGTTTTGTGCAGCTAGGCTGCGCAGGCACATTATGTTGTTGCTTAAGGGGTTCTTGCCCTCTTCGGGTCTTGTGTGAAGCTTTATGCTTACTTCCGGTACATCAGCTCTGCTGGATCACTGACACTTCTCGCCATGGTTACGTATTGCTTGCCTTCCGCGCTAGTGTCATTCTCTTTCCTTCACGTTATCCTCTTTAAATTGTTTCGTAACCCTACTGAGGTCTCGTTAAACATTCTTTGAGCTGCCTCGCCTTTACGGGGGTACTCACTGGTTAGACTGGTTTGCCGCAGTGTCATCATCATCACCAGCCTATATACGCCCTCTGCAGGGCAAAGGCTTCTCTCATTAATCTCCAATTATCCCGGTCCTGCGCTAACTGTGACCAATTTGTTCCCGGAAACGTCTAGATCTCATCGGCCCATCTAACCTTCTGCCGCCCCATGCCACGCTTGACTTCTCTACGGATCCAGCCAGTTACCCTTAACGACCAACGGTTAACTTGCCTTCGCAATACATGCCACGCCCACGTCCATTTCTTCTTAAATTTCCACTAATATGTCCTTAACACACGTTTGTTCCCTTACCCAGTCTGCTCTATTCTTGTCCCTTAATGTTACTCCTATCATCTTCCGTTCCATACCTCGCTGACTCGTCGTCAATTTAAGTTAAACCCTCTTAGTGAGTCTTCAAGTTTCTGCCCCATATTTGAGTACTGGTCATACATTTTCTTCTTCAGGGAAAATGGTGGGCTGCCATTCATTATCGGAGAATGCCTGCCAATTGCACACCACCCCATTCTTGTCCTTCGAATTATCTCTGCCTCATGGTTGGGATCTGGGGTCACAACTTGGCCTAAGTAGATATATTCGCTTACCACTTCCGCTGCCTCGCCACCTATCTCAAACCGCTGTGCTGTCCGACGTTATTGATCATTACTTTAGTTTTCTGCATATCAATTTTCAGGCCCACGGTTCTACTCTGTTTGTCCAGTGCGGTAAGCATGCTTTGCTATTCGTTTCCCGAGTTTTTTAACAAGGCAACGTGATCAGCAAATCTGAGGATACTCAGGCACTGCCTATTAACCCTTACTAGAACCTGTTCCCTAGTTCAATGTTCTTAATACTTCTTGTAAAAATGCTGCGAAAAACATAGGAGAGAATGTGTCTCCTTGTCTGACGCCCTTTCTTATAGGTATTTTACTGCTCTCCTTATGGAGGATGGTGGTAGCTGTTGTCCAATCATAAATATCCTCTAGTATTCTTACATAATCCTCGTCTACACCCTGGTTCCGTAATGCCTGAATGACTGGTGACGTTTCGATCGAGTCAAATGCTTTCTTATAATTTATGAAGGCTATATACAGGGGAGGGGACAGCGCAAATTTGACAGGCACGAGAAGAAGGAGACGACACGCAGCGCTGTGCGTGTCGTCTCCTTCTCATGTCTGTCAAATTTGCGCTTTTCCCCTCCTTCAAGTCATGAACCAACATGCCGAAGCCTCAGTCCTTGTATATATAGGGGTTCAGTATACTCCACGCGCTTTTCTATCACCTGATTGATCGTGTGAATCTGATCCATTGTTTAAGAGCCTTTACGAAGCCCTGCTTGGTTTTTAGGATGACTGAAATCGAAGGTGGGAGAAATTCTGTGTGCGATTACGTTGGTACGTACTTTGTAGACGACTGACAGTAAGCTGATCAGCCTGTTTTTTGAAGTCCTTCATGTCACTTTTGTAACGAATTAGAACGTTGTTGGTATTCTTCCAAGATTGCGGTACACTCGTGGTCATTAGGCATTGCGTGTACACCTGGTGCCGCTAGTGTACACCTAGTTTGACCTAGTGCCGCTGTGTGTACTAGGTCACCCTGTCGTCTAGGTCACCCTAGGTCAACTATCGTCACCCTGCCACATACGGGAAATGTATGCGGTGTCTGGCCCTCATGAAATAGGTTGGAAGACAAAAAGGACGTGGAATGATGAAAACAATATTTAACTGGGGGCATTATATTTTGCAATCGTAATGTGAGAGAGGAAAAAAAAACAAAGATGGCAAAGAGGAGAAAGAAGGAAGAAATTTTGAAGCACAACGCAGATGGGTGCACTTCCAGGTTTCGGTCCCTCAATGTTCGAGTGCACTGATTGTGAGTGATGTCTTTAACCTACAGTCGTTTGTTCAGGTTCGTCGTTCTCCGGAGGTGGGTGAGCTCCCTATACGCCTCGTGGCCTGACGACAGAAGCAAATAGTGATAAGATCTTTGCCATGTGCAACCCATTTGGACAACAAGACGATAAGGACAGACAATCTGTGATCGCCTCAGACACTGGATCATTAATAACTACAAACAAGATGTCATGCGCTTGGCGGGAAAAGGAGAAGGAAACTTTGTGTTGAGATACGTTATTTATTCATTTATCTTCGGGAGAAGGAATGTGCTTGTTGCGTCTTACTTCGCGCGACCCAAATCCAGCTTCTGCTGCCGTAGGTACCACGTGCCCAATTTCCGGCACCAATGAATACACGATAGTAGTAAATAGTGATCCGGAGACCGCCTCTTTGCCAAGGTACAAAAGAGGTGGCTCCGGATCGACAATATGTGCACCAAATCACTCGCGCGACCGCGGTAGCTTGACCACTGCGGCTCTCTAAGCAAAAAGAGTGGTTCCATCAACCTATGAAACACCTTTTGTGGCCCGATGGAAAGGGTAAAGGCCGCCAATACGTGTCGTTACTTATCTATGGCTACTACCGTTGTCGCAGCGCAGTTAGAGAAAAAGGCGGCTCCGGCCTGTTTCCCCCCACACAGCACTTTTCCGTTCCAGTCTACGTATCTGAGGCAACGACCCCAGGCCGATGCGGCCCAAAACGCACCTGTTCGCTTCATAGGAAATGGCGAGACCACAAGGGGCGATTAACCTGAGTGGCGCCGCCGGCAATGGCGGATGTTAGGTTCTATGCTTCAGAACCTCAATTAAGCTGCCAGAATGCAGCTGTTGTCTGAACTAAAGTGTGCAGATTTCTGGTAGCCTACCAGTCGAGTGGAAACACTCCGTAGTTTAGCCTATTCCCAAGGCTGGAAAAACGATGAACAGTACTATTACCATGCGGCCGATTCGCCGACTGCCACGTTTTGCAGGCTGCTTGAGCACATAGTGCTGACTATGTTAACCTATATTCTTGAGCGCAAAGGCGCAGAGCCGGGATACAACACAGGACAGACTGTATTTTGGCAAAGGCTTTGCGCCGAGCACTGCGAGCTGCTTCTGCATGACTTCTACCGCAGCAACCGGCGACGAGGAACGGAGATCGCCGCCCTGTTAGCGGCAGTCGACCTCAAGGAGCCTTTTAACACTGTTAGGAAAAGTGGCACAATCAAACCTCTGAAGGAGTGCGGTACGGCTACTATCGTGAATCACATCAATATTAACTTTTAACAGCGATACTGCTCTTCATTCAGGCATTCAGAGAACGAAATGTGACAACTCGGTTGAATTGATGCGCAGACGGCATAGCCTACCGAGTAGAACAACCCGGTATCACAGAGGCATCTAAATAAAAAAAACAACTCTTGAACGAAACGCTGATATAGAGGAAGCTTTTAAAAAGTTCTACATCTGGCCGCCATGTGTATATCTGTCAACAATGTCGAGCAAAAAAAACATTAGGTGTATTTGAGACAAGGCATCAACACATACGTGATATTTACACTGATGTCTCAAGTAAAATTACGTGTCTGCTTGGTTTTTGCGATATAAAAAACACACGCAAAAAAATTAACGAGCTCTGGCGGCATGCTCTTGTGCCAGTGTTCACAGCTCAAAAGGAGCAAAAGGTGTTAATAAAAGGCAGAAGTACTGGAACGCAGCAAAAATGAATTGCGCGAAAGGAATCGATTTTCTGTGTTTGAGAATTTCTGCAAAGCTTAGCGTTGCCGTTAAGGAATTCCAGGTACCTTCACTGTTAACTCAACGTTCGCGAAGTCGAGTCACTGAGGGTGGGGTAATTTTTTGAAGGGCCGGACTCTTAAAAGAGAACGGATTTGGAACATCCCCTTGTCTTCACCAATACCTTCACCCCTAGACTTCACCAATATTTTCTCTTTCATGTGTTCTTCGGACCACACCGGATTCTGCGATACTATCGATTTTATTCTGTAGTGTTGTTTCTATTTTTATTCTAACGAATAAGCCGCTTCGGCATATTAGGCCGTTAGCACGGGAAGCACAGAGCACCAAATAAAGAGCCGCGAAACGTAGCTCGGCAAGCCGGAATTTTCTCAATAGCATTTATTACATAGGGAGGGATAACATTTGGGCTAAGAATTTATAAAGCAAAACTACATGTTAATGTTGAACGGAAACTTCGTTGCACACATTTATCCGGTCCCGTACAGAACGCTTGCAGGCACTCCAGTCCGCGCTGAAGATTTGGAAGCTAACAACTGCGTGTCACTGTGGGCCTAACACAACGACTCTCAGGGCCTAAAAATTATTTACGACATTGGCAAGCTTGCAAGGTGAGTAGTTTCTCTACTGCTCAGAGTAGGTTTTACGGTAAGCAATGTGGCTGCTCTGCTCGAGACCACCTTCGTATGCACTCATCTTTTGTTTATAGGAATCGCACTCAGCCATCCTTAGTCGCGGCATTATACTACCACCTTTAAAATCTCAAGCTGGTACGACTTCGGTAGCTGCGCTTATTGCTATAGACCGTATGTACTGTTGGGCAACATTGGTTGTAGGAATTTACCAATATCTTTTTATATTCTTACAACTGTCTTCGAAGTATTCTAACAGGTAACGAGCAGGTAAGCTCAGAAATTTTATGAAGGTATGGACAACCGGTTTTTGTCGAGTATATTTTTTTTATTCCTGATTAAAGCGCATCATTGAAAACCCTATATTACGAAACGATTGTGCTGATAGCAGCCTATAATTTTCAAATCGCAACTTTTCGATCTACCAGCGATTCGGGTCGGGCAAAAGGAATGATTGCAGCGATGACAGTAAGCCGTGTTGCCACATACTTTTAACTGCCTGCGAGATCGAAAGAGTTGTTTAAAAACTTGTCCCTGCCTCAAACAATAACAACGTGCGACCTCTGCTATGGCTTCATGCGATTTTTGAATTCCGCGCCGAAATCGACGGAATTGTTTGGTCACGTAAGGTGCCGTCACGTTTTGAAACTACATGTCGCCACTTGGAAGGCTTCAGAAATTTTAGTGTTAATTTAAACTATTTCGTCCTGTTTATTTAAAAATTGCTCGCGGTTACCCCGTATATAAAACGCTGCGTCTGTCCCTTTACGCATCAAAGTTAATGTGTACCAGTGTTCATAGCGGAAATTGAAGACGTACGCGCATTCATTGTTGTGTACTCATTAAAAGTGAACCATCAATGTATGCGAATGAAGTCCTTTTGTCTAAATTTTTTTTAATTGCGAAAGTTTGCTCTGCAGCATAAAACGGGGGGGGGGCGAGTGTGTTTAAATGTACGTGAACAGGAAGTTTTCACTGAGAAAGTCTAAAAGGCTCCGGTGATACGGCCCAAAGAGCCAGCGTCTGTAGTCGGGAGGCCGGCCTGGGTTGAGTCCCACACTATGTAGTACTTGCTGTCGGGAGCGTTGGAGGCCACGGCAAGTGCACAGAAGATGGTGAATGTCTGCGGTCGATGCCGACGTGGTGCAAAATGGACATGTCCGGCCAAACGGAGCCCGTAGATCCGGGGGCCAGGTGTGGGTGACCGCTGGTGTAAGAGCAGCCCTGACAGAAATCCTTCGTAGCGCCACCTCCTCACGGCGGGTGAGCCCACCAGGGAGGTTCGATCCACACGGTGGAATAAGTGCGCGTGTGGAGCGCCGAAGGTCTTCTTTGTCGGTGGCCAACTTTGACATTGCGTCAACTGGAAATAAGGGCAGTGGATGCGTCGTTGGACGTATACGGGTCGCCACATCCGCCTGTTGCTGTCCAGGGGTCGATGTCCTCTGGGCCCAAGTAATCTTCACACTGAAGCTTAGGGCCGCAGCCTTCGCGTGGATGGTTTGGGACATGGGCACTTGATGAAGTACTTTCCGGAGGTCTCGGACTGCTTGCATTTAATCTGTAAAGATGTTGACAGGTTGCGATTGGTCTGGCCTCAGCAACTCTGTAGTCGTCAAGGCGTCGAAAATCGCTTTGAGCTCAGCAAGTGTTGACGGGGGCCTCTGAGGGGCGTAGTAACGGCAGGTTTGACAAAACTGCATGGCTGGGTTTACGACGGCTGTGGTAATAAGGCTTCCTGCAATACTGGCGTCGACGTAAAACGTCTCTTAGTGTGTGCTGAAATTTGTTTTTTTACCCCCTAGATATTACAAGAAATATTAAGCGATGTTTTCGTTTACTGAAGCAGGCTGTGTGTAATACCTTTAAATGTTACGTACAAACTATATCCCGTTTCTTTCCTTGGGCGCAGTATTTTCTTCTTTTAGTTTCTTCAAATTGAAATGGAGCTTTAGTTATTTTTTACGCACATGTACAGTTCCGCGCAAAAGTAAACGGAGCATAGGAGCGCTGGCAGAACTGCATCGCTGCGCCGCGTATGGGCGCCGACAGGAAACAAGGAGCGCCGGTCTGAGAGTGTGTTCGCACTGCCCCAGCCGCCCTATCTGATATGTTTAATACTTCGCGGGGTGGTTTTAAAAAGGCTGCGCTGGGATATAGAGTTGTGCTGGTTGCTTTGCCACTCACAGGCATCAGCGGCGACCGAATCTGCCGCTGTTGAGCAGGACCACGTTACGCGGGCGCGGAAACGTGCCTTGTGGCGGGCTGTAAAGGGAGGGATAAAATGGTAGGCCACCTGGGCCTGCCATAGTATGTATTTGCGATATCATGCATTGTATTCCGACAACCAAATCGCTCTGGGCAATATAGACAGCACATCACAGAACATTTTGTTATGTGTAAAAAAGAATTCGCTTCCACCATTGTTTCTTTTTTTACTTTGGTTTTCTCCCACGTTATTGCTGCCACTCAGTTCAGGTCTTTTCTGAAGAAAGGAAGACGCAAAATGCACAAAACTCTCTGTGTTAAATAACGCTGTAAAGAGAATAGCTACAATCGTTGCCTTCTATTACAGCAGCCCTTAGAGGGCGCATATTGTATTGTCACACAAAACCGGCGTTATTATTTTTAACGAGTGCCTCCTGTCAGTTAAGAAAAGGTTACAGCTTTGAATTAAACCATTTTCCGCCGTTATGTCCATGGATCGCAACGCGTCTCATCAAACGAATATCTACGCGCAGACAGGGAATTCGAGAAGCTAACCTGCTGCGCCTCTTGCAATCATTTGTCATGAGCCACGTTACATACGTTGGTGCGTTCCACTACTGGAAGCAACAGGAGAAGGATAGGATCAATGCGGCCATCCGCAAATCCTACAAGGCCGCACTGGGGTTGCTCAACAGCACGAGTAACCAGGCCCTTGCCGAACTGGGGGTACACAACACCCTGGACGAGGTGAGTGAAGCCCAGCGGGTCTCCCAGCTCTAACGCCTCGGTTCTACCAAGACCGGCAGGGCCATCCTCCAGAGGAAGGGCATCAACCCACCTCAAGTTGACCAACATCAACATAGGATCGTTCCCATAGAGGACGACATCATTCGCAAGATAAAGGTGCTCCCCTTGCCGCGGAACGTCCATCCGGACAGGAACGCGGAGGAAGAGCGGCGCGAGCCCGAGCGCTCGCCGAGGCACACAACACGGACGAGGGGGAAGTATACCAGGATGCAGCCAAGCACCGCGACCGCCCCAACACATATGTGGTGGTGGTCGTACGAGCCACCACCGCGGAACTACTGAACGCCTGCAGCATCAAGGCCCGAACGGCCGCGCAGGCAGAGGAGGCTGCCATAGCCCTAGCGCTAGCGAGCAGCCCCACAATCACCACGGTGCTCAGCGACTCGAGGACCGCAGTAGCAAGCTACGCCAGCAACGCCGTGTGCGGGACTGCAGCGAGCCTGCTCCCCGAGCGCAAGGAGACTACAACGCACATCCGCTGGTTCCCCGCACACGTGGGGGGCATTGCGGGTGGCACCGTCTACCGCAACGAGGAGGCGGACGCCATCGCACGCGAGCTCGCGCACAGTGCGGTGCCCCCCTGCCCATCGTCTGCGGCGGAGATCATCGAGCCCCTGACCAACTACGGGGGCATTCTTCACTGGCATCGTGCGGGAAGACGCGCCCTGCACCCACCTCAATCGATGCTCAAGAGGGGAGAAGCCGTCCTCCTCCGTCAACTACAGACTGGATCCGTGCTGACTCCAGCGCTCGCGCGCCGCGTGTGCCCTGGAACTTACGAAAGTGCAGCGTGTAGTGTGTGTGCGTTGTTGACTGCAGACCTGGGCCACATCATGTGGGGATGTGAAAGACACAGTGCAGTGGGGAGCCCAAAAGAGTTACCACCGGACATTATAGGACTCCTGAGCTCGCCCGAATACGAGCGGCAACTGCTGGCAGTCCAGCGGCTCGAGGCTGCTCTGGCCCAGAAAAGGCAAAAAGGAGACCCTCCTTCGGGAGGGGACTCGCCGAGTAGCCTGAACCGGTGCCCAGGCATAGCTTCGGGGTCTGCTTAGTACATAGACAGGGGGTGGCGAAGCCCTGCGTGGCCTGACCTGCCACCCCGCCGGAAATTTTCAGTAAATGTCATTTTCTCTCTCTCCATGGTTAAGTAAAGAAAATTATATATAGCTAATTCTTCGACATGCGGAGCTAATAAAAAGTTCAGTGCCCTTGCAGTCTGTGAAGAAGGGTGACCAGCGGAGCTGTTGTGCGTAATGGTAGAGTCGTCATAGCGGCTAATTGTAATTTAATTTATTTCACAGCACTTCGGGTAAACCAAGAGTTACAGCCGTGTTCTGTAACCAAATTCCTCCATGGAGGGATAGCAGACAGCAATTCTGTATCGTCTACAACTTCACTGTTAGCTCAATAACACCAAACTTGGAGCCGTTTTCTGTAATCATACTCCCCTGACGCGGCCAACCAAGCAGCACGAGAACATCCTAGCAATGCTGGGCTAGCTCCCGCTACCCATTACGGTCCTCGGTCGGCAGGCGATCGACTGCTGTCATACAAATAATTCACGGATCATCACCGTCTCTCCCGCCGCCGCTATCCCCCTTGTCCACACGTCCCTCTCCAGCGCCTACAGTGACCCCTACGGACCAATTCCCGCGTCACTTGTTCCCTGTTGCACAAGGTCTATCCCTCTCAGTTTCCTTCCTCTAACTGTGCCCTCTGTGACTTCCTTGACACTCTCACTAAGACCATGTTGCCTGTACTTTCTAGTCTCTACCTATCCCCCCCCCCTTCCAATGTGTGGCTTGGAGCAGTGGGACGACGCGCTATGAAAATCGCAACTCGCACGCTGGGGTGCAGTTACTGAAGTTTGATTGAGCCGCCACCGTCACCGGCAGCCGTCTGCCTGCGGCCACAATGCCTTCCTAAGCCAGCTTAATCACTCGGAAAAGAAAGTGATTTATCTCTCTCTCCCTCAGTAGATGGCCATGCTTCACTGCGCAACGGCTAGTGTGGGAAAGCCAGCCTACAAAGACCAAGATTACACTGATCTTCGGAAAGCTGGCTTCACATTTAGCACAAATGCATTGTTCGCAGACATTTATTTCGGGGAAATATAAGCCATCTTCTATAAAATATAAAGGCCATAGGACCACTTTTGCTTTTAAAAATTTTTTCCTGAATGGGATCCGTTTTTTTCGTGTGGAAAAACCTGCTCCGGAAGGAGCGAACGTGATACCACATCCGACTGTCGCAAAGCCCAGCCCTACAACTACTCAGACGTCAAAAACACCTTGTCTTTCTCTGCAGCAGCGTGAGAGTTGTTTCAATCAGGCCCATGTTTCTGAGGCTGCGGGAATAGAAGTGAACAACGTCCCAAGTCTTGACGGTTCTGGATAACTGCAGTTTGTTTATTTGCGTAAGGCCTCATGGTAAAGTTCACCATTGCGTTCTCGTAACTAATTTGGGGGCTTTATTTTCTATTTATTATTTGCACTTTTGGGAGTTCCTCATATATATGTTTTGTTTTAACGCTTTTGATGTATATATTTGCACCCTGTCACTAGTTCGTGACGTCACAACGGGGTTTTAGAACACTGACGACGTCACCTACAAGCAGAGGCCAGCTTTTGTAGGCGGAGTTGCTTGCCACCGTACGCCTTCGTTGCGTATGGCGCTGCTCGGCGTCTGCTCATATGAGTCCGTTTCCTTTCTAGGACACCGTCATCTGTGGGTGGTCCTCCAGCGGCTTTGCATGGGGTTTTATAAACGATTTACCACCCAATCATTCATCTTAACGGGACTTGAGCACGCTACTTTGAAGCCAGTTTTGAATGGTAGCTTCATATACCTTGGCTGCGAATGTGAATGAGGGCGTAATGCAGCTCCTTCATGCACGTGCGGCGGCTGTTTAGATCCTTGCTCCTCTCATAAGCTGTTGGAAGCACACAATGCGCCAGCGTTCTCTTCCCCATTGGAGTTCCCCTTGAATGGTTGCGTATTTGAATTACTGCGTACTGCCGTTCCGTGTCGCCGGAAAGGGCTAGGTGCTTGCGCAGCCGACAGTTGTGGTGCTTCTTCTTCCGAAGCTCACGCAATACGAGCTTCGTCATGCTGCCAATTGATGTGCATTGAAGATCAAATTTCCGCCCCCAAAATTTACGCTAACCAGTTTATAGACCATTGGCGCTATTCCTTCTCTTTGAATGGCAACAGGATGTAATCCATTTTACAGCGAAGCTGTATATTTCTCGGTTTCCCCATTTGGGGTGCGCGAAGAACTCGGAGTATGACGGAAATTTTCGCGGAGGAAGTCTGGTTACTGAAAACGGCTTTCGCTCTTGTTTTATCAAAACTATACTAAAACAAAATTTATGACTATTGGCTCCTGAGAGGATTCTACGTCACATCGAGTATGTGTCCCAAGTCCTCAGCAGCGGTCGCTTTTCAGTGACTGTTTTGGGAACCATCACGAGGGACTGTGTTGGCCCCCTCGTTAGGCTTACACGCCTTTTCAACTCGGCCGCATCCTGCCAAGTCATCGACCACGAGCTCATTCCTAACGCCCTGAACACGCCCTTCATAGAGGGGTGCTACACCTCGCAAGCTCGAGGCCCCTTCCGCACTTTAAAAGCCGTCCAGCGACTAGTTGAAGATGCGGTGGGCGGCTACTCCAGTAGCTTCCGAATGGAGCCAACGTCAACCCCGTAGAAAACATTTGAGGAGCAATGAAATAGAACTTTGCTCATCGCTACCTCACCATGGCGACCGCCGGTAATTGGCGGCTGGCTGTAAAGGTGGAATGGGACGTCCTCCGCCAGATGCCAGGACACTCTGAGGAACCGTACGCCTCACTGCCCCGAAGAATTTACGACGCCATTAGGGTTGAATTCTAGGCGGCTTCACCAGCTAGCGAACGTATGAATATAACGTAAATTTTTTGTACCATGTACATTATTTTTGTCTAAATTGTTCATGTAAGAATTTCTCATGTAATTCTGTTTCAAAACATGTAAATTATTTTTATGTATTGAAGACATCAATGAATCGGAAAGGCACAAACCGGACTCTGCCCATTTCTCTTCACGCACCCTGTACAATACGAACCTACCTTCAGCTACTTTCGCGCTCCTAGTGGATTATACCAGGTGCTGTTAACAGCGTAGCTGTTGTAGGGCTTGGCTTTACGAGAGTTGGGTGCGGCACCGTGACACGCTCCTTCCGGAGCAGGTTTTTGTGACACGAAAGAACCATTTCCCAGTATGGATAAATGTATAACACTCCTAAAGGCATCGAAAAATCTACTAGGACCTTGGTATTTTGAGACGGCTCCTTATTGGCGCTGCAGCAATGTCTTCCAACAATGCATTTGTCGTTAAAGGTGAAGCCAACTAACAAAAAACCGATGTAAGCTTGATTTTTTGAACGCTGGCTTTTCATCATTTCCTGTTCCGTAGGGTAGCACAGCCATTTACGGAAATAGTATGTTTACAGAAACGGCTCCAAATTTGGTGTTACTGAGCTAACAGTGAACTTGTAAACGATACAGAATTACTGTCTGCTATCCATCCACGTAAGAAGTTTGGTTACATGGCCATTCACGGAGGGAGATTGTTTACAGAACCCGGCTGTAACTCTTCCTTTACCCGAACTATCGGGAAATAATTTATATTACAATAGCCGCTAAGACGACTCTAACGTTACGCACAACAGCTCCGCTGGTCAGCCCCTCTTCACACATTTCAGGGCACTGAATTTTTATTATCTCCACATGTGGAAGCATCAGCTAATTAATATTTTCTTTACATAACCATCGACATAACGGTGAAAAAAGGTTTAATTCAAAGCTGTAACCTTTTCTTAACTGATAGGAGGCGCTCGTTGAAAATAATAACGCCGGTTTTAGCGCGACCATAAAATGTGCGCCGTATAAGCGCTGCTGTAATAGAAGGCAACGATTGTACCGATTCTCTTTACAGTGTTCTTTAACACAGAGAATTTCCACCGCATATGCATTTTTCGTCTTCCTTTCTTCAGAACAGACCTGAACTGAGTGGAAGCAATAACTTGGGAGAAAACCGAAAGTAAAAAAAGAAACAATGTTGGAAGCGGAATTCTTTTTTACGCATAACAAAAGTTTCTGTGAATGTGCTTTGTATATTGCCCATAGCGATTTGGTTGTCGGACTACATTTCATTTCATTTCATTTCATTTATTTACTCTCAATGCCGTGAGGAGTTACAGAGAGGAGAGTACAATATTGAATAACAAGAGAAAAGAAAACAGCAGGGTGGTTACAGAAAGTGATTGCTGACTGCGGATTTGAAGTGCGCAGCAATGTTTATACATTGCATTATATCGCAAAGACATACTACGGCAGAGCGAGACGGCCTAAAAATGTATCCCTCCCTTCACAGCGCGCCACAAGGCACGTTTCCGAGCGCGCGTAACGTGGTCCAGCTCAACATGGGCAGAGTCGGTCGCCGCTGTTGCCTGTGAGCGCAAAGAAATCAGCGCCCCTCTATCGCCCCGCGCTGCCTTTTGAAAACCAGCCACGAGAAGTATAACACGGCAGCAGAACGGCGACTAAACATATCAGATAGGGCGGCGGGGGCAGTGCGAACACACTCTGAGTAGAGCCTTCTATACTTTGACTCTTAGACCGGCGTTCCTTGGTTCCCGTCGGCGCCCATACGCGGCGCAGCGATGCAGTTCGGCCACCGCTTCCGTGCTCCCTTTACTTGCTTTACTCCCCTGCGGACCTGCACAGTCGGCTAAACGCATCTCTATAACTCTTGCGCGGCGTGATCCGGACTGCGCGGGAGACGTCTAGTGATCTTGCCTGGATGGATGCCGGTAAAATGCGAGCATGCGGGAGCCGTATCAGCGCGATGGCCGCGTTCCTCCTCGCTGTGGCCGCCGCCTTGGCTTCCGCATCTTCTTTCGCCGTGATAAGCCCTGCCTGCTGGTCCGGAAAACAAAAGGTGAGGTTACCCGCCCTAGCGCGCTCTGCGCGAGTTGCCCACGTGCATTAGCTTTGGCGCGCAGCTGTTCATTGCGCCATCGTTCTACCAATACGCTGCATGGGTACTGCGCACCAGTACCCGTTTCTGCACTGGCCTTTAGCAGGTCCGTCGGCAGTGATGGGCAATTGCGAGCGCAGAAATCGGATAATAGTGCACGCGATACCCATGCAGCGTATTGGTAGAACGATTGCGCAATGAAGAGCTGCGCGGCAAAGTTAATGCACACGGGCAACTCGTGCCGAGCGGGCTTGGGCGGGTAACCTCAGCTTTTGTTTCCCGGCTCAGCAGGGAGAGCTTATCACGGCAAAAGAAGGTGCGGAAGCCGAGGCGGTGGCCTCAGCGAGGAGGAACAGGGCTGTCGCGCTCATGCGGGTTGTGCATGATGACATTCTATCGGTCTCAAACCAGGGGGAACTTTATATCTCCCGCGCAGTCCCGAGCACGCCGCTCGAGCGTTATAGACAAGCGTTTCATCCGACTGTACGTACATTGCACATAGGCGAGAGCGAAAAGCTTCAGTTAACATTATATAAACCAGTATTCGTGAAATTACTAAATAAGTATAATAGTTATTCGAGCACCTATTAAATTACGACCAACAGCAATACATACATAGTGAAAGCCATTTGTCTCGGGCTGCCTACTTTCGTATCCCTTATTTGAACAACAAAACATACACAAAATGAACATTAAACTGTTGAAGCGGGCTGGCAAAGTTAGCGACTGGAAATATTGGCATGCGGTCTTGAACTCCGCCATCGGAACCGTGTTATCATCTGTGAATTAGTTTCGGTTCTGCGAAAAGTTTTAGAAATGTAAAATTTTGTTGAGCGTCATATACTCGTTGCAGTGCTATCAAAGGCTTCAATATAGCAGTGGTAAAGTACTCGAAATTTAGATAATCTCGTACAAAATCAAGCTGTATTTTGCAAGATTCAAAATACCTCGATATGTGATTAGTATTTTTTTGTGACACGATATAGTGCCGACTTTTACTTGTCGCGGACGGCGTGTGGGGAGCCTATTCCCTCAATAGATCGGATAGGAAACGGAGAGCGCTGGTGGCCAAGATATTTACCTTTCGTTGAATGAACCCGAGAATAAACGTGTGGACTGCTTTCAAAACTTGTCTAAATTATGCTAGCAACAACTAAAAATAACACAACTATATTTGCAATTTAAAAGGAAGCGAATAACAAGGCGTTTGCATTGCCTCTGTGACAAAATATAGCAAGTGTAGGAATGAATGCTGTCAAAAAATGTGCAAACGAAAATTACACATACCTTAGTGCGGCTTGAAAGAAAAAGTCATTTGTGGTATAGGTCTATTGGTGTGCAATGTTAATTAGTATGTTTATATATATTTCAGTCCCACTTTCCGGGCCGATAAAGATCAACGAGTGGAGAATGAGCAGCAGCGGTGCGGTGAAGAATCTCAGATATAAGTCGCCCCTCTACGCTGAAAGCAACAAATGGCAGCGCACCTTGAACCTTCAAGCCCTGGATCTTTTTCAAATGGCCTTTATGCCAAGAGATACAAGCCAACTACAGTTCTTAGATTTGGGATGCGGCACCGGTGACTTCACGCGCGATTTCCTCTTGCCGCGTTGCCTGCCTTGCCGGAGGATCGTCGCCGTTGACGGCTCCGAAGACATGTTGTCCTTCGCCCGGCAGAACAGCGGACATGCCAACATCGAGTTCGACTTTCTGAACATCAGTGAAGATGTTGGCGACTTTGTCCTAAAGTACGGCACATTCGACCGGGTCTA
This sequence comes from Haemaphysalis longicornis, assembly GCA_013339765.2. Taxonomy (NCBI): domain Eukaryota; kingdom Metazoa; phylum Arthropoda; class Arachnida; order Ixodida; family Ixodidae; genus Haemaphysalis; species Haemaphysalis longicornis. Next base: position 12,911,290 of record CM023455.1, on the reverse strand, counting down.
CTCCTTCTTCTGCCTCAACTGGGTCAGCGATCAAAGGAAGGCAATGAAGAACGTCTCCGAGCTGCTCAGTCCTTCCGGCGAGTGTCTGCTGGTTTTCCCGGCATGGTCACCCACTAACTTCTTTTGGAGGAAACTGGCGCAATTAGACCGCTGGAAGGCGTTCTCCAACGTAAGTTCCTCAAGCTTGTTCTGAGAAGCGGCAAAGTGATGATATGCATGGGCCCGTACTCCAAACTTATTTCAGCGCTCATAGTTTATGTCATTGGATAATATGGAATTCATAAGAGGCGGAGAAGTGAACGTTGCTTGGATTAAAACTGTACTATACTGTAGAAACTTCAGCTAGATTGTTATGGCCGGTACCAAGGTAGTGTAATCGCTTACGGGAACAGAACTGTCTGACCTGTGACAGCAACGAGCTTCATTGACCAGGCAGAGGTCGTGGTCTGGGTCCGACCTGTTTAGCACACACGTGGTTGGGAGGGGGACGGAAGTGAAGGTGGTGACTGGATGTCTCGCAACCATGTGGCAAAGGGTGCATAGAAATCGGCAGTACTGGCAGGTGGTGGAATGGAAAGCTGGGTGCATGGAAAGAAGAGTGGTTACTTTGGGAATGTTATTGTGTTTTTAGCGCCGAATATCAGTAAATTATTAGTCAGTCGGTCTTCGGGTGACGAAAGCGTACGATCGGAGAGAGATAGCGAGGAAGAATTTTGCAGTAAGACATTATCACAGCACAGTTGTCTTCTAAGACGGGGCGAGTCGCTGGTAGGCCAGAGGGGGGCGACACCGAGATGTGTGCGTGGTCATGTCCCTGCGCCACCGAATCCCTTAAAGTATGCTCAGAGTCCTTGAATGCTTCCTGGTCATGAAACTCCCAGCCAAGTTTCGTACGGGGACAAAGGCTACCGCGAGTGGCGCCACCGCCGATCGGAGGGCATCGGGCGGCCGCCGCTGCTCTGTAGTCAGACCGGCAGGCAGGAACGCAGTAGCAGCATGCCCGTTCCCACCAAATTTTTTCGCCACTCACAAAATGATAAGTCCATTTGAGCGACCCACGACGCGTCAAGCGAAAGCGCACTGCTGATAAGGCGGCGAGCGTCTGTTGAAGGACTCTGGTTTTATCTTACTCCGTGGTCCGTTCCCTGCCAAACGCGCTCTGACCACGCCCCCGGCTGCCCTCCGATCGACAGCAGCGCCGCGGCGCGGCCGCGAACGAAGCTCTCCCATAGCCTGGCGGCGAAGTTTTATGACCAGAAAGGCATTGAAGGACTCTGGTATGCTCTTACCTGTCTAAAGACGAGGTGAAAGTCGTAGGCATAAATAGCAGTTTTGGGAAGGTGTGTTTTCATGTGTGTTTTCACAAGAGATCAGAGAAGGGTGTCCAATCGACATCTACGATTTTCATGATAATTTTACATATAGCTCCTTGTGCACACGGCAGAACATATATGAAGTTATTTTGTGAAAAAGATTTTCCCTTCCCCCCGAAAGTTCGCAAAGTTAGCTCGGGTCACTGGCGCGTTGAGAAGCTCGCCGAAAATTTGAAACTTTTACCCCTATAAACGAGAACTACTGCAGCTATCGCCCTACATCTTTTTATATAAGCAGTTTTTTTATGTAAACACTTACATTCAAACGATTTAAAGTATTCATGTTTTGGCGTTCTGAGCGAATTTTCTTTAATCTGAGTTGCGAAATTGGAAAAAGAGTTTTGAAATTTGGCCAAATGTGGTGCCGTTTTCCTTTGCAACTCTACAAGCTAGGTTTGTTCAAGGTTTTAGTGTTATTCTTCTATTGTTTTTCAATTTTTCTGCGAATTTTAGTCTATGCGATCAAAGACAGTTATTATTAAAAAAGTGCTGTACTGCAGCTAAGTAATGTATTCTGGTCAATTTTGAGAGCCAACTGAAAAAAAAAACAGGCATCCTTAATTTCTATCAAACTTTCCACAAACCTAGGTTGCTCTCAAGGTTGTTCTCAAGTTGTCAAGGTTGTTCTCTAGGACCTACATCAAAAACATGTTGCGATATTTTCGTTCTTTTGCAGCTACAAGCGCCAATAATGGCTTTGCTAGCAGTATTTCGGTGTTATACTCTTGTGGTTTGTGACATACTGGTGACATACTCATGACCTTAACGCTGAGAGACGAATGGCTGTTACAAAAAGAAAATCATTAAATAAACACTGCCGTGATCATGCTTTGTTGATATTACTATGTGTATCGAGTACATTGCGCGAAGATCTCACGTTGAAGCTCCGGCTTCCGAACCTATGTTTCCGAACAACGCAATCCAAGACTGCAAACAACCGTTTTGTTCATACTGTATCCATTTCAGCTGTCTGATCCGGTACTCGCGCTTTCTTCAATCTTCGGGAATAGCACCCGTGTACAATGGTCCTATTAAAATTTGAGTGCACACTGATCTGGTTCCCGTGGATCTCTGTGCCACCACATACTACTGCAGAGCACCTACCACCGTCGAGGCCGTTCGCCTTCACTGTCTTCAAAAGAAGATGAGGAATGGCGACATTGTTAGCTACTTTATGTTGGCCTGTGAGGGGCTTAGCATTTGACCCAACGGCCAAGGGTGGCAGGGAAGTCCATCAAAAATTTGTGATCCTATTGGTATACCATAATGCCAGGGTGGGATTTCTGGGAGATGTGTCACCTCGTGGGAGACATTTGCAAATTTGCTCTAATTATTCGCGTTACGATAGCCTGGCTGCTATGCGGTGCGAGTTGAAAGAGTATTTCTCCTTCGAGTTTTAGACCATGTTTTGTTGGGACAAAAATAGCAAATCTGCCGCGTATTTCAAGCTCCTGCCGAGCAGTGTCTGTAGTGTACCATTTAAAATGATTAAACGGAGCATAGTTGAAACTCAAACTGAGAATTTTTGGTGTAGGACTTCTGCAGTTGGATTCCGTCAGGCCTCCAAAAATAGCAAAACACACGAGACTGTGTTACCTAAGAAAAGTACAGCAATCTCAAATGTGCGTTGGCCTCCTGCGTTTCCGAGAGTACCCGTCTCAGTTAAGGGCACATCGCACCATTTTGAACGCTTTACGATGACACATTTGGTTGATTTTGATTCGCTGTTGCTTAAGTTAACTTCGACAACTTTTCATTTGGCCTTACCTGCCCTGATATTTTCGGCGATCTTACAATTCGTGTAATGTATATGCACCTTGTAACCACGCTGAAGCGAACTCAACGAAGCGTCGTTAGCAAAACTGTGGATCACACATGAGCTAGTGGTGGAATACGTTTGCTTCAGTGACGTTACAAAGCTCACTACACTCTACAAACCTACATAACACTGCCCCTAATGGTGGTACGAATATTTCCGGGCAGAAGTTTTCTCTTGTCACCAAGCGCTTCTGCCTAGGCGCGGTAGGGACAGGCACCCCGATATAAATAAAATGGGAGCGCCTACAGGTAAACTAATGTCTGGTGGGACAGACCGAACAATGACCATTGCAGCGGCACATAAGAATAAGATGAAACAGTGGCGATACTACAAAACCCTTTATTTTGTGGCACTACTGGTGGCCATCCACAGCACCCTGTTCCAGCTTTCGAAGAACGTGTTGATGGTGGGAAGAGGTAGGTTAAAACATGGCAGACAGTGCGGAACTGAGCTAGTAAATAACTGGACCTGTCAAGGATCGGTTCTTTGGTTCGGACTCCAAGTTAAAGTGTGCTTTTCGGGGGACTCCGTTTCCTTTTTAGGAACCACAGCCGGGTGCTATGACCGCGGTACAAACCATCTAAGGTCGTCAACCCGTACACGTTCAAAAAAGTGTTCATTGTACGACAATAGGCGTCAATATGTAAATATCTGTTTCGATCATAGGAGTTCAACTGAGAACACTAAACCTAAGCACCGGGGCACCACGGCAGTTGCTGCGCCTAATCAAGGAAAGTGATTCATACCCAAAAAGAGTCACATGCTTGCGCTTCTGCGTTGGACAAAGCTTTCTAAGAATTAACTTGCCGTGCTGCATCGGATGTGTCTACAGACGATGCCACTTGCTTTCATGTAGGGCCTGTATCAGGGAAATCGTAAAATAATGACTTACGTTGATCGCAAAACTAGTGGGTGCGCCGCAACAAATCTGTGCTGATAGCCAAAAAACCAGTGGGCAGAGCGTACAAAATGTCGTACTCGAGAGTACTTCGTGCCCGCAGTCAACCAAGCAATTTCAAAGACATCATACGGCAGTTTGATAACAACCCAAACATGCCAGTTCTTTCTCCTTGTTCTCATGAGCAGTTGGAGATATTGCTGTCCAGCGCCTTACTTTAAAACCAACGTCTGCTGGTGGAAAGGGACGGCATAGCCAGGACGGCACCTTAAACACTAAAATCCTGAATAAAGCAGTTTTGTCTCTCTGATTAGCCGAAGCGATGTAATGAAAAATCCTTTACAAGCGGGGCTGTCCGCTGGTATCGCAAAATACTTTCTGGTTTGCGGAGCCAAATAGTCAGAGAGCTTTATTTTCAGTGAATTTGGCAAGGGGTCACACCAGGAAAGGTGAAGTTCACTTTGACCTAGCGCAATGTTTTTGCAATAAAATATTCGTGTAATTACAGCTGAGTGAAGGAAAGGAATAACAAAAATTAGTAGTGGCTTAGCTCAGCTACGCCAGGATATACGTACCGTGAGCAATTCAGTCCAATTCAGTCCAGCCCAGTCCAGTCCAATTCAGTCTAATCCAGTTCAGTCTAATCCAGTTCAGTCTAGTCCAGTTCAGTCTAGTCCAGTTCAGTACAGTCAAGTCCTGTCCAGTCACTGGTCCTCGAGCATGCGCAGCACGGCTGTTCACGAGCCACGCGAAACGGCTATCAAGCGGCTCCGGTGGAGCGTCAGACTTGGCTACTGCGCAATTGAGGCGCACACCTGGGCACGCGCCGGTGCCAGTGCGTCTGCCGCGGCTATGACGCAACACAATCCAACACAATCCAATCCAATCCAATCCAATCCAATGCAAGCCAAGCCAATCAAAGCCAAGCCAAGCCAATCCAATCCAATCCAATGTTTCTCGCGCTTGCGGAAAACGGCCCTTCACGGCATACGCGAAACTGCTCAACCTCGGCCAGTGTAGCTTACGGTACAAAAATATTTGATCCTTGTTTTATGGGAATCGGTAAAAGACGAAAGTGAAGTGTGCCTTCACAGGAGCACTTGAATGTTTAATGTGCATCAATATAAACTTGCATATCGCTATTTATATTTCGTCGATATGGTACCGTCAGACGCATCAACATCAGACACTCGATTACACGCGCTGTAGCATTGCGTAAATCGTATTGAAACACCAGGCGCTCGCAAACCGTGAGAACGAAACCGAACAGGTTGTCAGAGAATCATTTGGTGAAGTCACGGTCCGCTACAGTGAAAGGAGCATGATTTGCGGGTCGGCATTAGTCTTGTGGTCTGCTTAGCGAGCTACGTAGTGCTGGCCCTGCTCCGTGTCGTGTACGCCAGACGCTCGCGTTGCGACGAGCTCAGCTTGCGGAACGCGACGGTAACGTCCCACAAGCTAAGGGACGTTCCACATAGGCGGCGCGCGGGTAAACACAGCAGCTTCGGCGGCTATACGCTGCCCTGTCGAGGTGCCAAATATAGGCGCTCATTAGCTTCATGACGCACTTCTTCGCGTCACCTTGTCTAGACGGCAGCACCATCTGAATCAAGACGCTTGAGGAAGAGTGATCGTGGGCTCGAAACCTAGCACCGCCGCGGCAATGGAACCTTTTCTGGTGATGTCATTTCCGTGACGGATATGACGTCGCTGAGGTTTGTGTACCCCAGCATAAAACACTTTCGTGTTAAAAAAAACGCCTCGGTTACAAATACCCCGCCCCTGTTGATACTCAAGTTTTAGTTAAAGAAAAATTATAGCAGTGGTGAGTGCTTTAAAATAACGTCCCCTGGGGAATTTCTGCTGATATGTCCGACGTTTGGCTATTAGGAAAACGAGGACTTGTGGTATGAGTTCTATTCCTTTGGCCATGTTCAACATATAGGGACCAGCGGCGATAGCTAGCAGTAGGATAGAAGACTCGATATTTGAACGTCTTGGAGTCGTGTCTTAGAGCATAAAAATCTTGCACATTTCACGGTACAGCGCGCGAGGTCTTAGTATGTGTTCAGCATTGCGGACAAGTCACCAAAGATTCAACATTATATAAACGGCGAAGTGTATGCTTCAGCAACCGCAACTTGCATCAGATATTGTGGACAATAATAAATTCTGGAATTAAAGATAGGTGCTGGAACGTCATTGACTTGTGCAGTTCTTATGTTCCGTTTGTTGCCCCTTCCCAGATTTTCGAATCATATATCCCGAGAAGCCAGGACTTGGAGAACGATAAGGAGAGGTTGTCCTACCTTGAAGATATTGTGAATGATGCTGGATTGATTGCAAACACCTGCGAACTGCTTTACCTGCCATCTAACGACGGAGATTTTGAAGAGGTCTTTGGTAAGTCCGGTTATTTGTTGTTTTTTACTGTAAGCTATACTGCGGCCCAGAATTTGTATCTTAAAGTCATAATAGGAAATGAGCTCGCAAAACGATTTCCTCAGTTTTTAGCAGCCAATACTTGCATTCAGAGGTCTTGGTTTAAGTACCGTCGTCGTTGTTTTTATGCTACGCAATGGGGCCGAAGATAACGCGTTACGAGGAAGTTTAATTTCCGGTGACACTCAAATTCAGAGCACCTCAGTCGGGATGTGTTTCTATCTTTTAAATTTAAGAAGGAAGAAGGTGTGCGTGGGACGAAAGGACAAATAGGCACTAAAAGCTGCGGAATTCATCATGCAAAGCGTAAACTTGTATTCCAACTGGCAAGCATAATTCTGTCAAAACATACCGGATTTTTTTCACGGTCTTCCCTCAAACTGCTACAGTTTGAGGTATCTGCAAGAACTACAGCGCGCCTACTGGTTTATGACCTGAATTCTCTTTCGCAAGCTATAGATATGACGTATGATTCTTATTTCTAACGTTCAATTTCGGTCATCCTTCCTGTTTATTGGGTCAGTGGGTGCGGTGCGATTCATAAAAAAGCAATAAAAATACTTACTTGCAGTAAGTGTTGTGCCCTTGCACATATTTTCGTATCCGAGAGCTAGTAACCAAGACTATCGTGAGTGATATTTCACCCAATTTGCGTCGCTTCCTTGCCCTTCATGTTTCTTCTATAGGAGTAAACACATATAAGGTTCCAAAGCTGGGTAGATACTTTTCACTGACCAATTCGTCTTTAGGACTGCTTAGTACTTTTTTTGGGTGTAGCGCAACTGGTAATGTCACAAGATTGAATGTCTCCAGATAGCTGAACGAAACAGTATTGGTATGAGACTCGACTCACAGTGTAGGCTTCTCTCCTGAGAAATTTATTTTTTGGGGAAATAAAATGTACTATCACAAATTGTACCCGTCGGAAATATTTTGAACCAACATATTCCTAGAAAAATATCAGCTTCATATATTAAAAATGTATGGTGCTTTTGTCGGGAAGCTGGTGCCTTTTATCCCAACAACATGCAGCAGGCTTAGCTGACGTGTTATGTACTTTTGTTTAAAATTATTAAAATAGGAAGCCCCAAATTTGCAGGAGTTTAAAAGGTACAAGCTGGATTGATCCGTATATTTGAAAAATGTTGCTGAGGTTTAGATTCAATGACAATATGGACGTTTCTTTTTAGTTACCCAAAGCCGTGTTAATAGTAGAAATTGAAACCTTCAGTTCCTTTGACTTTGCGTTCATGGGTCTTCTATGATAGCACAAATTTACAGGCTAGCGACAATCAGTTTTCCACGAAGCGGCATTGCTGAGACAGTGCTTTCAACAGCTGTGTGATACGAACACGTTATAGCATTGTGAAACGTGTTACACAATGAACAATTTGTACACCAAAACAGTATTATATGCCTTAAGAACGGACATCTTATCAAAGTGGCCCTGAGAGCGCTACGTGAAAAAGCGCGATACGTCTTCCCTAAAGACAGATATTTCTTATTTTAAATTGATATTGATGCAAAGCGGAATATTCGTGATGCTCTCCCCAAGTACTCATGTTGTCCTTTCTCATGCCTAGCTCCTTGCGAATCACATTGTTGCGAAAACGTAATCTTTTTCTTCTTTATTCAGACATGCTGGTGTCGCTGAACCCTGCTGCCTCAGTGATAAGTCCAGCTGGTCTGGAAATTCTCAAAGACGACTTGTCCAAAGAATATTCATCGTGGATCGGTGGAACGAACATTCCGGCACCTGCTTCCATCTATCTTGTCCACGCACGCAAATGCCAGGAATAAAAATAGTTTCTTATTGTATTACGGAATTTGTTTTCGATGAGCGAAGTCACTCGAGGGGTAGCTGTCCCTTATTTTTTTTGGAAAGAAGACGTTGAATTCATTTGATAGGTAGCTTGCTTGGCGGACTTACGTTTAAAGCTGCCAGAGGTTAATAGTTCACCAGTTTTTACGCTGCGCAGGCACGTAAAAAGCACGCAACAGCAAACGTCGATCCACTGGATGTAGATCGCGCTTTATAAAACGAGGAACTTTATGAAACAGTTCGTTAGGCTATTTTTGTGACGGCTAAAGCCTTGAGTGCCGTAACGTGCAAAAAGGCTGCGTTGTTAAGGACGTGTGGTACGCAAAATGGCCGCCGTTGTGAACAGTAAGTGAAGACCAATTTGAGGTCACATGGGAATTGAACCCTGGTCTCCAAAGTAGAATCGCAGTGCATTATTTGAGCATGTCGCGAGCGGTTGAGTTACAGCTATTCTATTAGTCTATTGCGCTTATGTCATATTGCGTAACCGGCAAACTGGATGGTGCGTGAGTAAAGCCGGTGCCCGCAGGCCACACAGAACTCATATTCTGAGGAGAGAACAACTGTATTAGGAGCATCGATGTTGTAGCATGAAACAGCGGAACAATGAACGACCCACCATTTCGCGCCAAAAACGAAGAAACAAAGAGGGAACAAGTCGTTACAAACATTACCACCACCTCCTAAAGAAAGTTGAGAGAAGCCCAAAAGCTACCTCAGATGAAACCTGCCTCAAACGTGCGTCAAAGCCAATAGATCGTGAAACCTTCAAAGAACCGAATCGCAGACGAAGAACGAACTAACGCGACGATTTTTCGCGCACTAAGCAAATGCATTCACGAACGACTTCAGATAGAGGTACCAGCAACTCTAAAAAACCTTCCACCGAAATACCACACGCACTCCGAAACGTCGCTTCATCGTTATCTTCGAGGATGCAGGCCTTTACACATTGCAACAAAGGGGAATGTGGAATGAAGTAGTACAAGTCAACAACATCAATACTAAAAGCATCTCGGACATTCACACCATCGATCCTCAGGTACTCTACAACTTCCATAAAGTTGGGAACCAAAAAAGGATCACAAAGCCGAAGCGATTCAAGATTCTTCTGCAAATACCCAGAAACCAAGTGCTGCCATGAACCCCTTTCAGAAACAATGGTGCGAAACGGGAGCCCCGGCTTGTGAGTTTTTACCGTGAAAAATCTGAAGTCTACTCTGGTGGGTTGGGGTGGCAAGGTGTACGTTCAGAAAGCAAGGCATTTGTATTGGGTCTCGTGTTGCTCCAGTGCTTTCTAGTATCTTTCTAAGCAGAGTTGACACATCAATTGAAAATGAGCTGGTAGACAGAATCTTAAGTTTTTTAGGTATGTTGATGGCTACTTTGTTTCAGTAAAAGAAGGCCAAAGCTGTGGCGTACTTGTGGATGTCATGAAGTCCTTCAGGAAAAAGGTTTGGGCTTAGATTACACGTTTGAGGTGCCTAAGCAACGTGAACTCCAGTATTTGGATTTATTAATTACTTTCCTGCCAACACACACTTTCTGGATGTACCACCCAAGGTCTACCAAGGAGTTACTAAGTTACGATTCAGCCCATTCAAACCTGGTGAAGAACGGTGTCGCTTTTTCTTGCATTAAATCACGTTTGAAAAAAATCCTGCGAACATTTCATGGAACAGAGTGTCGCCGCCCAGGTAGACAGGTTAAGGACAGCCGGGCACCCAGATGACTCTGTTCGTTTGGCTTGTGAAAGGAATCGCCGGGAGATTAAGAAGGCTGGAAGCGTGGCCCGCGGGGAGGAAAATGAAGTGGGTTCAGTTCCTGATAAGATAGCTGTCATTCCTTACATACACGGTGTATCACATCGGCTGAAGAAAGTTGCTTCCAGATATTGCGTGTGCGTCGTCTTTTCAGCCCAAAATAAAGTGGCTAAGATTTGCCCTGTGGTGCAAAGGTTAGCAGACAAGAAAGAAAAAAGGATGGATGGTTGTGGGATAAGACATGGCATTAAATTTGTTGAGTGCGGTAAGGACGTTGTGTATAGTATCCCTTTCAAGTGTGAAAAGAAGTACATCGGTCAGACGGGGCGCTGCCTGAACGTTCGCCTTCGTGAGCATAACAGCTCATTGAAAGGGTCACCGTATTCTCATTTGGCCATGCATTGCAAGAAGTGCACGGGCCGTCCGGAGTTGCCACTCACGCTCACTGATGGAAACCAAAACCACGAGGAATGCGCGTGCCATCCGGAGCTACCGCACACCATCGTTCTTGACAAACACCGTAAGCGGGCAACAAGAGAGATAATGGAAGCATTTTACATCAAAAAGAGGGAAAAAACATGTGTCAGCCAACCTACTGTTTTGCTATCAGATGCCGAGTTTGCTTTCTTGGATAAGGGCTGCTAAAGTGTACCGTGCATCGTTCTGAGTATGAAAACGTGCGGTGTGGTTGTATGCAGTGTTTTTGGGGTTGTTTTCCGTGACTGTACAAGATTGTAAATTGTACTGTACTTTGTGTTGGCGGGGGCTTAGATTGTGTGTATATAATGGTGTGTTTTGACGATTAAACGTTTCAGTTGCTAGTAGCGCTCCGTCCCGTTGTCTTTCTTGTCCTAGTTTTGTTTTTGCGCTGTTTCCCATTATGACTCATAACTGAATGTGTGCAGACAACGGCTAGTGTGGTCTAGGGTAGCTTATTTAGTGGCTGTAGTGTGGGCGGCGGCGGCAAGCGCTATGAAGCGGTATAACAGGCCGCTGGGACCCTCGATCGCCTTTTACCGGCCATAACGAGCCCATAAGGAAGCGGCACGGCGACAAAGTGAACTGTAGCGACGAGCTGTAGTGAACTGTAGCCAGAACCTTTTGAGTTAAGTTTTCCGCGTGGCTTGTCACCGTCGCTGCATGTGGTCACCCCTTTATCTTAAGAAACGTGCCGCTAACGCGAGCACAAGCGTTAAGTGCTAATCACGCAGTTATTTAGACATATCTGTGATAGCCATTGAATGCCAGAAAGCGGCATCCCGAAAACAGAAAACATACCGAAAACAGAACTAACAAACACTTCAGAGTCGAGAAACCTAGTCCATAGCCTTTTGTACTAGCTCCTTGCTGCCAATTTGATTCCCACAGTACCCACAATTCCCATGACGGCGTGCGATCCCAGCGACACTTTTCACTTTAGGTAATATTGAGAAACTCTATCGGCCTGCCGCCTATGTGGAACGCCGCTCAGCTGCGTTACACAAGCTGAGCTCGTCGCAATGCAAGCGTCTGGCGTACACGCCACGGAGAAGGACCAGAAGGACGTCGCTCGCTAAGCACACTCACAAGACTACTGCCGACCCGCAAATCATCCTCCTTTCGCTGTAGCGGACCATGGCTTCACCAAACTATTCGCTGACAACCTGTTCGGTTTCGTTCGCACGGTTTGCGAGCGCCTGGGGCCTAAATGGCATTTCCGCACTGCTCCGGTGCGTGTACTCCAGTGTCCAATGTCCATGCGTCTCATGGCGCCATACCGACGAAATATAAATAACGATGTGCGAGTTGATAACGATGCACAAAAAAACATTCAAATGCCGCTGAGACAAACCCCGTCAAAGAGACCGCTTGCAAAAATATAAACCTAAAATTCTTCAAACTGCAGATGGCCACTCCCCGAGCCGCGTGCTTCCCTAAATAACAGTTATTATTGTTGGCACTGTTCTTGGATGCGTTCGTTTTTTATCGCACTACCTAGGCATTTAGTCATAAGGGCACTGGACTTCCTGTTCCTCCAGCCCTCTTAATGATGTCTCCCAAAGCATCATTCGAAGTCCTGCAACGTAACAATCCAGAACCGTCCAACTTCCTCCCACCCCCTTTCCGAACTGCAAAGAACAATATCGACACATGGCATCCCTTTCCCCAACTGGCTCCTCTGAAAAGTTCCTGCAGCAATACTTGGTTTCCTTTGCTAACTCGCTCCTGTGAAATCACCTCTCCTCTCACACTAATTCTCTCTCTCCAACCGTCTTAGGCATTCCAAATATCACCGTTGTTGCTCGGGTTGAGGCTGCTCCTACAGATAGATCTCCTATTTGCTCCCTATCTTCTAAGCTCCATCCTTTGATATGTATGTGCATGCGTCTGTACAACATGCTGGGCATCTCATGTAACTTAGAGGAAAGATAAAAATTAAAAATATGTTTACTGGAAACAATCCCTAAAATTCGATTTACTCTCTCCTACCGCGTTAGTTAAAAAATTTGGTTATATTGCTTTGCAACTAACGATGCCAACGTACAAAGCTTTTGAGTACCCCAAAATACAATGAATATCAAATAACTGCAAAAATGTGTTCTTTAAGAGTGAGTCTATGGCAGTTGAATGAAATACAAGGAATGCAGTTACAGTGTTACTACCATTCATACGCATTTGCTGATAATAAGAAATAGTTAATTTTTTAAATTTTATGCAAAGCATAGTGAAATCAAGTACACACACAATGTTTATTGCAAACTGCGGCATTATGTGTTTCTGCTGAGCCTGTACAATAAACTCAAAACTTCTTCGCTATATTCACTGTTTCTAAAGTTAATTACCTTAATTACCATTTTGGAGGCACATATGGCATGAATATTTTATACTACTTTTTTTTATTTGCCATGCTGCTGGAAAATTCCGCAATAAGGCTTTAGTTACTTTAAATGAAGCCTTCGGTGCATAGGTGTAAAGCACGGGATTCACGCATTTCTGTGAATAAAAAAGGAGTGACACCAAGTTTCAGTTTTTAAAAACTCTCACACCATTATAATATGCAAAGATGACCTCCTCCAATTACAGTTGTCAACCGCTACATGGAAATAATTTTAAATTTACATTCTTTTCGCGACCTTTATAGGTCAGGAAATGGCGGTCACGAGCTAAACTGAAGGAACTGAGATAATGAGAAGTGTAATACAATCCTGTAAAAAGCCGTAGTAACCCGCGGGTATGCACATCTAGAGGACTTGAGAATTACGAGCAGCCGTATCTGATTGAGCCACAGGTGAAGGAAAAAGTAAGATCGGAAACGGTAACAAAAAATGTCGATTCTTTCCAGAAGTCAATCAGCAGAAGCAAGTTGAAGTGTCAACGCCCTTCTAAACTAAGCACAAGAAAATGTTACATGCTCTGAAACATAACACAGCATTGCAAGGGCATCACTGCACCTCCCACATCACTGCAGACAGCTATGCCGGTGAAAATGTCCGGCGTTGCAAGAACAGATGCGTAAACGTGCGCCTCAGAGAGCATGAACTGTTCTGAAAGGGGCTATATCGTCACATCTTGCAAAACATTGCAGAGGAAAGTCCGGCACCGTGGTGGTTGCAGGCCGCTTTGTGCGATACAAAGAGTGTGTTTAAGCATGTGCGGCAGTTGACGAGAAAAGTAGCTGACGCGTTCGACATAAACCAGGGAGGGGATGATTGTGTCAATCGGGCATCTGTTGCTTAGCACGAGGAAGAGATTGCGTATCTTGGTAGTCATTAGGTTTTACACCTTGTGGCAGTTGATGATGTAGCTGTTTGGTTTTGTTTGCGTGGGTTTTTATTGTTGTTTGCGGTTTTTGGGTTGTTCCCATCGGATTATAGTAGACGCATGCGTGGTATGGTCTCTTGTAAGGTATATGTTCTTCGTCTTTTCTGATTAAACTTTAGTTCTGAGTAACCGCTCGTCCTGTGTTCCCTTCGTTCGTGTCGCGTTTTAAAGCAAAGCTTTCTACCTCTACCCCCCGAGGGTTCTTTCGCGACCGTTGGTGTCACCAGAAAACTCCCGCGAAGAAATAAAGGCTTCACTGCACCACCAAGAACCGAACCTGGAAATAAAAGAGCAACAAAGCAAGAGCCCGTTGTCTTACCGATTAAGCTACGAGCCCACGCGGAGTCGGGGAAGACAAGTGGTGCACTCACCAAGCACATTTAGGGTTATAACCCCAGAACTCTTGCTAACTGCCACGCGAAAGCGATTAAAGGAAGCTCACACCAACCCATGGCATCTTAATTCTAGTACGCCAATGGGCCTGTGGCTTCCAGTGTTCACGTAAACATCTTAGCTCCTTGTCGTCCCCCCTCACGCCAATCGATACCTCAACGAAATCATTCAAATACTCCTTGATGACCAGGCCATCTATCCAAGCCCCAGCATCAAGATCTTGGCCTCCATCTTCAGGCCAACACAAAGAGTGACGTATCCTTGCAGTGCCTCAAACACACCATCAATAAATCATACACATGATCAGGTGAGTTGCCACCAAGAAGCGAGGCCTCAAGGAATCCCATAACTTTCGATTAGTTCAAGTTTTTGTTCTCTCGAGAATCACTTACGTCAACCACCTGTCTTCTTCTCGGCAAGGAGGACAAAAACATGCCTCATATAATAATTAGAAGGGTGGTTGAGCAAGCCATTGGTCTTCCAATAAGTGCGTCTACAGAGACCCTACTTAGCACGGGGCTCTACAACACGGTGGAAGAGCTGATAGAGGGCGATCTTTCTATCCACGGTCTCCGAATGAGCAGAACTGTGGCGGGTTGCCTTATGTTTTATGAGGTTCGCTGGGCAGCACATAATGTCACACCGCTTGATGTGCCCCTGGACTTTTGGCGACAAGAAACAAAAATGCTCCCTTTGCTTGGAAATATGAACCCCTCAGACTGCGCGGGTCGCTGACAAGCACGGGCTCAAGCGCTCAACACCACCCTCGGTGGGGGATCATGCAGTTAGCTACACAGACGCCTCCCAACATCGAGGGCAGCAGCACGCCATCATCATGGCTACTTTCAGAACCAACCTCCTTGCTTGTGCCTCACTCAAGACCGAAGACATGACGGCAGCAGAAAAGGCAGCCATCACCTTGGCTCTCACTCAACCATGGGTTCGTAAGGTAGTCACCGATTCCCAACAAGCCTACCGGAATTACCTGTCGAGTTTGGTGTCCCGACCCGCACTGCGTGTGCTAAAAGACCACTCCCCAAATGGTTCCATTCAGCTCATCTGGACGCCCGCTCATGCTTCCATGGAAGACAACGAATACGTCCACCAAGCCGTACGTTTAGTCCCCTGCTATAAAGCTGCATGATGACAGTCACCCGCTT
The DNA here is from genome assembly GCA_013339765.2 of Haemaphysalis longicornis. NCBI lineage: Eukaryota > Metazoa > Arthropoda > Arachnida > Ixodida > Ixodidae > Haemaphysalis > Haemaphysalis longicornis. Next base: position 12,895,819 of record CM023455.1, on the reverse strand, counting down.
GTCTCGTTCAGGGACGCAACCCAGCATTATCGCCTTCTTAGACAGACCCTACCTTCGCCTTACCCTGACCTTTCCATAGAACAACAACCTACCCTACGGCTCACACGCTGAATGTAAACTTTGCTCAGAAGTAGGAAAACTCCGCCACATAATCGGGGTGTGCGTCTTTAGCCCTGAGCACCCTCCTCTCTTTCCGTCAACTACTGAACAAGAGCCATAGAGATGCTGCTGTCCAGCCCCTCTCTGCCTACCCAACTTCAGCTGGTATAGAGAGCACAGGTGGCGCGGACTGAATATGGGCTACAGTGAAGGAGCAACCACTCCCCTGGACCACACTCTGGGATATTCAGGAATCTGAATAGAAGTATTTCCTCCTTCTGCATCTCCTACTCCTCCTCCTGGTGCTGCTCCATCTCTGCCTCGGACCTCGTCGCCTCCGTTCGCGATGGCAGAGACGGACAAGTGAGATCATCTAACACCGGGTTTGAGCTTTAATTTCGTGAAAGAAGTTTCCATTTGTGTGCTATACCAATACAACTCAACCAACCACCGTTCATGCTTCATGCATTAATTTGGCCTTACCAAGAATATGTGTTTGAAGGACTAGAGGGTAGAGAGTATGCAGTGAATTTCACTTCTCTCTGGTGTCAATATTTGTAGAGCGAAGTGAGTGAATTATTTGACGTGGAATTGGTAACCATTGTGAGTGCTGTTTACCGCTTTGCTTTCCTAACACATTCACAGAGTGGATTGGCGTTAATTTTTTTAAAATGTTGCGTTTTTAAAGCTGTCAATATACATATGTTAGCTGCCGTCGTGACCTGCTTCAAAGCTGGGTCGTTTCATGCCAAACATCTCAGTATTTAGTGCTTGAGACTCTAATCTTTCGGGGAAAATAATTTGTTGACGTGAAGATTAGTTTGGTCTTGCACGAGTGTGACACGTTGAAACGAAATTCGGAAGAAAGGGAAGCGGATGAGTTGCATTTACAGTGCTGCAGTGGTAAACGGTGAAAGGAAAACTTCGCACAAAACAAGAACACAAGGGTTGAAGGTGAAATCCTCGAATTCCAGCTCAAGTGAAAGGAAAAACGTAAATGTTCTCACTGACTTGAGTGACGTTGTTTTGCGATGTCTGCCGTGGGTCATCTTTGGTCCACGTTGCATCAGAGCATAGGGTGCCAACCGCAAGTACCGCTCACGCAAGGCAGCACAAGCAGCACCACGCATGCGTGGCGGATGCGGTAATATTTCTGCCCCGGGCTCTGCCCACACACCACGTCCGCGTGCAGAACCTAGCCCCAGTCGTCTGCGAGCACACACTCGCTCGTCTGGAACCATTAGTACAAAGTATTTGCGGGCCCATCTGCAGTCCTCGTCAGCTCACCAGATCCAGAGTCTTCCGGTTGCGTGATCAGCCGCCTTAATCTAAACAAATGGAAGATTAAGGACTAGGTTGGTGGCCAGTTGATTCATGACACACACACTGCGGGAAAGCTGAGGATGGCCGGACAAGCGCTGTCCTGTCTCCCTAGTCTTCGTCATCGTCTTTCGTGCAGTCTCATACCTTCGTCTAAAGATCATCATCATCATCTTCAGCCTATCTACGCCCACTGCACGGCAAAGGCCTCTCCCATTAATCTCCAATTACCCTGGTCGTGCGCCACATGCGACCAATCTATCTCCGCGAACTTCTTGATCTCATCTGCAATCTTTCTGCCGCCCCCTGCAACGCTTGCCTTCTCTAGGGACCCACTCTGTTACTCTTAATGACCAACGAATATCTTGCCTTCGCATTACATGCCTCACCCACGTCCATTTCTTCTTCTTAATTTCCAATAATACCTCCTTAACACGCGTTTGTTCTCTGACCCACCCCGCTCTCTTCCTGTCCCTTAATGTTACACCTATCATCTTCCGCTCCATTGCCCGCTGATTCGTTCTCAATTTAAGTTGAACCCTCTGAGTGAGCCTCCAAGTTTCTGCCCCGTAGGTTAGTACCGGTAAGATGCAGCTGTCATACACTTTCTTCTTCAGGGCCAATGGTAGACTGCCATTCATTATCTGAGAGATAATAAACATAAAGCACGTCTACTTGTGCGGCGCTTGAATGCATGCTAGAGTAGTGCCCAAGTGACAAGCATTTTTGGTAGACAATAGTAACGATGCGAACAGGCCGACTCACTAAATACAGAAATTGCACACTGAGTGCGTGATCAGCCCGGGTTATATTTCTAAGATGCTCCAGGGTTCTTTCGATGCCTATATCAAAAGAATATTTTCCATTAGCGGCGCAATGTTTGTACCTGTAAGTATCGCGCGAACGTGACATTACCACCGATTATGCTATTTGTAACGACTGTTTCTTCATAAAATAGACACAAAACTGTCAAAAACCTTTGCCTATACGGGCAGACTGGTGTGCCAAGAATAGAACTGCACCGGTTGCCACAGCGAAAACTTTTTGCTGCTGCAGAAATTTACGAAGGGTTGACAATAATTAACACCACCCCATATATTTTCTTTATTGTAGTCCACCTTGTTATTTCACGAGTCGTCAAAAACTAATCTGCTGGACGAAAAACGAAACAACCTGACACACTTTTGAATGGCGTGCTGTTGCAAATTTGTGCCGTGTATTACAGGATTTTACCGCTCCGCTCAACGGAAAAATTTCTTTCTACGACCAACGGTGCAAAACGCAATCCTTCGAGAGCGAACACAACGGTCGTTTTCGGCAGTTAGCGCGACAACGGGCCAACCTGCGAAGCGCGTCTGCGTGACGTCGGCTTAGGGATCTTGGCATTTCTAGTCTGCTTCACTCCCACCGCACAGTTTGCGTATGCGTAAATGTTATGATAATAAAAGACGTACAATCTCTTACACTAGCTCAAGGCGTGATTTAAAGAGTAGTTATTGATACCACACTGTGAGAAACATTGCCGGTGTCGCTCTATTCCTTGTGAAGCCGGTTCCGGGCCGAGCGCGAGGAGTCAGAACTTGGCGTCAGGTTCTGTAATCAGCAGTCTCTAGGACAAACGGAAACGCAAGAGTCTAATAACGGAAAAAAAGCGAACATGCAAGAGGAAAACAAATTACAGGTCATCGGTGCTGTCGGCTTTGGCAGAAGGCATTACGATTCCCGGTAATCGTATATATAATATAAAACAGATTTTGCAACCTTTCCGAACGCTCGAAAGTTTTGTATCACATCACTTACGTTTTCATGGCATCAAAGTATGCCCACATGCACTATCGCCGCAAAAAATATAGGTTGAGTTCCAAATACCCCACCGTGTGCATAGGCGCGCGGTGGTTTTATACCTAGCATCTAACCAGTATGGAGGCTTATTTAGCAAAACGAGTAACGTTTACAGTAAAAATACAGTAACACTGTCTTCGTTCACATTTGGAGGGATATGTCTGCACATTTCCCTCAGCCGTATCTTCACAATATTGAGATATGCGTTATAGTAGAACTCCACTCAAGAGCAGGAAGCTAGGGAGGAGCAGAAAACCTTATTGAACACTGAAATCTAGCTGGTTAGTGGGCGTGCTCCTCGCCCCAGGACAAGAGAGTAAGAGTAATTTTCTTAAATTCATGGAGCGCCATCCTAAGTAGGCCAGGGCGTGTTCTTTACGCGCCTTAAGGGATTGAAAAACAATGAAGAGCTGCTTGGGCATATTCATATGTTCCGATTTTTGTTATACTTAAAACAGGGACGTGCACTATTTATTGCTTGCATTGGCGAGTATATCAAGCCTTTAACCCCGTAGTCATGTCGTAACTCTTCGGGTTGAGATGCAGTTCATAACGGTAACGACGGTTGTGATACAAATTCGAGGCACAAAAGCTGCTTTTGAGTAATCTGGACAACGTTGTCTCCGGCGTTTCCCGGGGGCATCCCCAAACCTCCTAGTAAGGCGTTTCTGACGCTGCCGAAAAATTCATGCGTTGGGCACAGAAAAACCTCTCACGATACAGGTAACAACAATAAAAAAATAGAAGACAGCCGTTTTATTTCCTGCTCCGCGATGCGTGTCAAGGGGCCCACAGCTTGGTGTGATGCATTAGACTGTTGAGTGTTCGCCAGAACATCTCATAAATACTTCAGGGAAGCCTACGCATTTATAATACTTACGGAGGAGCTATGAGCCCTGACCCTCACAAATAAGTTAGAAAGGACGAGCTACACACAATCATCTGACCGATGCTCTGAAGAAAGTTGGTTTCTGAGGGATACAACCTGCAATTATTTAGTGGTGTCAGATGCCAGTAAAATAACTGATTTACTGGAAATACGGTTTTTAATGCAATAAGGTGTCAAAGCGGGCAATTTCCAGCGAAGGCACTGCTGCCCCTCAGAAGCGGACTACAGCGGGGCGAGTGCAGCAGACGACAACGGTGCGACTCCCTAAGCTGATGGCAGGGCCAGGGGGTGCCACTCAAACATCTCTCTGTCACTAGAGACCATCTTGACGTGGGCATCATGCGCCAGGCCAAACGAGGCTGCGCTGAAGACTATGAACTGGATTCAGTTAGTGTGTAGCAAAGAGAAGAGCAATGCATATGACACGCTCGTTTTCAGCTGGAGCATGCTGTACGCTACGCGAGGAACTAACCACCGCGTAGGTAACTGCTTACGCATGTGCCCAGAAACCTAATAGACACAATCATTTCACTCGGTATTATTATCAGGGTAAGTGCTCATGTGAATAAATACGATGAGACTGTCTTTGTCCCACCTTCGCAACCAATCGTAGTACACCGCCGACTCGATGAACTGAAGAACTCTAGTAGACGACATCACACGGTGCGCAGTACATTTCACACAGGACATTTCACACCAGTGTCACGCTATGTCCATCCGGTAGCAGTTTTAACAAGCGAACTGGACGAAAATGCCTCGAATCGCCCCGATGCCCTCGCGCCACAAGCTTAATCTACCTGCCTCGCAGTGAATTGCATTGTCTCGCACTGTCTAAAATATTAGTTTTTACAATTTTATTATCCGTTTTAAAACCAATATATAAACCAACACACATTTGTTTTGGTTCCGACTTTTCTGGTGTGTACGTTTTACGTGTTGTACACCGTTTTTATATTACGAACAGAAATCCGTCATGTGACTACCTGGCGGCTATTTTAAACGTACTGAACGAGACGACGGTCGCACACAGGTGCAAATATATGATAATTTTGTCCACATGCATTAATCCTATAAATAAAGGGATTATCTCAATACGAAATAGTTTTTGTTGACTAAAAGAAAATACAAATGATGATTTAAGTGACTAAAACTGGTACTAGACTGGCGGTGTCAGACTGGTGTGAATTGACGCGAAATTTGAACACAAAGCTCTGAATGTGCGTAGTCCGGATGCTTTACATCAATATGTAATTAATGTTCAAAATTACGAGCAGCACGTGACAAGCCAACTTGTGCTTCCTTGAAAAAGCGCGACTGGGCATAACGTGTTGTAAAGTACGCTTCTTTGTACGACAACGAAGCTGTGCAAGAAAGCAGGCGGCGAAGTATCGTGCATAAAAAGGTTGAATCGCCGGGCAGGCAGCATTCAGGTTGCAAAAACCTAGTTACGAACATGTCCCGCTTCCAAATATTCTCTTACTTTTGTAGGGTTTCTGAGAATTCGATGTAGTCACTTGGTCATTTATATTTTACAATAAATAGTTTTATTCTTGATGTTTTCTTACTCGCAAATCATTATCCCGTGCACCAGCTAGGACAATTTTTAACGTAAACAGCAGACAACCTATTTAAATTATAAAAAGAAGCAATCCTAACCATACTTGCTGTTTACTTTATCATCAACTTGGAAAAGTTGAAGTAAATAATTTACTTCCTGTATACCCATCGAGTATAAGCATTCCCCCATACATTAGGACAATTGTAAGAATAAAATATTTAGCTACCCTAGGTGTGACATGTATTGCTGACGACTGCTTTGCGATACGACATATCCACAAAATTTATTGAAGTGAAGCTCACTATGCCTCACTGATGGTGCTTTTATGCTAGGACACACTGCAGGCAAACCACCTTTATCTAAATGGAGGGGTTATGTTGGTGATGATGATGATAAAACTCGGAGAAAACATAATACACACTGGGAGGGCAAATTTCCATCAACATGATGGGGATGATAAAAGGCGAAGTAGGAAAGCTTTTTTACACATTGGGAGGGCACACAAAGAAGAAGAAGAAGAAGGGGGAATAAGATGAGGAGGAGCAGCAGGAGGAGGAAAAGACGAAGGAGGAGGAGGAACGCAGACATTTATCCCATACAAATGCAAAGTCCACAATCCAATCAGCCAAAGTCCAAAACAACGACAATGCTAAGTTCCTGAAGCACCACCTTATAAGTTCCTGAAGCAGCAATTACGTACCACAAATCATAACACCAGATTTACTTAGCTCAACACTTTGCATTGCGTACGTTGCTTTTGTACGGAAGAATGCTCGGCCTTTCAATGATGATTTTTTTTTCAGAAACGGGCATCAGATTTTCATGGTTTGCATTCCTAGAAAATCAAATTTCGTACCGCTTATGCAGACAAGAAGAAAGTCAGGGGACACACATGTGTACCCTTTACTTTGTCTCTATATCAGCGCCACAAAATTTTGCAATACAGTACCGACACACCTAACGAGCACTCTGGAAATAAAGTTAGCTAATAAATATATGCTAAAACTGCTGTTGACACATGACTCCCATCGCAAAGCGGAGAGTCCCTGTGACCTCCCTCCCATGCCCTAAATACAGTCGCGGAGTGTGAAAAAATGCTTTGGTAGAGTCAAAGAGAGATATTTTTTGTCTACCTTTGTTTTTATTGTAGGGTAAATCACGGAGCGTTTCCGCTCCACTTGCAGATCACCCATTATCCACACACGGCTTAGTACAGACAACAGCTGCATTTTGGCGCTTTAATTGAGGTTCAGAAGCTGGGGCATGTAGTTCCGTCTTTTCCTGGAATGCCCAGGTTACTCGCACCCAGTGCTCTCGCCATTTCCTGTGGAACAGACGGCGCGTGTAGGGACGCAACGTCCTCGGGTTGTTGCCACTAATGCGTAGGCGGGAACAGGAAAAGCCTGGGTAGCGGTAAGAAGAACAGGGCCGCCTTTTGCTCTTACTCTGCCGCGGAAAAGCTAGTTGACAGAGATACGTTGCGGCACGTATAGGTGGCCTTCACTTTCCCCGTGACTCACAAAACGTGTGCCATAGCTTCCTGGAGCTACTGTATTTACTTAAAGAGGCGCAGTGGTCGAGCCACAATGATCAAGTGAATCGTTTGGAGTACTCTTGAGCCTAAATCGTTGTCTTTAGGTGCGGAGCATGTTATGGGCTCGCCTTTTCATCGTAGCTCGATAACGGTCGATGTCAAACGACTGCCGGAACCAGGCGGCGCAGCGAGATAACGGACATAAGTAGAGCCTGATGTACCGTTGCTCAGGCTTCGAAAACCACACGGTTTAAATGGTCATAACCGTTCGAACCACGTGAACCAATGGCGCTTGTCATACATCTCCCCGTTGTTTAGCGCAAAGAAAACTGCACGGTACATTTCAGGCAAAATCTCAGTATATAACCGGCAGGTACCAACGCTTGTTGGGTTGGTTTTTTACGGTAGTAAGCGAAAAACGTGGCCCCGCAAGAGAAACATGGCATGTTCGAAAAGACACAGAAAGGCTCCAGCCGCGTAAAAAATGGCATGTTTTAAATGCCGCAGAAAGGCTCCAGCCGCGCCAAAAAATGGCGCGTTCGATATGCCGCAGAAGGGTTCCAGCCACGCGAAAAAAAATGGGCCTTTCGGAAAGACGTCACAAAGGCTCCAGCCGCGCAAGAAAAAAATTGCGCGATCCAAATAATGCAAAGCAGCTCCAGCATACGAAATTAAAGCAAACACAAAAAGAACACAACTCTCGCTGGCACAGCTTCAGGCAGGGGGCGCGCGAGCACTGCAAAAGCGATAAATTTGAATTGTATGTTCATCAAGAGAGGAATGAGACAGGGCGGAGAAGAGCGTGATAGGTGGCAGCAGGGAGCAGATAATGGTGCCACTACCCATTAGGGCGAAGCCCTGCTCTGCACTTTCTACAGCTTTCACATTGAGTGGAACAGCTTGAATTTTTTATGCCTGGGGAGCACCTTAAAAATCCCGCTGCTTGATTAAGTACTCGTCAGCCTAAATTTACCTCAGTACACAAAGACGAAAGACGAACACCTCTCGGACCCCAGGGGTCCGAGAGAGGCCATTCACAGGAGGAAGCTTGCGGTTGTGTCTTATCTGCACGGAATTGCACACAACATTAAGAAGATAGCGGCCAGAGAAGGGTTGGCAGTTGTGTGCTCAGCCCCCCAAAAAGGGTATCCCATGTGCCCCCGCGTCAGTCAGCCAATTATGACGAGCCATTACAGAACTAACTACCGTACAAAGTACAGGGCGGATTAAAAGAAATGCGAAGAATAAAGCGCACAGCCTCCGACACATGCTGCCGCATCTGGCTGCAAAGTCAGTAAATTGCGCGCATGCGCTCTTCTTCGAAAACATTGGAGAGTGTGGCCTATGTTTAATAGAAATGCTTGACCAAGAAGCGACGCCAGTTGTTTACATTGAGGCGCCTTTTCATGCTGCGTTGCCACTGAGCAGGACGATCGTAAAAGGGCATCAGGCTAGCTGCAATGAGCCCGCTGCGCGCTTGGCTGCCGAATGTAGTAGATAACAGGATGCTCAGTGGTGACAGACCATAAAAAAAGAACTCGTATTTTGTTTTTATGTTTAGAAAACATCCCCCTCGCGAGGGGCACGATCAAATGCAGAGCATTTCCGCGGGGGGCGCGCCTGCAAGTCGTATGAATTACGTATTGGTTGTTGTTGTAATTGTTGTCTTCCAGCGTAGACATTGTCGATGAAGTCGCTGGTGAAACGTGAAACGTGCCGTGAACCCCCTGCCGCGGCTATGACGCAACGTGGAGCGGATATGACGCAACGTGGCACGGCTATGACGCAACGTGGCGCGGCTATGACGCAACACAATCCATCACAATCCATTTTAATCCAATCCAATCCAAATCCAAACCAATCCAATCCAAGCAAGCCAAGCCAAGCCAAGCCGATCCAATTGAATCCAATCCAATACCCCTCGCGAGGGAGTGTTATGGCGCCAAAATCGCGCCACCACATGAACGCGTGATGTTGACGTCACGATCACGCCACAGATGTTAGCGACCGGGGGCCCTATTCTCGACTGCACAAATTGCCGGCAATTCAGGCAATTTTCCGGAAGTCTTTTCTGATTGGCTTTCAAATTATGTCACGTGCTTCCGGTTGACAAAGCGGTTGTGTGTGCTGTCGTCATTTTGACGTTTCATGTCGTCTACGGACACCAGTTCTAAAGTTTGCCTTATTTCTCGTACTAAAGGCGCATAATTCTTGGCCGGCAATGAAAAACCAGACAAAATGCGGCGGACATGACAACGTAAGCCTGTCTTTGCTATTCAACAACAATACTGCTTGTAATACACACCCCTCTGTGATTGGCTGAGAAGGCGTGACGTAATTTAAACAGTTGGCGGGAACGATTACGTCATGTATTGGCAACTTCAGCCTGCGTAAAAGTGACGTAATGTTACGTAACAGCTTGAAAATGGCGGCTGTTTTTGTCGCAAAATACAAGCAAAATAGGGCACAATATTGCCCCGGCTTACGGGCGCCCGCGAAATGTGCGGCAATTTGTCAGCAGCGCGCAGTTTCGCATGGCGCGCTGTTTAAAGCATGTTTCCTAGCCGAAACAAATTATAGCTTCAACTGCTTCCCAAGTCAGCGATCATGGAACATACAAATAACATGCAGTATTTTGCTTTTATGTTTGGGCAATGAAATAAAATTATTTGTTTGGCGTAACCGCAACATAAGAGGGCAGTACAAGCCTCTCCAGCCAAAGAGAACCCACATGTCATGGCATTTGTCCATACTTGTCCTAGTAAGCTGTTGGGTCACATGATCGAACTCAAGAGAAAAATAACAATGAAAAAGTGACTATTTAGTTCATTACAGCGCTGATTGCAGTCGAGCTTGACGAATGAGTGAATCGGCGACATCGGTGCGCTCCGCGGTTATCGGGGCGTAGGCGCTTCGCTGCTCTTATGTGTCATAGAAGCGATGGTCGCGGCCGGTCTTTTTCTGTGATCACACCATAAACTTGTAACATAGCAGCAGACGATGGCGTGGGGCGGCGGTGGCGGCAGGGAAGGTGATAACGCAACAAAGCTTGCATTGAAGCAGATGAGCCCAGCTATGTTACTAAAGCGATTGAAAGTGATAAATAGATACGGTAAAAAAACTTGTGTGGATGTTCTTTAGCTCGACAATCCGCCTTTCGCTCGCTTTTGGATCAACGTTACTCGATCGCCTTGTGTGTTGACGCCAAATTTGACCTACAGAAATGTGTTTTTCTTGTCAGCCTCAGCTACCGTGTTAATTTTTATAGTACATGCCAAGTGTTTTTATATCTTTCTTGCACAATGTTTGATACCTTGGTAGCGATCTTTATGAGTGACTCGTCAAATTACACTGCATGTCGTCATAGCTTTAGGTGCAGTACGTCACTGATCGCTTACGTCGTACTTACGCAAAACAACATGGGCGAAATGCCGGCAATTTGTGCAGTCGAGAATAGGGCCCCGGAGCACGCGCGAACGACATATGTGGTTTAATCGCGAACCGACCGCGGCGAGAGAGCGCGATGCGAGCGCCCCCACCTGTCCTTGTGCGCGCACCGACTGTTGATCAGCGCGAACCTATCGCGGCGAGAGAGGGTGTTGCGCACGTCCCCACCTGTTGTGCGCCCGAACCGAACGCGGCGAGAGAGGGCGTGGCGAGCGGAGAGAAGGCGAGGAGGACGCGGGGGAGAGGGCGAACCTGTGGCCAACGGTTGAATGAGTCAAGGATATAAGGCGTGTTCGTAACCTTCAATTCTGTATCGGCTTTGTGGTGCAGTGGGTAGAGTGCCATGTACCTTGCGTTCCGCTCGCAGAGTCGTTGGTTCGAAACCTGGCGCCGGTAAGTATTATTTTTTCATATAGTGTAGGGGGAGCGATGCAGACTACGGACGCCACCGCGGGTGACATCGTGAGTTACTGAAATGCTCTGTATTTAAAATACGCCTAAAACTAAATGACCCGCGTCCCGTCTTATCAAGCATGTCCTCTAAGAGTATGCCTTACTCTCAAACGCTAGGAAAGAACCACGCATGCGCGGAGTTTACTGGCACTGCGGCTAGACGGTGCGGGATGCGTCGGAGGCCTATCATGGGGGAAAAGCTACATTGGCCAGACCGGCCGTTGTATCAACGATCGAGTTCAAGCGCACAAGGCCGCAACAAAGGAAGTTCCGTCCGGACACTTGGCCACGCACCTCCGGGATTGGGCCGATTGAAGTAGTACTTCCATGGCGTCATGGCCGTGCATAAAAACAGTGATAGGCTTACGCGTGACATCATCGAAGCGGTGGAAATTGAAAATTACGTCGACGACTGTGTCAGCACTGCGTCGGTTCCGCTAACCGATAAAGAGAAAGTATTTCTGCGCACTGTTGTGCCTGTACCACGTGGCTAGGGGAGCGTATTCATGTTCAACGCGAGGCGTAATAAACGTCAGTTAGTGACAGCGCTTGTGCCTCATCTTTCGTCTTTGTCTCTGTGCTGAGTTCAATTTAGGCTGACCAGTATTTATTTAATTACGATCGAACTAGCTCAGATTCTGCTTATTCCTGCCGCTTGTTCATGTACTGGATGCACAACTGTTCCCTTGTATTCCAGAGATTGACGCGCTGCTTCTCTGTCACTGGCATGTCTTCAGTCACTTCCACTGAATGCTTCAACTTTTCAATGATCGAAGGAATTTTTGGGCTCAGAAATAGCTGCACAAAAAGTATCCAAATCGACTGCCTGTGTAGAATGCCGGGGCTGTCTTAGGCTTCGTAAATTTTATTGCAGCCATAAGAGGTAGTGGTCAGAGCTCGTATTATCTATGCCGCATCGTCCCTCTTTAACGTGGAGGACAGGGTCTGCCCATGTGAGATCCACGATGATATAGCGCTGCCACGCATGACGTCCACGCTTCGTGGGGTATTCCATGTCATTGATGGGAGTGAGGCGGACCGCTTCAGCTGACTCCTGAAGTTTTTTTGACACGTTAGTCGGCTTTGCTGCAGCCTCAGCCTGAGTGGTGGGTACTGCTGATCCCTGCCGCAGTGAGGCCGTCTGCGGGTCACTTGTTTCAGCTATCGTGTATCCACTGGTACCAGACATTGCCCACGTGCTACCTACGGCGACAGCAGGTGGGTTTATATCGCTCGTAGTAAAACACAAGGAGCCCATTCCTTCAGATCAAAATAAATAAATAAAACACGTGGCTCTAAATAAAGTTTTTCTCTACCTCTTCCACGACCACCGCATCGCCTTTGTAGTCTTCAATGAATCATTGTCTTGGGCGCTCAGGGACAGCCTGTTCTAAAGTATCGTGGTCGTCCAAAGGTGTTGTACATCACCAAGATGTTATCACTAGCCATGCCCTTTATCAGGCCACGAACCGTATGGGGCGTTCATGCGCTTCCTGCGAGTGACGAACTTGAGAACAGGACTCTAAAATAAAATGCTCCAGTGAACATCACTGAACTCAGCCGTTCAGTGGCCCAACGCTGCGCGTATACCTGTGTACGTTCCACTCTAACAGTTTTCCTTTCTTTCTCTGCTTGGTCATTTCTACCCGTTTTTCTTCCTCTCCCACGTGTAGGGTAGCAAAATATCATGCAACCAGGTGAATATTCCTATCTTAGTTTCACGTCCTTTTTGCCATCCAACCTTCATCTTAAGGGCCAGGCACCGTATACATTCCTCCTATGTGGCAGGGTGACGATTGCTGTAGCAGGGTCCCGAAAGTTATGCGTTCTAGTGCATGTGCTGCACGAAACGAGCCCAGCTGGCGGGTGCTATTGTGACAACCATGCCGCTCACCTAATTAGTAATCATGCGTCAGTAGCCGTACGAAGGATGTTTAAGGGAAAGCATGGCGTTGTCGGGGCTTCTTGAATAGGCCAACAAGGAGTTAAGAGAATAACACCAGCGGAAGGCCAGCAGCAGGCAACCGTGGCGTACAGTGTCAGTGATGGCACCGAGCTGCTGTACGAGCCGTAATCCATACCGCTTGACATGAACAGTTAATTAAGAGGGCAAGATCAGCTTAAGTAGTGCATAATGGGTCTGCTCAGCCTAGCTGGCTGGAACATCTTGCAGCCTAGACCGTGAGATGAGTGATCGGGCACTCTTTACGACTACGTCATTTTCAAAGAATGAGGGACCAGCCTATGAAAATGTCATCTCAGAGTCATCCACATACTTTTCCTTGTGTGACTTCCTTCAATCTGTTACTGTACTAGGCAAATACACGAATTCGGATAGCCAAGAAAAATTACGTTGCAGGACGTGCTGTGCCACGTGCGTAATTTTTATTTCTTCTGTCCCACGTTTCTCAGTCCAAGTTCACAATGCACTCTTTGAATAGCCTTGGGGATAATGTGCATGTCTCAAATTTCACAGTTTCTTAGATTCATTCCGAGACCAATTACTACTTACTGTTTACATACAAGCCAATTGTCTCATAAATCTCTATTACACTGAAGATTTTTTACATCTATTTTAGTCTTTGAACCCTCGATGGACCAATTGGCGTGCCGTATCTTTGTCACCACAAGACAGAATTTTGAACTTACCTGGGTAACTAATACTTACGCATTGAAATTGGGCGGCAATATTCTACCTGAGGCATTATAACCAAATTTCACATAAAAGAGTGCACTGTCCCATCTAGGAAAGTTGGCCAGCAGACACATAAATTTTATATCAGAGACAGTCTTTTCAGTCGTTTTCTAAACCTGTTTGTGTGAGATGAATAAGCTGTGGCTCTTTGGGGTTGTACAGAATATAATGCAATGAGGCCGTCAGTTACTTGTGAAAAGAACAAACCGCCATGGTTCATAGGCACCTGGCGCTTATGTGAGAAAGAAACACGTAGTGCAGAAGAAACATCAAAACCACCTAGGTGCAGGTGGCTCTGCATAGTTGCGCATATGTGGCAATGAAAATGTACATATTCTGTGATGCGATGAAGGAAAAAAAGAAAAGAAGGTCAAGACAGAACTCTTATCTCGTTAGCAAGACACATCTGGTTGTTGGATTTGGCCTATTATTACAAAGGAAAGTTTTTCGGCTTTGCTATAGGTCGCGTTTCAAACTTCAATTGGACGACATCCTTACAGTAAGCTCTCGAAGAAATGGTGACAGCAGCGACTGTGAGAGTGAGACACTCGAAGGTGTGCCTCAACACACCTTCGACGAATGAACATGTCAGAGACACGTCCATCTTTTTTGTGAGTGTGATATAAGATGGTTTGGTACAGCCTGCCCGTCCTCTTATGAGTGGTCTTGTCACAATTTCCGTACAGCTTGTCTCCACATCATCGTCAGCACATCATATATGTTGCTGCAGTTCATTTCAACAAACCAGTGGATAGTAGCGCTTGTCGTCTTGCCTTTCTCGTGACCTTTCGTTTTAGCACTTACACCCGTGTCACCAACTACTCACCAACACGCGCAACAAGTTATTAGGTTCACTCGAAGGGGATATCCGTAAAATAGTTCTTTCGAAGAACGACGTTCTCGCTAGGGTGCCGCAAATACGTTGATATTACGATAACGTGGGAAAGCGTGACTGTATCATACGCCGTCTTTAAGAAAGGGCATCCGCAATGCTGGCTTCGTGGTCTTAACATAAATATCGTCAACGGTCGAGCCTAACACAGTGTCGTGGCCTTGTTTCTTGGCGAAGAGGAAATCCTTAAAACTTCCAAGGATGCAGGCATTGCAGCACTCGCGACTTTTCAAGGTGCAAGGGTGGTACGCTTGGCAAGCTGTCTTTCATACTGTGGAGCGGACCTCAGTTGCAGGACGCAGAAAACGTTTATTCTTAAACCGACAGCCCACAATGACCGAGTAGGCCATTACTATCCGTATACAAAAAATTAAAGAAATATCAAGGCGGGTTTTCTCAGTCTTTTTTTGTTGCGAGAGTTTGCCTTACGGCATAACAGTTATATGCACAACATCACATTTGTGTCACGCAGAAACGTAAGCAGAGACCGGTACTGCGGGCCCCAGATCCACCGCTGTAGATCAGGGGGTCTCCCAGGATGGAGCCCTGTGCCTCGGAGGTGTTGCAGGCGAGAGGATTGCAGGGCAGGGCAGGTCCATAGAAGGTGGCTCGTGTCGGCTTCGGACGCAGGGACCGTACAAAAGGGACAGGTGTGTTTTCTCAGTCGTGCAAGCATTACCAAAAGACTCCAAAGTTGACCATTTACCCACTGCTTCCACGAAAGTGATGAAGTCAAGGTGAAGTCACGATGAAGTTGAACATTTGATGGTTATCGGAGGCCACTGACGTGCACAATATTTCAAGCATGACAGGATTGTCATTTAAGCAAAGAACGTCGCTTACGTTTTCAGAGGCACTTCCATTAGTAGGAACACGTCTGAAAGAAGAACTAAAAGTGAGCTTAAATACGTGAATTCGTGAGTATAGCAACGAGCACCGAGAAATCGATTTTTGGCAGTGGACCTAAAATAATTTGAAGGCGTTGCTGAGCAGATGTTTGAGAAGGGCGACGATAAACAGGTAGTGACAAACTGGCCCCAGTTGAAACATTGTGACGACTGACATCCCCCGGCCGCGACAACGCGCAAGCAGACGACGGAAATGAACCGTCGGTCAAAGATGAGAAAGAGGAAGACCACCAAGACCATGCGGAACGGGGAGAACGAGAGAGGAGTGTGCCGGCACTGACCAGCGTCAAGACAGGGCTAGAGGAACGGGCGCAAGGAATCCTCTCGGGAGAAGGTTCGAGGTCAAGCCAGGAGCGTGCTTGCGCCATGCTCCGAGAATCGTCCAGGGAGCTGCTCCGGTGGTTCCTCTGCTGCAACGCAGGGTGCCTGTTCCCGCTGGCGTGATCCCGAGGCGTGTTCCGGGCCAAGGTTCGGGGCGAGGCCTAGAGTGTCCAGGCACGAGCGCGGGCATCGGCGTTCCGACCTGGGGCCTCTCCGTCTCAAAAGGCGGCACTGAGAAAGCGTCCCTCCACGTCTTCGGACCACCGGCACCGTACACAGGATAGTGCTCACACGTTCCACCGACGTCATGCCGCACAGCGTCGAGTGGACTGGAACGGGAGCTTATCGCCTTTTTTTCCGTCCGTTGGAACTTTCGTTCGGACTTCTGGTATTTTTTTCCTGCCTGTTGCACGTGTGCTGCATTTTGTTGCCGCTCAGGTCACCAGTTCTTTTCCTCGAGTATTTGTGTGTCCGCTAAAGAATATATTTTTTTGTTGTTGTTGCTCTCAAGCCATGGCGTCAATTGCCGTCGATCCTCCTCCGCGGACCACACGCCCGCCTGCTTAACACACGGCCCTACAAACATGTAACTGGAGCCTACGTAACTGGAGATATCGTTTTCCGAGGGATGGAGTGTAAATATCTGGTCGCCTCAGCAGTTGTCGCAATCAGGCAGCACATCTCCAGGTGGTACAACAAACATAAATTACTGATGACCGAAATGGCACCTGGAAAATTGAACTCGGCCTCTGCATTCGGAGTATGCACGGAATTGCACGCTGGCCGAGTGGCAATGCTGGATGAATCAAAGAACAATGCAGTGCCACAGCGTAAGATAACAGCAAATATTTCCCGCCTTTGTTCATGGTGAATAAAAAATTAGCGCTCGTTTGAGGTTCTGCCTTTGGGGTATTTTTTGCGTTAATCGTAGAGGTTACAAGGAGAAGCTCTATAAATATGAGGGAAGTTCAACAGCGATGAAGGAGCACAAGATCAATGAAAGCGTGTCAAACAAAACAGTAAGCTAAGCAAAACGATATGAAATGACACGTTTTCATTCCTACGGTAAAAGCCGTTAAGTTTTGCATTTACAGTATAGCGAAACGAAGTTCACCCCATTCGACAACAGGGTGTCGAATATTCTGAATTGTGGTTTGGGTGCGCAACTCCTCCAAAATAACATAAAAACTCATTCATTCTCATCTCTTGTACAATTGTATTCTGCAATGATGTAACTGATCAAACAATTCTCTGGTTGTTTATGACTTATTACGGTTTTATTTATGTAAAGTATATAGGCCTCTTGAAAAGAATTTTTGCATGGCCTAATGTGTTCCGAGGCAGCACAGGACTGTTCGGCCTTACTCAAGCCGGTGTACTTTGGCCTTTGGCCGGTGATTTTCTGCCCGGCCTTTCTCCGGCAACTATGTTCGGCCCGTGTCAAAATGTGGGCCTTTTGGCCGTATACGGCCGTACTCCCATCACTCTCCAACGGCCAGTGTCCATCGGCCAGTCGACCGGCTTACGTTCATACGGCCAGATTCCAGCCGTAGGCCTCCGGCCATCCCACAGCCACCCGTGTGCGGCTGAAGTACGGCCACCGGAGGACAGCCGAGATGCGGTCGTCGGACTCCAGCCGGACTAAATCTGACGGAAATTCGCCTGTGCTACGGGCATTGTAGTTCAGCCACAGTACGTTAACTGTACTGAGGCCGGTGGAAGACCACAGCATGCAGCGCAAGCAGATGACTCGATCGCGCTGTCCAGCAGCACAAACCCACCATTTTGGGTCCACTGCACCCACATCAAAGTGAGCCCGCGCGCAACCACCAGCCGTCCAGCCTTCGGCGCAGCCTGGCTTAATTATCAGCGTCAGTTTACACCAAAATTAATTTATTCAACAGTGCTCACAAATGGTCGTTCCTTTAGTTGCTGTGCCTCTTTTACTGTTGAATACAGCAAATATTCGTTTCTTTGCAGAGCTGGAATAGATTTATTGTCCAGGTCCTGATATCTTCTGTGGTGCGGCTTACCTGTAATAAACAAGGAAGGAGGGGGGGGAGCTGAAGACGCATACTTTAGTGGGTTGAATTTCACACAGATGAAAGTGCCGCTTTTATGCAATTTCTGTTGAACAATACTTTCATGCTCTGACTAAATCAACTATATTTACAACAGCTGCTTGACCAGTTTTTTTGTATATCAAAGCGGTGCGAATGCCTTTACGAAGCGGTTTGGCACTCCGCAAAACACTCAGCAGCATTCAATATAATTTACTTCGCACAAAAATATGTCCAGTGTTTGCCAATTTTTCTTTGCAAAGAAATTTTCAACTCGATCAACTTTTCTGATGATCTTTCACAGGGCTGATCCTAGAAGAGGTCAATGAAGTACTTTCAGTTTCAATATATTTTTATGTTGTTTTCATGAGTTACGTGCACACTCCTTAATAGTCCAAAAGAACTTAATTTTCCTCTAAAGTCGTACTACGTTAAGAAAATTTTTGACGTGTTGCGAATGACGCCCTTCTTCAGATGGGTGCAGTTGTATCCCTCTGTGTTCACCCAAGGAAAGGCGTAAGACAAGAGTTTCATATTTTCTTTCAAACAAATAACTTAGCAATTGTAGTATTCACACAGCAAACCTTGGATACTGCAATGAATAAAGCAATAAATATTTCATTGGTCAAGTTTGAATGCGTAGGGTTCTCAACCCGTCGGAGGCGAACTTGCGGCTCCGCAAGTTTATTTATTTATTTATTTATTTATTTATTTATTTATTTATTTGATACCTGCTCAATTGCCCTTGCATGCATTACAGGAGGGAGATACATAAAACTAAGCATCAAATATGAGACCAAATAACAAAATAATTCTACAAAGTGCGGGGAAAATGGTCATTATAAACAGTGGATAAAATCATACGTGGAAGATAATTACACTCTCATCTTGATCTAAAATAAAATGAATAGCGCAAGTCGTCACTTTAAAAGAAAGTTAATAATTTGCTTCAATCTACCTATCCTACTTTGGGATACGTAGAATGGCGCTTGGATATACCTCTTCCCTTCTATTCCATTTTTCGAATGATACATATTACGAAAAAATTTCAACCTCAGGTTTCGTCTATCATCTTTCCCGTCTTACCATTTAAGTTTACTTTTACTTTCCCTCATCCTAAGTTGACAGTGCCAATACCTAATACGAATTGCACTGCCCTACTCTGTATGTTTTCGAGCGTATCAACCAGCTCTTTGCTGTACGGATCCCTGAAAACACATGCGTACTCCTACGTTGAGCGCACATGAGTGAAATACGATTGTTCTTTTAAGTTAGTTGGAGGTTCGCTGAAATTTTATCTCGGAAAGCCAAAAACACGTCCAGCCGTAACTTCTATGTCGTGAACGTGCCTATTTCTGCAACAACTCGTTAAATAAACTCTCGTTATTTATATTTCCCCGCCGTTCTTAAAGAAGTGTAATTTACGGTATACGCATTCAATTGGAATGAAGGTTTTCTGTAAAGTTAACGTTAACACACTTTTTAAGATTCAACGATTTTTCTGAATCAGCACACCAGGATGTTATTAATTTGAATCATGCTGCAAGTATTCGGAATCACGTTCATTCCCTATAGTCCTGTAAATTACACAGTCATTCGTGAACATTTTTAACAAAGATTTGAGGCTACACAAACAAAAGAGGGCCCGCAGCTGAGCCTTGGGGAATTCCTGAGATCGCGAGAACATATCCGGACGAACAACCATTGAGAGCGACCAACTGCTGTCTTAGAGAGATATACTGGGCTATCCATGCAATAACCAATTTATTCAGTTTATTGCCCGCAATGTACAAACAAGAAGGTGATATGAAACACCATCCAATGCTTTTTGCCGCACAAGAAAATAGTCAGCTACTTTAAGCTTATTTATTGCTATAGCCAAATCGTGCGTGAACTCAACAAGCTGCGTTGAGCAAGAAAAACCCGACGAAATCCGTGTTTGCTAGGATGCTGGCGATTATGTTTAACCAAATGAGTCATATCCCAAGTGTAGCTAATCTCTATTTCGAACACCGCAACTAAATTAACATCCTGGCTTCGTCATTCACAAGGCTCTGTTGTTATGGCAAATTCAAAATAACACTTGTTCAAAATAAATTCAAATTCAAAATAACACAAATAACATTTGTCAATATCTCATGAAGTGCACGAAGTTGAGCCTACCAATGCACGAGCGTAGCCTCTTCTATGTTTATCACAAACAATATAGTACACATTGTTTTTTGCAGTATTATTGTGAGAAGAATAGCCGGAAACTTGCGCTTTTGCGTGCCCTTGCGTTTCTTTGGTGGGGAGTCCTTGACATGGCGCCGGTTGAGCTCCTGCGTGGTGGCCCCTTGCTCGACACCCCTTAAGGCCACTTATTTGAGTGAACCACCGCCATCTCGGGTCGGACATCGCTGCCGTGTCGATGTCTACAATGGTCTCCATTTCTTGAGGGGGCGAATAGCCTCGAGCTGATGCGTCGACGAAGCCGACGGGCGAGGCGTTGTAGCGGCTATGACTGGCGAGGCTAAGCTCACCCGTCGGTGTGGCACAGCCTTCGTGTGGCGATCAATGGCATTTCGATGGCCTAACGTTTCCCTGGTAATATCCTAGGAGTCCTTGCACCTTGCCCGTTCACCTAGAACACTCATTACTGTTTGACAAACGTAGTTCGTTCATTTAAAACGCAGAAACACCGGAGCGGATGAAAAAACGTGTCTGCGCCATTTCGACTCCCTAAGGGCTCTTTCTTCACCCAGGGAAAAAACCGGGTCCTACATCGGCGGGTCCTTCTTCCAAGCACGTCTGTGCATGAATTCTCGGCGCCCAGACGCGCGCCTTTGTTCGCGCAATGACGTATAACCTGATACCCTTGCGAAGGCCGGTCTCCTCTTGAACACCGGTTGCCGAATATTCTGCAGCCGTTCGCTTGCCGTAATTAGGCAGAGGACCGCTAACCAAATGAAAAAAACGTACATTCTGAGGTCGTAAGTCGGGCCAGTCTACTTTATAACACCGGTTGTTCGAAGAAAACAAATATTCAGCCGCTGGACGAGCGGTTCACCGTTGAAAGAGCGGATGTGCGGCAGCCGCGCTACGGCCGGTCTCCTTTGGAACACCAACTGCCACAAGAATACGGATATCCTGTGGGCGGTCGCTTGCCGTGCTTCGGCTGAACACCGCTTCCCGAAGGAAAAACGGATGCCCTAGAGCCGTACTCCGGCCGATTTCTTTCTCAACATCGGCAGCCGAAAGGCAACTGAATATCTGGCAGCTGGGCAGCTGCCGTTGTGCGTCTGAACACGGGCGGCCGGAGAAATACTGAAGCGCTGGTTGCCGAATGTTGGCCGTTCATCGTATGATCAGTGGCTGCCAGAACCTGGATGCTTGCCGGGCATGCCAGAAGCGGCCATAGACGGGCCGGTCTTGGGACACACTTTCTGTGCCGCCTGGGGGAGTAGTCATGTTGTACGATCGTATCTGCCATACTGCTGATGTCTCCCAAAGCCTCACCAGAAGTATTACAGCGGGGAAGTTTCGCTGCTGCGGTTGGCAAAACATCATTCCTCTCGTGGTTTATGCCGCATTACCATCAAATATTTTTGATCAAATGCTTTTGATCAAATCAAATATAAAATTATGTACTTATGTTGTCAACTCTTGCAATACGACGGCATTGACAGGTTATATATATTGGAAATGACACCAGCTTTTCAACAATTAGTTTTGTTCGGAGGAAGGGCAGCTTTATTTTTCCAAAGCTTATTTATTAATGTTTCCCGCATATGTGGCAAGTAAATCTAGAATTTTCAGCCAGATTCCAATAGTTTCAGTTTCATTTTTGCGTTGTGAAACTTGTATTAGGCGCTACTATGCAGTTACCAAATCTAAGCTGATGTGCCATAGCTCACCGTCGCCCACCACTGTTCCCCGAAAAAAGCACGCCGCTCGTAACTTCACTTTAGGTGTATGCCTTGTGTTTGCAATAACAGCTTCAGCTGCAAAAGTCGAAAAGTAACACCAAGTCATCAGCATATCAGTTCAGACAAGGAGAGAACTTCCAATCAGTCTTGAACACCGCCAGCTGTTCACTCGCCAGCTTCGTTATAACGAGGGTATTTTGGGGGTACTGTAATTTCTGACAAAGTCTGCAAAATGCTTGATATTGTCTTTTCAAAGATGTTAATTTTTAGTCACTGCAATGTGAAAGGCTCATAGAGCTGAACTGTTTTTGTCTCATGACTGGTCCTCGATGAAAGCTTCGAAGGCGCGATTCTTGTGCATAACACCTTATTTCTGTAAGCAGGGTTACCATAGCGAGTCAGAAGATGATAATCAACCGAAAGTGAGAGTTCTGGCAGATAACTGAAGATCACAACGTCAACAATCATCCACCACAACGTTTGGTTTTCAAGTCCAGGCGGATCGGTTCGCATAGCTTGCTTGGCCTGCATCTTGTGCTTGCTTCAGTCATTGACAAGACGTTTTTACGTCACGTGGGGAAAAGTTGTGCATCTAGTCGTGTGAAGCCACAAGATTTTTTCCAGAGCACCTTCCAAAATTGCGTGTTTTGAAATGACTGTTCGGCTTCTAATGCGGGGTAACATTTTTTTATATCTGATAAATTAATTGGCGAACTCAATGTTGTTCTATGACGGGGTTTTAAAATAGTGTATTTACAAAATGTGTAACCTAACTTTTTTTACTACTGGTGGTTTGTTACACACAAGTTCTTTTCTTCATTTTCTTCTACGTCTGGGCAAAAATTTTGAATTTGATCATTTTTTCCTAATATTCTCTAAGTAATCATTATTTACACTTGTGCTGTGAGAAAGGGTGCTGAATCATCTCCATTGTGCCCCAGTGCACTATGCGCATAATCAACATGTTGAGCACAAAAAAAGAAAAAACGTTTTGTTAGACCCCTAAAAACCGGTCAATTTTCTGGGGTAACAAAAAAGTTTAGGCTTTTGTGTCAGCTTTACCGCATCTCTCTGAATTTGTGCACAGAAAGAAGCTCCCCCAGTGCATGAGAAACTTGCAAACAAGTTTTGTTAAAAAGAAGAACGTCCAATTTAAGTAAGTTGGGATAGGGAAGCAAATAACCGTGACTTGTCCCTTCAAGGTTCTTGGGTCAGCTTTCCGGCATCGCTGTCAATTTATGCGTAAAAGCTCCTCCATCGTGTGAGAAACTTGAGAACAATTTTGAACAAAATCGAAGGACATCAGAAGTAAAAAAAATGGCTTAGGAAAATAAGTACGTTGGCATAATTAAAATAAACAAGTGGTGCAAAATTTTATTTTCTCGCTGCCACTAACAACATGAAGAAACTGAGGCACAGAAAAAGGCAGTGGTGCCCTTTGCACTGACAACTTAGGTTTCTTTTCCATCAGTAGTAGGTGTGATATTTATAGCCATAAGTATAAGCGCTATTTACTGCATCATGCATCATTTAAAGTAAAAACTGTTGAAAGAAAGAAACAAATCACCTGACGAATATTATACTCCCTAATGCGAAATTTCCGTGCAGCGCCAACGGTCTTCTCGGCAACGGCTCATATTTGCTGCGTCTCAGGAAGTGATGGCGTGGTGATTGAATGCACTCCGGTGCACTCTACTTGGCCGTTGTCTCGCAGCACTTTGCTGCCGCCGAGCAGGCTGTTGCAAATTGTGTTTGAGGGCCCCGCGTAAATGCCGCGTGGTTAGGGAGAGCCATAAATGGAGCTGCGGCGTCTGACGAGTGTGAGGGGGACACAGTGAGACATACTACTAAGCCGTGGCGACGCACTCGGAGATGACGCATTAGCAGCGCGTGCAACCGCTTTTACTCACCCTTTCGCCAGACGCTGCTCCGCCATTTTCTTTCTTCCGGAGGTGGCTTGTTCGCTCGCTCGGTTACTTGGAAACCTGAGAAACCTTAGGAGAACTGCCAGTTGGGCTTGTTGGTACAGATTCATGATGGCAAAAGCGCTACTTGAACACGACGACGAACACAAGCGCTTCGTGTTGGGTTTCTTCCTTCGTCGTCATTTTAAAGTAGCGCATTTGCAATCATGGCAAACCTTGTTCCCGGCACCAAGGCGCTCGGCACTAAAATGAAATGGATTGCGATATTGCATGTAGAGTATAAAATATAGCCAGTCTTGTGGTTGGATAACTTCAAAAAAGTGTGAAACTTACCCAGCGAGACATACGTTGAAGCTGCCGGCAAATTGTTGTCAAGCCTAAACACAAATTATACGCGCGAGAAGCACGCCGAGCAGTTTGTGCGCAAAGATTGGGCGGTGATCTATGATGCACCGCTCTCATGTGGAGAAGTGTGTATCCTATTTGCCACTAAGCAATAGGAATTTTGGCATGTACCCACTTGTAAGTACATGTAAGTATCATGTAAGTACAAGTCTTTCATTGGCCAAATTTAACTTGCAAAAGCAAACGCACTAATCCTGGGAGCTCATGGATGTTTATTACATCATGAAAAGGGCACACAATGCATCTGTGCTCCTGTGTGGCAATCAAGTTGAATATTAAGAAACTTCGCTCTGATTCACGTGTTATCATTATGGGGCCCACCGTTAAAGGGTGTTTATGGTAGATGATGTACTCAATAAACTCAGTTGCAAGTAAGCGCTTGTTCTATCATCTTCTTTCTTGTCGTGTGCTTTGCACTTGACTTATTAAGAACTGTGTACCAACTTGCTCAATGCTTTCTATCAACTGAACAGGTTGAGTTAGACTTTGTACCCTTCCTGTTTTTTTGCAGTATGGACCATTCCATTTGTGCTGCAAGGGTCGCAATGCACTTACTGCTTTGTTACTTGTGCTGCCTTTAACGATGTTTTCATACAATCATTATGGGGAGTAGGAGGCTCTTGCACTCCTGAATTCTCAGTCGCCCTGCCTCATGTTCAACATCCTTTAAATGGCAGCAATAATTTTTGAAGCCAGTACATTTTTGGGGTTCGTGTGTGTCGCGATTTACCTATTCGCCGATGATATTTACCTATGGTGCTCCGGCCGCAGTCGGCGTGTGCTCCGTGCGAGACTTCAGCGGCGAACAGATTCAATCTCAGTTTTCCTTGCGGTGCGTGAACTAGAAATCTCCGCTGCAAAATCAGCGGCAATAGCTTTCACGAAGCGAGACGTTACACTGTATAAGCTCAGTGTAGTGGGAATCCTAATACCGTACGTCGCAAATCACAAATTTCTCGGCGTTACATTTCACAGAATATTGATATGGACACCAATATCCCAAGTTTAAAATAAAAGTTTTCATAATTTTTCAACATCTACGGAATGCTTTCTAGCAACTCCGGCGGCTGCACAGTATACTCGCTTCTTCGTATTTACGACGCTCTTTGCGACGCTCTACTATGCTACAGGCTTCCTGAGTTGTTCCCCTTTCAGCCGGAAATCTAAAGGCTTTAGAAAGCATGCAGGCACGCATACCGCGTGTGTGTATTGGCGTCCCAAAAACGGCATTCACTGTGGAGGCTGACGTTTGCAGACGTTTGATGTTGATAGCGCTGCGTAAACATTACCTGCTTCGTGTGCGTTTACGTTTTGTGATGAGACAACCAAACCACCCATTGGCTGAGACCTTTGTTTCAGATCTCGAAGACCTCTTGCCGCAACAATACCTGGCACCATCTGTGCCTTCGTACTGGCTATGATTGCACCCACCGCGGTGGCTCAGTGGCTAAGGCGTTGCGCTGCTGCGCACGAGGTCGCGGGTTCGATTCCCGGCTGCGGCGGCCACTTTCTGATGGAGGCGAAAAGCAAAACGCCCGGGTACGAGTTTCGGCGCACGTTAAAGATCCCCAGGTGGTCAAAATTAATCCGGAGCCCTCCAATACGGCGCGCCTCATCGCCTGTGTTGCGTCGGCGTGTTAAACCCCACAATCAATCAATCAGTGATTGCTCCCACCAATAAGTATTCACAGGACCGTGCCAGGCATCAGGCTAAGAGCATATTTTACCGCTACAGCTCTGAAGTTTTTTACTCTGCAATTGCTACACAGCAAATACGCCTGCCATACCGAAATACGCACCGAAAATACGTATTTGAGTATGGCACCACTCTATCACCGAAGGTTCCTCCACGATTGCTGTTTATATTCCGGCGTCGCGAAACCACGTTCAGCAAAAACCTCAGGCACAGGGCATCATCTACCGCGACTGAGCTCGCCGCGTTGCGTGCGGCTCTTCAATACATCACCACCCAGCCAGCTAGTGAATGGGCAATTTTACAGACTCCCGCGTGACCCTTCAATGCCTTCAGTATTTTCCTAATCAACAGCTACCCTGGGACATTTGGTTTTTACACTACCAAGCCATCAGTGCTCACAACCTCGTCGAATTCCAGCGGATTGCGGCACATTGCGGTGTATCGGGCAATTTTACAGCAGACACTACAGCTTCTCAGGCTCACTATCAAGAGGTTCTTATTCCGGCCGTACCGTTCTCCAGGAAAGATGGCCGCACTCGCGTCTTCTGTTGCGCGTAAGGTACAGCTTTCCATATAAACTGCTCCATTACGCCGCTATGCACCGCTCTACTCACTTGTCCCAGAATGCACTTTCAATTTGTCGCCTGGTGTCAACAAGCACGACGCAGTTGTAACACACCGCATACGTCTGAACGCCGCCTACACACGCCTTTTTTGTTTTAAGCCTCAGCAGACTAACTCAGCATTGTGAAAAGACTGCGACTGTCCAGAAGGTATCCACCATGTCAGCTGTGTGTGGCAACGATATGATACACCCAGAAACTCCTTCACATTGACTTTGGGCAAACTACCCACATTGCGTCTTAGGTTGCATGATGTGCTTGGCCTCTGTTCATGTGCTAAAATTACCTTACGTGTAACGAAAGCTTTCCTCAGCTTCCTGCGTTGTTCAGGTCCAGTCAACACTCTTTAACAATGCTGAAACATCGGTAATACGTGTGATGAATTGATTGATTTGATTGATTGATTGTAGGGTTTAACGCAACAACGCAACGGACAACGCAGGCGTTGAGGCGCGCCGTAGTGGAGGGCTATGGATTAATTTTGACCACCTGGGGATCTTAACGTGCGCCCAAAACTCGCACACACGGGCGTTTTTGCTTTTTGCCTCCATTAGAAAAGCGACCGCCGTGGCCGGGAATCTAACCCGTGACTTCGTGCTCAGAAGTGTGACTAATTGCTGGCATCCAAGGCAGTAAACGCTTTCGCACTGCTTCGTCAACAATGTGATGCAAGGTGTCAGTGAACCTTTACTGCTGATGTTGCGGCTGCATTGTTTCATTTTTTTTTATGTATTGCTCCTCCTACATCAGTCCCCACTCCCCTCTGGAATGCCTTTGGCCTTGACGGTAAAATAAATAAATAAATTGCAAGGGGGTTTATTGGTAGGAAAACGGGGTCCGCTGGAGAGGGATCAAGAGGCAGAACCGTCCAAGGTGAACCAGCCAGAGGATTCGACTCGTGCCACGCGATCACGTACCGGTGATGACAGCCGTCGATACGTGCTACATTCTCATTCGGGGATTGACCGGTCGGTGAAGAGGGATTGGACAGAGACAGCACTTCAATCAATCGTCATTACAATTGCTCCCGGGGAAGCAGGAGCCATCCTGGCGACTTACGGCGATGAAACGACTGCGGGGTCGTAGTAGTGCTTCAAGCGACTGACGTGGACGTTTTCGCTGCGAAGGTCTGTAGAGGGCGTCAGTGGTTCAACTATGTAGTTCACGAGAGAAGTACACTTGAGGACGCGGTAGGCGCCATGATATTTGGCAAGCAGTTTGGAGGATAGACCCGGTTTTGTAGCGGGGACCCACAGCCACACAATATCGCCAGCACGAAAGGAAGACGAGGCGTGGTCGTTGTCGTGAAGCTGCTTCTGCGACCCACGTCATTTGTTTTCAGTGAGCGGGCGAGCTGCCGGCACTCTTCAGCTTGTCGGGTTATGTCACACGTAGAGTGGCACTCAGAAGAATCAGGGCTGTAGGGCAGTATTGTGTTCATTGTGCAAGACGGCTGGCGTCCACAGAGGAAGAAAAAAGGTGAAAATCAGGTAGTGGTTTGTTTGCCGCTGTTGTAAGCAAACGTTACAAAAGGGAGCACCAGGTCTCAATTTGAATGATCACGAGCGACGTACATGGTGAGAATCTCTCCGAAAGTGCGGTTGAATCTCTCGGTCAGGGCATTCGTCAGTGGTCGGTATGCGAACTTTGTGCGAGGAACAAATTCTGCAGTGAGCGAGAAGGTATTAAACAACCCCTGAGAGGAATACGCGCCCTCTGTCGCTGAGTAATACACGTGGTGCACCACGCCACAAGACGAGGGAGAGCAAGACGAACCCACCAATATCACGCGCCATAGCAGCTGGCAGCGCTGTGGTTTCGGCGTAGCATGATAGGTAGTCCACCGCAACAATAATTCATCGGTTGCCGGAAGGAGTGCATGGCAACATACCGTAGAAGTCGATGCCGACACGATCGTAAGGACGAACAGGACATGACAAAGGCTGCAGAGGGCCGGCTGGTTGCGCTGAAGGCGTCTTGGGGCGCTGACAATCAGTGCAGGCACGAGTGCATCTGCTGACGAAGCTGTACATTCCGCGCCAATAGTATCGTTGGCGGAGGCGACTGTACGTTTTAAGAAGTCCAGTGTGAGCGGCTTGGGGATCAGCTTGATAAGCAGCGCATACATCTGCACGTAAACTGCGTGGAATTACAAGAAGCCACTTCCGACCATACGGCATATAATTGCGGTGATAGAGAAAGTGGTCATCCCTTATGGTGATGTGGGAGGCTTGGCGTCCAAGAGCCCTGGGCAGTGTGGGAGTCGGTGTGGTGGATAGAAACTTGATTATCTTCACAATCCATGGATCATCTCGCTGCCGGAAAGCTATGTCGGTGAAGGTTAATGACGCTACGAGCGTATCGGTTCTCGCAAGACGTTCCCGGTTACCGGGCAGCGGAGAACGAGACAGTGCATCCGCATCAGAGTGCTTGCGGCCGGATCTATAAAAAACTCGAATATCATACTCCTGCAGATGGAGCGCCCCACGAGAAAGACGTCCCATAGAGTCTTTGAGGGATGACAGCCAGCAAAGCGAGTGATGGTCGGTAACTACGTCAAAGGGGTGCCTGTAGAGATAGGGTCGACATTTGGGAAGAGCCCATACGATGGGAAGAATTCTTTCTCCGTAACCGAGTAGTTTTGTTCAGCTTTTGTAACAGTCCGGCTAGCGTAATTAGGCTTGCGTTGAGCGAGCACCGCATCGAGGCCTGCGCCGCTGGCATCAGTATGGACTTCCGTAGGGGCGCTCGGATCGCAGCGCCGTAGTATGGGTGGTGAAATAAACAGACGCCGAAAGGTTGTAAACACTTGATCGCACTGCTTGGACCAGGAGGACAGGACGTTGTCACCACCCTAGACCTTGGTCAGTGGCACGATGATAGACGTTAAAGTTCGTACGAAGCGCCGGAAGTACGAGCAGAGCCGAATGGAGCTGCGGAGGGCTTTCATTGACATTAGTTTGGGAAAGCCGGCGACAGCACGGAGCTTTTCGGGACCGGGTAGGATGCCAACCTGTGACACAGCATGGCCGACAATACTCAGCGTGCGAACGCCAAACCGACACTTTTTAAAGGGTCCGTGAAGTGAATTTTTCAAGCTCCCGTTTTGCTTGCACTGCGGAAAACTGGCTCAAATTAGCACACTTTTCATCGTTTATCCGGTTGACTAATCAATAATTATTTTACAAAGCGCGAAAGAAGAAAAACTACCATGCGTGGTTTGCGGCGGCCGCACCAACTAAGCTGTGACGTTGGGAGGAGGGGCACCGTGATTGGACGATGTCCAAGGTTAGCAATCAAACAAGTTTCGGTTTGGGTTTTGGGTTTCTGTAAAACAACATGCTTGACATCCGATGGCATTGTTGGATGGGCATTCTCAATATCACAGTAATCGTAGTACCGCGCTTCTGCCATGTTGTGACTGTAAAATGCATAAGATGAGCCTCCCAGGACGGCTTGGAATCATAGTATTCATTGGCTGAGCCCTACGCAGTGCATGAACGCCTCCGCGTCCCCCAGACGCTCAAATGCCATGCGCTTTTCCCCATATTTGTAGCTTGCCTCACTCATGCCTGTATCGTAAAAAGCGTGTTCGCATCAGTCCAAGGGTCTGTTGATTCTGGCCTGTGCCCACTGCCTGCATGCAGTCGGAGCATATGGCAACAGCACGCCAACAAAAACTCGCTAGCGCGCCAGTGCCAGCTGCGCGAGTTCTGTGGACTAGTTCGTGGAGCAATGAACGTTGCGGCCCAAAAAAAGGGGAACCCAGTATAGAAAACATCGGCGAAAAACGAAAAGTGAACTTAAAAAAAAAGAATGTACCCCGGGGATTCGAACTTGTGACTGGCAGAACAATTCGGGTGACATACCTAGCGGGCCAGACCACTAGACTACGGGGGGACGATGCCGATGATGGAAATATAAACTATATAATGTATAACCAGTTTACACGTTTATTTAGTTTTAGTATTTCAAGCAGCTTAGGTGACTATTTGCTGTATTGCGCTCGTGCAGTAAGCGTCCCCCGAATTTCCACAATAGGTCACGTCTAGCAATTGCATTTCGTAGACGGAAAAGCGTTCGCAGATGCGTAGTCGCGCTGCTGACCGCTGTGCTTGTTCACCCAGCGCAAAAAAGTGCTTCCCGCACCCTAGTTTTACGCTGTACGATAAAAATATCAGTTGATTTTATTTCCTTAGTACCTATATTGACTTCGCTGACTCTTCTCCCCCTTCAAGAGGCCTTATATTTTCCTACTGTCGTACCAGTCAGCGAAGCGTCGCATGTGCGCTTGTGCAGCGCTTGTGTGAAGCGACCTTGACTTGGAGCTAGATACAGTGTACAAACTAACCAAGTAAAGAAAGGCACATTCGTCCATTCTCAAACGTGTTGTGGCTTAGTTTCAACTGATCGAGCGAATTGCGACGACCCGTCGGCGGCCGGCGGACTAAACGCTGGGCCGACTGAAGCCCGTTCTACATGGAGCGAATTTCGCCTGCGAATCCGCTGGAACGAACATTCGCACTTGCGAAGTTCGCAATGCCTGGAATTGTCGTCTACATGGGGCCTGCGAACGCCGCGATTTTCGCATTTCAGATGAGCCTTGTTTGCAGACTGAATTAAGTTTGCCACCAGCGAAGACTGTGATTTTAACAAGGGTGGTTTTATTTTACTTTCTTGGCAAGTTGTTTCTGCCTGGTTTGCGGTAAATATAAGTTTAGTTGCGGTTTTATATAAGAATCGCCAATTCTTTATCAATATAGGCACACAGAGCACAGAAGACAAACGTTTTGTTGTGGCCGCGCTTTTGTCGCGCTCATACAAGCAACGCCATCTGGTTTCCAAGCGTGCAACTGGTGCCGAGCTGTGCTCCTATTGGCTGCAGGTCCGGCCCCTCTACGCCGCACACGCCGCACGAGCGGCGTTTGGCTCGACCGCTTCAAATGTTTCGCAATTTCGCAATTTCGCATAGGGTGAAAAAGATAGCTGGGAGGTTCAACGTGGGTGGGGTTTTTTCAGCAAAAAATAAGTTAGAAAAGCTTTGTCCTGCGATATACAGGAAGTTAAATAGCGAAACAAGTGGGTCTTCGCACAAAAAGGGCTGTGGTGTGAAACACCAGTCACAGATTGTTGAATGCAAAACCAAAGTTGTGTACTGCATTCTCTTGTCGTGTAAAAGATTTATATTGGACAGACCGGGCGGTGCATTAATGAGCGCTTGCGGGAACATCGCAATACACTAAAGGGCACACCCAAGTTTTATCTTGCGTCGCATTGCTCGAAGCATGGTTGTTACCCCAAGTTTAACCTTACAAGCGTTCTGTTTACACACAATGACACACGCACGAGAGAAATTTGGGAAGCCTTCTTGATAAAAAAGGATTCTGACTCGTGCATTAGCTCGCCCTCGATGTCACTGCTGGATAGTGAAGTTGCTTATCTCGACAGTACTTGAGCTTCAGCTATCTGGGCTGTGGAGAGCGTGTATCGCACGTGGTCTACGTCATGGCTGTGGTTAGTGCGCAGGCTCAACTCTTTATATGTTTTCCTTCTTTTCAATAAACCTTCAGTTGTTAGTAGCGGTCGTGTTGTGTACTCCTCTCTCGCCCCGTGTAATTTGCGCTGGTAAATCATGACTGGACAGTTAGCCTGTCATCGATGATTTTATATTGCTTGTTACACTTTATTTTACTTTTTCTTATGCGTTTGATTTCTTTTCGTGGATATTTCTGTCAGGTCCGAGACAAGGCGTTCGGAAACCCGACGTTTCTGTACACTAGGGAACCTGTGGACACCTGGTGGCATGTGCGCGGTCTGTGAAAATCGGCGGATTGATTTCATGAAGTTCTTGTATTGTAAGAAGATTGCCTTAGAAAAACAGCACGCAGGAAACAGGTCCTAAAAAAAATATTGAAATTTACTTTTACACTAGTTTAACCTTGTACAACAGGTGTGCAAAGGTGGCCTTTACGAAACTTGTTTTTTGAGATTTATTTTCGTTACTGTTAGTCTAGCAATCATCTGTGGCGACAAACCATATTGAACAATGACACATGCTTTGTGTTGGACGTCTGGGCCTCCAGCTGGGTCACAACACTTTGTGTATCAAATGCTTTTAAGCTATTTGTTACTTCTTTTGTAATTTAGAACAGCAGCGATTGCCTAAGCAGGCGTTTAATTCAAATGTGTGTCACATTCGTCTTTAAAATATTTTCAATTTCTTGTGGCATTTTTTGCATTCCCTCTACGAAACGGCTGATAAATCTGCATTCACGTTGGCTCAAATTGCAACAATATGAGCTAAGTTATTGTGACTGCTTTCATGTGGAACGGAAGTTTACATTTCATTTTTTATATTTGCTTAGTTGATGTTGCTGCTTCTGAAGGTGCAATTGAAGTTAAATCCCACACGCACAAGATAAGTCTTTTAATGATAACAATAACTAAATTTGTTTCATAAACGGGCAGATGTACTTCAACGCCTGCTGTAAGATTTATACCTATTTAACACGGGACAATGGCCATCAAGCAAGAATAATTTGACTCTCTTCGGACAATACAGGTAACTAAGGAGTCGATATCCATTCATTGCGCAATCCCGGAGAAGAGAGGAGCTTCGGAGAGAAGAGTAGGAATGCCGGAGAGGAGAGGAGTTTCGGAGAGGAGAGGAGGAATGCCTCGCATACTAATCAGGGTTTCCCTACGCAAAGATGACGACGGTGGTTGAACGCGAAGCTATCTCGTGATGGATTATTTGGTTGGCCAATCCCTAGGGGCATCCTGCCACAATCATCCTCATCTGTGCCTGGCCAGGCATGCGCAGTGGGGTGTGGTACTCAGGGTTCCCCTACGGGTAGATGACGACGGTGGTTGAACGCGAAGCTCTCTTGTGATGGATTCTTAGTTTGCCAATCCCTAGGGGCATCCTGCCACAATCATCATCAGTGGTGCCTGGACAGGCATGCGCAATAGGGTGTGGTACTCAGGGTTTCCATACGGGAAGATGACGATGGTGGTTGAACGCGAACCTATCTTGTGATGGATTCTTTGGTTGGCCAATCCCTAGGGGCATTCTGCCACAATCATCATCATTGGTGCCTGGCCAGGCATGCGCAGTGGGGGTGTAGTACTCAGGGGTCCCCTACGGGAAGATGACGACGGTGGTTTGAACGCGAAGCTATGTCGTGATGGATTCTTTGTGGCAATCTAGGGGCGTCCTGTCACAATCATCATCAGCGTTCCTGGCCAGCCATGCGCAGTGGGGGTGCGGACGGCGGACCTAAGACAAGGGGGAAGGGACACACCGAGCATGAGAGGGATCATCTAAAGGTGGTCCAAGGCTAAAAAAAGATAACGTATTAAACATGCGGCCATTTTGATGACTTCCACGCTTGGCTAAACTGCTTCGCGCATAGAGCTACAGTGTTAGATTATATTCTTGAGCAGCAGGCGCAGATTGCGTACTTCAAACAGGGCAAACTGGTGAACGCTGGTCGTTAGCATCCAGGACAGCCTGCTTCTTTCAAAGCGTCAATAAACGTTGTTAATAGCTTTTAAAAGCGATGCTGTTCTTGATGGAGGCTTTTAAGGACGAAGTGGGGTAAAGCGGTCACATCGATGTTGAGAGGGAATATCCTAGTGAGGTGGAGTACAACCGGAGAACACATAAAATAAAATAAAAGAATGCTTAACGAGGTGATTCTATACGCGAAGCTTTTCTAAACTACTGCATCTCGGGGCCATGTTTAGATTTTTCATCATTGTTGTGAAAAAAAAAGATTAGCGTACTTGCGGCAAGACATCAATACATAAGTGATATTCGCTGTGATCGTTAAAGTAACATAGCACAGCCGCATGAGCTTTGCAATCCAAAATAAAAGCTACACCATGAAAAAATACGCGCTCGACGCGGCCCCTTGTGGCAGTGTTCCCAAATAAAAAGTAACAAAAGGTTCCAGTAAATGGCGCAAATTGTGGAACACGGCAAAAATGAATTGTTGCGAACGGTAATCGGTCTTCTGCCTTTGAGAAGCTCTCTGAACTTTGGCTTTGCAATTAGAGCACGCCAGTCAGCTTCGGTGTTAACATGCGTTCCCGGCGTTAATTCACTGAGGGAGGGCGAATTTTTTGAACGGCCGGGCTCTTCAAATAGAACGTATCTGAAACATCCACTGGCGTACCCCAGGGAGCCATCCTCTTACCAACGTTGTTGAACCTGGTGATGCGAATGATTGCCAGGAACACTACCCAACATTCTGCACCTGGCAGCCCCCATTATTCGCACTCCAACCCTCGAGCAGTGGGAGGCCGCGCTGTTCCACTCGGACCCGAAAGGCCAGCGACAGTGTGTGGACCGGGCACGCAGGGGAGTAGCCACCACAGAAGCAGTGGCCTGAAGGCTTCTCTCGATTTCGACCACGAAACTCTTCCCACTTGAAATAACGAAAGTTTCAACATTATCACCTGCAGCACACGATGTAGGCTTAGGATAGCACCATCTGGGTTTACCCTTGATATGCCACGTTCAACACGCGCGGCGTAATCGATACGGTTCCGCGTGGACTTTACACTATTCAAGGTTGTATCCCCGCGACTGGAATGACTCCGTCTCCTGAAAGGACGAAGTACTTTGTCATTGGTTATATCGACCACCTACAGGCGAAAGTACAATTAAAATTGAATGGTCAACCCAACCAGCGGGTCGGCGACAGGTGCCTCTGAATTTTCGCAGTGCGGCTGCACGAGGCCGGAGGTGCAACAGGTTCGCATCATTAAGAAAATACAAGGCCGCATCAGCGGTTCAAGAACACAGGTCCTCATGCGCCCAAGCAGGCCGTGCTGACGTCTAAGGCGTGTTACGGTGCTACATGATTCGCCATTACTTAAGCACAATATGATCAATTGAAGACGTTACACCACGAAAGCCACGGGTAATAAGCGTCCTTCTACCGCTATGCACAGCTTCCCCAATTCCGAGATATAACGGAGAAGGCAGACGGCTAGAAAAAGTGACGCGCAGGCAGTCGGCAGGGCAGCTTGTGCAGTACTTGGGCTCTTGTTACAGGGACTCGCTTTTGCCGCAAATGCCACCTGTCGGAGTCCTTTGGGGACACATCTTGCTTCGTGCGTAAAAGCCTCTATCTGACCTGCGTAGCCACAATCATCATCAGCAACGCCATGCAGCCGGTGATCCACATGCCAATTTTCGAGAAGGCGCCATGTTCAATCTTCACTGAAGCAATATGGAAATATGGGCTACTTTGTAAATTGCGGAAGATAAAAATTCCACATAGATCGCGAACGGTAAAACAGACATAAACAAGCGCCTAAATTGTCCGGAGCGTGCCATCTTCAGTACAGCGGTCCTTAAAAAAGAACACTACGCGCCACACTATCGTGTATTCACGGCCACGTGCATGTCACGCAGGATTCACTATCTTCACCGCGAAGACCGTGTCGTGCAAGCCTTGTAGGTGTTTTCCTCGCTTAAGAGCATATTGAGGTGACGTACGGGGCCGAGAATCGCAAAGCTGCAATTTTCACGGGCAACCACGAAGCTCTCCATCGACTTCGTCAGACGCTCGTTCTCGGAACCATGCTGGATTTCATAAAGACCGCTCTCTGTAGAATGCACGACACCGGTAATATAGCCGTGCGTGTAGGTTTGGTACCGCGACACGCAGGTACGATCGGTAACGGGAGGCCGTACGCGTGCGTGAGCGAGCCCAGAGAACCCCGCTCCAGCCTGGCCTTACCCGCACTACTCCCACAATACGACCACGACCCCACAGAAACCAAGCATGCGTTCCAGAAGTCGCTCCCGCCATCGGTACCCGCAGATACCGCTAACCTGCCAATTGGATTGCTTCGGGACACAAGTGCTTCTGTACAAGGCACGGACTGGTGCCGCGCTAACCGGTGATCTGCTGGACAAGTGGCGTGCCTATGTATCATAGCGCCCCCAGTGTGCTGGCCAGGATCATGAACCTGTGACCGTTGTTACCTGCATTTCCTGCTCCGCAGGGGCCAAGCCCAGTGCATGGCACATGTTGCGGGAGTGTCCGGGTCTCTAAATCCTCCGTCTAAAGTATCTCCCACAGCCGGGAGTTCAAACACTTATGAGTGGAAATTAGCGGCGAAACCCGGGAATACATGACAGACGCTGATTTTTCTGCGGGAGCTCGCGCTCCAGACCCGTTTGCTGCTACATTTGAGGTCTAAATCCTCCCTACCTCGTTTTCGCCTATCCCCAGGCAGAATGATGTGTACATCCTCTCATATAAAGTTGTGTTAAATAGAAGCTCCCTTTGATTTTCCGAAGGCGTATGCCGCGTCGAAAACGCACTGCAGGAAAACGAACTTTAAACAAAGGGAGGGCAGTGGGCGGTCATTATAAGGTAAGAAAAAATAAGACGCTTCCCGTGGTCAGAATTAAGCGTTGGTCCCTCACGTTATGAAGCCGACACATATCCGATTGTGCCATTCTGATGCACCCTTCCGTCTAATGGCGACGATGGTTGAACGCGAAGCTTTTTTCGTGCGATATAAAATGGTGAAGGGTCAAAGTCAAAGCCGCTACAATCAAAAGCTCGAACTGCATGCGAGTCAAATTGAATGATGATGACGATGATGATGATGATGAATACAGCTTTATTTGTCAAGCTGGTGCAGATGTTAGGGCACCCGCCCAGTGGGGGCTCCCCTATTCCGTGATACCCTGAGTTCGGCTGGCGGTCCAGGCCCTCTTCACCAGTTCACGCTGAATCCCAAGGTCCAGGCTCGTCAGGAGGTTTACCCACGTCTTGTAGGAGGGGTAGGTTATTGGGGCAGGGCTTGGGGTCTTCTGGCACTCCCACATCCGATGGTACAGTGTACCGGGCGTTGGACAGAAATTGCAGGTAGATGGGTATTTGGTGGGGTAAATCGCATGAAGTAGGGTTCTGTGGGGGTACATATTTGTCTGTAGTCTTCGAAGGGCTTCTGTCTTAGGCTTCTGCTCTTGTTAATTGGGAGTGCGGAGTCGGGAAGGTTCTTCGGTGTGGACGGTAGTAAATGAGAATGTCAGCATACCTGACAAGGGGTTCTGTTTTGGGGGCCGGAAGCGGTGTTTGTCCCTCTATGGTAATGGTCCGGTGTATAAGCGCGCGGGCAGCGGCGTGGGCCGCCTAAGTACCTTCGAGAGATTCGCTTCCAAGTATCTAGATAAGCCGCGTTTCAGACATGTGGCCAGTGTTCTTAAGAATTTGAAGTGCCGTTTTTCTGGTGCGGCCAGGTTGGTAACTGCGGCACGCCGCCTGCGAATCCCTCAAAATTGTAATTGCATCTTTTCCCGTCGTGATGGCCAGGATAATAGCGGCTTCTTCAGCAGCTTCCGTTGATGTTGTGCGGACGGTGAGGGCGGTAGTTACTTGCCCTGCTGCATTGGCGACACACACGACGTGGGCTGGCTTGTTTATGTATGGAGACGCGTCCGTATACCTTGTTGTTGGATTGTCGCCGTATTTATTATTCATGGCTCGTACTCTTGCTATGCGTCAAACTTTGTTGTGTAGTGGGTGCATGATTCTTGGGATGGAGGCTACGATGATGGCTTGTCTGAGTTGGAGTGGAACCCGCTCCTTAAGGTCTTGCAGTGGCGGTATGGCATATCCCAGCCGTCGCAGTGTAGCTCGTCCCGTTGGTGTTAGGCGTAAGCGTTCCAGGTGAGAGCTATGATGCGCCTCCTGTATTTCCTCCCATGTGTTATGCAGTCCAAGATGCAATAATCTCGTCGTCGATGTTTTTTGGTGCAGTCCTAAGGCTGTCTTATATGCTTGACGAATGATGATATTGAGCAGGGATTTTTCGGATGTTTTCCGGGCCAAATAAGGGGTTCCGTAAGCTACCCGGCTTATGAGTATGGCTTGGACAATGCGCACTGTGTCTGACTCTTGCAAGCCAAATCGGCGGTTTGACACGCGTCTTATGAGGCGGATTAGCTGATTGAATGTCTGTTGAAGCAGTGCAACTGTATGAAGGCCTGGTCCATTTTTTGGTAGTGTAAGACCTAGGGTGCGTAGTTTAGATACATTTCGCACTGTCTGGTAGGTGATGGTAAGCTCCGGGTCGGGAATGCTGCGCTTTCGTTGGTGCGCCGTCCCGATGCAGAGAGTGAGGAGAGCCGACTTCCCCGGAGCACATTAGAGCCCTTTATTGTGAAGGTAACGTTGGGCTTCATCTATGGCTGCTTGCAGAGCATCTTTTTGTTCCCCTATTGATCCTGTTGGTGTCCACAGGGTGAGATCGTCCGCATAGAGAGCATTTCTAAGATGCGGGATATCTTTCAGTAGGGGAGGAAGGTCCTTCATAGTAATATTGAATACGATTAGGGAAATAACTGAGCCTTGGGGAGTGCCTTGGGAAATTGTATTGAATATTGTTGAGTGGAGGTGTCCGACGCCAATTGTTGCCGTACGGTCGGTTAGAAAGGCTGCGATGTAGTCGTACATGCGCTGTTCACAATCAATGGAGGCTAGACCTTGAAGGATGGCCTTATGACTGATGTTATCAAACGCGCCCTTGATATCCAGGGTTAAAATGCATCTCTTGCGGGTATTGGTGAGGCGATCAATGATCTCTTCTTTCAGCTACAGCAGGACATCTTGCGTGGATAAGTGGGGCCGAAATCCGTACATAGTGTCTGGGAAGTGTCCACCATTTTCGATATAAGGAGAAAGGCGATTGTGCACCATGTGTTCCAGGAGCTTTCCTACACATGATGTGAGGGAGGTGGGCCGCAGGTTGCCGGGAGCGAACGGTTTTCCAGATTTGGCTATTAGTGTGATGTCTGCTCGCTTCTATGAAGAAGGGAGCTTGCCGGTCGTCCATTGTTCGTTGATTTAATATAGAAGAACCTCCAATGCTCCCGTATCCAGATTCCTGAGTAATTTGTTGGGAATTTTGTGATTTACTGGCGTTGTATTTCGGGTTAGATGGTGCGCTGCTGCCTCTATTTGAACGAGGCTGAAAGGGGCGTTCATTTCTAGGTTAGGAGCGCCCGCGTACGGTGCCGTAGGGAGCGGTGCTGTTTTGCTTGTATCCTCCGACGGTTT
Source organism: Haemaphysalis longicornis (assembly GCA_013339765.2). Taxonomy (NCBI): domain Eukaryota; kingdom Metazoa; phylum Arthropoda; class Arachnida; order Ixodida; family Ixodidae; genus Haemaphysalis; species Haemaphysalis longicornis. The sequence goes on along the minus strand of CM023455.1, from coordinate 12,856,153 downwards.
CTTCAATTCCTCGATCAAGTCTTCGTTTGTGCCTTGGTAGTTATGTATCAAGCTTTTGAGTTGATGTGTTGTTGCCATTTTAGTCTCTCTGTTTCCCAATAAAGACCGTAGTAGGTGCACGTACGACGAGTCCCGTGTGTACCTTGTAGGGTTGTGCAGAATTGGGACCAATTTTGCTGGCTGAGCTGCTTTGAATATTCAGCTGCTTCTTTCGTTAGCCGAGCTATACGGACAGGAATCTCCCTGTTTGTTCTACGTGTTCTCCACCTTTTGGTTAGTCCTCTTCGGGCTTCCCAGAGGCTTAGTAAGTGCGTGTCTACAGCCGGGCAATCTTCGGTCAGCGTATTTGCCTGCGTGTGTTTTTGGGCGGCTGCAAGCATTTGTGCTGTCCATTCTTGTATTGCTAGGATGGGGCAGACTTGTGCTGTTTCGCGGAATTTTCGCCAATCTGTGATGCGAGCTGTGCCTATTTTCGAGGATCGGGCTTGATGGGGTAGCTGCAGCTGGATGATGTAATGATCGCTGCCGACTGTTTCGTCTAGGCATTCCCAAATGGGACCTTTGATGTCATGGGTCAGCGTAAGGTCCGGGGTCATGTCGCGAGAGACACTGTTGCCAATTCTGGTTGGGGTATCTGTGTTGTTACACAGATGGAAATTGTTATTACAAATCACTTAGTATAATTTCTGCCCTTTCATGTTGTCTTTTTGTTACCCCCCCGTAGTATGGTTTGCATTAAATTTACCGACGATTACCAAGGCATGTCCTTTGGCGCGCTGCTTAACCGTATTGAAAAGTTGATTGATTTTACATAGGGATGATGATGGGGGACTGTAAATATTTAAAATGAAAATGCTGGCTTGCATATTCTTGTCCGGGATGATCTCGACAAATGTATAGTTCAAGTCTGTCGGTAGGGTATGCATCTGTGCTGTTTGGCTTGCTTGAACCAGGATCGGTGTTCTCGCTCTCTTATCAGTAGCGTACGTTTGGTAACCCCGGAGAGTCACTTGTTCCGTATTTGTCTCTTGAAGCGCGATGACTGTCGGTGAGTATAGCAATACAAAATGATATAGCGAGCTTTGTTTACTTCGATACGACCGACAATTCCAATGCCATACAACCGTTTGTCGAATAGGGGTGCCCTTCTGGTTACCCATTTTAGCCTGACTCCCATTCATCATCAGACGGAATTGTGCTGGGCGGGTTGCTAGAGGTTTCATCATCATCATTTAATTACCCTGAAGAGCCCCTGACGGGGGGGGGGGGTCGAACAAGCACACGCAAAGTCAATTACAACCCAAGAACATAAAGTAGGATACAATTAAAGAAATGGAATTACAGGACAATAATAATAATATAACTCGTTATACAACTAATAGCATGATTCAAAGTGGCATAAAAATGTGAAAAAAGCAACTGGTTATACACAGAAATTACGACGGTGCGGTTGACAAATGAGTTTCGAGTAAGGTTTTAAACTTTAGAGTATTGCGCTCATTGGCTATTGCATTTGGAAGCCGATTCCATTCCTGAATTGTTAACGAAAGAAAAGATTTGTTGAAAGCGTTAGTTGAACCTTTTAAATTTTGGACACTCACAGAAATAAAGAGACGGCATTTGGGGCATTTGGTTCTTGCGACTTTTTCTTTTGAGTGCTTCGTTGACCTTCAAGCGTTTTTCCAAAGCCGTCATGCGGCTGTCCATTTACCTTCCAAGGTCGTAGATTAGTTTTTCCAGCTTGCCCATATTTTCCAATGTAGGGAGCAATGGCACCTGATGCGCTGGCTGTGGAGTGGGCAGGTCCGGTACCGCTTTTTCCGTCGGTGCCTTCGTAAGAGCTTCCAGATGCGTTAACAGCTCTTCAATACGGCGCTAGAGTTTTTCACTGCCAGCCGTTTGCCCATCTAGCTGCTTCTTCAGGTATTCGTTTTCTGCTTCGAGTTTTTGTATGCGGGGATGATTATCTTGCTTTGAGGCTTATTGTGCAGCCAGCGCGGGAAAATCTTCTGGGGGGCGGCTGTAGTAATGTTGTCGCGAAGTGGGGGCTTGCACTGCTGCTGAGGCGCCCTGTGAAGTGCTGGCGGCTGGTGTTGGGGATGCCGTTGGTACACTGGAAATGTCCGAGAGAACCATTCCCGTACGTGCAAGTGTGGCGCCGGCGGGCGGAGTTTCTTACGGCACTCCCTGCTTACCGTTTGATGGTCCAGGCCGCACAGTTTGCACTTCGGGGTGCATGCGTGTTCTGGGGGTGAGTCACGGTCGTGACACTGGGCACATACGGACAATTCTGGCGTCGGACAGACGTCTCATCGGTGTCCGATATCACCAAACAGCGTGCAGCACTGGATAGATCGGCGGTACGGTCGGCAGCGGGTATGAAGTCCATACGCACGAATGTAAAAGGGCACCACAGCGGAGGTGGACTTTCCGAGCATTCGGGCTACCACTATCCTGGATCCTGAGAAGCGATGATGCAGGGCAGCTGTTCGGTAGTCGTAGCTACATCCAGCCCGTGTATCACTCGACGGACGGTGCCTGGAGAGGGTTTTATGTAGGGAAGGATGTTATACGTTGCTGCGCCGAGTTGGAGGGAGGTGACTTCGCTACGAATTTCCGCATATTCATCATTGGAGTGCTGGCGACAATCAAATTTTGCACTGCTTGCACTTGGATCACGATATGTTGGTTAAAGCTGCCTTCTGGTATCCTGCTGGCTGTCTGTATCCCCGTGGTGATCTGACGATCACTTCAAGCTGCTTAGCGCAACCCGTCTCGTGGCGGGTAGATGATTTTGTAATCGGACTCTGGTAGTTTGGGAACAGGCGGAGCGCGAGGGGAGCCGTGAGGCTTACCTGTCGCTTGTGCGGCTCGTTGGTAGACTTCTTTTGCTCGCCGTCGATCGCTCAGCATTTGTTTCCACGGGCCTGGCTGCGGGATAGTGCGTCCGCTCAGTTCGTCGAAGTCCATCGTGTTTTCTTGAATGCTGGTATCCACCTTCCTCGGAGATTGATCGTAAGTCGAGAGCTCCGGCACAGCAGCTGCAGTCGCAGCCGCCATGGCGGTGCTAGCCGTTCTTCAAATGTCGATGCCAGGTGCCCGGGTGCTCCGATGACAATGAAACTGGGTATTAAACGTTGGAGCGAAACTTCATACAGCTGAGAGTACTATTCTAGTTTTAAAAAACACGAGGATGGTGCTGAAAACAGAGTTTCATGCGGGAACCCATGCGTTGCCGCTCTGAGCTAGATCTTCTTCCTCCTGGTCCTCTCTCAAATTGAAAGATGAAAGAGTCAAAGACCAAACTGTGGGCGAATCAAAATCAAAACAAGAAGGCTTCGAATTCAACCATCGTCGTGGTTAGACGGAGGGGTGCGTGATTTATTATGTGATGTCAAGTAATTTAAAGGCATCCAAGTCCGGGTTGCCGAACGGGGTCTTGAAGGGTCCCGATGGAGTCCGATAAGATGTTCCTCGGAATTGGCAAACCTGCACGTGGTCTTGGTGCAGTACAAATTGGGGCCACATAAGATTGGACGAAGGTTTGTTGGAGAAGTGGCCCAGCTCTCCTAGGTGTATGGCATATGCGGTGGTTAGAGCTGAGGCTGTAGGAAGTAGAGTGTGTCGCTGGCGCGCGAAGATAGGTCCTATTAAGATATGGTTCACATTATCACCGGTGCACACTTATGATAGGGGGTTATACTAGGGGTGGTCATGGTGTTATGGTGGTTCGGAAGGAAGGGGTCGGAAGGAAGGGGTCGTATTTGTGCTTGGCAAATATAAGTGCTTTCGCGGCTGTAAGATCAGGGGTGGATGGGGGAGGTTGCATAGGGAAAGCGGAGGTACTTTCCCTATTGCTTTGACTATGCCATAGAGCGGCGCTTTCTTTTTTAGGGCGATAGCCGGTAGGCCAGCTGTCGAGGTTTGCCTGGAGTTCGATTTTCACGAGCGGAGGCACGGATCTTTCCGTCCCGGCAGTGATGTGGTGCCCGGAAACACGATCAAGGAAGACGTGCAAATGACTGTGAGCCGGCATGTAGGATGTCAGTTGTGATAACTGGGCGCGGGTAGGAAGTTTAGTAGCAATGTCTCGGAGTGCTCTTTGACTGTGTATACGGATGTTAAATGTGGTCAGGAGAGTGTTTTGACAGGATGACTACTTCAGCAATTGCTTACGTCTCAGCAGCTGTAGTGGAAGTTTCATGTGAATATTGGCGGTTTGTCTGCTCGAGCAAACTTGCAGTGATGGTTGTCGACACGTTGTCTGTAAATGCAATGTCTGTGTAAGTGCGTCATGCGATGGGCTGCAAAGGATGGAGAATCTTGCTTTGGTGGGTGTTGAAGAAGGGACCAGGAAGAGCCAAGACGCCCACGGCGTACCAGAACTGGGAAGAAGCGTCCTTCCGCTTTCTTTATTTCAGTGCTACTGCGCCGCGCGCACTTCATCATCCTCTACTTCTATGACATCCTCCCCGGGGCTCTTGGCGAGCTCGAGAGGGTACAACTTTTGAACAGGACGGGTCAGGAAAATGTCCATTCGGGATTCGGACTTTGCAAGCACGAACTATGCCGTCACGACCGGGATGTGTTTCCGCTATGATTCCTGTCGTTCAAATTCCACGTGGACCCTTTCCTTCGATGAGCACGACGTCTCCGAGTTTAACAGATATGGTCTTTTTTGACTTGACACGATGGAATGGTGACAGTTGAAGAACGTAGTCCTTTGTCCATCGCGACCAGAAAAGGTTTAGGAGTTGTTGGCGGTAATACCATTTTTTCGTAATTTCTGCAGGATTCTGTTCACACAGTTCTGCGCACACAGTTGGTAATGATGTTAAACGTCTGCCGATGATAAAGTGAGCAGGTGTGATGACTTCTGGCTCGTTGATGGAGCTTTCCACGAAAGTGAGAGGACAAGAGTATACGACTGCTTCTATTTCGCACATGAGTGTGCCCAACTCCTCTTCGGTTACAGATGCCTTGCCCAACGTTACTCGTACGGCTCGCTTTACAGAACCGACCAGTCGTTCCCAGAATCCGCCCCACCAAGGTGCAGCTTCCACATTAAACTTCCATGTGATGCCACGTTCAGTAGCGAAGTTGCGCATTTCGTGAGAAGAGCAGTCTGTACAGGGAACGCAGCTCTTTGCTTGCGCGCTTGAATGTAAGGCTGTTGTCCAAATAAACTACACTTGGCACGCCTCTTCGAGCTATAAACCTCTGGAAAGCATACATGAATGCTTCTGTGGTCAGACTTGAAACTTTTTCCAAGTGTATAGCCCTTAGAGCAGCACATGTGATGAGGAGGATATACACCTTGCGAATTTCTCCTCTAACCAATAGGGGCCCAGCAAAGTCAATTCCGATTATATCAAACGGGTTGGACTTCCGAAGTCTCTCTTCCGGAACAGGTGCCGTTGGAGCTGAGGCAGACTTTGCTTTGTATTTTTTACATGTGCTACATGAGTGCAGGACGCTTTTCGCTCGCTGGCGAGCTTTTGGTATCCAAAATCTTTCCCGCAATTCTACTAACACGTCTCTGATTCCGCTGTGGAGTAGTCTTCTGTGAACCGAGTCGATGATCAACTCCGTGAAGTGACATCTTGACGGTAGGATGATAGGGTTCTTCGTGTCTTCGTTTACAGTGAAGTATGATAATCTACTTCGTGCTCGCAGCAGTCCTTTTCCATCGATAAAGGGGCGAAGCATCGCGATGTCGGAGTTTTTCGGATCTTGCCCTAATTTAATATCTTTCATCTCTTGATGGTAGTGTTTCGCTTGTTCTGCTTTTTTCAAACATTGTTCCGCTGTCTTCTTGTCCTCTTCTGAAGCTTTATTCAGGAGATACTGTATAGTGGCCGAGAGCAGAAATGGGCTTGATGTAGCTCCAAAAGGAACACGTTTCATCCGCCACTCTTGCAAGTGGTCTGCCGGGGTTCCAGTTGGTAGGCTTGCATACCAGAAGAACCGGAAGGCGTCACGGTCTTTCTCCTGGATGCCGATTTGGAGGAATGCCTTCTCCACATCTGCACTGAGTCCAACTGGGTACGTCCTGAACCTCAGTAGTAGCTCCAGTAAATCAGGGTTCAAGTTGACTCCCTTGTGCAGGCATTTGTTCAGTGAGAGAAAACCCGGAGAAGATGACGATGCATCAAATACAACTCGTAGTTTTGTAGTTGTGCGATCTTCCTTGAGGACTTCTCTGTGGGGCATATAGTAAATCCGCTTGTCCTTTTCTGGCGTGAAACGTGCCTCAGGAACAATCTCTGCGTGACCATCCACGAGGTACTGTCCTATGGCTTTGTCATACCTTTCGAGAATGTCTTTGTTCTTATGCAGGCGTTGCACCAAAGAAGTTAATCTTCTCATGGCCACGCAACGGTTGTCTCCGAGAGCTGTCTTCTCGATAGGCCTCCACGGAAGAGCCACTTCATAACGTCCTTCAATCTTGGTAACTGTCGATTCGAATTCCTCTAACGCTGGGTTTTTGATCTCACCGTTGTCGTTTGTGCTTATTCCCATAGTCTCCAAGTCCCAAAACTGTCGGGCAATGTCGTCTTGGCGACAATCTTGCTCCGGTCAGCTGATGTTACTGTGCAAGACGCATACCATGCAGTTAGACGGCGCGGATTGGTTTGCGGTGTGTGTGGCACCTTGAAACGTCCAGCCGAAAATTGTGTTCACGGCCACAAGGCTAGAGTTAGTTTGGCGCGTAACTTCAGCTGTCAAAAGCAGCCACATTTGATCTGCTCCGATTAGAAGTCCAATACTGTCGTCTCCAGTGCTCCAACCAAATTTGTCTGAATCACCGATATTTTTTCCGGTTTCTTCGAATTTCTTCACGAAAGGAACATCAGCCAAGTATGATTGAATATCCTGGCATATTTCGGGAATTTCAACCACGTCCAGAGTGCATTCTGAATGATCAAACTGGCTTTGTAGTTTTAGCCGGACAATACGATATTCGCGAGTTTTCTTTCGGCGAGTGTTTCCAAACTTGTTGATGGCGAGAGAGACTTCCCCTACAACAGGAAGCTTCAGTTTTCGGGAGATGTCCTCACGTAAAAAACTCCTTTGGCTGCCACCGTCGATGACCACGCGAAGGAAGCATCGTCGCTCCTGGGAGACAGCCCAAACCCGAAAAGTCTGAAGCAGTACGGTCTTGCTATGCTTGCCGTTTATGCCCGAGTCCGTAGCCGCATAGTACGCTTTATCCGAGTCAGGTTTAGGTGGTTGACTCCCGGTTGTTGACTGCAAGCATAGCGATGAAGCATGCCTCCGTTGACATTTGGAGCATGAAATCCGTCGTTGGCAGTCCTGTGAGCGGTGTCCCTTAGCCGTGCATCTGAACCAGCGGGCTTCTCTTGTAAGAATCTCTCTTTTCTCATGGTCCGGCATCTTTGACCTACACTGCTCCGTTTCATGAGTGGTACTGCGGCAAAAACAGCAGTAGGTTCGTTTTGTCGGCGAATTTTCAGCGTTTTGAAATACCGCCACTGTTGGAGGATGTGGTCGGCGAAATCCACCTCTATTTTGTTCCACGTTTCCGTCAAATCTTTTTTCTTTTACATCAAACATCGTCTGGAATTTCTCTCTACTTTCCACTTCCACTTGAATGAAAGATATCAGGTCTTGTAACCTTTTGTCAGCTGCCGTCGCGTATTCGTCTTGTGTTGTGTCGGAAGGGAGCTCGGTGTTCACTCGACGCCGATGGTACTCGATCACGATGTCCGGTGGAAGGCTCCGGAGCAAAACATCGGTAAGCATCGATGCGTACGATGTAGTAGGCACCTTCAAGGCTTTTAATCCCCGGACATGACTTTGCAGGGTGTCGTAAAGTCTTCGCAGTCCGGCAACATCAGAAGACGACTTTAGAGCTGGCAGGCATCGCAGGCGGTAGAGATGTTCTTGCTCAATGCGGAAAGGTTCGCCGAAACCTTGAGCGAAGCATGTCTATGGCATCTTTGTAGCATGCTTCTGCCGTCTGAAGGTTAGCAATGGCTGACGCAGCCTCTCCCGATAAATACTTTCTTAAGTAATGAAACTTGTCCGTTGTTCGTTATTGAAGGATTTTTGTCAATAGTCGCTTCAACTGTTCCCAAAAAGGAAGCCATTTACTTATTTCTCCTCGAAAGGTCGTAATGTCAAGTTTCGGTAATCGTGGTCCACCTGACCGAACGGCAGACTGAAGGCCATCTCGAAAAGCTGAATCCTCGACGCCAACATTGTGCGTAATCGCTGCGGGACGTTGATTCTTGAGGGCCTCTATCACAGTCCTTAAACTTGATAATGCGCCGATGGCTTCGTCTTCGTACTGCACGATAGTCTGAAGCTCGGTCTCAAGTATCTCGACGGGAATTAACGGGTCAAGCTCGGCGTTAATTGCTCGCAGTTCAGCGTCGCACGCTGTCAAACGTTCAAGCAAGTTCTGAAGGCTCACCAAGTCAGGAGTTGAAGATTGTAGCGCTGCGTTCACTTCGTTGATCAGTTTCGTTTGTTGGGCCCGCCGGGTCGTTCGTTTGGGCTTCAATCGGTCCATGGTCGTTCCCTCTTCTCCCGGCGGTTCGTCGCAAGCTCGGAGAACGTCGAGCAACGGGTTTTCGGAACCAAGATGTGTTGAAGAAGGGACCAGGAAGAGCCAAGACGCCCACGGCGTACCAGAACTGGGAAGAAGCGTCCTTCCTCTTTCTTTATTTCAGTGCTACTGCGCCGCGCGCACTTCATCATCCTCTACTTCTATGACAGTGGGAAGCGCGAATTAACACAAGGACAAGAGATGAAAACAACAGCATAGACAAGACGAAGCGCTGCTGATCAGCTGATACAACTGATCAGCTGCTATCAACTCGTCCATTTTGTTGCTTTTTTCTCTTGACCTCGCATCAATTCGCGCTTCCCGCCAAAGCAATGTATCACCAACTCACCCGAGCTTCCGCTCTTGCATGGAGAATCTGCTTCGAGGCCTACTGTGGTCCGAGATTAGGTTTACATGGGGGGGGGGAGGGGCTTGACTTGGAATAGCGGAATTGGGTCCCATGGTGGATTCTTTCTGCAGGAGTGAGATTTTAGAGATTATAAATGCGATATCTGCCAAATCGTGCAGCCACGGGTGAACGTCGTATGCCCGTGCTATTAGGCAGCAGTGGTCGCGGCTACTTTTCCCTTTGAATTTCTCTTGAAGGATATCTCCCTGCCACATCACAGTATGAAGGGCCTTTCCGTGATGTGACAGTTCGAGGCATACGTGAGTATATTAAAATTAGCTGTGTGCTGAAGTGGTGAAGTCTATTGGTGGTGAAGTCTATTCATGTTTTGTATTCTTCTTAAAGTTACAAGCGCTGCCACTAACATCTCTGTTCAACCACTTCACAATACTTCTGAAATCAGTCTAGGTTTCCATACTATGCCAAGAAGCGGTGGGAAAGCGTTTTGGGAATGCGATCTAACAAAATATATCTTGATTACTTGCAATTTCACGGGGAAATTTCTATTAAACAAAGCATCGGGTAGGTGGTTCAGATTTTCCAAGATGAAACGCAGCACGTGGATGTAATTGGGACTGTAGCTACATTTTTCCAGTAAAAGAAAAAAACCTAAACTAATATGTGTCTCCTTAGCCCGGTGTTTGAGGTCCACGCGTACCATCGAGTATTTTGGTGCCCTCCACTACAAGGGCTGGTAATGCCTGGCCACTAAAGAGGTATTGGTTGAAAAATGGTGGCAAAACGTAATAACATAACAAAGATGGTTTCCGTGTCCTATTTCGCGTCGACTGTCTCAGAGGCGCGTGCGATCATCAATGAACGTTTGACCTGCAAAGCGGGCCTATTGCCCCTTCCTAAACAATTCATTGCTTATTTCCGCGAGAGGGTGTCGTTTATTCGCAGGGTCAAAACTCTTGAATGCACACCTCGCATACGACCAAAAAACTGTAAATGAAACTCCGAATGAGGCCATAATGTTTGTTTCCTTGCTATATTTTTTGTCGGTTGTAGATACTGCACGTGGAGAAATTCAGGAGCGTTTGAGCTTGAAAAGCGCATCCGTTCGTTTCAAAAGTATAATTTATTGTTCTACTGCACGATAATGTTTGTTCCCTCTGGAAGGTTGTATGTTCACCTCTTGACAGATCGTATTTTTACGGCCCATTAGAACTGCCACAAAAGGAAACGCTTCGAAGCAATATTTTTTGTTCTGATGGGTCCTTCCAAACCAATTGCTCTGTTTTGTGAAATTCCTTTTCCAAGAACGCGGCAGGATGTGTCACCTCTAGAACAAAACAATATATCATAAACGCAAATAAGCAGCTACGATGTCTACCCGCTTAAGTAACCTCGCTCCGAATAGCGAGTTTCACGCGAAATCAAAAACACCTGGACTACGAGGTTAAAACCTAATAAGCAGCGCATCGCAATAGGAACCTGCTGCCAACCTTCGTTCATTCTACCACCACCCCAACGGCTGATGAAGCGCCAAGTGTGGGCAGCTTTGAAAGTTACAATTTCGACGACTGTGTGCATCTGTGACCTAACGCCTAGCTGAGGTATTATCGGCGGGAAAGGAACAATACTTATCGAGTGTTGGTAAGATTGCAACCTGACTTCTTTTTTGGCTTCTTGCAGCAAATCTGTTGCCAGCGTAGAATTTTAGATTTCTTACATAATGTCTTAGCACCCGCTGCTTTTTTTATCTGGGCTATAAGGCCTAAACTTAGGAGGTATCATTACCAAGGTTAATTCATTGCAGCTAGAGAAAATTCCTCCCCTGCGATAATCCTATTTACAGTGCACGCTACTGTTAACCGCCAATTATTGCGTTTCGACAATGTATTTCCCCTCTGCGTGAGCTTCTTCGCTGCATCTTCTAGGTATTGTCAGTACAGTTATGTTGTCCCTGTTGATATGTAATACCACCGATCGAGGTGTTATATCCAGCTTTGATGTTCGCGGGTGGCTTTTAAATTACGATAGTTTTTCATGTGATCGCTATGGCAGGCAGGCGCGGCTTTTGCGGCATATCTGTGGGATTAAAAATCCATTCATCAATCTGCACACCTTTAAAACGACAAAGGACAACCAATATTTACAACTAAAGCAGTATCTGTACTCGTGGCGTGTTGGAATTTATTTCCTTCTGGTACATCTTCGCTTTGAGTAGGAAAATAATAGGTGGTGGTCTAATACAAAAACCAGACAACCTTTACAGGCGTTCCGTAATAACTAGGGCACATATTTCAAACCTTTTTGAGCTTTTGTTGCTTTTTAGACGCAAGCACTCTTCTAGTAGAAATATTTACTGTAGTAAGTTTAACAACCAAGGGTAGAAACGTTAACTGAAATTTGACTTGACAAATGGCAGCCAATGACAGGTCTGGTGGGTGCGAGCATATCGCGATGTACACGCCAAGAATGATTTAATGCCATTCAGGTTCCGTACTTCCTTACGATTACCCGACTATTTTACCTGTTACGAATGCAGCAAATGACAATCAACAACAATATTGTTCTGGGAATGGTTGCTTCACCAGCTAAGCGGATGTTTTTAAGAATGCGTTTAAATACCCCGCAGTCGCATTTAATAGGAGTCCATATCTTGGAGTCAGTATTCTGAGTCCGTGTACATTGAAGTACATTTTATAGAGTCTAAACGTTTCACTTGGATATAAAAAGGGAAAGTCCAAGTTGCCCAACTACGAAACAACCTTTTAGGCAAGTGAACTGCCACCAATACCTTGAGGATCTTGGGAAGGAGAAAGAAAAATTAGCTCAATGTGTTGAAAAGCTACGGCTTTGTATATTATAGGGGAGAGTTCTGTAATAGAAGTAATCGGTTCTTAAGGTATGCTGACATGGTGATTTGTAGGACATTTTTACTGTGCCTCGACACCTGTTACAAAATACAACCGGTCAAAGATCTGAAAGGAGCCGACGAAAATTAATGGACCAGTAAAGCCCGCATTCAGCATGTGGACAGTTTTTAAGCTCTTCTCTCTGTCTCTACTACAGCCATCATATATCTAAAACCAGAAGTCGAAATAAAGAAAAAATGTCAAACTTGTTGTTTCCGCAATATTAAGTGGAATTGAAATGTTAGAAATAAATACTGTGGGTATAAATATAGACCAACGAGTTCAGGAAAGCACACCCCATCCTTTCAAATCATTCCAGCATTTCTGTAGTAGACTGTACTTTTGTGTACTCACCACATCTTCTAACATTTTTTCCAGAACTTCTGCTGTCGCTACAACGAGGACGGTAACATGATGAGTGACGGTTTAGTGAAGAATCCGAGGTACAACTCGTCGCTATATGCTGAAAGCAACAGTTGGCAGCGGGCACTCAACCTCAAATCGCTGGACCTTCTCCAAATGGCTTTCAGGCCAGGGGACACAAGCCAAATGCAATTCCTAGATTTGGGTTGCGGTACAGGGGACTTTACGCGGGATTGCCTGTTGCCGCGTTGTCTCCCTTGTCGAAGGATTATCGCCGTTGACGCCTCAGAGGATATGTTGGCATACGCACGACAGAACAGTGGGCATGCCCATATTGAGTTCGAGTTTTTAAACATCGGTGAAGAAGTCGACAATTTGTCAAAAAAGTTCGGCACGTTCGACCGTGTCTACTCTTTTTTCTGTCTCAACTGGAGCAACATCAAGAAAAGGCAATGAAAAACATCTCCAAGCTGCTCACTCCTTCTGGCGAATGTCTTCTGGTTTTCCCGGCATGGTCACCCACTAAGATGTTCTGGAGAAACCTCGCAAAGTTGGACCGCTGGAGACCGTTCTCTCATGTACGTTTTTTTGGTTAGCGTCGATTTGTTTAGCTTTGATTGGCGTTGTCTCGCACTGTCGAGTTAACAAACTCCATCCCTTTTTATGTCAGCGAATATTGGAGAAAATACATGCCAACGAACCTCTGACATCTTTGGGATGCTATTGACGGTAGTGATAATTATGTTTGTTTTTTTTAGACTTGCATTAAGACAAGGCTGCCAGAGGAAAGTACTATTTCACGCATCAAATACCGCGATAACACACCGAAGCATTACTTTGTTTTCAATACACTCCAAGCCTCTTCACGCGAGAACTTTAAAACCAAGTGCTTGCTTTCACTAGCCCGTTCCCTGATTTTAAATCGTATTTCCACATGCCTTGTTCTTGATTCATAAATAAAAGGTTACTACGTAAGCTGGATATGGGTAAAGCTTCTTCAGCATTTTTTGAAGCCTTCCTTCTTAAGAAACTGCGAAAGGTATCTAGAAGTTCTGGGATACGCGCTGGTACTTTTGAAATTTTAGAACCGGTAATTCTTTCAAAGTTTGTTTTTAACGGAAGAACTTTCCCGGTTAACACAAGTTTTTGTTTCGCACTTTCAGTTCTTCGAAGGATATACTCCAAAAGCCAGGACCTGGACAGCGATAAGAGAGGTTGTCTTACATTAAAGACATTGTAACTGGTGCTTCCTGATTGCCAACACTTGCGAACTGCTGTACGTTCAGCCAACTACGAAAATTTTGAAGAATATATTGGTAAGTCCACGTAGCTAGCTTGTAATGCAGTGTGGAGTTTACCTCAAATTAGGTTATTATCAAAAGATACAGCTGAAAATTGGTTTGAAAACGTGTGTTTTAATAGAAAAGGGTGGGCACGCTGTAATTCACAATTGAATTTGATATTGTATCAGAGAGTTTTGTGTTACGTTCATGCGAAATAGCAAGTTTGGGAAACTTTAAGATCGTTTCAGAAAGGCCCTTTGCCTGCTTTAGGTTGTCCCGTGAATCTCTGAGTTGTTGTAGTGTAGTGAAGAGTTCCACGAAGACGATAACGATGGCGATGATGATTACAGTAATTAAAGACGTGAAGAATGTTTATGGCAAGGGATGGCTCGTTGGCCCTCTTGTTTAATAAAGCTACAGACAGGACGACTGAGGCCGTCACGATAAGACCAGTGAGGCTGAAGTAATGAATGAACAATGTAACCATGTTCCGAAGAAGATGTTGAGGTCAAAGTATTGTGGTTAGTTCATCTCTGTTTGCAAATACTGCTTAGGCGTTTTTAAATGTTTATTATAAGAGTTACAATGTGAACAGTGGCCCCCACTGTGTGAAAAAGTTTTATCCTTCAAGCCTCCTGCTATAACGGTTTAAATTCCCAGATAGCATGAAAGGGTAATATACAGTGTGGTCAAAGTTAGGTCGACAGGTTGTGTTAAAATAGGCACTTAGATTTACGCTAAGAGCACCCCTATAGTGCGGTTACGCGCTCAGGGGGACACAGAATGGGGTGGTAACTATTTATGTCGGTGGCCTATTTAACTAAAATTGATTAATTAATTTTTGAGTGGCTACAGTAACCAGGCGTGGTTTCATTGAAATTTAGACGCAATCCTGTTTCTACGGTGTTTCATTAAGCAGACATTCTTCTAGCGTATGCGTACTCAGAGGTATCAAACTGCGAGGTTTAAATGCGGCTCTCATGATTATGCATGCTAGAAGTAAACACCGGCGCATAGCTCCTTCCTTTTGTTCTGTGTTTCAATAGCGGTTCCGAGTACTGAAGATTGCGATAACGCCAGCGAATAATTATTGGCGGCCAGTTATCACTTCTTCCTGTGCCTCCACCCCTATGTCGAACTAAACACTGTACACAACAGGCACGTCACAGAAGGGTGGAGCTTTGCGCCGGTGCAGACGGTCCTTGCATGCATAATCATGTGAACAGCAATTAATCTTGGCCATTTGATATCTGTTAGTACGGATGCGCTAGAAGAATTCTGCCAATTGAAACTGCGTAGAATAATCTTGCTTCCAACTTTTCAATACAAGCATGCCTGGCTACACAACGCGTAAAAAGGTAAGCAATTGTAGGCAATTAGGCCACCGACATAAATAGTTACCACCTCATTCTGTGTCCCCCTGGGTGCATACCCTCACTGTATAGGTGCTGTTAGCCTAAATCTAAGCACCTATTTTAAAGAAAAACCTGCCGACTTAACTTTGATCAACCTGTATATGTCGAACATTCCATTACAATATAGTGTGTACGAGATTTAGGCGCAACTTAAAGATCCCCAGGTGGTCACATTTAATCCGGAGACCTCCACCACGGCGCGCCTCATCGCCTGCGTTGCGTCGGTGCGTTCAACCCTACAATCAATAAATCAAATCAATCCATTACAATATAGCTCATGTGGCGAGATGACTTCGTTGGCTCCGTGAAATGACCTCATACTTTAGGATGAGCAACTCATTCTTGCCGGTGTGTACTTATTACATGCCAGTGGTCTGTATAAACTATTGCGATGTCCAAACGTAAATTTCATGCCGAAATCATTCTTCCAGCTCTGAAATCGGTCGCCCATCCCTGTGGTGAAAGATACTTTTTTCTCAAATAGTGCCAAAGGGCGCGCAGGACTCGCAATGGGTGGTTTCTTTGGTGGGATAATTTGCTGTGTGTGCATAAATACCCAGCAAAAGTCGGCATTTGATGCCCAATCATGCTTTTCAACTGGAAATGGCACCGACGAAACCACAGCTTCTCAAAAAAGATCATGAAGAACAATAAATGATTTGTGGCCTTCAATAAAATAAATTCTAGTTACTCGATCGATATAAATGAAAAAATCGGCAGGAATTCAGAGAAATATCTTATGCGTAGCATTGCTATGCCGCCGGTCCTGAATGTGAGAGTTTTCCAGCCTGCTTTTTTCTAAATCCTATCCGACGAATTAGCTCCAATTACGCTATTATAACGATTACAAGTGAAATTCGGGAAATCTTCAACATCGTGGAAATGCTATGCGGTACACGTTTTGCCGTTTTTCATTTTTTAATAATTTTCTGATTTTCTAGTTTTTCAAAATTTCGTCCGGCCAATTTCATTCGACCAATTCTTTACGTATACAATGATTACATTTATAACTTTTTTCCAAATTTGCAATATTGTGGAAATGACGTGCATTACACGGTTTCCATATTTTTTTTATTTTTTCTAGTTTTTGGGAATTTAATTCGACCAATTATGTCCATTTACGCTGTTATAACGATTACAGACGAAATGTTCGTGACATCTGCATTGTTGTGGAAATGCCATGCGGTATACAATTGGCCATTTCCCGTTATTTTTTAGATTTTTGTATTTTTTTAGGTTTTCAAAAGTTTGCATGACCAATTATCCCAATTTACGTTACTACCCTTCACGGTGGCTCAGTGGCTAAGGCGTTTTCCAGTTGAGCAGGAGGACACGGGTTCGATTCCCGGCCGCGGTGGCCGCATTTCTGATGGAGGCGAAAAGCAAAAACACCCCTGTGAACGAGATTTCGTCGCACGTTAAAGATGCCCAGGTGGCCAAAATTAATCCGCAGCCCTCCACTGTGGCCTGCGTTGCGTCGTCACGTTAAGCCCTACAATCCATCATGAATTTAAGTTACTATAAGGATTCCATTAAAAGTTCCGCTACATTTAGAACTTTTCCGATATATGCATTATTGTGGAAATGCCGGGCGTTACACGGTTCGCCATTTTCCGTAATTATTTTAAATATTTCTTAATTTTTTTGTGTTTCGTTCGATCGAACATCTCCATTTTAAGAAATTTTAACGATTCCAGGTGAAACTTTCACGAAATCTGCATTATTGTGAATTTGCCATGTGATACATATTTTGACATTTTTTGCAATTTTTCATATTTTTGTGCTTTTTAGTTTTTCTAGATTTTGTTTATATTCTAATGATTACATTTGGAACTTTCGCGAAATATGCATTGTTGTGTAAATGCAGGACGTGGCATGGTTCACCATTTCCCGTCATTATGTTGTATTTTTCTTATTTTTTTACTCTGTCAAAATTTGGTTCTACAAATCATCTTCATTTACGTTATTCTAACGGTTACATTTGGGAATTTCGCGGAATTTGCTTTTTTGTGGAAATTCCGGGCGTTACAAACTCCGGGTTGTTGGGTACTCGGCAAAGAATGCTTGCATTATAGGTACTACGTGGCATTTTATCAGCACAGTTGTCGTTCTCAATGACCGAATATAAGGTATTACCTTGATTTAAATTCTTCAATGTCTTCGCGTCTTCAGTTTATGCAACAGGAGAAGGCAAATGGGGCTTAACAAAAAACGGAAATCGTCAATGAATGGACTATGTTTCTTTAGATAAGGCCTGGGCTTAGCAGGTCCGCCTTACATGAGCTGCAACAAAATTGTAGTCGACCTTTCATTTAAAAACGGTGAACTCAATGGCCTGAAAAAGGACCGTACTTTATTTTTCGTCCACTACTACTCTCCTTTCCTTCACTACACCTACAACCTTTTTCCCTGTCCTCCTTTCCTCATAGAGTACAAAGCCGGCACACGGATGTCGGCAAACCTCTCTGCATTTCCCTCTTGAATAGTTTCTCTCTGTCTGCCTTGCGCGCGGTTTGGCTTTCTTTATATGCAATCTTTCTGCAGGTATGTATGAAATACTTCTAAACACGTGTGCAGAACTGAACATTCGCATTTAATTTTAACGGTGGCAAATACTTCCACTGTCGAATTTTATTAGTCTGAACGCTGGCACGTCAGTGTTAAAAAATATTATTCTTGGCTAAAATGTGAATGATAAATTGATGAAGTATTGCAAAATCCAGCTAATAGTATAATAATAATGAAATATTTATCAGTTTGTACACCTCCAGGGAAAATGGAGGCACAAGAACAAGAATGACGAATTAAGACTGCGGCTGTGGTTTCTGTCTTTTATTGTATTTTCACAAATTTTGGAGGTTCACAATTGTTTAGCTTGATTATAGACAACCACCCCTACACAACGTTATCACGAATAACATTTCAAATAAGCGATTAATTTCCGATTCAATTGAAAATAAAGAAGGAAGCTCATTTGTCTTCTATCAGAAAAAAACATTTTTTTTATGAGCTAACAGCACTGACAGTGAGAACTGCTGTCTTTGGAGCGTCACCGTAATTGCTGAGACTTTTGCCTTGGAAACTCCTGATTGTGTGCGCCTTGGTTCAACAGCTATACCGAATTCGTTACTTTTTTTCAGACATGCAGGTCTCCTTGAACCCTGCAGCCTCAATTATTGAACCAGCTGATCAAGAATGTCTTAGAAATGATATTGCTAAGGAGGTTTCATCGTTTCTGAGCGGAGCAAACCGCGTGGCAGCACCCTCCATCTATGTTGTACATGCAAAGAAGTGTCAGGAATAAAACCTCTTTTCTTTTTTAGCGAACAAAATGATTTTTAATGACAAGAAGTTGCTTGCACACTGCCATAACAGGGCTGTGCAGTCCATGTTTTTCTTGCTTTGATTTATTTATTGATTATACCTCAAATGCCCCCGTACGGGGTCTAGCATGAGGGGTGGGCTGTGGTACCGACTTCTTTCAATGAGGGTTTCGAAAAGAATGGGGTTTGAGTGGTGCACGACGTCGGATGGAAGATCATTCCAATCTTTTGCTGTTTGAACAAAAAAAAACGAGTGAAGGTGGGCAGTTGTGCGGGCATGCGCAGGATAAACGGTGTTGTGGTGACTATTTCGAGAAGAGATCCGATGTGCGGGCATGATACTGGCGATCAAATGTAGCGCAGCAGAAACACACGGGATGGAAAGAATACACGCCGACGAGCGCCCACTTCCAACTGATTCTTTATTCACATGACGGCAAATACCTATGCTTAGCCTTAGCAGGAACAAAAAAAAGTGGAAAAACAAAAGAAAAAAAGCAAAAAAAGCGCCGATCCACCCTGTGAATGTGTTTGGAAAGCAAAGCTGTAAACGGCACCCCCAACGATTACCCATGCAACGTCACGTAAATTCACTCACGTCGCACTACAAATAGTAAAACCAGATAGAAGTCAAATGCACTTAATCACACCCTCTATTACTTCAAAGAGATATTCTTGGTAAGGTTAAATTAATGCATGATGCATGAATGGTGGCTGGTTGAGTTGTATTGGTGTAGCACATGAGTGGAAACTCTTTTATATAAAATTAAAGCTCAAACCCGGTGTTAGACGATCTCACTAATTCGCCTGTGCAGTCGCGGACGGGGGCGACGAGATCGGTGGCAGAGACGGAGGAGGATCGAAAGTAGGAAGAGGAGGTAGAGGAGAAGGTGGAGGCTGAAATACTTCTATTCAGATATCTGAACGGCTCAGAGTGCGACCCAGAAAGTGGTTAGTTCTTTACTGTAGCCCATATTCAGTCCGCGCCACCTGTGCGGTCCACCAGCTGAAACTGGGTAGAAAGAGAGGGGCTGGCAGCAGCATCTCCCATTGCTCTTGTCCGGTAGTTGACGGAAAGAGAGGAGGGTGCTCAGGGCTAAAGTCGCACACCCCGATTATGTGGCAGTGTGTTCCTACTTCTGAGCAACATGTACATTGAGCGTCGTAGGGATTCGGGTGCATTCAGTGAAGAAGCGTCGGGTGTGTGAAAGAGCCTGGTTGTATGAGCCGTAGGGTAGTTTGTTCTATGGAAAGTTCGGGGTAAGCGCGAAGGTAGGGTCTGTCTCAGAAGGTGATAATGCTGGCTTACGTCCCTGAATGAGACAAGCGGGTGACTGTCCTCGTGCAGCTCCATAGCACGGGGGGTAAACGTGCAGGCTTGGGGGAGTATTGTTATCCTCCATGGGAGCGTGAGCGGGTGTTCAGATGACCTGAATAAAACCATTTGGGGAGTGTTTTTAGCACACGCAGTGCAGGTCGGGACACCAAACCCGACTGGTAATCCCGGTAGGCTTGTTGGGAATCCGTGACTACCTTACGAATCCCTGGTTGAGTGAGAGCCAAGACGATGGCTGCCTCTTCTGATGCCGTCACGTCTTCGGTATTGAGTCAAGGAGTTGGCACAAGCAAGGAGGTTGGTTCTGGAGGTAGCCACAATGATGGCGTACTGCTGCCCTCGATGTTGGTAGGCGTCTGTGTAAAAAATGGCATATTCCCCACCGAGGGTGGTGTTGAGCGCTTGAGCCCGTGCTTGTCAGTGACCCTCGTCGGTTGAGGGGTTCATATTTCTAAGCAAAGGCAGCATCTTTATTTCTTGTCACCAAAAGACCAGGAGTACATCAAGCGGACCTACATTCTTTGCTGCTCAGCCAACCTGGTGAAGGATGTGGCGACCCACCTCAGTTCTGCTCATTCGGAGCTTCTGGTTAGAAAGATGGCCCTCT
The DNA here is from genome assembly GCA_013339765.2 of Haemaphysalis longicornis. Taxonomy (NCBI): domain Eukaryota; kingdom Metazoa; phylum Arthropoda; class Arachnida; order Ixodida; family Ixodidae; genus Haemaphysalis; species Haemaphysalis longicornis. The sequence goes on along the minus strand of CM023455.1, from coordinate 12,835,978 downwards.
ATCAGCTCTACCACCGTGTTGTAGAACCCCGTGCTAAGCAGCCTCTCTGTGGACGCACTAATGGGAAGATCAATGGCTGCACAACCGCCTTTCAAATCATTATGTAAAGTATCTTTATGTCCTACTTGCCGAGAAGAAGACAGCGGGTTGACGTAAGTGATTCTCTAGAGGACAAAAGCTTGAGGTAATCGAAAGGTATCGAATTCCTTGAGGCCTCGATTCTTGGTGGCGACTCGCATGATCATGTGTATGATTTTATTGATGCTGTATTTGAGGCGCCGCAAAGATAGGTCAGTCTTGGTGTTGGCCTGAAGATGTAGGTTCAAGACCTTGATGCTGGGTATTGGAGTGATCGCCTGGCCATCAAGGAGTATTTGAATGTGTTTCTTATGTTGTCGTTTGGCGTGAGGGCGTACGACAAGCAGCTGAGGCTTTTGACGTGATTACTGGAAGCCACAGGCTTTAGCCCATTGGCGCACTAGACGTGAGATGCCATGGGTTAGTGTGAGCTTCCCTTAATCGCTATCGCGTGGCATGCAGCGAGAATGCAGGAGTTAAACCCGTAGATGTGCTTGGTGAGTGCACCACTTATCTTGCCCTTCTTCTCGTGGGCTCATAGCTAAACCAGTAAGACAACGGGCTCTGGCTTTCTTACTTTGTTAATTCCAGGTTTGATTCCTGGCGGTGCTAGTAAATTCTTTCATTTGTTCGCGGGAGTTTTCTGTTGTCATCAACGGTCGCCAAAGAACCCTTGGGAGTAGAGGTAAAAAGCTTTGCTTTAAAATACTGACAAAGAAAGAGCGAGTGCACTCAACACCCGCCAAACATTTGGCAATCACAGTGGCTGGTCGCGTATGACACCACATTGCAGGAAATGTAGTTCACGGTAAGATAACGAAACCGACGGTTTGCTAACACAGTCATTCCTTTCACGCGCCATCTGAGCTGCGTCACTGATTAATCGCGCTTGATTTTCTTTTATTATCTCATACTGTGGTGCTAAGGAACTGCGCAATGCAACCCCTACACATGCTGTGCCAGAAAACCTTCCTTGCCATTACGCACGTTATTGGCATGCTCGCGTAGGCGCTCATTGAGGCATATGCCCGTATGCCCCACGTAGATCGCAGCGCACGACGAAAGAATTCTACATACTACATTTTGAACACATTCTACGAACTGTGTCCTGTGTTTGCCAGTGCATTGAATTTCACGTGACTTTCCAGGACAGGTACTGCTAGCGAGCTGGGACAACTTATCAGGAGTGCTGGAAACGACTTCCACGTCAACACGTTGTTCCATTTTCTGAAAGCGATGGGACAGGGAGTGCATATACGCAATCACAGCCACTCTTTTTCGGGTTTCCGCTGTAGCTTGACCTTGGATGCCACGGGCAGTGCCCCTGCTTTTCTGTTTCCTTCGCATTGCCTCGGCTACGGAGACAAGCAATGGGCGAGGGTACCCTGCTACGTCTAGGCGCTCCGACTGAGCCAAGAGACTGGCTAACAAGGCGTGGAGGCAAGACCTCTGCAAAGCGTTCAAAAAACATGTATGCAAAATTTCTCTCTTCGAGTTTGCTGTGAGCTGATGTGAACGGTAGAATTGGCTTCTGCTGGCGAGGCTCATAACGGCAGTTCGTGTGGTTCTCGAGGAAGCGAATCCTCAGGCCTAGGAACTGAATGTTGTCCCCGTCTGGCATCTCGCAAGTAACAACAAGCGGTTTGAGGCATTCTCTGAAAGTTTGTAGTACCTGCGCGACTTGGGGGTGGAACATTTGCGGATCACAGCGCAGAAAAATCAGATAATCATCCACGTAGCGGAACGTCCTTACGACGGAAAATTCGCTAAGCCGTTCCTGCACCACCCTGTCGACCTGAGCATATAGCAAATAGCTCCAAAAAGGTGCTATGGACGACCAGATAAAGACGCCCTCTTTTTGAATGTACACTTTCTCATTCCATTCTACGAATGTCGACGTAAGGTGAGATGGAAGGACGTCTATTAACCTTTGATAGGTCACGCCGGCCGGGTTCTGAAACGCGAGTTCTCCAAAATTGTCCATGCAGCCTTCTATGCACTCTAACAGGTCTTTGTGCGGCAGCAAATAATAAAGGTCCTTTATATCAACCGAGAAAGCCTTCAGCATTGTGTTGGATTACCGCTTCAGAAATTCAGAGACTTATACAGAATTTGAAATCTGAATGGGTCGTCTACTGGGAAAACGCTTAAGCTGTGCTGCAGAAACCGCCCTAGTTCGTTTGGCCAAGAACCTGTTTTCTAGACGATTGTCCTGAAAGTCATGCCAACCTTGTGTGTCTTCTCTGAAAAGACCATGTCAAGGGCTAGTTTGTCACTCTTCTCAATTTTTCTCGCAAGGTCAATTAAATTTACACTCTTACTCAATTCCTGGTTATCCGACCCGAATGCAGGCGGGCTGCTGAGTCAATTTAAAGCCGCTTATAAAGCGGCGGTTCAGGCGGCCTCGAGTGCAAGCGGCCCGCCAAACACGCGGCCAACCGAACACGCGTCCCGGCGTTTAAGCGGCCCTCTTTGGACCCGCTTAATCAGAGGGCCACCTAAAGCCCGGGCCGTGTGATCGGCGGGCCGCTGGCCGTAATTTTTCTACGCGGCATGTTATGCTAATCTATTCCAGCTTACGAAAAGGCCCCCAAATCACACGCCCCCCTAAATAAGCGGCCTTGTTGATTTTTACCTTCCCCCCCTCCAAAAAAAGAAAAAAAGGCCACTCGGCCAAAATTGGTTTTATTCGATTTTACACTCGCATTGCCACGCCAACGCCAGCACCCCGTGACGAATGCTCTAACAAATGTTACATCACGCAAGAAATTTAAGCACATAAACGTAACCCTATAGAGAATTGAACCTGGGTCTACTACAACACATCAAAAGGCGGATATCATAACCACTGCGCCATGACCCACGGGCGTCTGGTGATTGCAAACACGAGCTTATAAGTATTCTGCATGCTGTTGCGCGTCAAGCAGTAGTCTTAAATAACACATTCGGCGGCGAGTGGCTTTCTTTAGAGCACCGTTTTCTAATCGCTCTTCCAAAGAGGCATAATACTACGGTTTGCGGGAATTTAAGTACATTGGTACGAGCGGAAACCTTTCGTCATGCTGTGCGCCCGTTCCAACAGTATGATGCGCCGTGCGGGGATTTATTCCATCGAAGCAAACGGAATTGATAACAGTTATTCTGCCTTGTTACCAAAAGTATTCTTGGACATTGGCTGAAAGTGCCCCCAATGACAATGCTTGCAAACAACTAACACCTAAGGCGCTCTGTCGTAATGAAATAAGAGCTGTCTCGTCACGAGTGGCAAGTATACCAAGCATGAAATGGTGTACTGAATTTTTCCTGCTCGTTGTAGCTGTTCTGACGGTTAGGTTACATTCCTTGACCTTTGTTTTTGTAATAGGGGGGCGATACTAAATTACGCGTGTGGTAATGTAATGAACAAATATTAAATCCCTCACCCTAAATAACAATGTGCCGCAACGCCTGCAGCATTCCTGTGTTGACGCCCAGGTAAAGAGCCGTCGGACGGCCTTCTAGATACTGCTGTTTTTGATGAAGCGCGAGCACACAAAGAATACCTTGGCGTGTTCTCGCGCAGACCGGATAAGAGCTCGGCGTGTAACTTGTAACGCCCTGCATTTCCAAGAAATGCAAGCTTCGCGGCAGTTCCACCTTTAATCATTATAATATCGTAAATTAAGTTCATTGGTCAAACAAAATATTGACAAACTAGAAATTAAGAAAAATAATAAAAACATGACGGACAATGGCGTACCGTATTACGCCCTACATTTCCACAATAATGCGGATTTAGCGGAAATTCCACTTGTAATCGTTATCATAGCGTAGATGGAGATAATTGGCCTAAGAGAATTTTGAAAAACTAAAGAACAAGAAAAAATTTCAAAAATACAGAAAATGCCGAACCGTGTAACGCCCTTCATTTAAAAAATGCATATTTGGCGCAAGTAACACTTGCGATCGTTATAATAGGGTAAATGGAGATAATTGGACGAACATGACTTAAAAAAACCAAGAAAATTGGCTCTTAAAGACTTCTACTCAGGAGAAGCGCCCTAAGAATGCTGCGAATTAGTTTACAATTCTCTGAATTTATGCAATTTTTTTAAATGACCTCTTTTCATTCGCGCTTGCGTTATTAACGAGTTATATTATTGTACGCGAAAGTTCAAGGTAGCAGTTCAGCATTTTCAACATTTTCAAGGCAGTTCACCAAAACCATAGCACTTGGGCATGAACGCACCCTTGTGCATGGGAAGTTTAGACCATATAAAACAATGCCACAAATAAATGTGTTGCAATGGCTGCAATTGCACTAACACATTTGTAATTTGTGCACTTCCGGAACATCTTCATGACGTCAGTTTTCATACAATTAGGTTTTATCTTTATAATATCACAGTGTTTTGCCACTTGAATTATCAGGCCTCCATGCACATACCACAAAATAAAACAAAACTCCCTATATTTATAAGGCCATGTTGCAAGGCAAAGCTATATAAGCAAGTATCTGTATACCTTAAACCTATCTGGATCTTGAAGTGATAGTCTGCTTATACAAGCTTGGGACACGAACAGAGAACTGAGTTGGGTATGTAAATGTTAAGTATTTTGTCATTCTCGAATTCATGAGCATGCACAACTTGGAGATGAAAATTACATAAATGACACCATGTCGAAGAAATGATGTTTTCTTTTTATTTGATATCTAAAATACTATTGTGAACACAAAAGATTTATACTGAAATAACAAATACAAATATTAGCAGATTGTTCTTATGGACCACACAAATGAAAATCTTTTCTGTGAAAGAGCAAATAACGACCTGTCAAGATAAAATTATTCTTTTCATTTATTTAATTTTCAGCAGCTTGATGCTTACAAAACAGCTAGGGAGAAAACTCGTCTTTTTTGCGGGCTACTGACTCTATAACGCCCAATGTTTGGCCTAAAGCTGACGGGTATCTCATGTCCTTAATGTATTATATTACAAAACCAAAAAAAAAGTACATTCCCCGGGCTTAAATTATGGCCCAGGTACACCACTTCCGATAATGTGGCTGGCCTTCGTAGAATCGCCCCAAGCAATCTTTGGCCCGGGAGCTGTATGCTTCTGGAAGTTGGTCACACTGGAAGGGAAACAGCCGTTGTAAACATTTCAAAAACGTTGAGTCACGGGTAGCAATCTGTTGTTGTGGTACTGCGTGAAGAAAAGAAACGGCAGGTGAAAAAGTGACCAGGTACAAAAAGGTGGCGTTATTTATCGGCGGTATAACAGTATAGCCTGAAGGGGCGCAGCAGAAGAATCACCAACGCGTTAGCAGATATGTAAAAATGTCATAAATCAGGCAAGTGCATCGCTGTAGTTTAGGCAATTATTTCTTTATTACTGCTTGTAGATTGAAACGCTCTCCAAAAGGATGTTTTCTTTATATACATACGAAGGCCGAACGCTTTTTCAGTGCAAAGGCGTTGCCACAATTTTATTTGACGCCGACACGTCAATTGGACGTCGTAAAGAAACTCTGTTCACTTTTACATGCGGATGGTAATGTGCTCTAGTTTCTTTTTATGAAACAATTTACACCAATGATATGGCGCAAAACATTTTGTTAAAGATTGAACAAAATTGCTAGCAATATCTTTTCTAACGCATAGGTAAACTGCGCGCACCGAGCAACAGCAAGCGCACCTGTAACAACATTAGAAGAGGTCGCTTCGAGCGACCTCCACGCCGGCGACGCGCGGCGTTTGCGCTGCCAATGCTATCATGTTTCTGCAAACCGCGAGTTGACACTCCAGACAGACGACAGCCGTGGCGAACACAACAAGACGGGGGCTGATGTTACTCATGAATGTTGCTTCATGAATGTTGCTTAATGTGAAAACTTTACCAGTTAAACGCACCGTAATGAAGTTTATAAATCGGCACAGAAACCAGACTACTCAATGCGCCACAAAAGTCACTAGCCGAAACGACGACGCGAAAACCTAGTTACGAAAAAACGTCGTCTAACGTTTTGCTACGCCTACCAAAAATGACTAGCAGTGGCTAGGGAATATTGAAAAATACAAAATTCAAACTGGGTTTATGTGCTTTGACCTACCTGGACATGCAATGAAACGCGGGCAAAAATGCAATTTCTTTGTGACACCACGGTACTCATTACGGCAACGGAAGTACAGTCGTGGACAATTCAACTACGAACCGAGGAGCGCATGGCTGAAGATACCGGTGCCGTCACCTCCTGGCAGCGGCCGTGGAAAACGCACGGACATGCGCAGTTGAGATGTGTGCGAGGCTTTGTGTCCCACTGCGATATGCCACCCTCTCTTCGCTCGCATGCTTGCCTTGTCGGCACGCCGCAAGAGCGCTGCAAGCACTGAAAGTACCAGCGCTGCTGCAGCTGAAGGTGTTGGTCGCGTAGAGAGAAATGCGGCGCGTATTTGCTTGCAGCTGCGGCCAGTGCTTGCGTGGGAAACGTGTGCTCGCTCTCGTAAGGCATGCTGTTGAGCTCATCATGCTGCCTTGGAGAAAAAAAGTGCACAGATATGAAGCCAAAATAAATGCATGCCGCCTAACTTCTGATCGCGCTGCATTGTTTTGAGTTTGTGGTGCAGTGGCTCGGGAATCGAACAATGAACTGGCCACAAAAATGCGCCTTTGTTTAAGGGAGTCATGGCTGAGTCACTTCGCGGAGTCGCGGAGTTGGTGCTAGTAGCAAACAATAAATATACCATCAGAATTCATGTCCAATTATGTGAAATAACTACAAGCATTGTTTGGTCCGGGAAAACTACTAGCAGAATTCTAATATTTAAAAAATTAGGAAGAGAAGCAGGTCTAACCATTCTCTAGGCAAGTTGCCCTTGCGCAACAATTTCGGCGGCTTGCTTTTCTCGTATTTTTTTTTGGCAAGCCCCTCAGTACTTTTAGAAATATGCGGAGCGGGTAGCAGTGAGCCTGGTTTAGGAGTCACCCAAATGTCCATCGTTATTTGCTCCAGTTACTAAACCCCGCATGCAAAGCTATGTCGGCAATGTGACGCTGGCACACACGGCAAGCAGGCGCTAATGAGAGCCGAGCATACAGTGGCAGCGGATAGGATCTTACGCCGCACCACTAACAATTTTATCAGCGCTCTTGTCGCATTGCAAGAAGGCAAGGATGCGAGCGAGCAGGGGGCAACACATCGCAGTGGGACACGCAGCCTCGCTGCCGACATCTCAAATGCGGATATCCAAGCATTTTTCGAATGCCGCGGCCAGGTGACGGTACCAGTATCTTCGGCCATCCGCTCTGCGGTTCGTATTTGAGTCGTCCATGACTGTACATACCTCACATGTGCCAGTGTTTACATTTTAGATGCAACGCATCTCTTGCTCGCCCCTCTGTCCTTCCTGCGTCTGTTCGGTCGTTGTCCGCACAGCTGCGCCTCTCCTCCTCTCTTCTCTCCGATAGCGAACACTCTCTCCCAAACAGCTGCGGGTTGGCGCAGTGCGCTCTCACTCCGTTGCTAGGCGCCGGTGGGCAGGCGCTGCGCATGTGCAGTCCTCTCTCTCTCCGCGCTCTCCTCTCCTTCGGGCGCTGTGAATATTGGCCTCGAGGACATACCGTGGCGCCACCTACGAGTGACGTCACTTGTAGGACGCCGAATCGTGTTGTCGTCTGCTACAACACATTTCCCGTGCGTATGCGGAAGCGTGTTTTCTTCTTGTGGCCACCGTCTTGTGGCCACCGTCCTTGTGGATTTGATGCAAATTACCAAAAAAGTTGTCTGTAAACCAAATATTCCAGGCCACCAATCAGCGACTCGCTTGTTCCCGGCGATACCGCCGCGTTTAGGTAGTTGCTACCATCGCGACCCACAGCTCTTACATACGCAGCCAGCTAACTCCAAGGACGATGCAGCTGATGCCGAGAAAAGGACGCTGTAAATTCATTATAAAATACTTGTGACGGGACATGTGTGTGCAAGCAAACACCTTGTAACAGCGACGAAACGCGTCGCTCACTTATGAATCTCTGCTGGTATTGCCTGGTAAATGAATGACTACGTGAGAACGGTGATCAGATTGCTTCGCCGCACATGCTTAAAAGTATTGTTATGGTCAGCAGTTTGGCTTAATCAGTGCCTATTTCCCCTACGATGTTTTTATAGTCATGCTCGGATTTGATTAACGATCACTGCCGTAGCCTGTACTCTGCACGGATGATGTTTACTTTTGGCGACAACTTGTCCGCAATGTATGAACGTATGAACGCGAGTTTTTAACGCCTGCGAGCGGGTTTGTACAAGGCTATATTTAGTTTTCATTACGTGCTCGGCGTGGTCATTTATAATTGCCGCGTGTTTTGTATCTTTACAGTGAGCCGGCCTTTCTCAAGCATCAATTTCGAAACTCACGACTGCTCACAGAAGGCGAGGCTGCGTACGAGGCGAAACACGTCGTTAATGATTTCGGGTAATGGGAGATTTAGAATAGGAGAACCGAGCGTTGGGGGCCCCCAAGGAGCTAGAGGAACCCAAATGCAACCCGCGCGTGCGCGACGGGAGGGCCTTCCCCAACAGCTCGCAGCCGGCTTCGGATGCACGTATTGGATGTTGGGAACTTTAGGCTTGGCGTCGCAGCAGATATTTCATCGCCGTTAGAGTTTCGAGTGACAGTCCCTAACAGAACGTTTCACCGTGCTGGGAACTCTGTAAGCGCGGTCATTTCCGTTGAAGCGATCGACGATCAAGATACCTGCACGGCCTCGGCCGATTCTTGCGGGCAAGCATAGCCATCCTTCGACCGCTCGCCGCACCGTGCGTGAACGGGCCGGCGCGGCCCGGACCGACCTACGCGGCCGGTCGGCGTAAATCGCGGCAGATACATGAGCATCGCTTTGAAAACCACAGCTGATGACACTACCTATCATAATTTTTCATCACACTAACGCTCAATTTCACCAAGCTGGAACTTATTTTCCACGACTTGTGCGATTTGAAAAAGCGGCGACAAGTTGTTGCTGCCACGACCTGCGTCGGTTCGAGCCGCACCGTCGGCCGTGCGGCCAGGCACGGCGGGTGCATGTGCTTCTGCGAGCAGTTAACGCTTCACGATTTCCTGCTTTATACATTTCTTGCAAACAAGGGAAATCTAGAAACTTCACTCGGCGATCGTCGTAGTCCACATTGTTGATCGGGGAAACAAGCCGCTGCTTACGCTTCGGTCGCATACGTAATACACCACCACGCTCATGGTGTTTGCGGATAATCTACCACAGTTGATACGGTTATAAAGTCTCCATGAGGCCGAACTGCGCTTGACGCACTGAGAATTAACTTCAAACGAAGGAAATTAACACGAAAATACTTTTAGAATGCGCTTTCTAAGCGAAGTGTCACGCGCTGCAAGCTAACTACGCAGCAAGATAGGAACGGTGATCCTACAAGTGACGTCAAAACGATCGGAGCGCCGGCCCCTCCAGTGGTGGGCCTCGCGGCCAATAAAGCTGGCATGCGGCGCTCCGGCGGTCTCAGTCGACGGTCATCCGCATTACGCTTGCACTCTCTCGCAGTACTCGACGATTGCTTGATGCAATCGTCGAGCCCCTAACTGTGCACTTTATGGCCCACAGGGCACTCATTCTGGTCTGCAATAAAGACCGTACCTGAGCATACGTGTACTGCATGTGCATTGCATGGTGAAAATGGAAAATTACGCCCACCTCCCCTTCGCGTGTGAATCCCTCCTTTAAGCGTAATCAATACGATGGAAAACGCCAATGGAACCCCCCATGAGATGCGTTGCATCACACCAGGTTTCCCGCGAGGGGAGGTGGGCGTAATGTTTCGCCTGGATCCCAAAACGACCGCCGCACTGGGAAACCGAATCCTCTCTATAAAGCACGTAAAATTTACCTTACGGGCCCGGGTATCGGAGAACGCTTGTGGCGCGAACTTCTTACGACGACGAAAAAGGCATAATTTCGTCGCCCTTACTAGTTGTCTGCAAACACTAATTCTTACAGTCTACGCCCCTTCACCTATTAAAAAAGAACAAGAAATCCAGGGTCTTACCTATCCCTTCGTGTTCAACCGGGCTAAGCCCGCAATACACACACCAGCCGGCTTGACATGCACCCGCTTCTTGGCTTGCGTTCCCGGTGGCCCTAATAAACCCATCGCATTCGCTGTTGATTCCACTGTTACACCGACCTCAAAGGACACATTTGATGTCAGCGGAAGCGAACGCGGTCAAGAAAGTGTGTACGCTAGGATCTAAGTATGAACTACACAGAGAAAGAGTCAAAGCGCGGGCCCCCACTTGCTCCGGGCTGAAATTCCTTGCACGTGCGCGATAGAGACAAATCACCGGACCAAAACTCGCCGCGCGCGAACTTTTTCAACTCCTGCTGCGCATGTGCGCGCAAGATGTTTTCGAATATTTTTCGGCTTTTGCCGTGTCGTCGGGCGCGCGTCGTCGGCCACCGCAAAAGAAGCTCGCGGGCCATTGTGTGAGGAGGAATACGCGCATGCGCCGCAAACCACACATATCGCTCGGAGCTTCACGATTGCCCCCCTTTTTTATTTTATTCCTGGCGTCAGGCTGTGTGCCAGTTTATAGCCGTCACACGGGCCGTTGGCGCAGCATATAATCGTGCTGCAACCACCTGAGGTTTTGCTACGGAAAAAAAAGTCTGTCAGGGCCTCTTATACCACGGTATTGAGGCTGCCAACAGGCATATATATAGGACGCCATCCGGGACGCGAATAAGAGTCTAGTTCAGAGCACAGCTGCCTTGCCCTAGACCTGACTAGTGCCTTCACAACCGCGAAAGGCAGAAGCAACACTTTCGAGGGCTTTCTCGACGTAGTTACCTCGCGATAACACCGCGAAACCACCTTCTTTGTGTATTCTTTCCGTCCCGTGTGTCTCTGCTGCGCTACATTTGATCACTATATATTACCAACTAGCCCCGTCTACAGCTTTACTTATGATACTGGATGCGTCAGACAATAAATTAAAGAATTCGTGAAAAAGGGTTAGTCTACCGGCCTTGCGTCGCAGTTCTAGGTTCTGAAGTTGGGGCTTGGTTTTTTCAGATTAGTGACACTTGAGTGACGTGAATATTCAGAGTAAATAAACCTTGCTGCCCTATTCTGAATAGGTTCCAAGATGTTAGATGATTAGATTGGTGCGAGTCCCAGACGGTGCAAGCGTTTTCTGGTTTCGGGTGTACTAATGTTAGGTAAGCTAAACGTTTTGCAGGAGAAGGGGCAAGGCGTAAGTTTCGTCTGAGGTAGCCAAACTTTATTTGCTTCGTTAGAGATATTCATTATGTGGGGTGTTCAATTAAGATCGGGTTTATACCTAAATGTTTATACCTAAATACCAAAGGGACTTCACGGGGGATAACTTAGAGCCGAAAATAAAGGTTGTTCGAGCCGGGTAATATATCCTACGATGAAAAGAAACGACGGACGTTTTGGTAATATTTAGAGTCATTAGCCAATTTCTGCATCATGTTTCAATTGTAATATATGATTTTGGAGAATGCAAGAGTCATTAGGGTCATTAATTGGGCGATAAATGACGCAGTCTTCTGCGAATAAACTAATACTTGACGATGTATTATTAGGCAGGTCGTTTATAAAAATTAATTAAGAACAGGAGGACACCGAGGACCGTTTCCTGGGGCACACCTGAGACTTCTTGACAGCGGGATGATGATGCCTGGTTGGCATAAACGAACTGTTCACGGTTTCACAGAAAATTTTGGATCCAGTTTTAAATGGCAGGGTCAAGGTTTAAGCGCGAATGTTTTCGAAAGATGCGTTTATGGGGTTTCTTAACCAAAGCTTTTTCGAAGTCTAAAAGGAGAGCGTCTACATGATTATTGTGATCAAGACATGAGCTGATATTGCAAAAAGAGCGAGTTGTGTTACATGAGAGGCCTTTCTGAAACCCGTGCTGACTCTGGTGGAAAAATATTTACAGACGAAATAAATTTGACGGTGTGAGAGCAGATAATACGTTCAGTTAGTTTACAACATATGCATACTAGTGATATTGGACAGTAGCTGGAAGGTGAGGATGACGGACCTTTCTTGGGTATTAAAATGATCTTGCCAACCTTCCAGTCTCGTGGCAGCACTCCAGATGACCGTGATTGCTGAAAGATATGAGTCAATATAACAGCATAAAACTGTTTGGTGTTTTTGAGAACTTTAGAATTTATACAGCCGATTTAAGCTGATGACATCACTTTTAATGACTCCATCACTTTAATGATACCGTGAGGTTCGAAGATGGCGTTAGGCATAACATAGAAAATCATTGGGGGAAGCACAAGGAAATATATCTTCGGGTTCATCGGTAAAGGCAGAACAAATTGTAGAATTTAGTGTTTCTGCGACATAGGACTCCAGGATTGTAACATTTTGTTGATCGCATAACGAGATAGGTTTCGAATGAGTTGGGTTAATGGCCTTCCAGAACTGTTTGGGGGTTAGTGCGTATCATGCCTGGGAGGGTAGACGAGAAGAACGTTCGCTTAGCATTTGAAATCATGGCTCCATAAATTTTTTTTAATATTGCGATATTTTTCCCATGCTTGCCTGGATTTCGATGCCTTAGCCGAGCAGAAATGCCTATTCGTTTTGTTGTTAAGGCGTTTTAACGTGTTTTAGTATCATAGAGAAATAGTTCGTTATCTAATGGTGATGGTAGGAATATAGGTGTTTATTAATTGTTGCATTTTGTCTTTAAAGAGCTCCCAGTTTTCGTCAACAGAACGTTTTCAAAAATCTGTGAGCAACCAATCGCAGAAAGAGGGAAGTTCGTTATTCATGCATTCAATATCGGCTTTTTCATATAGGGTTATTCTTTTGTTCATTTTCGGGAGGTTCGGCAAGTTGTATTGGAAACTGGCATAAATGACTCCGGGATCGCTTAGGCTGGTTAGATTTCAAACAGACGAAATTTTATCAGGTTCGGATGTTAGGAGTAAATCTAGCAGGCTTGTTGAATTATGGGTTGTTCGTGTAGGGAATGTTATCATTTGGGATAAATTGAACGTTAGGCAGGTATCTACAAAGTAACTTTCAAAATTACGTGTTGAGTCGTTAAAGCTAAGTTTGGCCAAGTTATTAAGGGGAAGTTGAAGTCTCCGAGTAGCAGGAGAGGGGAGCGATACGAATCTGAAGTTGCCAGTTGAAAAGCATCACGGCAGTTGCCAATAAAAGAGGGATTGTAGTCAGAGGAGCGGTAGCAGACGCCAATTGTAATGGCTGGAACGGCAGCTTTGCAGCGGATGAAGATAATTTCAAGGCAGGAAGGCATGTCGACCGCGCAGAATTCCAAACTGTGGTGAGCAGCGATCGAGGCCTCAGCTCACCCCCCCCCCCCCCCCGTTTGATTTGGCGATCACAACGAAAAATATCAAAATAAGTAAATATAGGAAGCAACTCTGATTCGGAGATAGATTAATTCAACCATGTTTCGGTTAGTACGACTAATTTACATTCAGTAACCTAGATGAGACTGTACGGAACAGCAGGGGACTGTGCAGGGAATTGTGCAGGGTTTAATAGGAGTATGGGACATGCACGAAAACAAGGTACAGTACGATGCTACGGACCTATTCAGTGTCTGAACGTTTCGTAAACGTGCATGAGTTATTATGTCTGTTCGAGCCTCACAACGTATGTAAGAGTTATTTAAACATTTGTATGCTACAAAGCCTCGAGAAACGCTTCCTAGGCAGCTCGTGATGACGAGAAAGTTTGCACTAAAAAGAAGAGAAAAAATTGATGGTGCAATGGCTTCAGATGTGTAAATAGGTTGGTGCGTGTAGAACTGTGTGTGGGCTGCTTTCGTTTCTTTGAGAAAAGCATCTTCTGACGGTAGTAGGTAGTAGGAATCTGGCGGTAGTAGTAGGTAGTAGGATATGGGCAGCAGCGGCAGCGAAAAGTGGACGCATTTCTGATCGCGCATTCTTCATATTGCAGTTATTCTTGGTTTCGGGAAACACGGACCGTTAAATTGCTGTTTGCATCGACGTCACCCTCGCCGAGAACCATAGAAACTGCCACGCCCCCTGGAAATACGCTAAGCCCAGTTCATCCCAAGAGGACCGCTGCCTCCGTTCTGCTATAAACGTCTGCACCTACGAGCCTACCGACATATGGGCAGCAGTGGCAGCAATAAGTGGACGCATCTCTAATCGCGCAATCTTCATATTGCAGGTGTGTTATTCTCTATTGAACTTAAATGAACTCAATTGCCTAGTACTAACGCTGCCCTGCTGCCCATAGCTGTTTAGAATGAGTACCATGGACGTTGACACCAGCTGCTTTGATTGCGATCAACCAATACCTGCGAGTGATGATTTACTTGTTTGTAGTGAATGCCTTTGTTGTTTTTATTTGGGAGACTGTGCGGGCATCTCGGAGAGAACATACAAGTCACGAAGCGACGCTATACAGAAGTAGTGGCGCTGCCCGTTTTGCAGGGGAGTTAAACAGAAAAATGTACAGGCGCCAACTGTTATCTTCGTAGCAGAACTTGAGCAGACAGTAAAAAGCTTGAAAGAAACTGTTACTGGTGCAGAAATAAAAAGCCTGAAAGAGTGAGTTCAGCGTGTCGCAGCTGATTCCAGACCAGAGAAAATCGCAGAGATAAACACGACGTAAATGAGCTCGAATGGCAAAACAGGAAGCTAAACCTCGAGTTCAATGGTATACCCGATACCGGCAAAGAAGACTTGGTCAGTAAAATAAACGAAATCGCCGCGCAACTCGAGGTCCCCGAACTCAGTGACAGTGACGTCACTGCTGCTCACCGTTTGCCTTCAAAGCCGGACAAGATACCAGCTATCATTGTCCGCTTTGCCAGGCAATCTGTCAGAGGCGATTGGTACGACGCCCATAAAAAATTAAGGGAAGCGAAGTCACTTGTGTACATTCAGGAAAATCTAACGAAAGTCGGACTCTTCTATGGGAAAATAAACAATGGGCCCGCGAAAACCACTTCCGCTTTGTTTGGCACAGGAAAGGAAAGATTCTAGTCAGACGACAAGAAGGCGACGGTGCTATCGTCATCAAGTCCAAAGCTGACCTCACAGCGGTTGCCTCAGTGAGGCTGCTTACCTTGCATATTTATAAGCAATGTGCAACCCACAGAATGATTTGCGACTGCACCTAGGAAACGAGTATCTGTCTGGTGTAAAATTTGTCACGTAAATGCTCTATCCGTGAAAAACACACATGTAGTTTTCGGAAGCGTTTTTTTAATAACTTTGCATTCGAATTTGATCTGATAATGCTATCAGAAACTTTGTTCACAGATGAAAATGTTTTCAAAATGTTCCCACTAAAATGTTTTTTTATCTAAATCGGCAATCTCGCCGCGGAGGTGGAGTGTCTATCTTAGTGATAAATACGCACCAGTGTGAAATGCTACACCATTTGTGTTCGTAAACAGTTATTTTGAAATACTAAAAATGCCATCTCACTAGTATACCGCCCTTCCAATAGAAACTGTCATACCTTCATTGATTACCTTGAAACTTTTTCCTCTACATCAATAGAAACAAACTTCATGTAGTCTGCGGTGGGGATTACAATATAGATCTTCTCACTAAAAGTTTCGGTCTAATAACGTTATCAATCTGCCAACAAGAAGAGCTACTAGCTCTTCAACGCTTGTTGATTTTTTTATCGTCACCAGCAATATTGGAACGTAAAGGCACGAGTAATAGCTCATGAGTTAAGTGACCATTGTCCTATATATGTTGCCCTCCGGCAGCATCAAACACAACCTAAACCTATAATTTTACTATAATTAATACTAAGGACTTGCTTCGTTTTTTTGACGAGCTTTTGTCCAGACCGTGGACAGAAGTATTCAATAACAACAATGCACATGAAGCTTTTAATGCTTTTCTTAACCAGTTCAAGTCAATTTACAACATCAGCTTTCCGTTTGAACCACTCAAACGGCCTCGAAAAATCAGAAAGCCATAAATTATACAAGATTTACTTAAAAAAATGAAAACAAAAACACTATGTACCAAAAAGTTTTTTCACAGCGTGACCCCAGCTTACTCAGAGAATTAAAAACCTTTCGTAATCGTCCCAATAAGGAGATATTCCACGCCAAAACAAGAAATTTTCATAGCGTCTTCACAGAATCGTACAACAACACAGCGGTCCTTTTAAAAAGATTACCATTGTTATACGCACTCAAAAGATTATAGTCCAAATACAGAGCTCACAATTAACGACAATAAAATTGGGGGCACTGAATTATCCAATGCCTTCAATGAGTTCCTCGTAGATTTGCACCCGCCCTCTCTCACCGGGGACTATCAAAAATACTTGTAAACAACTTGCACTAGCACCATATATTTAAGTCCTGTTTCGGAGTCTGAAGTTATCTGGACTCTTATGCACTTGAAAAACAGACATTGCTCTGACGTTTTGGGGTTTCAGATTCACCACCTGAAATTTGTTGCTGATGGTATAACACCGCCGCTATCCCACTTATTTAATCTCGGTATTTTCAATGAAACTTCCCAACTGAGCTACAAAGAGCTAAAGTGACTGTCATACACAAAAGGGAAACCGCAATGCACTATTGAATTATAGGCCAATTTCTATATCGCCAATTTTTTCTAAAGCACTTGAAAATCTCATTCACACGCGTTTTACAGCCTTTACCGAGAAACGCAATTTATTAAAAGAATCTCAATATGGGTTCCGAAAAGGTAATTCCAGCGATATTGCTCTTTTAGACCAAGAAGAATTTATAATCAACAATATTGAACAGAAAGAAATTGTGCTGGGAATCTTCATCGACTTCTCAAAAGCGTTTGATTTACTTAACCGTACGTTGCTCTTACAGAAATTACAATGTTACAGAATCCTTGGGACAGCACTTGAAATCATGACGGAACATTGCGCTCACCGTAACCAATATGTAACAATCAATAACCGTGCATCATTAACTAAGCCGGCACTGTATGAAATCCTTCAGGGACGCATACTGGGGACTTATCTATTTAACATATATATCAACGATATAGTGCAAATCGATCAGTCAGTGAAATTTGGTATCTAAGTAGACGACACCAGCTTATTTCTCACTGATAGTGATTGCAAAAAACTGTTTGAGCGAGGCAACAAAATTTTGGTAAAAGTAGCTGTGCGGTCCTCCGCAAATGGCCTACGTATAAATACAGAAAAAAAGCGGTAATTTCTAGGGTGAAAGCCAAGGGCATAACACCCGATGCACTCTTTATGAACGGGAGTAGAATCAAGGTAGTAGACAGGATCAAAACGCTAGGTGTAACTTTATCTGAACATTTGCTTTGGGATTTCCAGATTGATCATGTAATGACAAAGCTAGCCCTTACCGTTGGCATTTTCTATCGAAGTCGGGACTTGCTTCCTACCAAAAACAAGCTTCTATTATTATAATTCACTGTTCTAGTCTTACATATGTGTTTTGTTCCTCGTATGGGGCACCAGAACTTCTTCAAACATTGCCAAACTCGCACGCCTTCAAAATAAATCAGTTCGCATAATTTCAAATTCCCCTTTCGACAGTTCATCCGGTCCTCTCCTTAAAAAAGTCAACCTAATTAGTGTAGACAATATTTATGATTACAGCCTGAGTACGGCTTTAAAAAGTGAGGCAAAGCGTAGCGAGAAATTTCTTCTAGTTTTGCGCAATTAATTCTCAATGTACCTGTGTACAACACTAGACATACTGAACATTGAACAAGTCGCTGTTGCCGAACCAACTATGGCAATCAAATGTTGTCACACACTCACCCCAAACTTCTAAATCAATTTATTGAACGTGGTGTTGACTGTCCCATTCCTGTTTATTTAGCGACGTTTGTTGTAACAACATCTTATTATTAATATTTTACCGAATGTTACAGGAAAACACTGCCTTATTGAAATTGCACTGTAATAATTATACGCAAACCCTGCAGGATGTATACCGCCAGACTTCCCATACACCCGTACGGGGTGAGAGCTCGTGAAGCTGTCCACAGCAACGTCTTCTCTCGCCTCGTAATGTCTTATAAAGAACATAAAATAAACATCTATTCTATTTTATTCAATTTTATTGAAGCCATGCGCATTATGATCACAAAGTGCGCTGAACCAACGTGCGCTAAGCGCCCAATAAATTCAATATTTCTTTGAGCTCTTTTAGATGCTAAGCATCTCATGCTCGGGGCTGTCTCCTTAATTTCAATAGTTCTTTGAGCTCTTTTAGATGCGAAGCATCTCATGCACGGGGCTGTGTCCCTCCCCCCCTTGTTGTCGTTGTTGTCCGCCGTCCGCACTCTACTTGCGCATGCACATCTCTTCAGCTCCGTCATTGTTTGGCCTGACGCCAGCGCAGTCCACTATAAAATGAAATAGTTAGGCGGTGCCCGGTTTCGATCCCACAACTCTCTGGCCGCAACGGGAGGTACGTGGTGCTCTTCCCTCTGTGCTAGAAACTGAGACGGCAGCATGTGCTACGAACGCGCCTTATGTCCTTCACTCATGGAAACTACGTCAAGAAGCTACTGATATAACGAATGCACGCGAATCTGAACGTCAACGGAAACACGAACTGAAAACTTTAGAGGAGGATGTTGAACTTCCCGTGGGAAGCTGTGGCGGGAAGCGCCACGCGCCTTGCAGCTCAACCAGAGAAGAGGACGAAGAGGACTGGCAGCGGGGTAGGAGCGTGAGCACGCAATAAAGAAAGACGAAAACCAGGAGGTGTTCGATCAGGTAACGCGGGTGTCGGTCTCTTCGCCGTTTGTACATTTCTCTACATTTCTCTACATTTCTCTGTCTCCTCATGGGTGTTCACACTATGTTCCCATTCGTGCTCCGATAAATGAAACAACATAACGGAAACACAATGGAACAAAGACGGAGCCCCCATGATGCTTCGCATCCTCCTCATAGTTCCCCACGGGAAGATGGTGTAATTTTTTATGTGCGGATCATTCGTATTCTGGGCTGTACAAATGAAAATACATAGAAATGTACCTGGAGTCTGATTGTATGACTGATTGGAAATTTTTGTCCGAACGTGGACAGCGTCAAGGTTGAAACTACGGAGCAATCTGAAAGGGACAGACTGCTTTTTCGCAACTGTTACACCAGCAGAGGCCGATCCCAAATGATGCTTCTTTTATAAACATGTACAAAAAGAACTGCGGAATATTGCAGTTTAAATTTTGTGTTTAGGCCGATAACACTCGCTCGCCTTTGACGAAAGATATTTTACACATTATTGAAGAGCTCCTGTGTCTTGTAGTGTGCGTTGTTGAATTTTCAGAATTTTAGTTAATTAAAGGTTGGCTTTGTGCGGGTTGTTTTGTAACGTGAGCATCGCTCACGCTATAATTTGGTAAACCGCAAACAACAGTGGCGTTTCCTTGCTATCTGTTGCTTGAAAATATAAACATTATCCTAGACTGGAAGCCCATTGGAACCTGCAAATAAAATGCCTAAAGGCTGGGCGTGGGGAAACACCTGTAATCAAAACTTTTTGCTGCCTGTAAGAGGGAGTGTCTAAAGCCTGAGGTACCTATTGTGCTTGCGATGGCCAGGCGGCAGCTCTAACATTGACTTTTTAGCGGTAATGCATTGAAATGGTACCCACAATAGAAATTATACAGGGTCCCTGATAGAGTTTTTTGAACTTTTTTCGAAATCATAAATGCTTTCAGAATTGTCAACCAGCACATCCGATACTTAGGTTGCGGAGTCATTAGGTACGTCAGCCAAAACTTGAGACTCTATGGCCAAGAGGTAACTTAGAAACTTGCGCAAGCGTTAATTCTCTGGGTCTTGGTCTTGGATTTCATTTACGTGATTACTCTGGTGAAGCCGCCATTAACCGGCTTTTTTTCAGTTGCAGCGATAAACCCATTCAATTTCCGCTTCAAAAAAAAGCCCCAAAACCAAACCAGAAACGGAAGGCGTATCTGCGTCGTCGAAGTTCCACTACGTACTGGTGATAACTATAGCATACGTAGTGCATCCACTCGCGAGGGAAAGAGTGAAAGCATTAATTGGAAGTGGTGCATAGTCTTTTTATTCTTAAGGCCAGGGTAGGGTATTTTTATGCCGGAGTATTGGCTAACATACCCACTGAAGTTCATTGGGCGGTAAAAATGACAGCCATCGTATGAAGGTTACCTTTCTGAATACGTTTGTCTTGATGATGGCTTGCTGTAGGCGGTCAATTAAGCGATGATGATATCATCAACGATGCCCTTGTTACCACGTACCAGGCGTCCATTGAAAGGGACCCGTGCGATGTCGTACTCAGGGCGGGTCGTAGAGTAGATGCTGCGGATGCTCGGGCTACTCTCGAAAAACGCCGTGATTATGCTTCAGGCAATATTCCTACTGTGCCCAAATTTTCCCACAATCTAAATATCGTGTATACCGCCGAGATGTCCGCCAAACGACAAACTGGCCACACCGACTTAGCAAAAAGGCCACTGCAACACCCTGCTTGACTATTTTGGAGTGGTCGGGAGCAAAGCTAAGAAATGGCTTCCCTGAACGTTGTGAAGACATCCCAATATATGATAGTTTTCAAACGTGAGTAGTACGTCAAGGCATTGCAAGCTGTTCCCAATGGGAACCTAAGAGGTGAATTTAATCCATTCACTCGGGTGCAGAAAGCATCCAATACGTTTTCTCTAACCATTGTTAAGTTGGGGCGAGTTATCAACTCCAAATATACATCTCCGTACCTAAAAACTTTGATGTCGAAATTTCCGATCTCCCTAATGAGTTCCTTATCCACAGAGGCCAGGAATATTTGCTTTAAGCAGGTGCTACCCTGGATCCAATGCAAACCTACTTTTTTGTAAATACCTTTTCCGTCAAAGCCTAAAACAGTGCTAAGTAAAACTCACCAGTAGTAAAAATGACTCTGTTGACTACAGGAAGTGTTAGAAAAGGCCACTTCGCCATTTTTTTGTTGTGATACATGTTTGGACGCTCTTCATCAACTAGGCATGGGGCATTGCATAGTAGAGTGCCTCTACGTCTGCGCGCGCTTAACCCCGAACATACTTTGGTGTTCACGACAGACAAGTAAGAAACCACTCCCTCCGAGCTGGTTATCAAGAAAGGGTCGTCTAAAAGAATGAATCCAACATGCATCGCCGGAAACCCTGCAACCATGAGCTGCCACATATGGCGCTCTAACACGATAGCTTGGGGATTATGCCCAGATTTTGTATTTTCGCAGACGAGAACACATCGAGCGCCGCGTCGTTTGGCTTCAGAACTTCACATGCCAAATCCCGCAAGTTATATTTCTTCAGCAGCTCTAACGCTCATTTTTTTTGTTTTTTCAGGAGTGAGCTTCACCGAATTGAAGCATATGTCTAGTGCTTGCAACACTTCGCTTAGAACATATCATCAGGAAGCACTACGAAATGGCCTTCCTTGCCAGATTGCACGACACGGGGGCTGTTTTCGAACAAGTGGCATGCAACGTCTCCAACTTTAGGTTTTGACTGTAGGGCTCTGCTTTAAATTGCACACAAAATCCACACATTCAACAATCCATCTCTCCACGTCTTTCTGTGGGGCACGCCTTGCGACGTCTCCGGTCAGGGCCAGTTTCACCACAGCGCTAAGGGAATGCTCGACACCGTAGTTGGGTTCTAATTTTAGGACATTTTGCTGTCGTTCCTACATTGCAGTTTAGTACAGCATGTTGTTGGGCTAGTTGGTGCCGCATCATGAAAGTGGAAAAAAACTGCGCGTAAAAGACAGGATCGTGACAAGTAGACAGGACTGCGCTTGTCCTGTCTACTTGTCACGGTCCTGTCTTTTACGCGCAGTTTTTTCCACTTTCATGCTACATTGCAGTGTAACCTGGAATGAACAACTTTCCTTCTGCAGCCATTTTCTTCTTTTTGCGTAGTAAGAATGGAGGAACACTGTTTTACAGTGCTTCTGTAATATAGTCAGCTTGTGCTGTCCACACACGGAACAGTTTGTAGGGCTTCTTTTCACCGCTGTTCCTCACACAAGCCACACGTAGACTGTCCTTGAAGTGCCCCTGTTGGTTCCAGTACTCCGGTTGAAGGGTATTTGATTTTTCTTCCGTGACCTTCGAAAGAAAGCAGCGAACCAGTCGCCATCTCTACTTCAACAGGAGTAACTTCAACCAGAGTCACTTCGACAGGA
Organism: Haemaphysalis longicornis; assembly: GCA_013339765.2. Taxonomy (NCBI): domain Eukaryota; kingdom Metazoa; phylum Arthropoda; class Arachnida; order Ixodida; family Ixodidae; genus Haemaphysalis; species Haemaphysalis longicornis. The sequence goes on along the minus strand of CM023455.1, from coordinate 12,813,679 downwards.
GTCTACACAGAGCGACGGCGGCGCACTCTTTTTCGAGCTCGCACCGCAATTTTCATGTTCAGCCGGTAAAAGGCTTGTCTATCACGGAGCGTTCGTACTCTCAGCCCTATCCTGCCTCGCCGGAGCGGGATTTGAATAAAACTACTGCGGAATTCTGAAGTCTCAGCCATTCGCTTTTGCCTCCGACATGTTTGGAACGAGTATGTTTCAGCAGTTTTCGGATGTAGCTGGTTGAAGTTGAAATCGCTGTTATAGACAAGCGTTTTACCGGCTGTACGTGACAATGACAGTGTATGACGATAATGCCTTTTGTTACGTATTTCGTCACCGATGAACTTGTGGCATGCTACGCGTAGCGTTGCCGAGAAAGTGACATATTGGAGTACAACTTGGGCATTTCAGTGATACTGTGTGAGTGGAAACAGTGGAGGTGGTCAGGATTTCCATTTCGTTACTACGTCTCTGACTCGCGTCAAGTAAATGGCAGTAAGGTGGTACGTGCATTTGTGAAGTACCAATAAAAGTTAATAAATGTTATGCCCAGCGCTTCCGTAATTTTGACTATCTGCTCTAAAGCTATCAAGGTCATAGTAGATCGTTTATTTGTCGTGTATGATGGCGACGGCGCGGATACGGCGGCTCACAGAAGGCGGTACCAGGGTGTGTTCAGATAACGACAGCCAAAGTGGTGCCATGACCATTTTTTGTTTGAGATGAAACTTTAATATTGTGTAGAGCACTGCATTCCCACCGTGGAACTGGCATTAGTTTAGTGAGTAACGACATAGTTGATTTATTAAAAAATTTTTTTAAAACGCGATCGGGTCGGGCTACTTTCCACATTGCTCGATGTGGCATTTTGGGGACCCGTAAAACGAAGCGAAATTTTTTACAAATTTTCATAATTTTTTAAACAAATATTTGCAAACTTTTCTGCTGGATTCATGAAAATTGAATTTGCAATATTTATATTTCTTGAGAAAATATTTCTCAAACTTAGTAGCGAGAGCAATGTCGTTCAAAAGTGGCACTTCTAAAAAAACATTTTTTTTCACATCACCCTAAAGTTAAGCTGTCTAGTTTTTTAACGTGTTTACGAGGGGCTGCTGAAAACCTCATACTCTTCTCAATGCTCTACAAAAAAATGTATGAAAATACCGCTTCGTGAAATGCGACAAAAAATGAAAATTTGGACAAAAGGTCCACCTTTCGACGTCATTTAAAAATCATGTATATCAATTTTTGCGATATTTACACAAAATGGCACTCAATTACTCAGTATTCTAGAAAGCTAAACATTTGTTGCATTATGTTTGTTCTAACTCGGAAAAATGAGGTCACATTCAACACATTTTTTTAATGTCCGATCAACGGTTGAGTAGCAGATCGCAGTGAAAAAAGACAAATAATTATGGCCGTTTTTTACATTTTAGAAAAATAAAGCGCCTGATACAAAGAAAACTGATCATGGTATTCATCATTACCCATTGTTCAACTTGTTAGTTGCGGTAGGTATGAAAATAATTGTGAGGTTTCTGAGCTTGTTTCTCCCACCAGAGTAAAGCTAACATTATTTTTCTTTATCGGATTGCCCTAGCTGTGTCATAAACCGATATGTTTTGTATCTGACGCTGCTCAATCGCACCTTATTGGTAATTTACCCCATTTATAAGCAAGTAACCTCGCTGCTGGCACTGAGAATATTTGACATGCGATCTTCATAGTAAAATGTGTAGTATTTCCGTTGTACCTGGTACATGCGAAGCGCCAACTGCAAAACAACTTCGTCTTCCCAACTGTCCGTCTTTCAGGCTCCCGGGGATAATGAATAGATGTGCTTCTTAAATATTTTGTTCTTAGCTGTTGGAAAGATAAACTTTTATCGCATTACAATATCTGCCAACCTTTACTTTGGACACTTCAAGGTTAAGGGGAAGGTGCAGCTTTCTAGTTCCAAGGCCCTTCAAAGAGTCGACAAACAGTGCCCAGAAGCTTTGCTTGTGCTGTAGGAATTACTTCCCGACGAAGGTAGAGGATACCATTGACCGCAGAGGCAAAAAAGTGTGTTCACGTGCGTTGCGATGTCGAGGAAGACTACGACTCTTTGCGGGAGCACAGTCTTGATTCGGCTCATGCATGCTTGGGGTTGGTCGAAATCAAGCGACTTCGTGAAGAGCATGCATGAATATGCGCTTTAATGTGTATAAATAACGGTGGTTCCACCCAATTTAAGAACAAATATCAGTTCCTCTAGGTGCGCAGAAGTGAATCTCGGGTCACTAGGGTGACAAAGTGGCTTTTCTCTGGAACCGGACATGACAAAAGTGCGTACGATGGCGTGGAGAGCCTTCTGAAGCATCAAGCTGCTGTGCATATTTTGCGTTGACCTTCAATCGAAGCCGCAAAAAGTACGAAATAGTTCGTGGACAGCATCCTGCAAAAGTGAATTTTGTCATGCTATATCTTGGCGAAGGTGATATCGCCACATTTGAGGATAACAAACAAGAGAAAAGCAGAAATGTTCCGCCGGCACTCGGAATCCCGTATCCTCCCGGAAATAGCGAACTCAAACAAAATAAATTCAAGGTACACAACATCGAACTCGGACTCGGAGAGGCAGCGACGGTTTTCACATCTGCGTGTCGACTCTTTGAAGGGCCTTGGAACTAGAAAGCTACACCTTCCCCTTAACCTTGAAGTGTCCAAAGTAAAGGTTGGCAGATATTGTAATGGGATAAAAGTTTATCTTTCCAACAGCTAAAAACAAAATATTTAAGAAGCACATCTATTCATTATCCCCTTGAGCCTGAAAGACGGACATTTGGGAAGACGAAGTTGTTTTGCAGTTGGCGCTTCGCATGTACCAGATAGAACGGAAATACTACACATTTTACTATGACGATCGCATGTCAAATATTCTCAGTGCCAGCAGCGAAGTTACTTGCTTATAAATGGGGTAAATTACCAATAATGTGCGATTAAGCAGCGTCAGATACAAAACATATGGGTTTATGACACAGCTAGGGCAATCCGATAAAGAAAAATAATGTTAGCCTTACTCTGGTAGGAGAAACAAGCTCAGAAACCTCACAATTATTTTCATACCTGCCGCAACTAACAAGTTGAACAATGGGTAAATATGAATACCATGATCAGTTTTCTTTATATCAGGCGCTTTATTTTTCTAAAATGTAAAAGACGGCCATAATTATTTGTCTTTTTTCACTGCGATCTGCTACTCAACAATTGATCGGACATTAAAAAAATGTGTTGAATGTGACCTCATTTTTCCGAGTTAGAACAAACATAATGGAACAAATGTTTAACTTTCTAGAATACTGAGTAATTGATTGCCATTTTTTGTAAATATCGCGAAAATTGATAAACATGATTTTTTTTAAATGACGTCGAAAGGTTGACCTTTTTCCCAAATGTTCATTTTTTGTCGAATTGTAGAGCATTGAGAAGAGTATGAGGTGTTCGGCAGCCCCTCGTAAACACGTATAAAAAACTAGACAGCTTAGACTTTAGGGTGATGTGTAAAAAAATGTTTTTTTAGAAGTGCCACTTTTGAACGACATTGCTCCCGCTACTAAGTTTGAGAAATATTTTCTCAAGAAATATAAATATTGCAAATTCAATTTTCATGAATCCAGCAGAAAAGTTTGCAAATATTTGTTTAAAGAATTATGAAACTTTGGAAAAAAATTTTGCTTCGTTTTACGGGTCCCCAAATTTGCCACACCAAGCAACGTGGAAAGTAGCCCGGTCAGATCGCGTTTTAAAAAATTTTTTTATGAAATCAACTATGTCGTTACTCACTAAACTAATGCCAGTTTCACGGTGGGGATGCAGTGCTCTACACAATATTAAAGTTTCATTTCAAACAAAATTATGGCGCTTTCGAAACAAACCATAAATGAGTGAAGGATATAAGGCGCTATCGGTGCATCGAAATCCGTGTTGGTTGCGTGGCTCAATCGGTAGTGCGCCCGGCACTTGCCGTTCCGCCCGCGCCGTCATGGGTTCGAATCCGGGCGCCGGAAACTGTTGTTTCTTTTATAGTGTAGTGGCCTGGCTGCGGACTAGGCCGAACGCCGCGTGACATTGTGAGTTACTAAAATGCTATGCATTTAAAATGGTCATGGCACCACTTTGGCTGTCCTTATCTGAACGCACCCACCAGAGATATCGCTTCTCCGCGCGTCACCGCTGAGTGAAAGCCAGTTGTAGTGAAGAAGTGAAGGGTGGATATCACTTCGTCCACAACAATCAGCCCACGCTGCCGCCGGCGAATTTGGCCTTGAAGCGGGTCGCACAGCCACTGCACCGTCTTCCGCGAGAGGCGGAATGCTTTTGCAGGCTTAGAACGGGTCAACATCAGTTCGTGCTTTCCTGCTCTGCTGGTGAGCTTGCAAGCGGGGGATGAGTGCTATATTCATAACAGAACTTCCAATCGTCTGCTTGAAATGGTCTGCTCTGATAATGCACGGTACAGTACAGTAGCTCCGCCGTGCTTGCTTTGCAATCCTTCCGGTTATTCTCTTTTAGCCAAGTAGGGCTCCCTGAAAACGAACTCTTTCAAATGGCCACCAAACGCACCAAACTGTATGGTACAGCTCCAAGCAATAGCTTCGGCGAGTCAACGCACACAATTAATCGATTCGCTATTTGCTCGCAGTTCCTTTTTACGCATCAAATTTGTTTGGAGTTGTACTATATATTATTTCGAATGGAAGCAATTAGAAGCGCTTTTTCTAACGATACGTAAGCTCTAACAATTACGCATTCTTCTCGAAACTATCTGCAGTGCAGGCTTGCACCTCCCGGTAAATTGTTTCTTGTTCACATCGCAGAATCGGCAAACTTCTGTCGCTACCAGGCTACCTATAATGCGATGAACATAGGCGCTCAGACGTGTGCGCATTCTTCCGCGACAGTTTGAAATTTTGTTTTGCACGACCCGGTCTTTTACGACAGCAGGGCCAGCGCCTTGCGGCGGGTCGCCGCTGTTCCTGTTTTTCGCAAGTAATTATCTGACGACCGTATTCGGTTTCATTCAGTGCACTACAAATTATCGGACACTGAACAAGTTGAAGAGGTATAAAGCGAAAACACGCAAAGAAAACGACTAACGAATGTGCCGTGTTAATTTGGCTGCTACAGAAGCTTGGCGAAACCTTTCTTTATCGTGTCGACGTAACGTTAACGGATCAATAGGATAGTCAGCGGGGGAGAAATTCAAATCCAAATTCAAATTCATCTTTATTTTCAAGAAAAAGATTGTCTGGATGGTCGCCAGGGCTAAAAGCTGAAAACGAACAGCTTGACTGGGCCCAGGAGACCGTTTCGAGGCCGCGGTACAACAGAAACAAAACATGATAATACACAAAGTGAGTGCTGCATCAAAAATAGCAAAATTACAAAAAATGTCTGTATAACACCATTATACAGTAATACATAAAGCTACTTACTCACGCTTTACAATGCAACTTACAACAATTGCAGGGATCAAAACAACAGATACGAGAGATTACCCTACAACAACTTACAACAGATCTAAAGAGTTTCGTTTTTAGATTTAAACAAAGATGGCTGCGTAACAAAAGCAAACAAATACAATTGACCATAGGTATTAACACCAGTTTCCGTCATACACACATGCAAAGGCAAATCGACACAAATGCTAGTATAAAGTAATACCAGGTAACCGCACAATAAGATTCCATTTACAGCGTGCAGATAAAAAACAGTGACCATATCATAAAATACGTTGGAGTCTAGATGATGCGTTTCTTTACCAAAAAAAAACAACAACAAAGAAACAACACATTAATAAGAGAATCTCAAAGGCGAACGAGTCGCAACACAATTTTACCTTTCATTTACATAGAACTACCCGTCGCCCAAGTCGCCTGTTTCATTTATCGCGTAGCGATATCGGCAGAAACCAGACATACAAACAGAGGTAGACTAATTTTAAAGCTGTATGAAATACGACTCCAATTCCTTGCGGTTTGGGCATAAAAGCTGAGGGAATTTGTTGAGGTAGTAAGGAATGTTATACGCTAGCGCTTGATATTTGTAAAACGTTCGAAACTGAGGGATGGCCCAAGTGTCATTACTTCTGGTATTGGCAAGAATATTTCTATGTTGTAGTGAAGCCAAGCCTGTTATCCGGTTGATCACCAAATCAGAGGAAAAAAATAGGAGCTTCAATAGGCAATATTGATACTTATTTTTAACATTAATAATGCGATATAGTTGAAATAAACCTGAAGTACTGGCCTGAGGTTCCATATTTCCTATATGTCGAATAATCCTTTTTTGCAAAACTAAAAGCTTATTGAGGTTTGTATGTGTAGTTGTCGACCAGACCAATGAACAGTAGTTTAAATGTGAGCTAAATAGGGCGTTATATATGTTAATTTTTAATTTCTGCGAAAAACAGAAACGACAGCGAGATAAAACACCCGTAATTGAGGATAGTTTCTTAGACAGGTAATTTATATGAGCGTCCCAACTTAAGTGTGAGGAAAAATATACACCAAGAACTTTGAATTCGGAAACAACCTCAACTTCGTTGCAATCTAGGCGGAGGGTTCTAGTTAACATGATATTTTTATTTCTAGCTGTAAAAATAACCGCTTTAGTTTTTGAAGGATTAATTTTGTTTGAAGGATTAATTTAGTTTTTGAAGAAAAGATGGAAGTAAATGTGAGTCGAGAACATAATTCTCGTTATAGCCTAGTCAGTTATCCCAGACGTAGGAAAGGAGAATCAGGCAAAAACAACAGAGCTCAAGAAAGGAGATATGTCGGAGCAGAGCGCAAACAGGTATTTCCAGCAATACGGCTGTAAACGTGCGGTCTCCGTGATCGTCACTGGAGTCTTTTGTGCCACGGCTGTTGCACTCAGCAATAACTCCTGGAGAAGCGCTGTTGCCGCGGGCGCCAAAGCGTGGATCCAGGGTGCGCTGGTGCTTAGCGAAGGCACTGGTCGATCGCTGCGGTATTCCGCCAAAGGATGGGCTGGTGATGCGTCCACATGGAGGCAAGAGAGCTCAGGAGAAGCCTTGTTTTCCACCGCCACCTAGGGAGAAATGTTGAGGAAGTTACGCGATTTATTACAGTTATCAAAGATGGCCGCCTCCACGTCCTAGCGAGGGTGCCGAAGGCCGTCCCACTGAGGCCCTACGGTACTGCGCGGCCCACTCGGTAGCCAAAGGTCGCCAGAAGGAGCGAAAGAGCAGCAGGTTGCGCCTGCTCGGAAAATACAAGCAAAACATTTGGCGCCGTTTTCACTAGTGATGCAATGCTAGAGATTCTGCCAAGCTGACGGCCCCTCTTCTTTCGTTTAGAAATCCGGTGGTTTCACCTGACATGGATTCCCGAATTTGGCCCTGAAAGTTCTCAATAACTGGCAGGCCGCGATCGTTTTAGGCGCATACTTTGAGTTCTCACACAATGTGGAGCGCGATAGCACGACTTAGCAAGCGATAGAACCGGCGGCAACGCACTTTGCAAATTGGGCGTCTCTAGCGCGAACTTGTGTGTGCTACCGTCATCAGGCGCCAACGCAGGTGACCTGCCGAAGAAAAGAGCCCGGGAGATCTGCCGCCACAAACGCTGGGCAGAGTGTTCTCGAAGGTAAAGTTGGACGATGCCGGGCAGTCATCACGAAGCGCACGCTCACTCGGGCTTGTTTTTTTTAAAGCTCGTCTTGCAAGCTCATACGCAAGCCTGAATGATTCTGGCTGCTTATCACGAGACGCACGCTGGCGTGAGCTGGGTATTTTCTTCGCTCGTTTTTTTCTCGTTTTTGTCACGTGGTTTGTCACGTGGCGCAAGCACACGCGCAAGTTAGGACTACCCGGGCTGCTCGTTAGGAGACATACGCTTACGTGTACTCGGTATTTTTTTGGCATTTTTAAAGTCATATACCGAGCAACGAAGGGCCTTAAAAGCTCTCTCTCCGAATATGGCGTTTCCAGCTTGAGTAGAGGTGACGCCAAAGATTGTCTAAGCTTTTTCTCCGCCATGTGCATTATGGAGGCTGCAATCGACGCGCCGTCAGGCCATCCCTGCCTAGGATTGAGTTGTGACTTTAATATTACGGCAGCGCCAGTCTTGGCTTTGTTCCCCGGAACCTTCACGTGACTTGCTGGTGCACTGTCGATTTCTGTCCAACTATCTTGAGCTATGAGGCTACATCATCTATTCAGCCCTATTCCGCCATTACTTCATTGGTAATTAGAGCTGCGTGTCTTGATTTGTTTGCGGGGATTGTGCAATTTGTTATGCTACTGGCGCCAGATTTAAATATTTTATCGTAGCCTTCATTTCATGCGCTTCTCTTCGTGCGAAGTTTTCTTGGATATATTACCGGGGGATTGCCGCTGACTCATGATAGCGCCCCGGCCACATTGTGGTGGGATGACGGAGAAGACAAGAGATTTAGAGTATTAATCATGGCTCAAATAGACAATAATAAGACGAAGAGGACGAGCTGCTTAAGAGTGTCTGTTGTGGTGATTGACTTATGAGAGACAACAAAACCATGCTCTGCACTTGGTTGGAAAAGCTGCGTGCACTTCAGCTAGCCGTGAAGTGTATAGAAGCTTTTTTTGCTGTGTCAACACACCATTACCGTGAGTTAGCAATTATGTGTGACTGCTTCGCGACATGCAATTATCACGGCAGTGCCAGCCAGGCAGTTCCTGTGCGATGGAAATATTTATTTGGACATGCGCATAGGCGCCGCTCGGCGCATAAACGAATCTTAAAGATACTAAACCACTCTTTTTTACAGGAAAACGTATAGGAAATTTTCAGTACATTACCCATGAAATAAAAAAGTATAACGTGGAATTTCTGGAGCTGGATTCCAGCCCGTATGCGTTAGAACCAGTGACAGTCAACGTCAGGCCACCGATGCAGAACCGCCTAGTTGATATAACGGATGATAAAGTTTACAGTATTGCTCAAATTTAACCGCTAGCCAGCGCTACGTATAACTGGAAGTGCCAAGATCGCACTTGATTTGAAAGGAAATGTTGCCACCACTTTAAACCATTTCTAAAATCACAGCAGCTTTCCAGCTTATATTAACGATCCGGAGGTATTTCATTACACCGGTACACACGACATGCCCATGACGCTAGCTGAAGAATGACGGAGCCTTGCGACCGTAATTGAAATACTTCTGGCTTGTGTAGTTCCACGGCTGCTGAGCCCTAACGAAATCACTCGTATGTCCTGTCACGTGCTTAACTAAGGCGTTCTAGGTTGAAGCTTAGCATAGGGGTTCAAATCGAGCTGTGACGGTATTTTGATGAAATAAACAAACCTAAACATTTGGCCACGAGCTTCAGATTCAGAGGTAGCATACAATATTTTGTGTAGCTAATAACATGCTTAGGTGATGCATCGCCACAGAAACAAGAAAGGGGTGGGATAGCATAGCCTAAGAAGAGAATATTGAATTGCGTTCCCTATTATTCGTCAGCTATGTGCGAGGCACGCGTGGTCATCCGTGAACGCTCGCAATGCAAAGCGGTTTTGCTGTTCCTTGAAGGAAGAAGTTATCGTTGCATTCAATTTAGGATACTCGCAACACCCCGTGTATAAATGCTTGTACTTACTACATCTCGCGTAATACAACGAAGAGCTGTTATAAAACTAACCAACCGCTTTTTGTCATGCCCTTACACCCTATCCCAAAGAAAGGGCATCAGGTAAAACACATTGAAGGGAAACAGTTTTATTGGGAGGGTAATTTACCGATTGAAAGGGGATTTTTTAGATCTACAAACCTGCAAAAAAAATTCTGGCACCACGTTAGTGAGCCGTGCGGCAACATACTTTCTACTGTACGTGGGATAAAAGAGGTCTTCAGAAACTTGTCCTCAGCTGATAGAATAGCAAAGTGCACTCTTATTTCACAAATATGTTATTCGGTTTGGGAATTGCAAAGAAACCAAAACAGAGCCTAAGCTGACGAACAGTTGTGTTACGTTTAAAAACTACATAACGGCACCTTTGAGATTTCAAAAAGTTGAGTTGCAAATTAAATTTTTTTCCCCCATTTCCAATAAAATGTCTAATGGTGACACCACAATTTAAAACGCTGGCAGATATATTAGCTGGACAACAACCTGTCCATAATGAGCTGTTGCCTGTATGCATAATAAAACTCCGATTCGTTTTTTTTTGCTATTTTGCCGTCAGTTGTTTATTAGGCACGTGAAGTCATTCCGGAGCATTTGACCTAAGAAACACATCCGTTTTCTTTCTGAGCATATAGTACTCTTCTATTACACCAGAAATCATTGTTGAACGCGCTGAGATTGTTCGCATGTGCATATTTCCGCGGAAGGAAACGTTTCCTTTGGAAACGAGCGTTTAGGCTTTTCTGCTAGAGGCGAAAAGCCAAAACGTTCTTGTGTTCAAGATTTCAGCGCGCGTAAGAATCTCAGGTGTTCAAACTACATCCGGAGTCCTCCACTACCGCGTGCCAGATCACCTGTGTAGCGATGGCACGTGAAGCCTTAAAATAAATGAAAACAACGTTCTGAAGACGTCTTTTTTCACAGAATGCGCCCTGTCAGACCCATTTCTTTGTTTTACGGAGCTTCCGGTTTGAAAAACGGCTGCATAGACTGTGTCCTCTAGTACAGGTGGTATATATCGAACGAAAAAAACCCGGTACAATGCGCATCCGTACAAACAACCTTGCTCTGAACAGTGCGTGTTGTACGTGGGAAGTGGCAACACGTGCGAGAGGAGATAAAAAGCTAAATCAGATGCATTTCGAAAACAGCAAACCTACGGCCAACCTTAATTCCCTCTGCCCCAACTACAAGAGAGGTGGAGGCGCCCAACTAAGGTGCAGCTTTCAGAGTGCTTCTTGTTGCGAGTGTTGGCCTTCGATACCAAAGGACTCACTGAACTATTATTACCGGAGGGAATAATATTCATTAAACCGCTGGTAAGCTTGCAAATGCATTGTTTTTTCCACCAATTACGTCATATTGGTAGTAACCTAATGGTTCTTATCCGTGTGTTCTTGTATCTGCCTACGCTGGGTTTTCTTATTAAAGAAATTGGTCTCAGGGCCCATAGTTACCAATACTATTTTTTTCTGCAGCAACTTGTTTAGCTGCAATAACTTTACGTACAGTGCACGCTGTTAATAACCACGAATAATTGCGTTTCACCAATAACGTTTCCCCATTATATAAGCATCTTCGCTGTATGTTCTAGAGTGACGGCTGGGACAGCAAGGTAAACCCTATATCGTTCAGACTATGGTGCTCTCATATCACTCTGGGACTTTTGCGGAGTATTATGAAGTATTAAAGATTATCCAGCGCTAGCTATATGCAGGCCATGGTTATTTTGGGAACATCTGTGCGATCACAAGAAAATATTCATCCCGTTGCACTCCTTTGAAATGGTTAAAAATGTCCCTAATCTGCAACTTCAGCCGGTGTGCAAAGAAAATGGTTGACCGATCCCATTTAATGCTCGTAAATGTTCGCTTCTAACTGAAAATAACAGGTATGTTTTGTACAAAAGCAAACAATCTCTAACACCTCCAATTTCATACACTACAACTATGGCACCCCAACTACACCTCTATGAGCGCATGCGGCGGATTTCTGTCCATGGAAAAGCAGATTGTGGCAGTAAGAGCAACCTAGTGGGGTGAATGGTACCTCGTAAGGAAATGACATATACCTTTGTGTCGGTTTCTGTACCCTGCATTACGAAAAGTGGCGCAATCTTTGAGCTCATACTATTTCATTTTGTGGGTATTACGTTAAATATAGTGGAACGTAAAGATGAGCAAGAGAATAAAAATGCAAAGGTTCCAGTAGCATTACACTAAAACTTCCTCTCTGACCAAGGGAACTTCCAATGAAATCCTCAGGAACATGGAAAGAAGGGATCAATTTGTAGTACGACGAGAAAAGCTCCTGATATAATTTGTTTTCCTTTTCCCATTGCGTGTTACACAAAATATCTTCTTAATGTCTGCTGACGCGACCACTTCTTAGGCGTTGTTTATTGTCTTCAGATATGTTACCAAAATACGAGGGATAAAAGTGTTAAGTGGTGGTGATCAAAAATGTTTTAGCAGTCAAGGCAGCGTTTGCACGTTTGCAGTTTTTAAGCTCTTACTGTAGGTTTACAAAAGCCATTTATATATCACCCAGATGTAGGTACGAAATAAAAAAAAGATCTCAAAATATTTCTTTCCGGAATAGTATTACGTATACAAATGTAGGAAAGAATACGATGATCAAAATGTGGATCCAGATATTTCAGAAAGCCCACTGCAGCATTCTAAATAACTGAACATGTCTGGTATTGGATTATCCTGTTGTTTTACTGAAAAGTTCTCTCAACAATTTTGTAGCCTTTCAAGTCCGCTGAAACGACGCCGAGAAGAATGACGAGTAGCAGTAGGCTGAACAATCCGCGATACAACTCGCCGCTGTATGCGGAAAGCAACAGTTGGCAGTGAGCGCTGAATCTCAAGGCCCTGGATCTTATACAAATGGCTTTCACCCCAAAGGCGACAAGCCGGCTACGGTTCTTAGATTTGGGTTGTGCTTAGTTTCGAAAAATTTTAAATGACCCCTCCACACACTCACATATGCACATAAATTTCGCTGTAATATCTAGACGAGTAGGCACAAGGGGATGATTTATACAGCCGACATTAAAATGGAGGAAAGGACAGCGAATTCACTGCTTTCTTGTGATAATCAGTCACTCTCACTCCCAAATTGTGTGTTGCAGGGCTAATGGCAGAGCACACAGCCTTGGTCGGCTGCCTGGGCAACGTGCTTTTCCTCGCATAAAAGGCAGTGCTTCGATTCACATGAAAACTGTTCTTTCAGTGTTTTTCTGAAATGACGGCAGGCTGCTTAGAATAAACTGAAGGGGGTCGGAATCAGGAAAACTCGGAATCAGGAAAACTCGAAATCAGCATATGTCAGTGTAAAATTTATTGCATTACTGATAGTGGCAGTGTTGTTTTACCATAAAATTAATATATGCTTTTTTTCTGATATCCCTTAAAAAGCGCTCAAATCAATGTTTTGACACATAAAAACACAGGCACGTTCCTGAGCCTGCACCTCATGGCCGAATTCGAGGTACAGTAGAAGGTATCAATGAACCCTGCGCGCACAGAGAAGCAGGGAAAAATGGAATGGCTTTACCAAACCGCCACCGTATTTGACCGGGAGACAGAGCGTGAGAGGTGCGCTGGGATGGGGGGGGGGGGGGTCTAGAAGGGAGACATTTACGTGACAGGTGCAGCAGCAGGGTACCGCCTTTCGAAGACACGTGCAGTGAAGTGACTGAATACGCGGCCATTTTCTTAGGTCGTTCGAATCGAAAAGTGCGGGTTTATTAGCACGTGTTGGCAGCGTGGGTTTCACAACCGAAGTAAACTTTACAAATGCAACGCCGAGAAAGCTGGCGGCTTTTGGTTTGTATGCAGCGAAAACAGAATTGAGTTGATTTGTTTTATTTGATTTTTATTAATTGGCAACCGACCAAGGGGAAGCTGAGACTAAAGGCGAGCGTGGCCTGACAGAGGCCTGAGCCACCCGATTTACAGCGTACATAACAACACGTCTGTTCACAAATTTAAGCATGATAGCACGCTCGTAATAGAGAAATAGCACAAAGCAAAGTCATTACTACACTTTTTATGTATTAAACAAAGCATAGGTCTCAAATTCACAAAGGGATCGCAATGTACACATAAACACAGTAATTCGTTCGCGTGAACTTTCATCAGTTACACTACTATGTCACACTTACGTATACATATATTTTTGTTTGTAATTGTTTATAATTTCTACCTTTAGGGGAACATGTAGGCATATACTTCGAACCCGTAATTACATGTCAGTATTGCGAGCGTTTTCCTTGAGTAACACTTCTTTAACCTGTTTTTTAAACGTAAGTTCAAGGGCGTCGAAGTTTAATTTATCTCCTAATTTTTTTATATTTAAGTTGACTGGTACAGGAAAGATTGCTCACCGTAGTTCGTTCTTACTTTTGGAGTGTGCCTTATTGTATGCCTGAGATCGTAGCCATAAGATTTATTGTTAACTTGATTGTGGGTCTTTTGCTTATATATAGTGTGCAGAATGGTGTGCGTTCTTCATTCCGTTAATAGGCTAGCCTTAAAAAGCAAAATTGAGCATATATTGGCCTTATAGGCCTAATAGCACTGTGATAGCAGCGCTAACCGTCGAAGTGATTTCCTTATCTTCAAGCCTGTTCACTTCAAGGTCTTTTAGATCGGAGCCTACCTGCTGTAAAGTTTGCAGCGGGCCTCGGAAAATGTACCTACGTCCTGATGCGGCTCTGTACACAAAAAAATCTAAGGTTCACACCAAAAAGCGATATCTCCGTATTGTTTGTACCATCGTACCTTGAAAAGAAACCGGTAAAAATATATAGGAGAACTTGTATATCAGGTTTTACAGTCTGTGACTAAATAAAAGTTTCTTGAACTGTGGCATATCTGGTTCTGACCCGCTTTTTGCCGTTTTTGTATTTAAGCTTTTTGAAGGATATACAACAAAAAGCCAGGATATGGAAAGCGATGAAGAGAGGTTGTCTTACCTTGGAGACATTGTGAATGGTGCTGAATTGGTTGCCAGAACTTGCGAAATGATTTACGTGCAGCATGACTACGATGATTTAAACGAATTTGTTGGTGAGCACACGGTGTATTGAGGGGCACAGCGTAATACAGTTCAGAGGTCATGACATAAAATAACGTTATTATTATAAATTGTTTTACTCGTACTTATGGACATAACGTTTGTTTTGTAGAAAGTTGTGGGCACCCTTTCAGGTAAAATTGGTTTTCATATGTGCTATGTACACATTAGTGAAGTACATTGCGGACGGGTCTTCTCTTTATTGGTTGCCCAGTGCAGGTCCAAGTTGGTTGAATCATAGGGAATAATGGGACTACTACCACGACGACTAAGCAAGTATATTGAAGTATATTTTTCGGCCCATGTCTGAGTTACAAATTCCGTCATCTTAAGTAGGGTTTTATTCAAATTAACAAAAAGATAAAAACAGCTGCGGACGTCAACGTATTTTCGTCGAGTTCATTTTTCTTGCAGATTATATAAAGATTGTTTTAAAGACTTTGTTCTTTCACATAGCTATTTTATGAAAGAAAGTTTTCACAGGAATACCTTACAGAATTATTGCTTTACAGCATTAACCTATTTTTACACCACTTGCTGCAAGACACTATTCTTATTACTCATTGGAGATTAGTATGTTGTGCAGAAACCTTGAAAAGGTAATTTATGTTGTACGTTCCGCTATAATATGTTTAATGGTGGCTGCCTCAGCTGGTTCTGAAAAACGGACTAAGTATACTCATTGTCGTGGACGTGTACTTATTGTCGATGCTGTGGATAAATGTTTAGAAGAAAAAGGCTGAAATATAGTTGGAAATAATTCTTCTTGCGCTGAAATTGCTCGTTTAGCACAGAAGCAAACAAATGTTTTGTCTGGAATTATACAGCAAGGTACGCACAGCACTCGACGCGTAGTTTCTTTGAAGGGATGATATTTTGCAAGCATAAACAGCTTGCAAAATTAAACATAACACGCCCAGTTTTATTTTCCCACTTGGAAACACAACGATGAAACCACCGCCCAAAATAAAGAAATACCAGCTGTATTTACTTTTTATTAGTTCAAAAGTAGGTAAAGGTAAGCGGGTACTTCTTTGTGTTCATAATTTAAATAAATATGGTTCAGTCATCCCAACTAAATATGCAGGGTGACGGTGTCACTCATTAAACAACTAACATTTTCACTCCCCAGATATAAGGTCCAGTTGTAGGGTCACCACCCAGATATAAATTAAATTCTTCAATCACGCCTATGGTTCCTAATGACTTCTGTTTTGGGTGAATGGAATGTAAGAAGTGCAAAAAAAAAACAAAAGAAATAATTTACAGCCAATTGTTCAACTACCTTTATTGATCTTTGGTTAGTTAAGAGCTTGAGCGAGGTCTGCTTACTTGCCTACCTGAGCCTCTGCTTGGTTCTCCCAATAAGCGGCTTCCTGCAGCCATGGGAAAACACCTTTAAATTTCCGCTTTCTTACCAAGGGCGGGTCGTAAAATCCTTCTTCTTCAGCACCATTTTCTTGTCTTCTGCCTCAATTGTAAAAGTTGGGTGCTTCTTTGTTGGCCCCAATCCTC
This sequence comes from Haemaphysalis longicornis, assembly GCA_013339765.2. NCBI lineage: Eukaryota > Metazoa > Arthropoda > Arachnida > Ixodida > Ixodidae > Haemaphysalis > Haemaphysalis longicornis. Next base: position 12,797,406 of record CM023455.1, on the reverse strand, counting down.
AGTTTTTATTCAGACTAAACGAAGTGCGCTGTTCTTCCCCACTTAACATTTCTACACAAACGTGCTGATCTTAACAGTCACCCTCGCCGCGTCCCCGTGGGGATAAATTTACAAATGTGTTTTCTAACAGCTTCCTTCTCCGATTTCAATAATCGGAAAGCTGAGGTACCAAACCTTAAAATAGTGATATTGGCTTCAAATGTGAATTAGTAGTTTCTGCAATTTCATCGGTAATACTGTTAACCAAAAAAAGAGTGGAATATCTCTAAAGCCGTATAACACAAGGGTAAGATAATATTGAATAACCGAAATAAATGTGAAAGTGCGAAAGCGTTCTTCATTTCTAGGTTCTTAGGTTTTTTGGAAGTGAAAATTGTTCATCGTGCACCCTCACTATTCCCACGCAGTGTGTTCAAGAAAAGTTTTGTTGATCAAAACAAAACTTCTCAGTGACTTCAAATACACAGGGCAACTCATTGGTCTGTTATTAAAAAAAAATTTTGGCATGGTTTATATCACTGACTGTTGAGCACTATTAGTGTCAGCATGCCGTTATTATATTTATTGAGACCTTTACTCTGGAAGGTCTTGAATGCAAGCTCCTGGGTTCAACAATCACAAAATTTATTGCTCTTTTCAGACATGTAGGTCAGCTTGAACCCTGCAGCGTCATTGCTAGAGCCGGCTGATCAGAAATATCTCAGACGTGACATAGCCAGAGAGGTTTTATCATTTGTCTGTAGAGCAAACCATCCGGCAGCACCGTCCATCTATCTTGTACATGCCAAGAAGCAACAGGAATAAAATGCAATCGATTTTTTCAGCGCCCGAAGTTTTATGTTTCCGAAAAGGTTCTACCAGGATGGCACGTCAGGGACGTGTGTTTCAAGTTTGCTCAATGGGTGAGAAGGTAGGGTATACATTGATGAGAGAGATGAACATCGCTCGGGATAAGTAGGAACTACGACCTCATTCAGTGTCTGAGCGTTTCACTAATCTATAAAAGTTTTGATTTTTGTTTTAGCGTTAGTGTTCTGAAAAGATTTGTTGCAATTTCTATATAAATTCGGGCAATCGGTTGTGACTTTATCTAGGCATATCGGGATGATGATGAAGTGGGAATTTCACTCTCCCGATGTGATTGCTTTACAAGAAACGGAATCACGTCACGTATCACTTCGTAATTACATCAAGTGCACACATTTACATTAGCCTCGCACGGCCATACTTGTTTTAAATCACACCCTGCACAAGCACACACCGTTCCCATTATTTGGCAATATACCGTCATTGAACTTATCCCGCCTAAGAAATTCTCACCAGTCTCTTTATTCTTAATCTCTAAAGGCCACCGCCGCGCTTCCTAGCTTCTTAAATTCCACCCTTCAGGAAATAAAAGCTACGAGGAAACATCACCACCTTGTCCTTCTCGGCGACTTTAACGCCCCTCATACGGCACGGGGTTATCCCAAAACCAGTAAAAAGGAGAGTAAATGCACGATGCTGCCCAACAAGCTCTGGACCGGCCCCGCATACCGCACTCGCATAGGCAACAGCGGGGTACGAGATTCCACCCCCGACTTCACATACACTAACAACATAATGCGAGCCACTTGGACACGCCTCGACGAAACATTAAGCAGTGATCATTAAATCATTTGTTTCACCGTCAAGCACACCCGTGTTATTAAAAAAGTCGGCCATGCTGAACTTACAGACTGGAAATCCTTTCGTGACTCCCGTCTCCCCACCGCAATTGAAGACATTGAAACATAGACCCAAGATATCCTCAAAACTGTCGAAGCACACACCCGCACTCTAGCTATAACAGAAGATTAACCTTCGTTGGACATGCATCTCCGACATCTGTGGGAAGCCCGTCCAGGGCTTATCCATCGCTGGAAAAAACAAAAACGCACAAAAAACTCAAAACATGCATCGCCCACGTCACACAACAGGCCGCCGACTATGCGTGCACCTTACACAAACAAAACTGGACACAATTTTGTAACGGCCTTCAATGAACCCTCAGCATTAGGTACACATGGAACATCCTCCGCTCTATGCTGGGTACTAAGCCCAGCAAAGCAGTCAGCGGCGACACCACCCACAACTTAATCCAGAATCACCACCTCAATGAAACTCAGCTCCATGCACAACTCCTCACACATTATGCAGACCACGCAACACAACGAACAAATATCAAACATTCCACCCCGCAATTACCAAGCAAAAGAAAATCCCGACCTTGACACTCCCTTCACTCTCATTGAACTCCCCTTCGCCATCAGTAACCTCACTCGTAACACCACCCCGGGAAAAGACCGAATACACAACAAACTACTCCGTAACGTCAACCCCGAATGCACAGCCGCACTGCTTGACTATTTTAATCATTGCTTGACAACCAACTATCTCCCCCTCAATGAAAACATGCCGAAATCACGGTCATTCCGAAGCCCGAGAAGCCAGTCACTCTAAAAAATCTTCGGCCCACATCTTTAACATCTTGAGTAGGCAAGTCATAAGAAAAGCTAGTTAATATTAGGCTCACAGCGTACCTCGAAGAAAAAAGCTTACTACCACATACCATGTTTTTTTTCCGCGCACACGTATCCTCGCAAGACTTCCTGTACAAGCGAAAAGACGAAGTCCTTAAACCACAGCTCAAAAACCTAACACGCTAACCTAGCCCTGAACAGTAAAGGAGCCTTTGTCAAAGCAGAACATCTGGCTATACTCGAAGGACTTTAATTAACTAACTGCGGTACACGCATATATAATTACATACAAAACGTTCTAACCGATCGCACAGCCAACCTTAACCTCGGCCCCATCCGATCTATCTCCTTTCCTGCTCAACCGCGTGCTACACCCCAGGGGTCAGTCATTTCCCTACTCCTCTTTTATCTTGACCTGGTACAACTTCCCCATTTCTAAAACCAATTCCACACATACAAGACGCAGTTAATGCAGACTAGCGCAGTATTTTGTCCACAGGGGGTTCAATTTTGCAACAATAAGACGCCCTCCAAGAAGCCATTGACACCTTACAGCCCGCGGCCTCAATTGTGCAACAGAAAAATAGGCCATTCTTGTCTTCCAAAAAAAACACACAAGGCCGTAAAGTACTACCCCTCTCAGACCAATAATTAGGCCTACATGGCACTCCCATCCTAATCACCCCTACAATTCGTGTTCTGGGACTTACTATCCAACCAGACGACGCAGGCATTTGTACTATTCATAAATTACAAGGAACGCTAATACAATTCACACACCTCATCAAACGCGTTGCTAATCGTCGACAAGGAGTGAAAGAAAATGACCTCGTGCGCGTCATTCAAGCCCTACTAATTAGCCGCATTACATACGGAACTCCAATAATTGGCTCTCAAAATAATGAAACCCAGAAACTCGACATAATATTCCGGCAAGCCTATAAATTAGCACTGTGGCTACCGCCGTCAACTTCCATTGCCACACTACTACAGATGGGACTTCGTAACAACTAGGATGAACTTCGAGAGGCCCATCATGTCAACGAGGTCGAACAGCTCAAGCTCTCACACACTGGCTGTCCCCTCCTCTCTCGCCTCGGCTACCAACTACCTGCAACCCATCAGCCCCGCCAACGCATCTTTCTGGAACTACGCGATTGCATCTTCGTCGCCGCAATACCAAAGAATATGCACCCCTTTTATAACCAGGATTGCCAGCAGGCCCAGATTCGAATGCTTCACATGATGCTTCAAGTCAAGCCACGAGACATCCGCTACGTTGACGCCACGAAATATGCCGATAAACCAGCCTTCGCAATGTAACAGTACACCACCGAGGAATTGAACTGACTTCAGCAAGAGCACTCGGCAACGACTCCACAACCGCAGAAGAAATCGCAATAGCCCTCTCAGCCACTACATCTCAAGACATTATCACCGCAGTCACAGATTGGGAAGCTGCCTGTCGATATTACGCCACCGGTCACATCGCTCCCTTAGACATTTTCATCCTACAGTTCATCCGTAACCATCCTCACCTTTGCATTATCTGGACCCCCGGACATGAGTCTCTGGAGGGGAATGAGGCGGTTCTTGCTGCCGCCCGCGGGGATATGTACCAGGCATTCCCCTCCAACACTCGAGCGTCACTGTCGGAAGCATATCATTATGTTAATCGATTATGTTAATGTTAATTTGCCTTTACATATCATTATGTACATCAAAAATTCAAAGACATCTTCGAACACTACCGCTCCGAACGCCGAATCTTTCCCCCACCCCACCACAAGTTGACTAAGAAAGAAGCCACCACCTACCGCCGCCTTCAAACAAAAACCTACCCGCACCGCATTCTCCACCACGCCATCCACCCCAGTCCTACTCCGCCACCGCCAAGTACTGTGCCCAACCCTGCACGCTTTACCATATGATTTGGGCGTGCTTCCACACACCGTCCCTCCTACCTATTCCCTCCCCCAACCAGGAGCAGTGGGTAGGCATACTAGCCAGCCCGGACCCCGGCGATCAGCTTCGGATGGTTGAACGGGCCCGCCTGGCACCGACCACCCAGAAACTTCTCGAATGAAAGACCCCCCATTGCGACTACTCCATAACTAATATAAAGATAAAGTTTATTCCTCCACCTGCTCGGTTGTTTGATCCACGCGAAATACGTTGTTCTTTGTTACCCCGTGTGTGTGCTGGTTCTTCATTGTCAAATGAACAATGTATATATTAGAAAACTGTCAATCGGGCCATGCGGGTGCTTTTGTATCCAAGGTTTCCTGTGCGCACTAGAGTCGCCCACTGATAGAAGCGACTCCGCGAGCTCGCCTTATAAAATATTGCATATTTTGTAGGCTGTATTAGCTAAAATATGGTGTACTTGTAGCTGATTTTAATTCTTTGTAGGCCATTCTGGCCTGAAGATGGTTAGCTGAAAGGTCAGAATTACGGAAAACAGTACAACAGGACCTGCTGCTGTCTGACAATGGCTACACCACCATAGGTGTGATCAAAGATTTCTTGTTCATCGGAAAGTGTAATATGGACTCCGGAAGATTTGTTTTAGTTGAAATGTTATTTACGCAGACAATATTTGGTTAATTTTTTTGCGCGTCATTCAGATTTATTAAGCTTTATTAGATTACGATTAATATATATCGTAATAGGTCGTAATGTATTCATGATTCTCAATAGGCCTGTGCAGCCTGATTGTGCTATCTTAGCTGCGGCAATGAATGTTTAGGTGGTTTAAGTTTGGGCGCCACGCAGGCGTCTTAAAACGTCACCATCACTCACGCAATGATTTTCAAACTGGCAGAAAATCGGGGTGTATAGAACGCCATGGTTGATATGTCACAAAATGCTGTTACGTGAATGGACGATATCCAGGATTAGCATTTAAACAAATTTCGGTTTCGGTCCTCGCAAACATTCTCGGCATCCGACGTTATCGTTGAACGGGCATTCTCGATGTCTCAGTAATCGCCATACTGCGCTTCTGTCAAGTTGTAGGTTGTAAAGTGCCTCAGATAAGCCTACCAGCATGGCTTGGAATCGTAGCAATTACTAGCCGAGGCCTACAAAGGGGTTGAACACCCTCCCTGGCACCGCAGATGCTCGAATGCCATGGGTTTTTCCCCCATCTTTGGACGTGGCCTCACTCATGCCTATGTCGTAAAAAGCGTGTTCGTACCAGTCGAAGGGTCTGATGATTCTGGCCTGGGGCAACGGTCCGCAAGCACTTGGTGCTTATGGCAAAGCACGCCAACGAAAACCCGCTAGTGCCTCAGTAGGCAGTTTTAGAATAGGGGAACCCGGCGTTGGGGTCCCCGAAACGTAAGGGGAACCCAAACAAAACGCGCTCGCGCACGGCGAGTTTTAGAAGACGGGAGTCCCCAACCGTTCACCACCGGCTTGCGCTGCACAGGTCGGTTGGGGTGTTGGGAACTTTAGGCTTTGCATCGCGGCGGATATTTGATCGCCGCTATCTGTGCAACTGCGAATGACATTCCCTAACACAACTTTTCACCACATTATCTTCTCCTTTCCCGCATGTGGAACTTCTTTTCCGCGACCACATTGACTGGAAGAGTGGCGACAAGCTGTGGCAACTGCGGTTTGCGCCGGTTCGAGCCGCTGAGGCGGGCCGAGCGGGCGACGCTGCGGGCGTGTGCGCGGACTTTCCAAGGGCAGAAAACGCTTCACGATTTCCTGCTTTATCATTTCGTGTGAACGGTGCGCGGAATCTACCAATTCAGTTCAGCGATCGTCGTAGTTATCGGGTGGATTGCGGAACGAGCCGCACGTTTCGCTTCCGCCATGGACACGCCCACTCTCGCTGGGTGCGCGAGCGATGCAAAAACGCAAGCTGCAGCTTTGGGGAACCCGCTATTTCGGCAAAATAGCGTGCGCACTAAACGGAAACCCAAACCCGCAAGGACGACTTGGGTTCTGCGGATACTCCGTACGGCGCCCCAAGACGCTTGGCGATCCCAGAGCGTTGGGGCCCCCTATTCTAAGACTCCCTTGTGCCAGTCTGCGCGCGTTCTGCGAACTCACTCGTGGAGCAATAAACGTTGCAGCGCAGAAAACATCGGCCGGAAAAAAAGAAATGAACTAGCAATAAAACATATACTCTCAGACATTCGAACTTGGGACATGTAAAATAACATACCTTGTACTTGGGACTTGTAAACTACATACCCAGTCTTCAACATAGCAATTCTCCAGATTGCCTGAAACCCTATAGAAATATCTTATATTTTCCCCACTTTAGAGTCGGATGAAATATGCACATTAACAAAAGCAGGCTCACACGCAGAGACATACGTAGGGTAAAAGAAGTGCAGGAACAGCCAAAAAAGTGCACATCCCAGGACGCACTACAGTGCTCGGCGGAAAAACAGTTACTCGAATAGCCCCGAAAAACCCGTGAGAAAGCATTAGTACCAGCCACACTGACGGCACACGAATTATAGACGGGAAACCTGCCGAGAATGTGTGATGCTAAAGTCTTAGCACCCGACCACCCTTCTCAAGAAAAGCGCCGAGTCTCCAGAAAGCCCGGATTTACTGGGCGTCTCGACCCGCTTGTCTGATCCTTGCAGGTCCAGTTCGGCAATGCACGAGTTTCTTTGGTGACCGCCGCGGGCTCCACCCTGCGCATGAGACCTTATCTCTTTCTCGATGCCCTTTCGTGCTTTGTAGACATGACCAATCTGTGGTATTACCCACACGGTATGCAAGCTAGAACGCAAAAAAGACAGTAAAAGCAACGAACCTGCGAATACAACGGGAAAATTGCTGCACAACAGCTCCACAACCTGAAGTAAGGCCCTAAGAATATTAAACGAAGTAGACAGCCCAAAACATGAAATAAAAAAGGCTACTTGTTGTAAACACTCTAATGATTTTGCTAGTGGCATACTGAGCCCACTAATATGTATAAGCGACAGTAACAAATAAACACTCAATAAAGTCGTTGGATGGCCATTCAAAGCGGCTCTAGGTTTGCCCCAACGGATGCCAAAGCAACTCGGGCGATTAACACAGTCGAAGAAATACTCGAGCTTCACAATGCCATCCAGCTCGAAAGTTTACAAACCAGCCACATGGGCGGAGAAACACTAGGGCGAATGGGCTACCTAGTGCATAAGACTAAACACACAACCGCTCACGGCATAGATGAATTCATATTCAGGGCAGTAAAGGCATCATCTATACTGAAATACACCTACCCAGCACGCCGCCAAATCAGGAAGCTATGCAGATGTGGTATATCGAAAACAATATATGGGCTTCAAATACACACATTACCGGGGAATGTCATTACGAATTGTGGAGGCATAGACGCCATATGTGCGCGCTATAGAAACCATCAACGTACAACAGCCAGCAACCCCTATAAGAGGATGAACTGGCTTCGGCCTCAGATGTCTCTTCACGTCTACAGGATGCACATAAGCTGTTTGGAGGAGGTTCTCTTCACGCACTAAGCGGTCGGCCACCACACAAGTAAGGGAGACAAAGTGCTCATTGCTATGTCGGGGAAGAAGGCGTGGAAAAAAAGGCAGTGAAGAAGAGAAAGAAGATGAGGGATAAACGAGAGAAGACATGGCAAGTCGGAGGCAAGAGGAAAAAGGGCAATAGCGAGTTCTCAGCTGTGCGCCAACTCCCAGTAGACCTCAACGCCGAGCCACACCATCGTCTTGACCGGCAAGCTTCCCTTAACCGGCAAGCTTCTCTTGACCAGGCAGCCTACTGGGCAGAACACCCCGTCAACGATAAACCGCGAAAGCACCAGCTTAAATATCAACGACGTCATCGGACAGCCTTGAAGCCCAACTGCAGAACGTTAGCCCCAGCATTTCTTAATAATACTTTTTCATAGTCGCTCGACTGACTATAGTAGTTTATATCTTCCTGTAGGTATTCTGCAATTGTATTCGTCTCGTAAATATATTTAGGGTAGTGTGTATTATCTCGGAAACCGGGAGAATTACTGTCAGAAATTTCTCACGGCAGTCGCTTCTTATGGGCTGAGCACGCTACGCGGAGATTCAATCTGATAAATATCCCCTAAAAAGCTTCGTCTGCCGCTGCCCGTGTAGCGCTGTGCTATAGTGCTCGATTGTAAAAGAGAAGGCTCGGTTTCGAGTCGGACGTTGGGATGTTTTTTTAGCTTTCCGAATTTTTTGGTCATCGAAATTTTGTAAGTGGTTTTTTTACTCTAGTTTTTACGGTATCAAGAGAACGACGTGAAGGACTTCTAGAATTGGTTGAATTACGTTCAATACAGGTTGTATTCTGTGTCATTGGGCTGGGTTAGATTAGGTTTGTTGCAGTTTGGCAGGATTTGGGTAGGTTATGACGCGCTCGGTTAGGTTACGTAAGGATCTGTCAGCTTATGTAACGTTAGGTTACGTTGGGACGTAATATTATTCAGCAAATTTTCGGCCAGCCAGCTTTTATGAAAACTGCCGTGAGAATTTCCCGGAGGTGATTCTCACGGCTGCTGTGAGATTAGACGGAGCCTGTATTTAGCCTGTGTCCACCGCCAATATGCATGGCTTCTTCTCCGATAGTTTGGACCAGCCTCTGAACCACAAAAATAATATTTGTTACAACTGATTATATTCGACCACTAAAAACCTGAAAGCAATGTGACAGAGGTCACATGGGCAAAACAGCACCCAGAAGAGGAATCGACTACCAAGCAAATGACCAGACGGAAACCAGGCAGGCACCACCCGACGACAAAACTCTGGACGGCAACCCACAGGCTTACGTCTGTGAACGCCATCCCTTCCCACAGCTAACCGCAAGGAAGCAGATGTTTCTGCCTTAGTAATGCCGGTATATTCCAAAACTCTTAGCTACTCCACAGTAACCACAATTGTATTCTCACGCCCTCACCACAATATTGTCACGAATGACACTGGGTACTTCTAACGATCAAGGCTATAAAGAACAGTTAATGTGTCTAAGCTCACAGCTGCAGCCCAGAGCCCGTGCGGACAAGCGCTTGCCCGAGCGTTCTCGTCTTCTTTTCTGCTTCGCTGATGGTGATAGTCGTGGCATTTCTTCCCTGACTTGCTGTTGATGATAGTGGCAGCACTACTCCCCCCTTCTGAGAGGGCATGGACTCGACGCTACGGAAAACGAAATGACATTGTCCAACGCGGATGAACATCTGCAAGACGGAACACTTCCAGTTCTATACGTGGGTGCGTAGTCCGTGCCTCAACGTTCGTAGTAAGACTTGAGCCGCAAGACGTGTACCACTTCGGATCTTGGCCTTCGACAGGAGGCTGTGCGCTCTGTGTAAGGTTTCACTTCATAATTGAGGTCACCAATGCGGCGGAGTATTTTATAGGGGCCGAAGTACCGCTTCATAAGCTTCTCGCTCAGACCACGGCGCCGTACCGGTGTCCAAACCCAAACTCGATCACCAGGGGTGAAATGTACTTCTCGCCGACGGAGGTTGTAGCGGTTAGCCTCGACGGATTGTTGATTTTGAATGCTGATCCTTGCGAGTTGTCGTGCTTCCTCAGCGCGCTGTGAGACAACTTCCGCATCTTCGTGGGTTTTGGTCGCTGGGCAAATGGGGCAGCATTGCGTCGAGCATGGTGTTTACGTGCCGGCCGTGCGCCAAATAGAATGGAGAAAATCCCGTCGTTTCTTGGATCGCGGTGTTGTACGCAAAGGTCACGCATGGGAGCACTTCGTCCCACGTTCGGTGCTCGACGTCTGCGTACATGGCTATCATATCTGTCATTGTTATATTGAGGCACTCTGTAAGTCCATTTGTTTGGGGATGGTACGGCGTTGTTCGACGGTGGCTGGTGTTACTCAAGCGGAGTATGTCCTGCGTCAGTTTCGACGTGAACGCCGAGCCGCGGTCAGTGATTAACACTTTGGGAGCCCCATGCCGCAAAACAATTGACTCAATGAAAAATTTCGCTATTTCAGCGCTTGTTCCGAGTGGGAGCGCCTTAAACTCTGCGAAGCGGGTTATGTAATCCGTCGCTACCACGATCCACCGATTGCCTGAGTTGGGCATGGGGAATGCGCCCAGAAGATTCATGCCAATTTGTTCAAAAGCTGTTAGTTAGGGCTGGGTAGGATGTAGAAATCCGGCTGGCTTTGTTGGCGGCTTCTTCCGCCTCTGGCATTCTCGGCATGTTTGCGTGTAGTGACGGACTGATTTCGGAAGACGAGGCCAGTAGAAACTTTTCTCGTATCCGGGCTAGTGTGCGGCTATATCCGAAATGTCCGGCGGTGGGGTGGTCATGAGAAGCTTCGATGATTTTGTCGCGAAGGCTGTCTGGCACAACCAGAAGACACGACCTGCCGTTTGAGTGAAATCTCTTTCTGTAGAGGACGCCCTGTCGAAGACTGAACGAGGACACGTTACTGGAGAAAACTTTGGGAAGGTCAACTTTTTTTTGTTGGCCTTGAAGGTATGCCGTAAGTTTTTGAAGCTCAGGGTCCTGTCGTTGCAGTGCGGCCATATCAGAGCCATGTAGTACTCCCAGGCAGGCGTCGTCATCATCGACTTCCGGCTGAGCGCTTTGCACGGAGGCCCGGACAGGCAGTCCACATCACTGTGTTTGCGGCCCGACTTGTAAATGATGGAAAAATCAAATTCTTGAAGGCTTAGTCCCCAACGAGCAAGTCGTCCGGATGGGTCCCTCAGGTTGGCAAGCCAGCACAGTGAATAATGATCTGTGACTACACGGAATGGACGACCATACAGATAGGTACGAAACTTTGTAACTGCCCAAATGACTGCAAGACACTCCTTTTCGGTGGTTGAATAGTTTTGCTCCGCTTTGGTTAGCGTACGGCTCGCGTAAGCGATGAATCACTCAGCTCTATCCTGCATTTGGATGAGCACAGCACCAAGTCCCGCGCTACTTGCATCGGTACGAACTTCAGTTTCAGGCTCCTGGTCAAAATGGCCTAAGACGGGCGTCGTTTGCAGAGCGGATTTTAAGTCCTCGAATGCGCGATGTTGTTCTTCATTCCACTTGAACGGGACCCGTTCTTTTGTAAGGTGGGGCAGCTATCTGGGAGAAGTTCTTAACGAAGCGGGGATAGTAAGCATACAGACCCAGGAACCTTCTCACACCCGACTTGTCAGACGGTGTTGGGAAGGCGCGAACCGCGGCTGTTTTCGCTGGGTCAGCACTTAAGCCTGCGCTAATAACAATGTGGCCTAGGAACTTCAGCTCATCGTACGCGAACCGGCATTTTTTTGGATTGAGCGTAAGGCCGGCAGTTTCGAGAGCCTTCAGCACTTCTCTAAGTCGTCGTAAGTGTTCGTGGAACGTACTTGCTAAGATGACGACGTCATCGAGATAAACGAGGCAAGTCTGCCATTTAAGGCCGGCGAGAACGGTGTCCATTACACGCTGGAAGGTCGCTGGTGCTGTACATAGCCCGAAAGGCATCACTTTGAACTCATAGAGCCCATCTGGGGTAATAAAGGCCGTCTTTTCTCGGTCCCGCTCGTCAACCTCAATCTGCCAGTACCCACTCTTCAGGTCCATTGACGAGAAGAAGCGGGCATGGCGGGGCCGATCGAGAGTGTCATCGATGCGTGGAAGCGGGTACAGGTCCTTGTTTGTTATTTTGTTTAACCGCTGATAATCTACGCAAAACCGCAGTGTCCCATCCTTCTTCTTTACAAGCACCACTGGTGCAGCCCAGGGACTGTTAGACGGTTGGATGACATCGTCCTTCAGCATGTCTTTCACCTGGGTTTGTATTGCCTCTCGTTCTTTGGGCGAAACTCGGTACGGCGGTTGGCGAGTTGGATGCGTGGCGTCATCAGTCAAAATCCGGTGCTTAGCAACGGTGGTTCGGCCAACTCCGGACGGCGTGGCAAAGCAGTGACGAAATTCGTCGAGCAGTGAAAGTGACTCACTCCTTTGTTGACCCGAAAGTTTTTAGTTCACGTCGAGTTCCAGACTTTCTGCCGTTTCCGGCAGAGACGATGTATCGGCGTCGGACACCACGTCAACAGCTGAGATTTCCGCGATGCCTTCCACGTGGGCTACGGCCATGCCCTTGGTCAGGTGCTGCGACTCGTTTCGAAAATTTGTCACCAGAACTTCTGCGCATCGATTTTGAAGCCGCAGTAGGCCTCTGGCGACCCCGATTCCCTTCTCCAGAAGAAGCTGGATACTTCCTTCTAAGAGTGCTTCCCCGTCTGGGAACGTGTAAATTTGCACCAGCAAGAAAACACTGGCCAGCGGAGGCAGCTTCACGTGCTCCTCTAATACCCTGGCCGAGGCGAAACTTGGCGCGGAGTGACTCCGTGGTGCATCCGGTATCTGCAGCGTGAGGCTGTTCGAGCGCAGGGCAATGCTGGCACCATACTCGTAGAGGAAGTCTATACCTAGAATGATGTCTCGGGAGCATTTCTCAAGAACGACCAACTTCACAGGGCATGGCTCTTCGTGGATCTCGACGCGGGCAGTGCACAGTCCAATAGGCGTCACCAGGTGTCATCCGGCGGTACGTATATCCGGGCCATCCCACGCTGTCATCACGTTACGTAGGTGACGGGAAAGCCTACCGCTCAGAACGGAGTAATCACCACCAGTGTCAATGAGCGCCGTCGCGTCGTAGCCGTCTATAGTGATCGACAGGTTGTTCGATGGCGCAGCAGTACGGATGAAAGGGTTTGCGGCGTCTTGTGGTGTTTACGGAGGTTCTTGCGTTTGCGGCGTTTGCGGAGGTTCTTGATGGCTTTCGTTGTCGGCAACACCACCTCCAGGCGTTGCCGTACTTAGTTTTCCCGGCGAGGCACGGGTGAAAGGCTTTCGCGGCGAGACGAGCGGAGAGGCGAATGTGGGCGACGGGGCGACGGCGAACGGGGTCCACGAGAAACGGCTGATAACGGCGCCGTTAGGCGTCGAATGTATTCTTTAATTTCGCGGGGTTGCTGACTGTAACGTGGGCATGGATCGCTTGGACGGAACCCTGGAAGTCCAAGCTCACGGTAGGGGCAGCGGCGAAAGGTGTGGTCTGGCTCATCCACAGTGGAAGCAGAGTGGTCGGTTGTCCCCTGTTCGCCAGACATCCGTTTTTCGCGGGCGAAGCTGCTGTGGTCCCGGCGGGGGAATATTCGACGACTCACAGGCCACCCCCTGTGGCACCAGGTTTGAGTAAAGCGGCGACTGACGAGGGCGGCTGGGAAGCCGGCGCGACGTATGTCACAGAGGGACGTTGGGGGACAACGTCGACCGGAATTATGGGTGCAAAGGTCTGCTGCACTTCTTCTCTGACAGCCTCCGCAACTGATACTGAAGCAGGCAGCTCGCGCGTTGGGAACAGCTTTTGTAGCTCCTCTAGGAGCACGCCGCGGATGATCTCGCGGAGACAACTGTCATTATTGCTGTTCAGGTCGAGGCGAGTAGTAGTAGGGCAAGGAGCAATTGTGGGGGAAGCCACTAACCCGTGGTAATGGTTACTCCTCGCCGCTAGCACCTGTTCAATGTTGGTGGCTTCCGTCACAAACTCATCGACAGTCGTCGGTGGATGGCGAACGAGCCCTCCAAAAATGTCGCTCCTCACGCCTCTCATAAGGGCCCGCACCTTGGTTTTCTCAGTGCCCAGCGGATCCGCCCGTGTGCTCAATTGCAGAACGTCTTCCACGAAGCGTGTCACACTTTCGGTAGGCCCTTGGGCCCGGGTTCTTCAAAGTTCCTCGGCCCTTTGACGTCGAAAGCGCTTAGGGAGGGCTCGCCGAAGGCCCTCCTTGAAGGACTCCCATGACTTCAGGCCCGCCTCGTGGTTAATAAACCAGATGCGAGCAGTTTTCTCTAAAGAAAAGTAGACGCTCTTGCGGCACTGGTCTTCCGTCCAACTATTGTGGTGAGCTACACGCTCATACTGCTCAATCCAGTCTTCCACGTCCTCGAAGTCTTCGCCATAGAACGGGGCAGGATTACGGGGCGCGATCGGCCAGAACACAATCGGAGGCTCGAACGCGTCAGTCTGCTGCGACTGCGACGTCATGCTAACTGCACGTCTCACCTGTGTCCTTTTGGGATTCGCCCTCAACTGCCCGTATTCCGGTGCTTGGCCTTGGAGACGTCGACTGGTGTGGACACCGGGTTCTTCGAAGGCTCGCCGGCCCGGACTTAGTATCGGGCTTGGCTTACAGGGCCTTGAGGGGGTTCTCAGCATGAAGGGGGTTCACCCCGGCTCCTCTGCCACAATATTGAGAACCATGATCAAGGAGCGCTCGTTTTAATCAAAACAAGCAGCTTGCCATACCACCCCGGACTACGCAGGTTTTGCCAAACGCCAAACACCGAGCTGTGACCAAACGCTATGAACAACCATCCCACTAGCATACGGCGGTATGGTGACACTAACTTCAGAAACCCCCTCTGACGGAGCAGCACTGGTGTGAAGTATTTTTTAGCGCCCGCCGCGACAAGCAGCGCCAAACTACTACTAGAGCATCCATATGTGCCGTTCACTTGAGTCATGGACTATTGGCACCCACCATGGGATTAATATCTGCTCATAAAAACGATCTCTCTCTTTTCCTGTCTCATTTTTTATCTACCGGAAGGGCCGAGTCATCATCTTTGCTGTAAGATTACGCAAGGCAGAATAAATTTTACCTGTCACGCGTAACGCCCACTCGCAACAAGCACCTAATTCACCCGTAGACACTACAGCCCCAAAATACATGGTTAGCTGAACTTATTCGAGACTAAAAGCCCACGACCAATCGCTGGACCCTGCGACCCTTGCTGAAACTTACTCCCGTCTCCTAATAGGTCGACTACACTTCGCAGCCTACGGCGAAAATGGTGAACAAATAAACATAAAAAGGACCTTGGAAAGAACATTGCAGAGCTAAAGCACGAAACGGAAAATTACGCAGGAGAATTAGCTGCAACCCAATGGGGAAACATCTGTGACCAGCTCAGACGTGCCATAACCATGAAACGCACCTTGTCCCTCCTCTGCTGCTTTCTGGACCCCAATAAATCCAACACTGTGCAGGCCGACACAATCACCGAGCTTATCCAGTCCCACCCAAGTACCCCGTAACAACTCGTCCCGTTGCTTCAAGAAAAATACATCCCTACTGGTGATCGGAAAGACTACTAGACAACCAAGAAACACCCAAAACTCTCCTCGACGTGAATATGACTGAAGCAGAGGTCCGATCTCATCTAAAAACCAATTAGGCTCTTGGGAGGGACGGCGCACCTCACAGGATATTACGAAACCTTGATGACAACTCTATCACAACAATCACGAACTTCTACAACAAACACTCGAAAACAAGCACCCTACCAGCGTCATGGACGCATGGGTACATTTGACTCATTCCAAAGCATAGAACAACGTTGAGCCTAGATCACCTCCGACCAATTTGTCTCACCTTCTTCATTGTCAAAGTACTAGAACGTATCACACATATCAGGCTTACCAAATACATAAACCAAACCAACACCCTGCTAACCACCATGTTCCGTTTCCGGAGCGGATTCTCGACAAGTGACGTTCATCTCGAACTCTAACCCCGACATCGTTTCCTCACCGCCATAGTTTCACACAGCAGCAATTTCAGTTCTAGACCTCAGGAAAACCTTTGACCGGATCTTATATCAATCCATCGTTCATGGCCTTTTGCCTATCTTCCGTGGATTACGCACGTACAATTACGTCGACGCTTTCAGTCCGACAATGCAACTTACAATCAGGCGAGCTTCACGAACCCCCAGTTGGCGCTCCGCAGGGAGCTGTGGTATCCCCTCTCGTTTTTAGTCTATCCCTACTCTATATTTTAAAGGCTCTAGATTGCATTTTAAATCGATACTTTAGTCTCTGCGCAGAGGGCATCGCACTTTGCACAATCGGAGGTGGTGCTGCAGAAGTAGAAGAGACTATTCAATCCGCAACGTCGGCCGTGGTTCAGGGAGCCACTATAGCGTGCTTCAAATTCTCCCCCACTAAATCCGAACTTCTCCACTCTACAAAGCCAACAAACCGCACCACTCCCAAGATCCAAATCTACATTCATTCAAAGCCTGTGCCAGTCGTACAAAATCAAAATTGTTGGTCTAGTATACACCGTAATCGTTCAAACGCAGAGGACATAAATTGCCTCTCCTCACGTGTTTCCTAAAGCATCGAACCCTTTCGCCGCATCGCCTCCAAAAAATAGCTACTTAAGGAAGCAGAGTGGCTGCGCCTCGTTCAAACATTCGTTGTTTGCCAAACCACGGCCGCTCGAAGGGAACTAGTGTCCATTAGGCGGCCGTGGCCGAACCACCTATGCTCTACCCTATTGCTTCGCCTGTAATTCAGCACTGCCCAAAATCAATTGCCTTATCCGCACAATATACAAAGTTGCTCTGATATCCTACCGGGCATCTCCACTGCCAGACTAGAAGGAATGGGGCGTAGAGCGCAGTCAAAGAGCTGATATAGGCCCACAGCATCAGCCAACTACGCCCTCTAAGTAAAAAGGTGGTCAAAATAAAGTCCCGGCCACCAGGACTCCCTTTTACGCTTGGTTAGTCTAGACATTGTCACAGAACAAAGTCGTCATTTCTGCGAGTCTTTTTCGACTCTGTTCGGGGCGCGACTTTGCGGGATACGAGAACTCCTACAAGGAGCATAGAAAAAAAAAAAAAAAAAAGATGACGCTCTTTTTGGTTGCCGCAGGTGTGACGTCAGGCGTTTCGCGTGCCCCGCGCGCAGGCGTCGTGTCGTCGACATGCAGGTGGAGTGGAATTTTTTGATCTGGCTGCGTGCTGTGCCGACGGGGTGTGCTTTGGGTTATTTATTTATTTATTTCACATAACCCCTAAAGAGCCTCAATGGAGGGTATTATATAAGGGAGAGGGGATTGTGGCATACGCTCACTGAAAATACACTTGTTGAAAGCAGTATTATAAAAATATAAAAAAGGGAAAAAAAGATACGGAAGAACGAAACAAGGAAACTTCAGTGCAATAAAAAGAAGAAAGAAAGAAAAGAACGAAAAAAGAAAATTTAAGTACTACGAAATATGGCAGGAATGCAATGTGTTTTAGAAAAAAAATTTGAACCAATAAAGGAATAGCCCTTGCCCAAAAAGGCACTTACAGACGACAAAAATTACTCTATAGAGCTAGTTAAATACAGTTAATTACACAAAAGCGATGAAGGGCAAAACAAGAGAAGAGCGCGGGGTGCACAATAATACATTTCAAGGAACGATGCAATTCCAATCATCAAAATGGAGTTTTTTTTAATGCATAAAAGATTTACAAAAGTCAGACAATACAATTAACACACAATACAAACACTAGCAGACAGCAAAGGGTGAGCAAGTTAGTATAACAAAGGTCGGCACCATTTCAAAACTCAGGCAAGCAAACGCACTTATCCAAAAGATGCAGCCACTCCGGTGGATCCCACTGCGCTGCATAAACGATCCGTAACAATGCCGCCTGTTCTCAAAAAATGCACTTTGTCGGCCCAGGGGGTTCAGCATGCCGATCAGTCATCCGGCCCTTCCACAAGCTAAAGTATCCTAGGAGAACAAAAACGTCATATGGCACCCGATTAACATCCTGAAATGGCAAGAAGCGAATGGTTTGGGGGTGATGTAAATATCCTTCGTTTGTGTCCGTTGCAAAACGTCCCAGAAAAATCCTGCGTCACAGTACAAAACAAAACAATGGTCAATAGTCTCTCGTTGGTTGCACAAGCGGCAATTGTCGGACCAACGAATCAACATTCCTTTTTCGAGCAGCCATGTTCTAACTGGAAGCGTTTGCGAATGGAGCTCACAAAGAAAATGTTGTGGCATTTGGCGGCACGCACCTACGCTTGACACAGTCTAACACATTATGCTTATGGTCTCGCAAGTATGGCTCGCGTTAAGGGGGCACGGGGAATAGATTATGAATTAAAGGGTTCATCATAGCCTTCTCTGAAAGGCTAAACAGGTACTCCATAGAAAACCACGCAGTAAAGAAATTAAAAGTATCAACAACTTGTTTTAGAAAACGCCAAGGCGGCTTGTTGTTTACCTGACTCGTAGAAATTTAGTTTTGCCAGTTTCGTTGCTATATGTGAGGGTAAGTCGTTCCAGTCAGCTATGATGTGGGGCTGGAATGAATCTGGATACGAGAACGAGTGACGTAGTGGGCGCTGAACTTTGTCGAAATGATCCCTGCGTGGAAACATGGCTGATGGAGGCTGAAAGAAATCGCTGTGAAGTGTTGGGTGAAAGTAGATTTCGCCCATACGTGTATGGAAGGCCATTCAAGGTTGTAACAGACCACCATGCGCTGTGTTGTCTCGCCAATTTGAAGGACCCCTCTGGCCGTCTTGGGCGGTGGAGCTTGCGCCTGCAGGAGTTCGACGTTACAGTCATTTATAAATCCGGCAGGAAACACTCCGACGCCGACTGCCTGTCCACGCGCCCCCGTCGACCCACCACCACAAGACTCTGATGAAGACAGCGCGTTCTTCGGGATCGTGACGGAGAGCGACCTAGCAGCCCAGCAGCGTGCCGACCCCGACTTACGCGTCATAACCGAGTACCTCGAGGAATGCAACGTTGCCGTTCCTAGGACCTTCAAACGCAGCTTACCAGCATTCAGCCTGAGAAACTCCGTCCTTGTGAAGAAGAATTTCAGCCTCGGAACAAGAGCGAATTACCTTCTCGTCATCCCTGCGGACCGTCGTGACGAAATTTTGGAAGCGTGCCACGACGACCCGTCTTCCGGACATCTGGGCACAGCCCGCACTATTGGAAAAATCAAGGCGAGGTACTACTGGCCCGGCCTTACCGATGATGTCACCCACTACGTCCGGAGCTGCTGTGACTGCCAGCGACGAAAAACGCCACCGACAAGACCCGCCGGACTTCTGCAACCGATGGCCGTCCCATCGAGACCATTTCAACAGATTGGAATGGACCTTTTAGGCCCGTTCCCTACGTCACGATCACAGAACAAGTGGATTGTCGTAGCGACAGACTACATGACGCGCTACGCAGAGACCGCCGCGCTTCCTAGGGGGACTGCACAAGAAGTGGCGAAGTTCTTTATAAGCCAAGTTGTGCTGCGACATGGAGCCCCGGAAGCCCTAATCACAGACCGCGGAACGACATTTACTGCGGAGCTGATGCAAGGAGTATTACGCTACAGCAACAGGGATCCCAGAAGAACGACGGCGTACCACCCCCAAACGAACGGACTAACAGAACGTCTGAACAAGACAATCGCAGATATGCTGTCAATGTACGTTGACGTTGAACATAAGACTTGGGACGAAGTGCTCCCGTATGTCACGTTTGCGTACAACACGGCTATCCAGGAGACGACGCAGCTGACGCTGTTCGAGCTTGTCTACGGTAGAAGGCCGACTACGATGCTCGACGCCATGCTTCCGCACGTAGAAGATGACAACCTCAACGCCGACGTCCACGGATATCTTCAACGTGCGGAGGAGGCCCGCCAGCTCGCTCGAGTTCGTATACCAGACCAGCAGCTGGTGGATGCGGGCCGCTATAACCTCCGACGCCGAGAAGACGAGTAACAACCAGGGGATCGTGTGTGGGTTTGGACTCCCATCCGACGACGCGGACTCAGTGAGAAGCTCCTGCGACGGTATTTCGGACCCTACCAGATTCTACGACGTGTCGGCCAACTTACCTACGAGGTGATCCCCGATGGTGATTCCGGAACATCCCGACGACGCACGCGGCCCGAAGTCGTCCACTTGGTTCGCTTAAAACCTTTCTACGGTCAATAACGAATTTTATTTTTATTTTCGGACTGTCGCCTATGTTAGCACCGGGTCGATGCACTCTTAGAGGGGGGGTAATGCTGCGAACCATACATTGGGTTTGTTTATTTGTGTTTTGCTTTTACCGCCCGGCTGCGCCGGTCTGTGTTATCTCTGCGCCAAGAGAAGCGCGTGTTCCATTCTTTCTTTCTGTGCCGCATGTGTTATCTGTCGTGATAGGGAGAGCATTCCGATCTAACGTGAACAGCCCAGAATAATCTTCTTGGATCTACTATGTTCTCGATGTGAATCGACGTTTCGAGAACCACGCGCGCCGAAAGATAAAAAGCCTGCAGTGCGGACGCCGGAGCATTCGATTCGACGACACTCGCCTGTGCAAGTCACTTTATTGACTGCTGCTTCGCCGCCTCTGTATTCTTTTGAGTGGTTAGGGGAGCACAAGTTCGCTCCAATAAACGTGTTTCTCATTCAAGGCAACTGCATCGTCCTTGTCTTCGTGACAATATGTAAGACTATTGCGGAGGCCTTGTTTTCCTTTGGCTGGTTGGCTGAATCGGGTCACAGACAGACAGACATACAAACAGACGTACAGACAGACCAACATTTCTGGGTTTAAGTCGCCCAAGAATGACTATCTTCTTTAATAAGATGTGGTCGTAGCTTTCACCTGGACTCGGCGTCACACCCCATGGGGGCTCAGTGGCTATGGCGTTTCGCTGCTGAGACCAGATTCGTTGGTTCGATCCCAGATGCAGTGGCTGCTTTCAGATGCAGGCTAAAAGTGAAAACGGCCTTGTGTCGAGATGTCGATAAAATATCGAAAAGCAGACAACAGGCAACGATGTGCGGACAAATATCCAGAGCCGTCTACTACGGCGCACCTTTTAACGCAGGTGTTGCTTCGGCGGGCAAAATCAACAGTTTTATACAAGTCATTCTGCGTATCCTCTATGCCGTCTACTCGAAACCTTGTTGGTGATCTACGTTCAGGGAATGGAATGAATAATGGTTCTGCTTGAGCGGTTTTGTGCAGTCTAAAACAGCAACGTTAGTGTCGCCTCACTCAGTGTAAAGAAGGCGGCACATGACTATTTGTAAACTCTGTGCAAACAACTATAAGTGCTGAGTACGTCTAAAATGGCTGTCAGGCAACTGACCTGCTTTGGAACCTGTCATTCGGTTTACAGATTTACTTTAGAAGAGCGTTGAACAAGCAAGAGCGTTGAACACTCAAATGTGCTTGAAATGACAGCACTGCGGGCTGTGCTGCTTATCAGCGGTGTGGCAGGGTCGTATAGGATGCCCCTAAAATCAATAATTTTAAAAGGCCTCTTGCAATCAGGATTCATTGAATTGATAGAGCATATCAGAAATATTTGCGAGAGGGATGAAAGCAGATAAATAACGGAAAGCCAAGCCATTTTTCTATCACTTCCCGTTTTTACAAAACGTTTTAAAAGTACTGCCGCCGAACAATCTCGCAATAATTGTCGGAAATGTTGACACCCCTTTCGATAAGGGAAGTCTCAAATAAATATGCGTGCAGAAGTGTCCAAAAACCTAGCCTTGGTGGAGGCCTCTGTATATTTAAAAGGTATGTAGCAACCAGAAATCCTTTCTTCCTTTCTTTTTCTTTCTTTCTTTCTTTCTTTCTTTCTTTCTTTCTTTCTTTCTTTCTTTCTTTCTTTCTTTCTTCTTTCTTTCTTTCTTTTTTGTCAATACAGCGCAAAAAAGACCAGGGACGAACGAAGACGACAATCAAGCGCTGACTTCCAACAAAAATTTAATGAAACGAAACGCACACATAAATATACATTCTGTCACAAAGGAATGGCAGATACCAAACTGAAACAATGCCACGTGCGCAAAACAGATCAAGACCCGCTGACGCATACATCGCTACATAATCATCTAAAGGAAAGTTCACAAGTGGTTGCCCAAGTAAGTGGTCTCATTTTTTGTCAACAGAATGGACGGGGCACTTATGCACTTATCTGCTTCACCTATTATCACCGCTGCCTCCATATTCTCTCGGGTAAGTGCATGACCATGACGGCTAACAACAAGACACTCATCAAACAGTGGCGTACAACCTGCCTTTTCACACGAACGAAAATGCCGGCTAAGATTCCCCTGCAAACCGCGCCTAACATCATAATCATGCTCCGCAACCTGTCATACAGGCAGCGGCCCGTCAGTCCTACATAATTCTTCCCGCATAAAAGGGGTATCTTGTAGATAACCTCTTCCACACACTCAACAAAACATTTGCGGTGATTTACGGGGCAACCACTATTCGTTATAGATTTGGGCCTATTTATTTTACACACCCTGGACAGCTTATGCGGCGCAGGTAACAGGACCTGAAGATCCACACGCTCAGCAACTTTCTTCAATTTGTGAGACACTGCATGAATATACGGCATAACAACAATTTTTTTTTGTGGGCGACTTGTCACTGTTTTCTTTGTTAGTGTGCTTAATAGACTTCAGCAATCTTTCAACAAGGCACTAATCAAAAGCGGAGGGTAGGCTGCAGACAGAAGACGGGAGGCTGGAACCATACAGCTATTTCACATCGCATGAGGGCATGACTTTTTGATGACATTTGACAAACATGTGTGAACAATGACAAGCTTTGACAAGCTTTGAATGACAAGATTCATATGAAAGCAACGGCTTATTACCCCGTGGTTCATACCACCAACACACGTGGGAATCCTTGAACAACAGACGTAAATCAAGGAAACGAATGGAACTTTCGACTGGACCTTCGTGGGTCAAAATCAGCGGGCTAAGGTAATTTTGAAAAATCCCTAGGATGCATTTTGAGGCCTGCCAACACTATTACTCTTACTTTTAAACAACACCAGACAGTCATCAACGAACCTAAACACACGGAGCACATCACTTTTTGGCAGACGAGTAGCCAACATCCTATCAAAGTGCACCCACAACAAGTCGCTCAACAGTGGAGCAATTGAAGAGCCGATACAAACTCCTCGCTTCTATATGTACACTGAATCATCTCATCTGACATACGTGGATAGCAAGTACACAGACAACAATTCCAGAAAACCACAACCGTAAGCCCGAAGGAATTTTGAAACCCCACATCACCAAAGCTTTCTATGGCAGCCTCGACGCAATCCAACAATTGATTGTGAGGCAAAGAATACTACAGGTCTTTTATGTCAATTGAAAAAGCGTGAAACACATCTTGAAAACGCTCTCTAAGCCCACAACATGATCTGAATTCTTTGTGTAGAAGGGATCATCAATGGTGGTAATAGTTTCAGGTTCTTTTGAAGGAACACAGCAACACTCTTTTCCCAACTTCCCTGCTCCGTGACTACCACTCTGAGGGGCCAATCTATTTATGTGTCTTTACCGTGAACAACATGTCAAGGCTCAGGGCCTTGCTTTTCTTAATCTGTTGCGCCAACTTTGTTAAGTTGTGCTTGGTACACAACTTCTTACCTTACCTTACTTGTTATTTTACCTTACTTACAGAAACATCCCTGAGAAGATTGAAATTTGAGTTGATCGACTCAATAGCCTTACTTTGGAAAACTCCCTTGGGAAGGACAGCAAACCCACCTTCTTTATCAGAGGGAATCACACACATCGCATTGCTTTCCAGGCAAGTGGCCAGGCGTTTCACTAGTGGGTAGTGGCTGTAAGGCTTGTGTCTAAGGAGAACATCCAGTTCCTCTGAATTTCCAACTAGCCGGAACTCTTACGCTTTTAGGTTTCTGTCTTTCTTTCTTTCTTTCTTTCTTTCTTTCTTTCTTTCTTTCTTTCTTTCTTTCTTTCTTTCTTCGTCTTCTGTCTTTTCTTTGTTTCTTCCTTATTTGTTTCTTCACCTGAGGCTGACTGAAGCTAAATATCAATGTATAGACCTTATTTGTAATGTTCTTTCATTTAAAATAAAAGGCATATCAGTTATAAGCACAATTAGATGCCTTGCAGAGAATGTTTGTAGCCCACGACAGAGAGGTGATGCCACAGTTAGGCCAAACGTAAGAGCAAATTTTGCTGTTAATTATTGTTGACGCCGTCGTTCGCAAGGAAATGATTTTCACTCATACACAATATACCACGTGTAGGCCGCAGCGACACAAGTCTCATTGTTGAACGCGGCTGCTCAAAGTACGTCGGGCACACGCTCGCTTGCACGACGCGAGAGCGCGAAGTGAACGCGCACACAACTGCATGGCATGACAAAACACAGGCTTTTGCTTGGGGCCGCCGCAGCGCTAAGACGAACCCGCAGTGAAATTTGATGTGACTAGCACCATTTTGTGTTCGTTTCTTATGGCATGACGCTTACTTTGTGCTCCGCCCCGTGTCCTCACCCCACCCTTGGAATTAACAACCGAAGGAGCTGCTCTCAGTGCGGAAGCCATCGCCGCCTGCCAGCTGTTTTGTCGGGGGTAGAATCTTGATCGGTGGCAATTCAGTCAGCGGTGCAAGATCGTAGAGACATTTCTTGAATTTTGTGGGATGGAATGTGAGGAAGACGCTACCATGCGTTCTCTGAATATGTACGAGGAGTAACAGACATAAAATTAAAATTGCTACATTAAAACGAGAACATTACTGAAACAAAGCAGAAGTAAATGCGCTGAACACAAAGAGAGCTGTGACGGTCCGTAGGAAGGAGCAGTGGTGCAGACTTGGCTTACGCGACTCCCCCGCAAGAAATGCTCTACCGCTCCACAAGGCGCTGCACAGCTGACTCAGCACTTAGGGGTCTCCACGACTCGGAACTCACGTATACGAATTTACAGCTCACAAGCTGCAGCAGTGACAACAGTAGCAAACATATTGCATGCTTCCCGCTCCTTTTCTTCATACTCAATGTGACCTAAGTTTAGTGCGAACCTTGTTTGGCTTCTAATCACTGCTTCACAAGCCTGCTTATCTGGCCATTTGGCGTCAGGCCAGAAATGCGGTGGATACATCATACTTACTTGTATTGTAACAAAAAACGCCACTGCTGTCCGGGATTTTGGATAGAGATAAGAAAGGTGGAATGCTTTGTTACAGCTTCAAAATGGACGCACTCATCCTGTTTTGGAGCGACGAGAGCACAAATACAGGACGTTAAAATCATTTCCCACGCAACAGCGTAAAACGTGATTGCGTTCTCGCATATTACCTAAGTACTTAAACTGCAGCTACACAACATCATTGACGTTCCTGCTTATTTTAAGTGCCTAAAAATATGATAGTGACGATAGCTTGTGTTTGTTGGCGCAAGGCCAGCTAGAGAAAGATCGGAGCGCTTTAGGTTTTTTCTCTAAAGGAGCAGGTTCAAGATTTACGCTTGAAACGGTTACACTAAAAATATTAAAATTATCATGAGACGATAGGAGTTGACTCAAAGTAGGATCGGTCGGCGAAGTGATCAAATCAATGATCCGATGAAACGACGACTCGCTGGCTCGTTGGCCGAAGACACATAGCCGACGACGGTCTACTCTAACTAAACTCAAATTGTAGAATATATAAACTTTATTTACACATCATATTTACAATTCATGGCTCGTGATAGCAAACAAGAGGTCGGGCAAGGCCCCGCGTCGAACGGAGCTCGCCGCTCTCCACCTCTCCTCTCTATTCCCCCCTCAAAACATGAAACTCCTCACTTTTTACCACTTAAATCCGCCGACAAAAAGGACGTCACAACTTGAGATTGAAGATGGCTTATTGATTAAACCCCACTAGGCCACTGATTGGCCACCGTGACAAACAAAGCTAGGTGGGTTCAAAATAGTCACGTGACCCACATTTCTTCCACTCATACAGAAAACCAAAGGTGTTTCTCATAACACAAATGTAACAGAAATGAAAACCAACCAACTAAAAGCAGGCCCAGCGACGGGAATCGGCTCTCGGGCGGCACGTCTTAAAGTATTGTCACACCGTGGACGTCTATGTTTGTGCTCCGAGCCGCCAGCATTCCTTCCCTTTGTAAACACATGGGGCGCCTAACAAAACCTTTTCGCTTACCTATTTACGCACTCCCGCTGCGAGTCACCAGGCTCAGATGTGTGATGAACGGCAACTTTGCCCAGTAACTTCCAGCTGTGCAACATTCACAGACAGAACGTCCTGTCACCTCTTCGTATGTTTGAACCAAGGTTTGGCCCGTTCACAAACCTTCAGCTCCTGCCCGGCTCGGGGATTCTCGTGGCGGTAATCGCGGTCGTTAAAACTTCGACGGTCTCCCTCTGCCGGCTTCTCAAACGAACGCAAAAAAATACTTCTCCAAAAGCTTACATCGCTTTCAGCTATTATGGAGTGACTTACGCCTTTGTATGCGTCATCTCCGGGCCCGCTCTTCTGGTGGACACAAAAGTACGGCGAATAAAAAAGAAGCCTTCGTCGTTTCTCCTTACGCCCCTCACGCTCAAGTCAGCTATACCGGCGGGAAAGAAACACTCTACAGGTAAACAAGCTAACCTCAGAAGAAGATATCTAGTTTTAAATATGAGTGAGGGGCCGGAAACTTAACACCGCCCCACCAAGAATGTTTTCTGTACACTAGCTGTACGTAACAACAGTAAACGCGGCTGTGGGTTCTAAAAACTAATATAGATAATCAGAACACTGACTAAAGAACTCGCTTGCATTAATACACCGCGTGCAACAAGCTCAGGCGTACTGTAGCTTAAAGGCTAGGCGCGAACAAAACGTGGTATTAATTGTCCAAAAAGACACTTGTAACAAGGAAAGGCAAGTACAACAACAAACTTCACATTATCCCCAAGTAAGCAGCTGTGCGTTCCGCAAACTGAAACACCAAGTGACAACGCTCAACCACACAGAATGATAACTTCCAACTGTCCCAGAGGACATTATTACGAAGAAAGAAAACATCAACGAACTTTCCAGAAGCCTCCCAACAAGGCGACAGCTCTAATTAACATTGACACGCAAATGCGACCTCGCTTTATACGCGGACCACGTGAACAGCACTGCCCTTGACACCCAAAGGCTACCAGCCGCACGAATGCTGTAAACACTGAAAATTACAACTGAGGAAATATTACAAACCGCAATACATTTAGTTACAACGCACGCAGGATCATTCTTTCACACTAACAAGAGATAAAGACACTCAAACACTCAAAAAGCAAGAAATAGAGCTACTCCTGTAGCAATGACAACATGTAACGTAAGTTCATATCGTCTCTTTCTGCACTGGCTGTCGAATGTTCTTTACGAATGCGGAACAAAGATTGTTCATTCCTGCTGTAGTTTACTTTCTGTGCGCTTGCGGTGTACTGAAAGTTCACTTCGTTCCCCGGGCCAGGCAATCAAGGTACTGTCTCACGCACAAACACCGCACATGCTCCCTCTCTCCTGCACCTCGACGTGAACACCGCTGTCCAAATGAGCGTAACAAAACTAAGTGGGGCATCCATCATAACGGTGACGTTTTAAGTCAGGGTTCGGTAAAAGAGAGGCAGACATCTCAAGGATGCGGTGGTCTATATACCGAAGTAAGATACAAAGGTGGCATCTCAGCAGACCCCGGACTGCCTAGTATTCCCTCCAAGCGGGAACGCACCGTCGGTCCTGCCACAAGTCGAAGCGAGCAACTGTTGGCCGGAAGGGCCACTTCCCCTTGCCATCACCGAACTGATCGCAGTCCTTCCTGTGTGCGTCTGCACGCAACAGTGCTGCTCATGTCCACTCTCTATTCCGGCCTTTAGTCTTTCGCCAGATCACAAACGGGAAAACAAGAGCCTCGCGACACCACCAATCGTGTCACCAAATCTCCTGATACGCACGTATGCGCCTCATTCTGAACCGCATTCCCCGCAGTGCCACCGCTTCCTTCGTCGTCGAGTTCGCACGCGCCCCTCATCAACTCGATCATGCTCTCTGGCACTACACCGCTAACTGATTCTGCACACTCACCACCCGGGGCGCGCGGTGCCGAACTAGGCTCTTAGATAGGCATTCACAAACCGCCCCTCGGGCTCCCTATCTCGGGTTCGGGTTCTACAACATGCGCTGCGGGCTCACGCTCAACAACTGCGTCCCTCAACTCTGGTTCGCGATCGAACGTACTGTCTAGTAACGCGCAGCCTGCCGCCAATACAAACCCATTTGGAGCAGGCGCTTCTTCACTGCGATGAACCTCCACGGGACACGAACTTGGATCGCGAGCCACTAGCGCAGGAATTGCCGCACGATGGGTTTTCTCCGCCTAGACCGCGAGCGGCCGAGCCGCTGATCTCGCGGTGGAGGCGGGGTCTCGCCGCTCGTGGTGCATGAGCAATCTTCATCTCGCGATGCTAAATCACCGCTGCAGACATTCGCCGCCTAATCTCCTCAGGCGACGGGGCCCCCACCTTTGCGAGAGTATCACGCTAACTCGACAGAGCGAAAATTACCCTGAGGGTCGCGTGCGGCGACTCCCCTGTAATGACATCGGGCAGCAGTGGTCGCGTCAAGGAGAAGAGCAAAAAGGGACTCACTCTTGCAGCCGCTGTCCGCACTCCGTTTCGGGGGGGGGGGGGGGGGAGGGAGGAAGGGCGGGGGGAGGCCCCAACGCCGCTCTCCACGCTTGGTTTTAAGCCCTGCTCCAGGATCGTCGCACAGAGCGGTCGCTCCAACTCGAGACCTCGCTCGAATTCTCCGGGACTCTTTATTGTCGCCCTGCCGACGACTCCCGTTCACTGGGCTCTTCAACGCCTGCCGTTACCGGATCCGGGTGCTGACTCAGATAATGCAACTCTGTCCGGTCCGCAGTCAACTCGCTGGTGTGGAGCGTCTGCTCCCTGGGGCCTCTCGCCAAGATGTCGCCCCAGCATTCGAACTCCGGCTCGGACTCTTGAATTCTCGCTGACACCGGGTGGTGCTGTCGAGAATGCAACTCTGTCCAGTTGTCCAAGCTCGTCCTCACCGCTGCAGCATAGAGCATCAGCTCCCTGGGTACTCCTGCCAAGATATCACCCCAGACTCGGGCTTGGTGTCACCGCTCTAGCCTGGAGCGTCTGCTTCCTGAAGCCTCTCACCAAGATGCCTCTTCATCCTTGGAGTAGCCTCCTCGTCGTCCGCCGAAAGCCATGTCGACCCTATCCTGGTCACGGCCTTATTTAAATTTCAAAAGTGGATCGGTCGCAGACGCCGATGATTGAAAAGATGATCCGATGAAACGGCGACTCGCTGGCTAGTTGGCAGACGGGACCTAGCCCACGACGGTCTGCTCCAGGTATACTGAAAATGTACAATATGTGCACTTTTGTACACTACCTATTTAAAACTCATGGCTCCTGATCGCAAACACGAGGTCGGCCAAGACAAGGCCCGCGTCGAGCGGGGCTCGCGATCTCTACCTCTCCTCTCTGTCCCCCCTGAAGACATCAAACTCCTCGGTTTTACCACTAAAACCCCGCCCACGAAAGGAGCGTAACAACTGGAGATTGAGGATGGCTCATTAAATAAACCACACTAGGCCACTGATTGGCCACTGTGAAAAAGCTAGGTGGGTTCAAAACAGTCACGTGACCCACCTCTTTCACTCTCCTACAGATACCCAAAGCTATTCTGCAAAACACAAATATAACCACAATAAAAACCAACCAACTAAAAGCAGAACCTAACGATGAGAATCGGCTCTCCGGCGGCACGTCTTAAAGTATTGTCATACCGTGCACTTCTATGTTTGTGCTACGCGCCGCCAGAACTCCTTCCCTTTGTGAACTGTGGGGATCCTAACAAAGCCTGGTCGCATACCTATTGACGCCTCCAGCCGCCGAGTCGCCAGGCTCAGATGTGTGACGAACGGCAACTTCGCCGAGTAACTTTGAGCAGTACAACATTCACAGACAGAACATCTGGTACCTCTTCCTATGTTTGAACCAAGGTTTGACCCCTTCACTGACCTTCAACTCCTTTCTGGTTCGGGGATCCTCGTGGCGGTAATCGGGGTTGTTAAAACGTGAACGGTTCCACTCCACCGGCTTCTCAAACCAACACAAGAAAATACTCCTTCCTCGGAAGCTTACATCGCTTTCAGCTATTATGGATTTACCGACGCGCTTTTATGTGTCATCGCCGGCCCACTCTTCGGGTGGAGAAAAAAGACGGCGAATAACAAAGAATCCTCCGCGGTTTCTCCTTACGGCCCTCACGCTCAATTCAGTTCGACCGGAGGGTAACAAACCCTATACAGGTAAACAAGGTACCCCAGCGGAACGTATCTAATAGCCGGGCGGTTTTAATTATTAAGTGAAGGGCCCGAACTTAGAAACAGGTGATTCTGAAATTTTCCTGGTTTATGTTGTGAAAAAAGACGTCTCCGCTTTTTTAAAAGATAATTATTTGTTTAGAGGTGAAGGCTGATAACCATTTAGCATGACGGCTTTATTATAATGACACTAACAAAAGTGTGTAGGGCAATGTGCTTAAAAAAGAATAACAAAACAGCAAGACTAGAAATTGATGTTTCGTACAGCGCAGAGAAGGAACGAATAGGAATGAATAACAGAGTATGCGTGCAGGGACTCACACAATATACAATAATTGATGTTGTAATATGTATTATTACGAATGACCACGTGTGCATAAGAAAATGCGTGTTTTACGGTACCACAACAGATAATTACGCTGAAGTTACAGTACCGGAGTTTTTTTAGAATAGGTGCAGCTGGGCGTCTCTGAGTTTACATACGCGATTATAGCATACACGTTATAACAGTTGTGTAGGTTTTTATTGTTTTCCGCGAATCTTTTCGGGCATTACGCACAGACAAGAACTCACGGAATCGAAGTTGTGTATAAGGGGCTGAGAACGCCTAAAAGAGTTCGGTCGTCGTAAATATTCTGCTGAAAGCGAAGTAGTTTTGGGCTAAAGATGGATGTCATAAGTCTAGGCCTATTGTGCTGGTATCATAAAACTACGTGCTACATAGTTGCCCGCATAGTGTGATATAGCCACGTTGCTGCGTAAAATGACGAGGTGGACTTGGCGTTTGCTGGCAGTGACATTTTGTTTTGTGAGTTGCGCCAGCGTTTTTTTTTTATTTTCTGCCGAACACCGATTGAATAATTATGAGGTTTAACACGCTGGCGCTACACAGGCGATGTGGCGTGCCGTAGTGGAGGACTCCGGATAAATTGTGACCCTCTCGTGGATTTTTAACGTGCGGCGAAATATCGAGCACGTGGGTGTTTTCGCATTTAGCCACTAGCAGAAAAGTTGCCGCAGCGGGTGGGAGACGAACCCGCGCCCTTGGGCTCAGCAACCCAACGCCTTAGCCACTGAGCCACCATGGCGGGTAGCCGAACTATGCTTTTTTGCGTTTGGTTACGTTGTGTATCTCTGACCTACAAATTATGTATCAGGTTACATTTGGGGCATCATTGTTGTTTTTGGGACATTGTGCTGAATGATTAAAAATCATATCCGTGTTCACTCAAACTTTACAGAATCACAAAACGTTAGGGACAGAGGAATACTTTGTAAAAAAGGAATTTATTTTATTTATTCAAGGTTGCGCACTCATTCGTAGTTCCAAGAATGAAAAGCCATCGGTGTGGGTTCGCGCCTTGCATCTTGTTATACACTAATTTAGGGGAACATTAAGACAAGGGTAATCGTCGTTTCTTTTGCAGGCATACTTGAACGTTTGCTCTGCCTTAGAGGAAATTAACAAACCCGGTGAGTTGTAACCGTTTACGCACTATTTGCGTGCAAAAAGTGTCCTTGATATTATGTAGAGCCGTTGTTATGTAACCCAGCTAACAGCATATATAAACGCTAAAGCTGATGCCGTTAGTGGATAATCAGATTAAATATTTGTACTGAAACATTTCCGTGAATCCATCAATGCTGAGCGATGCTGATTGCCTTACGGTGACCACGTGCATCAAAAGCGCTTTATAATTATGTGCTATTTTTTATGTTCAGTACTGCATATATAAAAATAATTACCGAAACCGCATTTTTTAAGGTTGTGGACGTGCCGATGCCCTTAGTACTACTGTCACCGGCAAAGCTATATCCCGGCGCCAGCTACCCTGGATTGTAAGTAACACAATTACGGTTTCTATTGTGTTGTTTTTCCTTTTTTTGCTATTTTGTACTGCAGCTAACCAAGCCTGAGGTACCATGGTCACTAAATTTTTGGTACTTATTTTGGAACACGTGTTTGCATGTCCGAACGCGCCACAGGTATTCCAGTCATCATATTTAGATAACAAAACTTCACAGAATGCACTAAACTCTTTTACATTGAAATTATAGACCTTGATAAAGCGGTTGACTCCTTACTCACTGCAGGAATGCTAGAAGCACTAAAATACTAGAGAATAGAGCAGACCTATATACGACTTCTAGAAGGCGTATATAAGGAATGCAGTGGGAGTATAACCCTGCACATCAAACTTATAAATTTTCAATCCAAAAGGTGGTAAGACAGAGATATACCATCTCGCCAAAACTATTCACTGTATGACTGGAGGGGCTGTTTATAAAGTTTGACAGGGGAAAGGTAAGATTAAGGATAAACCGGAATACTTGAGACATTTGAGGTTTCCCCACAACATAGTCTAGCTGAGTGAATCTGCAGAACCCATGCTAAGAAGTTCTTGATGGAGTACAATCAGAAAGCATGGCCATGGGGCTAAATATAAATATGAAATAAGCATAAAAAACGAAGAATAAGCATGCCAAACATGCTCTTCAGGTTAGGAAACGAAACGCTGGAAGAAGTAAGAACCTCGGACAGAAGGTTAGCGTTGACACTAAACAGGAGAGAGAAGTCCCGATCAGAATAGGTATGGGTTGGAAACACTCAGCCAAAACTCTCATATAAGAAAAAGTGAGCGACTTCTGTCACTCAAAACAAAAATGTAACACCAGTGTATACTGCCGCTGATGACATACGGAACTACAACTCGGCACGTAACTAAACCGAACAGAGCACACTCATCATCATCACCAGCCTATCTACGCCCACTGCAGGGCAAAGCCCTCTCCGATTATTCTCCAATTACCTCGGTCCTGTGCCAACTGTGACCATTATCCCCTTAAACTTCTTGATCTCATCTGCCCATCTAATTTCTGCCGCCCCTGCAACGCTTGCCTTCTCTAGGGATCCACTCTGTTACCCTTAATGACCAGCGGTTATCTTGCCTTCGCATTACATGCCCTGCCCACGTCCATTTCTGTTCTTAATTTCTACTAATATGTCTTTAACACCAGTTTGCTCCCTGACCCACTCCGCTCTCTTATTGTCCCTTAATGTTACACCTATCATTTTCCGCTCCATTGTCCGCTGAGTCGTTCTCAATTTAAGTTGAACCCTCTTAGGAGCCTCCAAGTTTCTGCCCCGTAGGTGAGTACCGGTAAGATGCAGCTGTCTACACTTTCTTCTTCAGCGACAATGGTAGGCTGCTATTCATTATCTGAGAAGCCTGCCGTATGCTCTCCACCCCATTCTGATCCTTCTAATTATCTCTGCCTCATGGTTGGGATCTGGGGTCACAACTTGGCGTAAGGGATATATTCGCTTACCACTTCCACTGCCTCGCCAACATCTCAAACTGCTGTGCTGTCCCGAGGTTATGATCATTACTTTAGTTTTCTGCATATTAATTTTCAGGCCCACGGTTCTACTCTGTTCGCCAGTGCGGAAAGCATGCTTTGCAATTCGTCCCCCGAGTTACTTAGCAAGGCAACGTCATCAGCAATCTGAGGTTACTGAGGTATTCTCCATTAACCCTTACTCCCACTGTTCCCAATCCAACGTTCTGAATATTTCTGTAAGCATGCTGTGAATAACATTGGAGAGATTGTGTCCCTTTGTCTGACACCCTTCCTTATAGGTATTTTACTGCTTTTCCCTATGGAGGATGATGGTAGCTGTAGACCCATTGTAGATATCCTCTAGTTCATGTCTGCCCAACGGTTCATGGAACGAATATTGTTAGGAATCACACACAGAGACAGGAAACAAGCTAACTGGATCCGAGAAATCCCAAGGGTGGAGTAAGTTGCACCGAAGGAAAGTTTGACATGCACCTGAATGCAGCCATACGGCTACAAAGGAAAGCTATACAGCTTCCTCAGAAACTTCGCAGTTGTAGAAAAATTCGTCCTGGTCCAGGATTCGAACTCGGGACCACTGCTTAACGGACCAGTAGCTCTACCAACTGAGCTAACCAGGAGGCTCACTTTGTAGAGGGGGTCATTCTGCTGGCCGGCTACTAGCTCTTTCCGGCTGAATACGACCTCCGTGCAGCGGGGCATTCCTTCCCCCTGGTTTCACAGCCAAAACCCATCCGCTTTCTGGCGGCCCAGAGTCAGGGAGAAGCGCCTTGCCCTTCTCTGCGGGGTGTCCGCGCGGCTTTTCTAAACTCTGGGCTCTCTTTCTCGCTCGACGGCTGTGTTAATTTCGCTTCCTTCGCGGGCGCTCGTTTTGGCGGCGCCTGCTAAAGTCACACTTGTACAATGAATCTCGGTGGACTACGAGGCATGAGATAGCGCGTCAGCTACCACGTTCGTGCTCTACGCACAGGGGCCGGCAACATGCATTAATCTCGCGTGCACTACTCCAAACGGCGGCTCTGGAATTTCTCCCGGAATACGTATACCGCCGCTCCAGTGGGGCGCGCTTGCACCGTCACACTCCCTCGTGGGGCTGCGTTAACGAGGGGTGCACGCACACTTGCTTACGGAGTGGCAGTCGCATCGTCCCCATAGCAGCTACCGCTAGCGGATGGTGGTCCCACGGCCAAGGGGTGCATAAGGATCAAAACTGATTCCAATTGCGTACTCATATTAGGTAATTAACGGCCAAAGGCTAATGAGCCTGTGTCCCCACGTTGGGCGCCAGTTTGTGGTCTCTATCTCACAGTATGCACCACCCTAGCATTGCACAATTCTTGCACTCATGCACGATGCGATGAACCACCATGGGTTCGAGCTAGTTGAGCACGCTCACGATAGTGAAAAGCCTACGCGCCAACTCAACAGCGCCTCTATTGGGCAGGCGGATTTGGGGCGACAAAGGAATATGCCCAGGGTACGGACGGAAGATGTTTATTTTACGCCAACGTCCAAGTTACATGATTTACAGTACAAGTACGTACTTCCCTTGAGCTGAACGGGGCGATTGGGCGCCACGCGCAAGTGTGCGTGTCGTCGGCGCAGTGCCAGTGGGCTCTTCGGTCAGGGCAAAATCCGGGGTTCGGCGCACGTTGTGCGAGCGAATCGCCGTGCTTGCCAGATCAGCTGACACATACTAGGTGGACGCTGCCCATTCGCTCACAGGCGCGTACCGCACAGCGTCATGGTCGAGTGGTAGGTACGGCCTTACTATTTCCAAGCGTAGGGACAACAGGAGCAGCCTAAGGCATGGGCCGGCAGCTGGGAGGGCTGGTGGGCTTCCGCCGGCGCAACAGAGTTGCAGCCAGCTGGTAAAGAAAGCGTCACACACCTTCGGCCAACGCCTTCGCCGTCCTGGAAGCGTCTCCCGGACGGACCCCCGCGCCGGGGGCGCGTTCGCGTCTCGGCGAGAGGGGGAGTTCGGGAAAGGTTCAAACGGGCCAATGAGGTGAGGTTTGCTCCGCAACCAGGGCGGAGCACCTGATGCGCTACAATGTTTTGTCGCCGCAAAGGTCGCTGCAGCGTTCAACTCAGGCAGGAGTTTGTTTGATTGATTGATTGCAGTGTTTAACGCGCCGCCTCAACGTAGGCGATAAGGCGGGCCGTAGTGGAGGGCTCCGGATTAGTTTGACCACCTGGGGATATTTCATCATCATCACCAGCCTATCTACGCCCACTGCTGGGCAAAGACCTGTCCCATTATTCTTCAATTACCAAGGTCCTGTGCCAACTGTGACCAATGTATCCCCGCTAACTTCTTGATCTCATTTACCCATCTAACTTTCTGCCGCCCCATGCAACGCTTGCCTTCTCTAGTGATCCACTCTGTTACCCTTAATGACCAACGGTTATCTTGCCTTCGCATTACATGCCCTGCCCACGCCTATTTCTTCTTAATTTATACTAACATGCCCTTAACATGCGTTTGTTTCCTGACCCACTCCGCTCTCTTCTTGTCCCTTAATGTTACACCTATCATTTTCGGCTAGATTGACCGCTGAGTCGTTCTCAATTTAGGTTGAACCCTCTTAGTTAGCCTCCACGCTTCTGCCCCGTAGGTGAGTACCGGTAAGATGCAGCTGTCATACGCTTTCTTCTTCAGCGACAACGGTAGGCTGCTATTCATTATCATAGAACGTCTGCCGTATGCCCTCCACCCCATTGTGATCCTCCTAATTATCTCTGCCTCATGGGATCCGGGGTCGCAATTTGGCCTAAGTAGATATATTCGCTTACCACTTCCCCTACGTAGCCCCCTATCCCAAACTGCTGTGCTGCCCCGAGGTCATTGATTATTACTTTGGTTTCTGCATATTAATTTTCTGGCCCATGGTTCTACTCTGTTCATCCAGTGAGGAAAGCATGCTTTGCAATTCGTCCCACCAAGTTACTTAGCAAGGCAACATCATCAGCAAATCTGAGGTTACTGAGGTAATCTCCAGTAACGCTTACTCCCACCTGCTCCCAATCCAACGTTCTTAATACTTCTTGTAAACATGCTGTGAATAACATTGGTGAGATTGTGCCTCCTTGTCTGACGCCCTTCCTTATAGGTATTTTACTGCTCTACTTATGGAGCATGATTGTAGCTGTGGACCAACTGTAGATATCCTCTAGTATTCTTAACTAATGCTCATCTACCCCCTGATTCCGTAATGCCTGAATGACTGCTGAGGTTTCCACCGAGTCAAATGCTTTCTCATAATCTATGAAGGCTATATATAGGGGTTCAGTATACTCAGCGCACTTCTCTATCACCTGATTGATCGTGTGAATACGGTTCATTGTTGAATAACCTTTACGGAACCCTGCTTGTTCTTTGGGTTGACTGAAATCTAAGGTTGCAGAAATTCTGTTAGCGATTACCTTGGTAAGTACCTTATAGACGACTGACAGTAAGCTGATCGTCCTGTAATTTTTCAAGTCCTTCACGTCACCTGTCCTATGGATTAGGATAATATTCGCGTTCTTCCAAGATTCCGGTAAGCTTGCGGTCATTAGGCGTTGCGTATACAGGTTTGCCAGTTTTTCAAGTAGAATTTCTCCGCCATCCTTCAAGAGGTCTGCTGTTTTCTGATCCTAACTGGGTGCTTTGCCTTCTTTCATTTCTTTCAAAGGCTTCCTTACTTCTTCGGTCGTTACTGGTTGGATGTCTAACTCCTCTGAACCTACTTTCTTATTCGCCATTATCCTGGATGTCACGGCTACTGTACATATCCCTATAGAACTCCTCGGCCACTGTGACGTTTTTATCCCTATTTGTGATGACATTGCCTTGCTTATCTTTGAGTGCACACATCTGATTTTTCCCCACGCCAAGACGCCTCTTCAGTGCTTTCAGGCTATCTCCGTTCTTTACAGCGTATTGGATCCTCTCCATATACTTCCGAATGTCAGCTGTCTTACGCCTATTGATTAACTTCGAAAGCTCCGCTAGTTCTATTCTGTAAGCTGGGGTGGAGAATGTCATGGTTTTCCGTTTCCTAATTAGATCTTTCGTATCCTGGAGAGTTCACCAGTATCCTGTCTAGCCATCGTGTCCCCGACTTCTACTGCACAATCCGCGATAATGCGTGTAAGGTTGTCGCTGAGTTCCTGTGTCGTAAGCTCGTCTTCCTCGGTAAGACCTAAATATCGGTTCTGATCCTGAATTCTTCTACTTTACGTCTCAATGTAAGCTCATTATCGGCTTCTTTCGTACTAGCTTGTTACGGCCCCTCCTCAAATCTAGCCTAATTCGAGATAGTACCATACGGTAGTCACTACACCTTACCCTTCCGAGCCCTTCGACATCCTTCACGACACCAGGGTTATCGCATAATATGAAGTCTAGTTCATTTTTATGGTCCCCATTCGGGCTCCTCTACGTCCACTTCGGCTCTGTCGTTTACTGAAGAAGGTATTCATTATGCGTAGGGTATTCCGTTCTGCAAACTCAACTAGTAGGTTCCCCCTGCTATTTTTACAGCCCATACAATTGTTCCCAACTGCCTTGTCTACAGCCTGATTCTTGCCTACTTTAGCATTGAAGTACCCCATAACTACGGTATACTGTGTTTTTACTTTAGCCATTGCTGATTCCACATCTTCATAGAAGCCTTCCACTACCTGGTCGTCGTGGCTGGATGTGGATGCATAGCCCTGTATCCTGTTGCCCTGTGGGGTCCTTTTACATGCTCGTTAATCTCGTACACACGGGCGTTTTTTCTATTCGCGTCCATCAGAAAACCGGCCGCCGCGGCAGGGAATTGAACCCGAGACCTTGTGCTCGGTAGCACAACGCAGCCAGGAGATTGAGAAGACGGCTCGTCTTTACACAGTGGCGCCGAGAGAACCCGTCATTTCGTGGAGAGAGGGAAATGCGCCGCGCAACGGCACAAACCTAGCGATCGCGCAATGACTCGGACGCCAGGATCCCAAGGGGTCAAATGTGCGCGCCCTCCTCTTTCGATATGGTGTGCTTCTGTAGACGCCCTACCCGGGGTAGCATGTTCGTAGTGATATGAATCGTGTAATATGCGTCGAAACTTTGTCGTGCGCTGCATAGTCAAAATCCGTGTAGAGAGAGAAGAAACTTTATTTAAGAGTCGTTCGTTGCGAACTCCACACTGGACGGAGGTGGTTCCCTATTCACGGGAATCCATATGCTGCTCTCGCCGCCTGGCCCTGGTGATTAGTAGTAGCTGATCCTCCAGGGCGGGGCTGTTCAACAAGATCCTCCATCTCTCGTTAAAGGGTAGAGTGGGGTTGGTGGGGCGAGACTCGGGTAATGGGGGCGGGTGCTTCGGGCTAAACCTACACTCTCCTATCATGTGCTGGAGAGTGCCTAGTTTTTTACAGATTGGGCAAGCTTCTTCGAATTGGTTTGGGAACATGCGGTTGAGTAGACGGGGGTTCGGAAAGGACTCTGTCTGGATTTGCCGGTATATAGTTTGCTGTTTCCTTCGTGAGTGCTGCGTGTGGTGCTGGTAGCGTCCTCCTGTCAGTGCCTGTAATAAGTGGTTATTTCCCTGTAGGTAAGCAATGGTGGTTTTTGCCTCTACTACGTGGCCCCGGTAGTCAGTGCTCGGGCCTGCTGGTGGGCAAACTCGTTACCCTCCACCGCAGATGGGCCGTTACCCACACTAATTCTCGGTTTCCTTCGGAGGGTTTTTTCTCCTTGAGCACCTCGGAGGCCCACCGGACACCCAGCCGCAACTGGAAGCTTCTGTAGGCTTGCTGGGAATCTGTGACCACCTTGGTCTTGTCGGGATAGAGTAAGGGCCAGAGCAATTGCCAGCTCCTCTGCCTCTTCAATGCTCTGGACTATAGCGGATGCACACGTCAGGAGCTATTTCGTGGTTGTCACCGTTGCTGTTGACCGGTTCGTACCGTCATTCATGGAAGCGTCCGTGAGATACCCATTCTTCTTTTCCAGAAGGCCTGTTGAGAGCTACGAGCTCTTGCCTCCCTCTTGCCGCCATAGTACGCTGGGTTCATGTTCTTGGGGATTGGCTTGGATTTGATGGCTTCCAGCCATTCATCTGCCAGCTGGTCTCTGTCCTCAGATAGCGTTGCCTTCCACCAGATTTTCTGCAAGATGCATCTTCCCGCTTGTGTTTGGCTCAGCCTTTGTTTCTGATTGGCGAGATGGGCCTCAAAGAGCTCGTCGACCAAGTTATGCAAGGCCATTTCCAAGAGTTTGCATGTAGACGCGCTCATAGGAACTCCAATAGCTTGCTGACGGCTTTTGCGGATGATGACGTCCAGCACCTGTGCGTCCGCTTTGTTTCAGGAGGAGGTAGGTGCTACATATGTTATTCTGGTTACCACAAAGGCTTGGACGAACCTAAGTATGTCCCTCTCCTTGAGGCATCGGGTTCTTGACGCCACCCGTCGGAGCATATGAAGGATTTGTTCCGACGTGCGCTTTAGTTTTGCAACGGGTATAGATGCCCTGTTGTCGGCCTGGATGACTAATCGAGAATTTTTGTGCTGGGGCGTGGGAGGATGTCTTCGCCCTCTAGGCTGACTTTTATGTCCTCTTTTTGTTTCTTGGGCGCCCTTGGCCAGATGATCACCAGTGCTGATTTAGCTGGGGAGCATCTAAGGCCACACCCTTTGGCGAATTTGTCCACAACATCCGCGGCTGCCTGCAGCATGTCTTCGATCCATCCTAAGAGCCTGCTTTCGTCGTCCAGAGCGACATATCGTCGGCATATAGCGCATGCCCCAATCCTTCGATCGCTCCGAGCGCCTTTGGCAGGCCCAGGAGCGCCATGCTGAACAAAAGGCGTGACAAGACGAGAGACTTCTCAAGATAACGTTAATCAAAAGAGGCGTAGAAGGACTTTTTGGGAGCCAGTTGGGGCACTTAGCAGCACGGAAGGCGGGTAACAGGACATGTCGAAGGTGAAGATTGAGGAAGTCGTTTACATATGGCCAGTTGATTGACTGTGAAGCCTTTTAGCATGAACGTTTGTTTGGTTAAAAATGAACACTGCGGTGCTTTGATACCGAAGAAGAAGAACGGCAAATGAATGAATAAAATCCTTTCGGCTGCGAAAAACATCTGAATAGAACTGGCCGGTCTGGCATGGCAGTGCAATGTCCCACGAACACAGATTTTCGGGGCGGGATATCGACGTATTCGGAACGACAAATTCCGTTATCCCAGGAGAAGTAATCGCAGTCGGCATCAAGTCACCGAACAGAAAAAATTGGCCGCGTATCTGCTCCTTTCGTTGCAAATGTCGACAAAGGACGATAGTCATTGTCGGCATTCGCCTCCCTTCCCTTCTCCGCTCACCTCTCATGCTGCTCTCTTCCGTCGTGCTCCTTTCAAGGCACAAACGCTAAAGGTTTGCTCAAGCCCATTTAAATTTACAGCTTTCTACTCCTCCAGGGCGGGTGCCTAGACGCCAGTGCTGCCGTACGGCGGATACGCCAATGAATCGAGGCGCCCTAGTTCAAATTTTGTAGAACCACGTTGCCCTACTCCTACGTGTGTTCCAAGCAGAATGTGGAACATCTCTAGTGGAAGCTTTTGTAATTGTTGCCGCCTAATTTCTTCAAATGCCCCAGAAGCTTATAGCGGTGCGGGCGGCAGCAGGAGATGGCGGAGTGAACTTTTTTCTACAGTTGGCGATGTAGTATTCATTTCAGAAAAATGAAGCATCTAAGCATCGTTTTATAAAAGAACACTGCAAATATCACTCATGTAATTTTTTGTTGTCTTATATTTTCGTAATGCCTTCTCCTTGTTCAACATTGTTGAGAAGTATGAACATGAAGTATGAAGACGTTTTGATTTGGCTGTGAGTATATAAGACTACTGCGGAGTTCCTGTTTCACTTTGGCCGGGTGGCTGAATCGAGTCACACACAGGCCGAGACATGGACAGACACAACAAAATTTTCGCGGTTTGAGTAGCCCAAGAAAGACTATCGTCTTTAAAGGTTCAACTCCAGTCCAGGCGCAAACGACTACAGCACTAGGGCATGACGGAAAGTCCCACCCAAAGATATCATCGTACGAGACAAAGACAAGACTACTAAATCTATGGGGTAGCTATTGCCTCAATGCTCACTCGAACGATACATCTAGCGGTTGGGGAAAACATGGTTTGAACTTGCAGTGTGAAGAAAAAAGTCCCGAAATCGGTGTGTTTGCTCATGGCCTTAGGCACTCACTAAGGCGGGATTTTCAGAATATACGTCGGTAAGAGAGGAAAAGGGTGAAAGTGTTTTTTTCCCCATATGGGAGAGAAGCTCGTTGACGCATTTAGATTTTCAAATGCTTTTCACTAATAAGCGTAGCCCTCAGGATTTGCAAAACCGTAGCTTTGCGTTTTTTTCTAATTAAGACTTTAGGCGCGCGCGCCTGGATTTCCGGAGGAATTGAGTTGATTTGAGTGATTGCAGGGGTTAACGCACCGACGCAATGCAGGCGATGGGGAGCACTGTAGTGGAGGGCTCCAGATTAGTTTTGACCGCCTGAGGATATTTAATGTGCGCCGAAATCTCGTACACACGGGCGTTTTTGGTTTTCGCTTCCATTAGAAAAGCGGCCGCCGCAGTCGCGGATCGAACCCGCATCCTCGTGTTCGGCAGCACAATGCCTTAGCCTCCGCGCGGGTAAAATAAATTGAGTGTTTTTATAGATCCCCTACTAAACGCTTCACTGTCTTTTGCATCCAAATGTATTAAGCTGATGAATGTTACTCCTAAAGAAGAAGTGGCGATTGCGATACTCAATATTCGATATTTGGGTGCAGCAACAGTAGCTAAGGCAGCACTCACCCGTGGGTTCTCTCGACGGCAGCGATGATCAGCCTCTGTGGCGGCGGCGCGAAGAGCGTCTCAGGAAGGGACCTTAAGCGAACGCACATCAGAGTCACGCGCACGCCCCCATCACGTTTTTGCCCCAGCTTCGCGCCGTCGAGATCCTCGTGCGGGCACAGCATACTGCCCCCTCGCGTCCCCCACCTCATACTTTCGGAGACCGCCGAGTGGCGCTCCCAGGGCGAACCGCCCTCCCCTCCCAATTTCACGACATTCTCCTGCTTTGCTTTCTTTCATCATTCCCTTTTTCTTTCACTCGTCGGTCCAGGCCATCATTCTCTTAGTTACGCCGACAACCGGCTCAGCCCATAGACGGCCGTCAAAGGGCTGTGCCCTAAAATGCACAACACCAATTTTGAGGGAGTACTGACACGAAATATTCTTGTTAAGTTTTTTTCGCCGCTATGCGTGCCTACGAGTCCAGTAATCATAGAATGGCACATTATACGGTCGATAGCGGCGTAAGTAATAACTGACATCAACATTTATTTGTGTAATTTTTGGTTTGAAATAAACGAACACGGAGGCGGCCGCCATGATGGGAGGGCGTTCGGGACGTCAGCGTTCTCGTCCAGGCACTGGCGGTGTGGATGCGGACGCGCTAGCGGTAGCTCACGCGCCCAAAACGGCCGTCAGTCTGCACCATCTCCATGTGCCGGGCAGCATGACGTCAGCCCCATAACGTGACGTGATACACAAGGCCAAACAGCGTGCACCAATTCCAGGCAGCGCCTTGGGCCCTTTATGGAGCCCTCACGTCGGCAGTTTCGGGGCAGGAGGAGGAGATGGCGTCATGTTGATGCCGATTGCGAAATATCCGTTCTGAGATTTCTCGTGCGCGCAAAAATTTAAATCGATTTGCAATTGTGTTATTCTGAGCGGTTGCTGTTGAAACGTGCTGGGAAATATCTCCTATATATTTGAGGCTTTTTACATTGTTATCCCAGCTTTAAATTATATGTCCAGCTACTCCTTTGTAATTTCGCACTGTGACGCTCGAAAGGGAGAAAAAAGATTGTTTTAAAATTACACCGGTGAAATTACCGAGAAGGCCTAGCATTTTATGGGAACGCCAAGCCAGACTGCCGGTTACAGAGAACTTCAAATTTAAGGAGCGCCTTCTCTGATTGTGTTTGAGCGGAACATATATCAGATTGTTTTGTATAATTACACACGTGACTAAGTGAAA
Organism: Haemaphysalis longicornis; assembly: GCA_013339765.2. Classification (NCBI taxonomy): domain Eukaryota; kingdom Metazoa; phylum Arthropoda; class Arachnida; order Ixodida; family Ixodidae; genus Haemaphysalis; species Haemaphysalis longicornis. The sequence continues at coordinate 12,753,462 of CM023455.1, read as the reverse complement.
TTTCTTGAAAAAAGGTGCTCCGCAAGTTTTTGGTTTTATGTTAGGACTCGTTGAAATATCGAACAAATTTTTGTTGGTATAGACAACTAACATAGATGTGTGAAAACGGTTCACAAGATTTTCCATAAACGACATGTTATCGGAGAGCCAGTTTTTTGCGCCAATAACCTGTTTTTACGGATTTATCAAGCTCTGTTGAGCCCGCCGATACATACAATTCATTTCATCTTATAAATGCCATACATAATATTCTCCAAAAACATACTTCAGCATTTTGTCCCAACAACTGTACAAAAAGGTGAGTGCAATTTTTAACTACAATGCTCTCGAAGGGCAATTCAGTTCCATTGTTCCCTTGTAGCGTAGCTCTCGCCACCTTTACACATTTCTTTATTATTATAAAAATGTTCGACTGATGGATATTCTTCACACGTACCACAAACTACTTTTCATAAGTAGTATTCAATTCAGGACACCGTCTTGGTACAATTTGTATGGGGATAGTTTTAATTATGAAAGAGTTCCAACCGTTTTCATAACCACACGCATCTGGGAGGAGACAATGTATTGGCACAAGGCCGGAGATCCTAATCGTGTACATCTCCAGGGTACAATAGCTAAGTATGACAAGTCAACCATAACTCATTAAGTGCTATACCCATTAGTGTATTTAGTATAGTGGCCCACCCTGGTATCGCCGGGCTCCTACCGCTAGTCCCACATAAGAGAGCAGCCATGAACATGCGAGGAATATGAGTTCATTTTAAGTAAGCCGCGGGGAAACAGACAGCCGGAGCTAAACGTATTTTTTCGCTCTGGGGACAAAAATCTGAGGTTGCCGGCATGATCGTAAGCACAGCTTTTCGAGATGGGATACTGTCACCGTTTCGAAATTAGGACTTAGTGACACGTAAATTGTCAGCAGGATGTACTGCAAACGCGGTGTACGTGCCACAGTGTGTGTCGGGCACGTCGTTTTAAAAGTCACTAGCTCATATCTGCTGCCACAATCACCCCCACGCAGATGATAAAGATGCGCTGCCGAGACAACGACGCAATAATGTCGTATTTAAACCATTTCCCAAAAAGCGTTCAACCAGCTCCTTTTTTATCACTTGGACGTGTCGCGTCGCGTAGTTTGCAATGTGGAAGATTGTTAAGGCGCATACTTGAAACTGTGAATGGCTGCCTTTCAGCGTAAGATTTAGAACAGTATTGCCTCGACGCATAATTCAGAAACCTAGAGGAAAGCAACACTTGAAAATCTAAATGTGTCACTGTGTCAATACTTCTTTTCAGGGTGTGCCTTCCGTTAACTCATTACCTTGTTTGATAGTAATTAGAAATGTGTCAAAGATTTCATACGACTACCCATGCAGATCTTGTTCTCCGAGCCACACCTTTGGTGCCAGGAGAGCGGCTTCTCCGATCTGTTTCCAGGCGTTTTAAGGATACAATTGCAGGACCTATTCATCGTCATCGTCATCAACAATCAAGAGCTCGATTCACTGCAGGACGAAGGCTTCTCTCATTCACCTTCACCCACCCCGGTGCTGCTCTTCCTCATCCCATTTCTTGCCCCATAATAACCCTATTTTTTCTACCTCCATCGAATTAAATGCCTTCTTCTCGACCCGTCTATGGGTGTCCATTCTGCTACCCTGGTGGCCCACCGGTTGTTGGTTCGGCTCATTGCCGAAGATGCTACTACCTTGATGTGCCCTCCGCTTTGCAGCGACGAGCTGTAATGCGGAGACCACCCGCGGTGAGAAGGAATCCGGCTCGAGGAGGCCCCACGAGACCGGTCTGCCCAACCAGATGCCATGTACCGGTCATCTGGGATGGGTAAGGCGGGAGCACAAGACTCTCGGGAAAAAAAAGATACGCTCACCTGAATGGAAATGGGTGGAAACCTCAGCCAACGTCATTGTTGGTTGTTTGGGGTGCGGGGGTCAAAATCGTGGAGGTGGGGGCTGCCCGAAGCGCCAGCACTGCCCACCGGAGTCCCACCTGCCGAATCGCAGGGACAGGGCGAACCCATCGACTCCTACTCGGGACACGCAAAATGGAACGCGCTCCCTGTACGGCTGCGCAAAGGGCGACTAGCAGTTGCGGACTGGCCTCCAGCACAGTTCTCAGTGGGCGCGCAGTACCCGAGTAGCCTGACGCGTCCACGGGGGGTAGTGTGCAATACAGATAACCACCCATCCGTAGTGTTCAGGGCCGAGAAACCACTCGCGAACTCTGTCATATCAGACGAGCAACTGGTCTAGGGTGACATTCCCCCGAACGGAGACCTCCGGCCGATTGCTCACCGGGGTCCCGGATGGGGTAGAGGTCAGCCCTGACACAGTTTGTGCATTAGCCGCTAGGTGGGTAGGTCGAGATCGTGGCCACCCGGGCTAGGCCGAAGTGGTTGACAAATCCGGGATTACCCGCACCCCGGGTGTGTGGTGGTTGGACGCCGGGCTGAGTTGGCCCGGTGGTCCTGAAACTCTGAAAACCCTTTGTTCCGCCACACGGCCGCTAAGGCCAGTTGCCGCGCACTCCTTTAGCCGTCGGGCTCGTGAGCGGGACGTTGTCCGTAGGACACCACATGGAGGCGGGTGCGGGCAGGGGGGAGTGTACGCCCAACTCCTACTACTCCCCCCGGAGCAGATCGTCAATGCTCCTGGTCCCACAAGAGCTACCTTCTATGCTGTCTTGGTGATACCCTTCACTAGATTTTCTTCGGTGCAAAGTTTGTAGTAAGGTAGGCTCTGAAATATTTGGCTCATGGTCAGTTACTGCTTGAGTCTTACCGTTTCTTCTCTCTCTCCTGCTCTTGTCTATGCCAGGCGTGTAATATTGTGGAAATCACTTTACGATTTATGCGTTTTTTTGGTGACTGAAGTCGGGTCTGCGTTTCACTCTAGAGCCACGCCGAGCAATATTAGGTGACAGTTATCCCGAAGGGCATCCGTACCTATCTTCATGGTGACTTTCCACTTAGCCGCGTTCGCCTTCCGTCGTTTGCCAAACACAGCTTGCGGCGGAAACAGAACCGACGGCAATGTCAAAAAGTAGCTCTAAAATTCATGTAATTTGATGCTACACCAAACGATTTTGTTTATTTTGTTTCTGCCCATAAAACAGGACTTGGTTGATTGAGAGACTGGCACTGGCCCTTTCAAACCTGTTTTAGCTTAGTGACCAACGCAGGTGGCGGCAACAGTTCCCGTGGAAAACATGCCGTGGGGCTCAGCGGAAAGGCGTCCGTCTAGTGAGCCCAAGGATGCGGTTCGATTCCGGCTGCGGCTGTATTTTTCTGAAGGAAGCAAAAACGTAAACGCCTGTGTGTCGACATTTCCCAGAGGGAGTTAAATATCCCCATGTTGTGGAAATCAATCCGGAGCACTACACTAATGCGGGCTTCATAACGCTGGTGTGGCTTCGGCACGTGAGTTATAGAGAATTGATTTTTTTATCTTCCGGGGTAGAGGGTCTTTTTTGAGCTGTCGTCGGTCGCGTGTACGGGTGGCGGCCGTGACCGCCGAGCTTGGTACCACCGAAAGGGCGTAGAAAAACGTCACTGCGCAGGCACGGCACCCGCTGAAACTACGCATCGTTTCTTCGTCTCCGCCGGAGTGTCATTTGCCTTCTTCCCAGACTGAGGTTGCCGCTGCGCCGTATGAAATCTGATTCCAGCGAGATGCCAGGAGTGAGCCCTCGCATGTCGCTGTCTCAGTCGTAGCTTCCTTGTGGCGGCGATGGTGTGTTTCGATGGACGCTTGATAAGCACGGCTGAAAGCGGACTGCTAGCAGCCATAGGGAAAACGAGAACTCAGCCTAATAACGCTGTCGCGGTAAAAATGTAAGATCAGTTGAAACGCTTTCGAAACAACAAAGGAAGCGTGTTTATTTATCTCCAGATTTCCGCATGAATATATTTGGGCTTGCCGGCTGCGTTTGTCCCGCATTACGGAGAACATGGTTACCCGCTGTGTTTTCTCTGACGAGTGCGGAATAATTGGATATTCTAAGGTACAAAAGTGGGGTTGAAGAAAATTATTTCAAGTAAAACAGCATGTAAAAGTCCTGTGATGCGATGGTGAAGACAATGGTACTCGCCGTGTAATATGAGTGTCTGCCTTGAACCCCTGTAGAGAATTTAGCGCTGTCAAAATTACAGATAGTGTTGTAGGGAAAATAGCCTATGTAACAGAAAATTCGCCGAGCAATATTTGAGGTTGTTTCAGTAGACGGTTTAACACTGTACGAACACAAAATATATCGTTATTGTCGGCAACTGCAGCGCTGCAGTTTCCGACGTGGCAGTTGCAGATGTGCCGGGATGTGGCGGTTGGGGGTTTAAAATGTTTATAGGCCAACTTTTTGCTGCGGCGCAGCGTACTTCTACCCTCCCCCCAAGCAAATGTTTGTGGAGTGTCAGCAGGAAACTATCATGATTAAGAAGGCAGCACATACCTATTCAGGGAGGCTGGCCATAGAGGTAAAGATTGCGTTTGCATGAGCTACCCCTAGGGCAAAAGTTTGGCAACTGCAGAGAACTCACATAGTGATGTCAACCACTAGCTTTTGTATATAAAAAGGGCGACCGGTTCAGCCCTTTCTTCAGGCTAGCTTCGGCTTCCTTGTGTAGACCACGGGGAGTGAAGAAGCCAGGACAGCCAGAAGAAGAAGAAATTACTACCTAAGCAAATGTCTTGTTCCAGTCACTGCAGCTTTATATGTCGACCTTAGAATCATGGCTGCATGGCCTCTGCCCAACCTTAAACAAGTGTGCCCTCTTGGCATTCCCAGTGAAAGACCCAATTTCGATTGGTCTGATATACAGACAGAAAATAATACCGCATGTTACCTCTCTGAAATATCTAGAAGTGATGTATGAGAGCACTCTGAATTGGCGCCCTCATATTGACTTCATTTCGGTGAAAGGGGGGAGAGCGGTTTCGCTGTTAAAAAGATTTTATAATAACAAGTCGGGTATGCGCAGAGACGTCCTCCTTATGCTCTATCGCATGTATGTGCGCCCTATTCTGTAATTCGGCTGCATACTTTTTACCAGTTCTCCGTTCTACAAGCTCTGACCATTGATTACTTTAGAAAGGCAAGCTTTGCGGTTGTGTTTGGGATTGCCAAAGTGCGTCCCCATTCGAGCATTCTACTGGGAGGCTCGAATCCTTCCTCTGATATTTCGGTTCAAGGTGTTAATAGTAGAAGCAGGAGTAGCAATGGAATGCCCCCAATAGCCTCGTTGTTGCAACTAGGTTTCGAAGGTACAGTTCTCTGCACAGCATCTCACCAGACAGTATCGCTGGCTGCCCTGACATTGAGCATCTCCGTTACTTTTGGAACTGTGACTTTGCGCAGACTCCACTGTGTGAAGTCACACTGGCACACTTTCGCTGCCGAACGCCCATTTTTAATTTTTATCTACACTGCGCACGCATAGCGCCATCGGCCATGTGCGGCTTTTGTCAACAGAAAGAAACAATTGAGCATTTCCTGTTGTTTGTCGGTGGGTCTCCTCCCTCCAAAATCATTACCTGGAGGTTGCCCTCCTGTGCCTGGGTCTCGCCTTGTCGGTGCCTAATTGATTGTCATTTGGGGCAGTCGGACTGGGTTGGGGCAACGAGGATGTTTGTCGCGCTCTTCACTCTTTTGTTGTTGTATCTGGTCGCTTGCCGTGTTAATCGATCGCATCAACCAATTTTTAATCATTTATTAAAATTCCTGTTGTTACAGCAGTATTGATTTCTTTTTGTTGTCAAATTGTCAGCATCACTGTACCTCTATTATTCCACCTCTATTCTTCTTTTTTAAAACTAATTCATACGTTTCTTCAACAATAAAACCACAATCAGACTTGGCCAATCCCCCAGAGTGCGTATATGGCATTTTTGTTGTGGCTCCAGCCAACCAACCAAATATTCGGGGCGATGTCAGCAGAAAACTACCATCATTAGAAGGCGTACACATGCTCACTAACCACAGGCGCATACCTGTCCACGGGGACTGGCTGCATCGGTAAAGAGTGCGGTTGCGTAAGGTACTCCTAATGCAAATGTACCCAATTGCATAAAAAGCCAGTATTGACGTCACCGCGCTTTCATATATAAAAAGGGACCGGCATAGAACCTCCTTCAGTTCATTACAGTAGATCACGGCAAGTAAAGACGCCAGAAGAACAGCTAGAAAAAGAAGAAGAACATAACGCAGTCGGGAATTTCATTGCGCAGTAATAGAAAGTCAGGATAAGTACATTTCGCTTGTGTCTGGTTTCACTCATTGTAGAGGCATGTGTGAGCATTCAGTTGATTTTGCTTGGGTAATCGTTGAGTGTGTCGCTTACAGCTTCGCAGTTCAACCACCCTCACAGCGTGGATTTCAGCCAAAATGTTTTTGTAATAGGTTGGTTTCATTTCTGAGGCAGCATCTAGGTGACGAAATGATTTTACAGCGGACCTGCTTAACCAGGACGTAAGTTTTCTTAGGCGAACAGAAAAAAAAAACTACGCTGCTCTAAGGGGTGCACCAACGCTGATATGTCATTATCGGATTCCACGCCTGCTCGAGTGTGAGCACAGGTGATTGTCCATTCGCTCGTCCGTTTACTCGTTCATTCGTTCGCTCCCTCGTTCGCCCGCTCGTTCGTTTGCTCATTAGTTTGTTCTTTCGTTCTCTCATTCACCGGTTCCTTCCTTCCTTCCTTCCTTCCTTCCTTCCTTCCTTCCTTCCTTCCTTCCTTCCATCCTTCGTTCCTTCCGTCTTGGTCGGCTGCTTTATCGATGGTTGTTTTGGGCCTCTTTTGGGGTAAATTCGCGTCCATTGCGTGCTTCCTTCGCATGGCTTCGCACGGCTTCACAGGGCTTCGACAGCCCCTCCTGAGTATTCCGGACCCGACGGAATTAAATGGTTGTACGGCAAAGATACGTTAACGATTGGTTTGCAGAGCGGGAAACCAAAATGTAGAGACCGCATACTGACATCTGGCGGGTAGAGAAATGCTTCCTTTTGGCACTGCCGGCCGCGAATTGAACTCCGCTTCCTAAATTGGCGAATACCAAATTGGTTGTGTTTTAATAGGTATTACAAATGCGAAAGGAGCAACTGGTTGTTATAAATAGTGATTATAAAAGTTCCCGCAGCTTTCTCGTAATTTCTCAAATTTACTAAACTAACCAGTTTAAATCGGCATAAACGGAAAACCGTAAGCTCACATGCCGATTCGTTTCGGGGTCGTTGGTTGTGTCGCGCGGTGGTGCTAGCGCATCAGGATGGCTAGGTTCCGATGTTTCACCCTTCGAAAGACGCTCCACGCCGTTTTGTTCCTGCCGACGCACGTCCGGGCTACAGCCGCAGCGTCCGCCGCTCTAGCCTGGCCGTGGCCGACGCTTCTGCGTTCGGGACGCCACACCTCCGAATTCCAGGTAACGCTGGGAAAATCTCTGGATTCACATTGTAGTGCCACGTGTGCGAATTCAAGTGACGTCGCATGGGCAATTGTGGGTGTCATTTACATTTTCCTTTCCAGCCACCTTCACAGCGTAGATTGGAGCCAAATTTTGGTGTGGGATTTATTGTTTTCAAGATATCAAAATTTGCGCTATCTTTGAAATGTTTTGAATTGTTTTTTTTATACCCGCAGATTTATGTTTCTGTTAAGGTAAAAGAGGGTGAGTAAGTAAATCTTTTTTTCAGGTGAATCTTGACATCCAGTTCACTAAAGACGGCAGAAAACAAAGTACGCTTTGCTGTGGAAGCATTATTTCGCAATCTGTTGTTCTGACGGCCGCACACTGCTTCTACGTCGGGTGAGTGAAGGGGGTGTGTCAAAATGTACAGTACATTCAACTGGTTATTGAAACACGAAAGTGTCAGAAGTGGCACTTTTGTCATTTTTTTATCTGCTCACCATGTGGTCAGTTAGAGAGCAAAGAGCTTTGCTGGGTAGCAGGAAACTATAGAAAATTAATAGAGCGAATTGGAACAATATATTACACAAAGCTCAGTTAAAGGTGACTAATTTGTCCGCCTCTCACACTTTTAAACACTGAAGAATATCAGCTGTGGTAGACCCGAAAGCAAAGCGGTTTGTGTTAAAGAAGCGAAGAGTAAATAACCACCACACCAAACTTCGTTTGTCTGCCCGGGAGTAAGGGGTTCGTTTGAACGTTTGTACTAGACACTGCAGATTCTGACCAAACTATTCAGTGCAACTGTTGTTGGAGACATTTTTTGCCAAAAAAGTTACTTTTTTACGAAGGAAAGCTGAAGGCACACATAGTAGGGAAACACGAAGTTCAATGGTTACCCCTATATCACTTTTTCACAAGCTTTATAACCACCCGTCACTGCGTGAAAGTTTTTTTGAAAGCCCCTCTGCTCTCTTTCCACGACGCGACCACCCCAATAAAGTTAAACGCCCACAATGTCATTCACTTCGTTTCGCACAATCATTCATACCGCGGACCATTGTTGAGTGGAATGACTTGCCAGCACATGTTGCCACCGAAAAAGATTCTAACTAAATCTTGCAGCTCTTGCACACTACGGTCACTAACTAGAATTTTTTTCTTTAGTTTTTACCTCTAGCATAAATTATGGCAGTAGCTTGCATACGTTGCTCTTGCTGCAGGCTCTTTCTGCATACGCTGCCACTTGTTATGTTCTCTGTTCTTTGTTTTTGCGTTATATTATTTTCTTTTTCAGCCAATATTATGGGCGCAATAGTGTCAAGCAAATTCTTGAGGTCTTGCGAGCCATGTTCCCAATTTATCTGATTGTTTAACGATTGTACAACGCGGTATGGCTGTAGGTTGTATTTATTGTTTCTTCCGCTCGTGCGACTAATTACTGGTTTTAATGCGTTTTGTATTTTTTTTAGGATTTTGTATAATCGCTGTCTTGCCCTCCCCTATGTAATACCCTCGCTAGAGGGCCTTTAGGGGCACACTGAATGAATGACAAAATTGGCGGGAGCCATTGGAAGCATAAATTCTTGCGAGCAAGTCAATTGGAAACACAAATATCTGAGCACGACAAAAATTACCAGGGCTTCAAGATAAAATGACAATAGAAGCACTGCAGCAAGATCGTGCAATAATTCCCGCCGCGAGATCTTGAGTATTCTTGGTGACGGTAAGTAGTGACACCGCGGACCCCGAGCTCCGATACATAAGCTGTCGTCCAACTGTCGCGAGGCGTTAAAAGGTGAAGGGTAGAAGCCAAAAGTGGTGGCTATCGGAGCCCTGGTCAAGTTCCGGCCGCTGGGCTCTCTGTATGTCTACCAGGCAAAAAGCTCTGAGGACTCATGGAGTAGCAGGGTAAGGTCAATGAAGAAAGAACACCCGCCCCCGGCTTTATACTAAGCCGCATGGTATTTCCGAAACCCCCTCTTCAAAATAATTGGGCCCCAAAACAGAACCGAAGTAATTTTCAAGGCTATTTCAAACCTTCTATTCACCAATCCCGACAACTTTCCAGGTTTTCTAATGATGCGGGCAGCTGATAAGGCAACGCCCATTACCAGCAGGTATGTGTTCTTAGTAGCAAAGTTTATTGAAAGTCCGGTAGGCAAAAAGTTCCAAGCGGAAAAACTAACCTCTGGAGACCTCCTTATGGAAGTGAACAACAAGAACCAGTCGAACACCCTGTGAAGCAAACTAAGTTAGCCTACTGTGACATCACTGTAACTCCCCACTGTACCCTCAACAGCTGCCAAGGTGTCATTTCCGAAGAAGCACTGATCAATGAAACTGACTCGGATCTACTTGAAGGTTTGCGGGAGCAGGAGGCTAACCGCTGTTCGAGGCATCACAATAGGACGTGAGGGAAACAAAATAAAGACAAAGCACACCATATTTACCTTTGATCGTTTGCACTTTGCCAGAGTCTGTCAACACTGTCCTTATCCACTGCAAGACCAGAGCGTACATACCCAACCCGCACTGTTCTTTTAACAGCCAACGGTATGGGCATAGAAGCAATAGGTGCCGAGGGAAATAAACGTGTGCTAAGTGTGCTGGCCCCGACCATTTGACTGCCGAGCGCGAAACAACAAAATGCAAGTGCAGAAACTGTGATGGACCCCACGTAGCATATTCTCGCTGTTGCCAGAACACGAAAAAAAGATAATTAACCTCAAAGTGACAAAAAATCTGTCATTCCCAGGAGCCCGTAAACGGCATGCACTGGTCCCTTTAGGAGCTACGCCGACACAGCCCACCGGGGGGTAGGGTGGCATCTGGCTTCCGCGGGTACTACGGTCAGCGAAGCTGACGTGGTCCCGCCTCCGACCCCCGAGGCGCAGCCTGTGGCAGCCCAAAACACTGTTGCAACTCCTGCTGCGGTTGCAGGTGTTGCTGAACAAAAAGCCATAAAACTGGCGTTCCTGTCGCCACGCCACACAGTCCGGCCTCGAAACACTGGTGGCGATGAATGTGGAAGCAAGAGGCCAGTCTTCCGCAGCCATGTCCAACATTTAAAAAAAGATGATGGCAGCATCTTCTGCAATCACATCAAACACACTTGGGGGTCGGCGTCGTAGGGTCTTCATCTCGTCAACGCTCCAAAACTCTGATGACGACATGAATGTTACGCCACGTCGCCGTGCATCCTAGTCGTCAAAAGAGCATCGATGCAGTCTTGGCCACGGAAAAAACCCAAGCACCCCGAGCCACGATCCCTAATTCAGGAGCAGTGACGTAGGTATCACCACTCACAAAAACCAATATACAGCCTCGTAATCCTCCTAGGCTTTATGGTAGCCGAAATTAAAATAGAAAGGACACCTTCGGGGCCTAATAAAAATCTCTGACGACTATCTGTGACACCTTCTAGCATAACTACATGGACAAATATTCACTTGCTGACCTACAACAAACACACCTGAAACCCACACAAATCACCTATGTCACTATACCCAGCCTTCAGGAAAGACAGAGACAGCAGCACTCCATCCCCCACTTGTGGTGTTTGTAGACCGATTTGTAAAGCAAAACTCTGTCCACAGCCTCTGAATTTTCTTCAGTTATGCTCTTCCGAAGCAGTGCTCTGTCCGAGCAATAATTTTTTAGTAGGCCTATACCCAACTCTGCCTGCTTATACAGTCCTCCTTACTACACGGTTATTCCACGGTTTCAGGAGTTTAGAGACACTAATAAATGAGCTCCGCACCACCATTTTTTACTAATAGGCGATCTTTAGGGTTCTTTGTAACCCTTAAGGGTCTGAACTTACAGATTACCCGGGCCCCACTTGCTGGAAAAGATTCGTTTGTTATCCGGAGCTTGCCTATTCAACAAAAAACAGCAGCCAGAATTACCATAAGTAGAACACACCACACATATTCGCACACCGGTCTTGCTATTGGGTCTTTTCATTCTGTTTCGGTCTGTTGAATGGGAGGTCGACAATTACCCCTACAGAAGCGACCACTTCTCAGTTACCATAAGATGTCTAAAAACAGGCCTCTGTCAGTTCCATCTCACATAAAAAGTTCAGAGAATGTGGTGCCGACTGGGCATACTTTAAAGAAACATCGAAACTATCCTACTCAACCATCAGTCACTTAGGCATCGATGAATCTTGTAGTTTTCTTACGTCGCACTACACCTGAGTCCTGCCCGAAGTGCCATTCCCCGAAGCTCCTGTGGTAGTTCCAATCTGACGAGGCCTTATTGGAATGAAGAATGCAAACTTGTACGACAAATACAAAATAAGGCCTGGGGTGTCCTTCGTAGATACTCCACTGCCCAAAACCTCATAGCTTTTAGGCGCCGCCTAAAGCCATGAAAAGCGCATTCGCAAAGAAGCCAAAACGAACAGTTGGAGGTCTTTCATATCTCCTATCAATTCTTACACCAACACAGGCAAGGTATGAAATCGATTAAGGAAACCCAAAGGGCACAAGACAAAGAATTTGAAACCTTGTCAGCACCACAGGTAACACGCTTGAGCACCAGGCATATCCGCTTGCAAAACACATCGAACATGTATGAATTTCGTCACACTGCAGGAGCACATTTATACAGTATAAAAAGTCCGTTGAGGACAAGCCCATACGGGACAAGAAGCCATCGAAGGGCTTTTAGCACTCCCGGTTCTCGCTCCAGGAACTTTTGGCTGCCCTGGCCACATGGAAAATTTTGGCACATGGATCAGACCAAATCACACTCGAAATGATACGACACCTCCCGCGGACACAAGTGACGCTCTTGTTTCTCTTTTTATAAATTTGGTCTCTTGGACGTTTCCCACAGGCGTGGGGAGAGTCAGTAGTCGTAGCAATTCTGAAGGTATTGAAGGATGCTTCGCACCATCTAGTTATCGTCCCATTGCCCTTACCAGCTGCCTAAGGAAGTTGCTTGAAAAGATGATTAATAGACGACTTATGTACTTCTTGGAATATCACGGAATCCTTGATATCTGCCAGGCAGGATTTCGGTCGGGCAGATGCACGACTGACCAGTTGGTGGCCTTGGAGTCGTACATCAAGGATGCATTCGTTCACAGGCAGCACTGCATGCCTATTTTCTTCGGTTTAGAAAAAAGCGTACCACACTGCTTGGCGTTACAGCATCCTGCACGACCTGAAGCATTACGGTATATCAGGAAACATGCTGAACACACTAGAAAGCTACCTGTCTGAGCGTAGCTTTGGAGTAAGAGTTGGGCAGCACTTTCAGAAATACACACACACAGAAAACGGGGTTCGGCAAGGCGGGTACTCAGCTGTACACCATTTATCATTACATGAACCCTCTTTGAAAGGCGATGCGCCAACAATTTTTTACAGTGTATGGTTTAAATCCTGTAGCCTAACTATATGTGAGCGGCAGGTGAAACTGGGTGTGAACAGGCTTGCCAAGTGGGCTGAAGAGAATGGTGCTAGGATGACTTTCGAAAAGGGTATCTGTTTTATTCTTCAGGTGGCCTGGTATAAGGCATCACTCTGATATTATTCTGAATGGTGCAGCCATTCGGGTAAAAAAAGGAAGACAAATTTCTTGGTGTCTTGCTAAACGACAAGCTTACGTGTATTACGCACATTAAACAACTAAAGAATAAACGAATCAGGGCAATGAACATACTGGATATCTTGACCCACCAGTCCTATGGTGCCGATAAAACATGTCTTCTGCGTATCTTCAACACCTTGGTGAGGTCACGCATGGGCTATGGTAGTGTCGCATATAGACCCGCCACTAAAACAGCCTTAAAAATGTTGGATGTAGACCTCCCCTTGGGGGGCATACGGTGCCTTTCGGGCAAGCCCTATACAAAGAATGTATGTTGGGTGTGACCAGTGGTGTGAAAGCACAAGCGGGTGTATGCAGCAGTAATGTATGTCTGCTCTCAAGATAGCATCTGTGACTAATCATCCAAGTAAATCTATCATCACTGACACGTCAGCTAGCAATATCTTTTCTAATCGTTCATCTATGACCATGCCATTCTCTTACGAACGGGAGTGCAGGCACAGGAACTCGGGGTCTCATTTATTGACCTATACAAGACTGCCCCCCACCGACCTCGTTGGTCCTTGGGATCTGTGACCAATGTCATGTGATGTATGTTTTAGACAAATCGGCAAAAGAAATGCACAAAGAGAACTTCTTGCTGCCGCAATTTTTACACTTACAACACACGTACCGTTGCGCTACGTTTCAGACATAAGCCCGGAAGTCCGGATCTGCTGTCTCGTGTGCTGCACATGGCCCCAACTTCACTACTACAAAGAAACTGAACACAAAGTGCAGTATGTTAACGGAAATAGAATACGGAATTTTAATGAGAATAGAATACATCATAGCAACAAATATAAACAATCTGTTTTCTTTTCAGATACTCTCACAGTCTCGATGGTATTACATTTCGCAAAACCAAGTAAAAAGCCTGCACTGAACCAGCTCTTTAGGAAGATAATGTAGGATTCAGATATGATGATAGTAGTGTGTCGGGGGCCGGGCACAGCAGCATACGGGGGAACGAAATGCCGACCGGTATGCTGCGGCAGCTGTCTTCGCAATGACGTGGATGAACCTCTGGTTCTGCATCTGGACACGAAATCAGCTATACGGCGGCAACATCGTGCTATGTGGAAGCAGGAATAGAACAAAGATTTCAACAACAACTTACACACAATAAACCTTACATAGGACAAACAGGATACATTCACAGAGGTATTCATTTGTACACTGCGAATAGGCCACACAGACCCACACATGCATATCGTTTGAATGACACACTCGCATTAGTTTGTGACATGTATGGGGAACGGCTTTTTGTTCTCTACGTGTTAACTGAGTGTACGTCTTTGAATGATGCCAGAGAACGACTATTTCATAAAATCTGCACGTATAAAGGTTTTATCACACCCTTCACTATTCTTAGAAAACGAACAAATTTTCTCTTACATATTTCTTTTTATTTATCTTGGAGATGTCAATTTCTTAAAACTCCCTTTATACAGGGCGTGACTTCAGACTTCAGACTCTCTCATACTTCTGGGAGGTTTTAAACACTCTTTTCATCGTGCAGGGAGCCTGGCTGTGCAGCACACTCTGAAGCTCCAGGCGTCGTCACGAATGAACCATTGTTCCTTCTATCCGCCAGTATAAGCATTGTTATGTTTTAGCCTACGGGCCATCAAAACCCATACCGCACACATACTCATTTTATACACATTCTAAGCCCAAACGGTACATTGAAGGACCACCTAACAGAGCCTTGGCGCTCTTTGGTCGCAGATACCCTCGCGCCATTAAACACAAACATGCTTTAATTGCGTACGCAACACACAGGTGGGGTACACGATTAGAGAATCTCGTTCACAGGGGTAGCAGTAACGCGTAATTAGCGGGGAAAAAGGTCAAAAAGTTGCCATTGAGGTACTGGCTTACACAATAATGTAATTGTCCAAACCGAATTCCGTATATCTAGCAGAATACTCAGTTTTTCTCTTTGCCGGGGCGAAATAATCTGGCCTACAATAAAACCCAAACCCTGCAGTCAGCCCCTAGAAACACCACGAACGATAGATTGATTGTGAGACACCTCGACACTGAGTCACCAACAGTACTGAGAGGAGTCTCCACGACTGCGTGAATCTACGTTATAGCATAATTACAATTGTACTAGTAGTAATAATAACATAGGAATGATAGCGTAATAATATAATATGACAATAAATCTTTAGGCATCGTAAGCCAGCAAACACTTATCCTAGCCAGAACTGGCGTGCCAGGACGCTGCTATTGTGCGTGGCTGGGAAACTCAGCGAATAACAGTCTGCGATTGAAAAATAAACTAAAGCACTCAGGTATTTTGATGAGTAGAATTCTTTCCCCCCGCGTTTCCCCTGCTGAGACTGTGCAACGCCCTGCATTTGAAGAAAAATGCTGATTTGGCGGAGTTAGCACCTTTTATAGCTGTAATAGAGTACATGGAGGCAATCGGCCCTGCAGAATTCTGAGAAACTGAAAAATAGGGACATATAAAAAAAACATTTTCACAAAAGTGATCTGAGTAGGTCAAAAATTACATTGGCGGACATGTCCCCGAAAACGAAAGAATGAACAAAAAGAGTTAGTAAAAGAGTTTTAAAATACGGATAATAAAATAACAAAATTGGCGAACCGTGCAACGTCCTGCATTTTCAAAAAATGCAGATTCGGCGGAAGTAACACCTACGATCGCTACAATGGCCTAAATGGAGATAGCTGGTCGGTGAAAATTTTGAAAAACCAAAAGTAAGAGAAGTAAAAAATAGAAAAATAAATATCCTGACAAAAAATATGCATCTATACACCCCGGAAAGAAGCAAAGATTAAACGAAAGAAGGTTCCAAAGAAACAATCAAAATACGAATAAGAAAGAGCAAAAATGGCGATCATGTAACGCCATGGCTTACTATAAAAATTCAAATTTGGTGGAAGTAACACCTCTGATCGTAAAATAGAAACTGGACATAATTTATCAGGATAGAATAGCGAAGAATGAAAGCCTGGGAAAAATAGAAAGGTGAATAGGTTTATTTGTCCATCGAAGCAGATACATAACATGCCTCCATGGAACTACGCATCGGGTAACAAATATACATCACAAAAGGGAAACACATAGAAAAACAAAAATCCAGAAGTGGCTGCCGCTGGCCCACACACAAGTTGTAACATTTTGTACCACGCAGGGTACAACATAACCAGAGTAGAAAGTTGAGTTGTCGACAAACGCGAACAGTCGTTTCAGGGTCGAAACACCACGAATGTGGGTAGAAGTGCTACAGTCTTAGATAGTTACAGATACACAAATGGTAAAGTGAACACTGCAAATAACTATGTATCGTATTTAGTCTGGTTGCAAGGCTAACATTCTAACTTGTTTAGTATAGTTACAGTGATAATATTCAAGTATTCTTATTTCCAAACGTGCGTTGTTGACCTTGATGAAGCGGCACGACCAACGCTGGAGGAACGCCTCTTCCCCCAGCGTGGCGAGCTCCGCTTCCAGGTGTTCGAACAGACGCGTGCGCAGGCGCAGCAACATGAGGAACATGGCTTTGTGAGGCCAGGACCGGAGTGCCGCGACACCACGACGCCTCCACACAACAAGGGCCCCCACACATAACAGAAAAGTTACTAGGGCATCGCGAGATTTTGTGCGCTCCCCTAGGCGTACTTTAAACATCCTAGACATCAGCGTCTAAAACGTCCTCGCTACAGAACACTGAAAGATTTCGTGTCGCAAAGTTTCACTTTGTCCGCATTGAGGGCGCCGCGCTGACGGTTTTACGCCCCACGCTATCAAGCGGTCTCTAGTGGGCAGAACGCCCAAACCATGCCCCCACCCGAAATCTTTGACGTACGCTGGGAGGACCGAAAAAGTCAGCTGCCTCCAGCGCGCCGTTTTAGAGCGCGCTTTCTGCTCCACAGTGAGTTCCGTCACAGGCAAGTTGCTCGCAAAGTTCGCTTGAGGCAATGTCCGAAATCTCCAATTCGGGGATTTGTGCTAACAGTTCTTGAAAGGTTTTCGTGACATAGGCGTAGAACGGCGGCGGTTCCTCTGCCAAAGGGCCTATGTAAGGTTCACTGTAAAACACACCTCGCGATGTGCCAAGGAAGTAGTTTAGAAAGCTGCTTCTTATGTAGTTCGGGTTTCGCGTCAAATCTACAAACCTACGCAACGCCAGGACGCTGCACATTGTCGACATGCATGGAAGGCTGTATCCCCCCAAGTTGGTTGGGAGCTGCATGAAAGCCCGAGCTACCCTCTCCGTCCTTCCTCCCCAAAAGAAAGAGAACAACTTGCTCTCCAGCTTCCGCACTACATTTCGGGGTGGACGAGCTATGCGCGCAACGTAATACAGAGCGGAAGAAACGCATGATTAATTACGAAGCTGCGCTCCGTAAAGGACAGTTTAAATTGCGCAGCCACCCACAGGCGCTTTTTGGCCTTCTTCACAATTCCCGTCCATGTCTCACGCGCCACCTCACCCAGAGGCATGGTACGTTACATCAAGGACTTTGACGGCGGCGATCCACTTCACTTCTCCCCAAATGTCTGACGTGAATGCTCCGAATCGCAGTGCCTTACTCTTACCCCTGTTTATTTGCGCGCCAGAGAGCTCACTGTAGATGAAATAGAGGGGCGAGAACGCGGTAAAGCTGCTGTCGTCCCGCAAAAAACAGGGACACGTCATCTGTGTACGCTGACACTTTTACGTGGGCCTGTCCGGGAAGGGGAAAGCCGCGTATGCCAGAAGAGTTCGCCACGCGTCTAAGTAGAAGGTCGATTGCCAGGACAAAAAATATGGGGGAGAGTGGGCACCCCTGCCTGATCCCTCGCTCAACTGGGAAAGGGGCGCTAAGTTGTCCGTTTACGAGGAGTCGGGAAGTGAGGCCACGGTACAAAAGGTTTAACCTCGTAATGAGTTCCATTGGAAAGCCGAAGCTGTGAAGAACGGCCATCAAATAACGATGTTCCACTCGATCAAAGGCTTTGGCTTGATCCAGCGATTAAAAGCAAGCCTTGAATGCCTGTTCGAGTGGCGAATGCGAACACGTCCCTGGTGAGAGACAGAGCCGAAAAAATCGAGCGCCCGGCACACTACATGTCTGGGCAGGGATCATTACGTGCGGCAACACTTTGGAGGGGGCGCCTTGAAATTATGGTGGCTACGATCTTATAGTCAGTATTCAGCAATGTAATAGGCCTATATGCTCGCGGATCTCGTTATAAGGTTTCGTTATAAGGACTATGTTCCCTCTTTAAAAGAAAGTGGCCGCACACCATGTGTGAAAAAGGCGTTCACCATCTCTAAGAACGGGTCCTTCAGGCACAAAAAGAAAGCTTTGTAAAAGCGCAATGGAATGCCGTCTGGCCCCGGGGCTGAGGACTGGTTCATGCTTCCGACTGCATCCCACAGCTCCTCGTAAGAGACAGGAGCGGTCAAAGTGTCAGCTAAGGAACTGGGAACTTGTGGAAGTTCACCGCAAAAGTTGAAAACATTCTCCTTCAATTCCGGGGAAGATTCGCGCTTCTCCTGACGCCTTAAAAAATTACGCCCACCTCCCCTCGCGGGAACCCCGGTGTGATGCGACGCTGAGGGGGTTCAAGCGCAAACGGAGAGCAACCGTCGACCGAAAGGCCGCCGGAGAGCGGCACACCGGTTATATGCGCAGCGCGCCAGAAGGAGAGGAGACCGCGGAGAGAGGGAGTACTGCACATGCGCAGCACCGCGCGCAGCGCCGCCCACCGGCGGAGTGAGAGCGCGCTGGGCCGCACACCCGCAGATGTTGAGAGAGAGTGTTCGCTCTCACCTGGGCACGCGCCGGTGCCAGTGCGTCTGCCGCGGCTATCACGCAACACAATCCAACACAATCCACTTTAATCCAATCCAATCTAATCCAATCCAATCCAATCCAAATCCAATCCAATACAATCCAATCCACGCCAAGGCAAGCCAATCCAATCGAACCCAATCGAATGCCCCTCGCGAGAGAGTGTTCCCTATCGGAGAGGAGAGGGCGTGAGCGGAGGAGAGTGCGGACGCTGACGACGGACGCACGCAGGAAGGACAGGGCCGCCGACAAGAGATCCTCTCAGCGTCGCATCTAAAATTCTCTAATATGGTGAGTGAGCACCCCTCATGCCAGCTGGACGTGAACTGGCGGCGCAGTTCGGCCACACAACGTGGGGCACGTGCGCTCGACCCACGTCATCTACCGAACATACCCTAACATACCTTAGTGCCGACGGGTCTGACAAAGGCCTGCCTTGCACGAATGCGCGACCTGCTGCGCTAGACGACTGACGCAAAAGCCTCTCATAGCGCGCCCTCCACGGACCCTCATAGTCGCGCATAGCAAATGTCATTTGCCCGCTCTTTATGATGCGCAACCTCCTCAAAGCCTCATCCAGTTCTCGTGAGATGTGCGCTTTACGTTTGCGTCCCGCCTCCATAAGTATCTTGCGCCAACTCGACTTTAAGTCTTCCCACTCGTTCCTCTGCGGCCAAGGTTTCAGCTGGTCTTTAAGAGAAGCAACGCTATCAGGATCCGCTAGCAGGCAGATGTCCATACGCCACATGTCATGGCTTGAGATGGTTCTGCGTTGCATCAGCTTTACGGAGACGGGATAATGGTCGGAGATACGAGGTGTGCCAGACGGAAACACCAGCACCTCGCAGCTTTCGAGGCATCGACTGAGTTCTGGGGCAGATAGAATCTGTCCAGCCGGCTGGCGGACGCTCCACTCGCCCAAGTTGCAGCGAAGGTGCCACCGTGGGTCTGCACCCAAGCGTCACTCAGTCTAAATTGATCTACCAAGTCACCAAACGCGCACGCGCCCCGCCCCGGTCTTCCCTGGCCCGGCCCCCGAAGGTCTCGAACAGGGTCTAAAACACAGTTAAAATCACCCGACTAAAAATGTGGGGTAAGTGTCGAGTAGATCCTTAAACAAAAAGGATCTCATATAATCAAATATATGCATCTTAAACACCCCCCCCCAAAACAAAAACGAAGTATAAAAAATTCAAAAAAGTCCATTAGTAAGAATAAAAACTTGCGAAAAGGGCGAACCATGCACCGCCATTATTTTCTCAGAAATGCAGAATTGGTGGAAGTAACAGATTTAAGACTTATAATAGTGTTAATGTAGGGAATTGTCGGAAAAAATTTTAAATATAAAAAGGAGGATGCTAGAAAAAACAAGATTTTCGTCTCATATGATTTGATATATAACAAAAAGTCATTCTATACATTTTCCTCCCAAAGCTGAAGAATAAATGAAAAAAATGGGGCACCTTGCACTAGTGAGGCGAGGCTGGTGAAACTGCAAAGCGGGCGGGCCCTCTGTCTTTGTCGCTGATCTGGCTGTTGCCCGTCACTCGAAATTTTGATCTTTCCGGTAAAGTACTTCTATGACGGGGGGGCAAAATGTTTCCGCTGTCTTTAAGGTCTCTCTCAAGGTAAACCAAGTGAGCACGCGCTTGAAACCACGGCAACCGGCTTCGCGAAATTGGCGTCTGTAGCGAGAAATCGACGTCGGCGATCCCCACATCAAGCGCGAACACACGTGAACTGGCGAGGCTAACAGCACGCGAGAGGTTAAGACACACACGCTGTGCAGAGTATTGTCGATGGTCAAGCTGGCCGCCGCCGTGCGCGCCTCAGAAAGCGCACGCTCAGAGTGGGCTCCCTGAAAGCCTAAACAGGCCTTTGTTAAAATGTCCGCAAAAGAAGGCGCAAATGGCGAACCATGTGACACCCCGCATCAAAATATTAGCCTTATAATAGCGTAATGTAATAAGCCTTATTATAATACCGTAAATGGAGATCACCGGTCTAACAAAAATTTCAAAAAACCAGAAAAGTGGAAAACAGAGAAACAAAACTTTCACAAGAATGAGCTGGCAAATTTCAAAATATGCAATGCTGTACGTCTCCCCTAAAAATCGAAGACAAAGAAATACCCCGAAGAACCTTGGAAATGTGTATAGAAAAGCGGAACTAGACAAGCTCTGCAGTGCATTATGCCTCTTCGAAAAAAAATCATTGGCGAAGTAAGGGCACTTCATCGCTATACTGATACATATTGTCATGATTGAAATCGAGGGTTGCACGGAAACCAGTCTGGTCAGGAAAACAAATGACAATAAAAACTGGCACTGACCAAGAATGTTTAAAATCCAAAAAAAGACGTTTCGGTTCCCGTACGGGTGCCTTGTTCACAATCTTGCGATTGTGAAAAAGGCACCCGTTAACAATCTTCGCAGATTGTGAACAAGGCACATTGTTCAGAATCTACGAGATTGTGAACAAGGCACCCGTACGGGAGCCGAAATGCCTGTTATGGATTTTAAACATTATTGGTCAGTGCCACTTTTTATTGTCATATTTTCATGATTGGCGAAAACGAACAAAACAAACCGTTGTAATATTACCTTAAAGAATCCAACGTCGTTCGCCACTGTTAGCCAATTGTTTCTGCAGAAAAGTATCAATCTATACACGCCGCATAAAAATGCACTGCATTAGTACATGTTTTTTTTTAATTTCTGAAGATTTTTGAAATTTTGAAGGTGTTGAAAAACGACCATATTAAGCTCTCTGAAAGTAGACGAAATAGGAACGCTTGTAGAAGGCGACACAAGATAGGTAGACAGTAGAAAGCAAAATACCACATTCGTATTACTTATAAATTGCGAGGTGCGGTCACCGACAAAATTCAAATTACACACTCAATAACATGGTAGATGAATGGGTCTGTACATGACCGTAACGGCAGGAAGCGCTTCGATGGTATTGAATGAGGTGAGGAAATCAAGGTGCCTCGTCACAATTTTCACTACATTGTAACAAGTGCTTTGCTCTTCCACAACGATTTTACATATGCCAATGACATCGCGTATCCGGGATAGGAATTGTTTAAAATGATTTGGCTGTTTGACCTTGGTGATGTAGTGGCATCATTGCGGGTTCTGGGGCCAGAGGCGTGGGCTTGAGGACAGGGACATTTCTAATAGTTTGTTTCGGCAAGGTATTGTGGTTTTATCAGTATATTTTCATTAGAATGAGGCTACGCCATGGTTAAGTGTATTAGGTGCATTATGCGGTCGCTGTGATAGTGCTCGCTTACAGGACACATGGAAGGTGCCTGTTACTTTTGTGTCCAATTCGCCTTGCCCTCCGTCTGCTCCTCACGGCCACTATCATAATCATGTCGTACCTCATCTGTTAATAATACTCACCCACATTCTAATCCGGCTGGAGTTCTGGGTGGCCGCTCAGTATAAAGGCGCTGTTCCCACTCTCTCTGCGAGGTCTGTTCGGTATGACGGCTTTCCTTAAAGGGACACTGAAGTGATATGTAAACATTGCGGAATTACAAGCGCAAATTGTAGTCCGGAGTCCCCAGGCCATGTTTCGACCACTCCGGGCGCGTTTACGCAATTGTATTTAGTAGAAAAATTAATTCGAAAATGCCGTCCTCCTTTCTTTACGCTCGCCCACTTTCTGTTTCGTTTTCGTGTGACGTCGGGAGGAGCCGAGCTCGGAATTGGCTGCGCTACTGCACGGCTCGCTGGCCTTCAACACAGAGTCAGTCGGCCCAGCGTTTCGTCCGCCGGCCGCCGACGGGTCGTCGCAATTCGTTCGCTCAGTTGAAACGAAGCCAGGACGTGAATGGAAGAATGTGCCTTTATTTACTTGGTTAGTTCGTACACAGTATCTAGCTCCAAGTCAAGGTCGCTTCACACAAGCGCACATGCGACGCTTCGCTGACTGGTACGCCAGTAGGAAAATATAAGGCCTCTTGAAGGCGGGAGAAGAGACAGCGAAGTCAATATAGGTACTAAGGAAATAAAATCAACTGATATTTTTACTGCACAGCGTAAAACTAGGGTGCGGGAAGCACTTTTTTGCGCTGGGCGAACAAGCACAGCGGCCAGCAGCACGACTACGCATCTGCGAACGCTTTTCCGTCTAAGAAATGCAATTGCTAGAGTGAGATATTTTGGAAACTTGGGGGATGCTTACTGCACGAGCGCAAAACAACAAATAGTCACCTAAGGTGCTTGGAATGCTGAAACTAAATAAAAGTGTAAACTGGTTATACATTATATACCTTATATTTCCATCGTCAGCCGCGCTCGCCGGATGGGCGAGTGGTTTGGAGCACTAGACATATTACCGCAAGTGTTTTGCAAGTCCCGGGTTCGAATTCCGGCGGGTACGGTTTTTTTTATAAGTTGACTTTTTTGTTTTCGCCGATGTTTTCTATACTGCGTTCACCTTTTTTTTGGGCCGTAACGTTCATTACTCCACGAACTAGTTCACAGAACGCGCGCAGGCTGGCACTGGCGCGCTAGCGAGTTCTCGTTGGCGTGCTGTTGCCATAAGCACCGACTGCTTGCGGGCAGTGGTCACAGGCCAGAATCAACAGACCCTTGGCCTGGTGCGAACACGCTTTTTACGATACAGGCATAAGTGAGGCAAGCTCCAAATATGGGGGAAAAGCGCATGGCATTTGAGCGTCTGCGGGGACGCGGAGGGCATTCATGCACTGCGTAGGCCTCGGCTGGTGAATGATAAGATTCCAAGCCGTCCTAGGAGGTTTAGCTTATGCACTTTACAGCCCACAACATGGCAGAAGCGCGGTGCGATGATTACTTAGATATTGAGAATGTCCATCCAACAACGCCATCGGTTGTGTTTTACAGAACCGAAACGGAAACCGGGGGTTAAAAAGAAGGTCCCCTTCACCCCGAGTAGTCCGAGTGGCGCTGGCTACCACCCTCAAGCACAGGAAACAAACATACCTAAATATAAATACCCCAGAAAGTGGAGGGGAAAATCGCCCCGCCGGTAGCGTAGTGGTTATCGCACCAGGCCGGTATTCTGGAGGTCTTGGTTCGGATCCCACCTGGCGGGCATTTAGTCTCCGCTTTCTTTCTTTCTTTCCAAATTCTTTTTTATCTGTTTCAATGACCTAACACATCCTCCCCTTTGCTTTCCGAGGTTTTATTGACTGCCAAAAATAATGTCTGTGGGATTTTCAACGATCCCCGCATGTCCTATTCTGATTCGCTTCGATATATATATAGATATATATTATATAGATATATTATATATATATATATTATATATATCTATATCTACAAAATATCTTGTTTGGAGTTTTACAAGTGTATTTGATAATGGGGTCGTGCCTGCTGCAAGGTTGAACTAAAATTCTCAATCGCACCCAAACTGCCGGGTGGAATACCTACATGTCAACAAAATATCCCAAGGATTAACTTTGGGGCTGAAGCATCTGTGCAAGCCATTTATAATTCACTTCACCTCTTCTCTAATAATTTTTCTACTCTTCACGTTTCTAACTTTCAGAAAAATAACTGAGGTGCGAGTCTTCTACAACACCACTGTACCGAACCGAGGCCCTGTTGTTCGGGCAGATGGGGTAGATATCCCAGCAAAGTACAAAAAAGAACCGGGGCACGACCTTGCCTTAGTGCACGTAAGTGACCGCTTCCAACTCTCTTTTAATGTTCCCCTTTTTTGTACGCGTTTATTCTGCAATATAATGTCAGCATAGCCTCGCGTTACATAGCTTATGCTAATAAGGTTGAATCAAGCAGGCGCACTGTAGATCAAAGTGCGTTGGGATGCGGTCTCCGAAACGCGGCAATACATCTTTAAATATAGAGCGTGGTTTAGAGCTTTCGTAAGCGCGGCCATTTGATCGCAGATTGATTTTGTGTATTGATCTATTGCTGTTTTACCCGTAAGTATGACTAAAATAATTTTATTTTGACCAAAACTTCTGGTAATTGCACCACTGAGCGGTTCACTCAGTAATCTACACAGCGGGGTTCCCGGTGTTTTTGGAGACTAGTGTCTTCAGCCAACGGGGCAAGCGCGTCTTGCACGTGGGGAGCTCGGCTAGAGATGGACCCCTCCCAATCTGGTAAGGATGATATGTTATGAAAAAACACCGGAACTTCAGGCAAAATGCCTATTTTTTCTTTTAGTCCGCATCAAACCTATTTAACATGTAAACAGGAAGTAAGGGAAGGGGTGCCTCTTAAACAGTAGTTTATTGTGCCTACAGTGCCTTTTCCGACTATATCGGCTTTTAGTGCCTATTTTTACTATATGAACTTTTTGGCGCTGATCAATGACTCATTTGTGTTGTACACGACGTTTTTGTATAGCTTGAGTCGGTGTCCTGCAGGAAGTGTTCTAATTTCAGAAACCCGCAACGGGGTGTTTTATTGACGCCGTTTGCACGAAAAATCCGCGTTGTCATGACAAAAACACCCAGAAGCGCAAACCATGACCAAACCGCAACCACATCAAACTTGCCACCTAGGTCGAGCCGCTAGAAAAACCTGTGCGCAGCTACACCACAGCTAAGCTAACCGATGTCTTTTGTTCTGTGTGCTATTGACGCACTCTGCCCGCAGACCAACAGCCAAAACTTCTGTCGGTTGCACTACCTATTAGTAACAAAATGAAAAAAAAAACAGCAGCCGAAAAACACGAACGCGACACAGCCGCGTAAACACCGGTCAAGGTTAAAGACGCCTCCTGGGGGAATCCCCGTCCAAATCTCAGATACTAAACTTTTAAGGCGACGCCACGAACACGTGCACTGTCATCCGAGCCATCAGAGCGGGATGAGAGCACCTCGGTCGCGTCTGGGGCATCTAGCGCTTCCCGAGGCTCAGACTGCACACTTGTGCAACGGAAGCCACAGGTCGAACAGCGGCTGACACTGCTGGAACGCACCATAGAGGAACTGCCAAAAAATGCTAGAAGGAGTCAGGGCATCATTTGCAAAGCTGTGGCAGCAGGAGCTTTCGCAGATAATTCTAGCTGTACCTGACTCAGTCATGGACACAGTTCAGGATTGGGTCAGCACACAACTCAGAGACAATCGCTCCCGCTCACGATCCGCGCGACCGGATTCGCGTAGGCGTAAGGTGGTGCCTCGCCCGGCCATAACGTCGCAGGAATTCAGTTCGGCCACTACCACCACGGAACCACTGGTGTCTCCGTTAGAGAAACCGTCAATCCTGGGAGGAAGCCATGTTTGTTAAATCTCAATAATCTTCAATCATGGCTAACCGACCGCAGCGGAAAGCCGGAAGCGAAACTCCAGATGAGAAATTCGGGATCATTCAATGGAACTATAGAGGATTTCGGAATAGGAAGAAAAGGTCGCATCTACAATTATATCTCCAGTCCCTCGGCCCCGCACCAGCTATTGTGGCTCTTCAGGATCCTGGAGCAGATGACAAACTTTCAGGGTATAGCTCATTCCATGGGAGCCCTACGACTCGCATCCTGGTAAACAAGGCGTATACGGCGCTTGAAGTCGATCTAGATCTGGAAACCGAACAGGAATACAGTATGGTAAAAGTCCTTCCACTTAGACGTCGTGATCCTCAAATACATGTGCTCAACATTTACAGCCCCCGCACAAGCCCCGCATAATTTTAACGAAGTTTTCTATCGAGCACTTAAATCGGCCGACAAAGCACCCCTGGTGATAGCTGGGGATTTTAAAGCCCCGAGCCTTTATTGGGGATACCACTTCAAGCAGGCCAGGGCACGCAAGTTAGAGGAGTTAATCTCCACGCTTCGACTTACGCTGCTCACGGACCCGGCATGTCCCACGCGTATGGGAAACTGGGTACCTCGCGGCACATGTCCCGACCTATCCCTAGTTAGAAATAGTAGAGACGCTACTTGGGAAAACCTGGAGGAGACACTCGGTAGTGATCACTGCCTCCTTAGGATCACCCTCTTTGCGAAGGCTTCTAGATGAAAGTGGTGCAGGCCAAACTAACCAACTGGCATGAATTTAGGCTGCAAGAAGTTCCCCCTGTTATCCTCACAGGCAGCTATACGGAGTGAACAAAACAGATCACCGGCTTGCAACAGCAACATGTTATAACGATTCAGACAACCGGAAAATATACACCATCTTCCCGCGAGGGAAACCATGCGTAGAGCGACGCATCGTGGGGGGGGGCACACGCTGCGTAAAATGGAAACATAACAACAATGGACATGTTAACATAACGGAAACGCAGCGGAAACCCACATAGTCTCCATTCAAATCATCGGTGGTCATCGGATGTCATCGGCGGAGCGGCGCGTTGGAACGGCGGCCGAACGACTGAATGCAGCGGCGCAGTTACCGCGTTTATATGCAGAGGAAAGAGAGAGAGCAGCGCATGCGCATGTGTTTAACCGAGCGCTTACGCGCGCTGACACACAGCTGGCACGGCGTCGGGAGCTAGCGCCAGCAAGCGCTAAACGCAGATGGCGCTGCGGTGAGAGAGTGGCGTTAGCGCGCAGCTGGCGCGGCGATGAGAATGGGGGAGAGACGTGCGGACTACGCCGACTACGGTGGTCAAGGCGAGGTAAAGAGATGCGTCGCATCTAAAAGAACCCAACTGTTGACAACTATCTGATGCATATATGGGAGGCACGCCAGAGCCTTACCAAAAGATGGAAGAAACAGAAACTTAATCGCAAGCTTCGAGCCCGCATCAGGGAACTAACTGAAAAAAGCGGCGGAATACGCTGTTAAAGTTAGCAACGCAAATTGGATAGAGAGATGCCATTCGGCTGCGCGTCAAATGGGATCAAAGGGGACATGGCGCGTTTTCCGCAGTCTCATTGACCCAATTCAGACTAGAGGAGAAACACAACGTCAACTCCGAAGGGCCCTACGCGGTTACCAAGGTACGACGACCACACTCGCGGATACTCTATGTGACAGATATCTGTGCCGCACGGAAGACCCCAATAAACTTGAGTATGAGTACGCAGGCAAGCAGAACCCACACACGGATGCCCCCTTTACACTACAAGTCCTTCGGGCAGCTTTAGCTAAGATGCGCAGAGGTACAGCACCGGGAAGAGACCGTATACCAGTCCAACTATTGGCGAACCTCTCAGACTCGGCCTACTTGCAACTGTTAGATTACATAAATCAAATTTGGGACGGCCGTCCACTCCCTCATAATAGAAGGCCTCCTTGGTCACTTTTATACACAAACCAGGAAAAATTGCTATTATTGATAATCTGAGGCCAATTTCACTCGCATGATGCGCGGGTAAGCTAATGGAGGCGATGATCTGGGATCGTCTCTCTCCACAGATTGAGTCCACTGGCCTCTTTGCTGACACCATGTTAGGGTTCCGCCCACATATATCAGCACAGGACGTCCTTCTCCAGCTACACCGCGACGTAATTCGACCAACTACAATACGACAAAGCGATAAAGCCATCCTTGTCCTAGATCTCAAGGGGGCATTTCCCAACGTCCGGCACAGCAGCATACTAGAAAACTTAAGCAGAACGGATTGTGGTCAGAAAGCCTTTGCGTACGTCAAAGATATACTCTCCAAAGGTCAAGCATTCCTGAAGATCAAAAATGAGGAGTACTGTCCATATTAAATGGGTACAAGGTGTACTCCACAAGGAGCGGTCCTGTCGCCGCTGCTCTTTAACATCGCTATGATGCACTGCCGCAAAAATTAGCTCGGGTAGAAAGCATACACCGTGCCCTTTACGCCGATGATATAACAATCTGGAGCACGGAAGGCAGACTTGGGGAATCGGAGGACCAGCTTCAAAGGGCTGCCAGCATTGTCGAAAGTTATGCTTATGACTGCGGCCTCCACTGTGTCGCAACAAAATCAGAACTTTTGCACAATAAACCCAATATAAAGAGAACACAAGGCTTTACATATCTTTAACAGGTTGTTCTATGAGAAAAGTGGAAGAAATGAGGATCCTGTGTCTCCTTCGTCACAACAAACCTATTCCAGAGACCCCTATTGCCAAACTGAAGCGAACAGGTGAACAGGGCGGACGGTTGATATAACGCGTATCAGACAAGCACGGCGGGTTACGGGGCAGGGACGTGCTATGGCTCGCTCGTGCCTTTGTAACCAGTAGGATCCTCTTCTCAGTACCCAACCTATGTACGACCAAACAACCCGAAAATGGCATTGACGTTATCATTAGGAAGGCCACAAAATGAGCCTTTGACCTTCCGGTGGTTACCTCCAACACTAGGTTTATCGGTGCTGGGAGTGCTCAATTTGTATCAAGAGCTGAAAGTGGCTCGTCTCACAAATCAGTACACGAGACTCACGCAGATAGCGTCGGGGCGCCACTTGCTTAATCGCCTACAAATCAAACACGAGTGCATCCCAGAGGAGACGCGCAAAATCCCAGAGTTGTGGTGGCACAGGCTCTTGGTGCATCCACTTCCGCGTAACAAGTAAAAGCACACTCACGACAGAAGAATGGAAGCACGCGCTAAGACCCTGTAAAGGAAATACGGAAATAGGCGAAGTGTGTTCTAAGTTGATGTGGCAGGACGGTCGCTTCTAGGGTTCTTCACTGTCGCTGTAATTCACAGGGACCAGCAAGTCGATGGGCTCTCCTTCCAGGCTCCTAACTCCACGCAAGGCGAGGTGATTGCCGTAGCGCTCCCCGCCTCTGACCCGAAGTCAAGGACAATAATCACGGACTCTCGGCGAGCCTGTCAAAGCTATTTAGCGGGCACGGTATCACATTTGGCCTACAGAATTTTAACACGAGTTCTGCGGTTCGTACACCCCTCCCCTAAAGAAATTGTGTGGTCTCCGGGGCATCAGGTTCTGAGAGGTAATGAGGCCGCGCACCCGGCTGCCCGAGTGATTACACCCACCGGGCGCCTCACCCATGCTCTCCCGGCTCGGAGATTAGCAAACCACTTCTGCGATTTAGAGAAATCGTAAAACCTTACGGCGATAACCGTTGGCTTTACCCAGCCCAAGCAAAGGGTCTCAGCAAGGTCGATGAGCGACTACTTCGGCGCCTGCAGACGAACACATTTTTTTGCCCTGCAGTAGCAAAGCATCTTGACCCTAGAACAAATGGGCGGTGTATGTACTGTAAGGAGGAGTCCGACACCTTCCACATGGTGTGGGCATGCCAGCGCAACCCAGCGTTATTCCCCAAACAACCCTTCCCCTACCAGAGAAGCATGGGAGGCAGCTCTGCTCAATTGCTCGGGGCTGGAGTATCAAAGGGCTCTAGGTGGACGGGCGAGAGCGGCGGCCTTGACCAATGGAGTCCCGGAACAGGCACTGCACCTGTGCGGAGGGCCACTGGCCCTAAGTCTCTTATTTTGATCAGAAATAAAGTTTCACTCCTGCTTCTCCTCCGGCTGGCAAGATGCAGTGCGTGTAGCACGAAGAATGAACGAGAAACGCAGCTTAGGAATGGGGATCTTAGCACTTTACAAGTAATCTAGTAGTGACACCCACCATCTCCAGTGCCGGGTAATCCTTAAACGCATTTAAAACCTAGAGTTAAAGAATTAGTTCCAAAGAATCTTGCGTGCTGTCTATGCTTGATAATCGGCATAAAGTGCACAGTCACTGAATGGCGTTATTCCCGCAGCTTTGCTAATGATCTGCATCTGCAGGACAGGATGGCTCAATAATGTTTAGAGAATAATTGCACTTCCCTGTACTATACATGGGATTCACCGGTGGTTGTGAAGAGCTGGAAAGGTCGTTCTGCTCGGTAAATGAATGATCAGTTGCAGTCACTCTTAGTTCGAAGCACAGTGATGTCTTCAAACGGCAGTGTCCGATTTTGTCTCTTCTACCATCTGCCCCTTGTTCCATTTTCAGGATCTCGTCTGAGTGCTTATAACACAAAACACTCCGGTTGTATTAAAAGTTTGCAATCGCCAAAAGTGTCGACGCCCAAAGTACTTTCACCACGCTACCCTTTGACGTGACAGGGCACATTCGTGTGCTTATTTCGCA
This sequence comes from Haemaphysalis longicornis, assembly GCA_013339765.2. NCBI lineage: Eukaryota > Metazoa > Arthropoda > Arachnida > Ixodida > Ixodidae > Haemaphysalis > Haemaphysalis longicornis. The sequence goes on along the minus strand of CM023455.1, from coordinate 12,722,605 downwards.
TTCTTAGCACAAGGCCTTTCAGCAGCTGAGCGCTTTGCGCCACACTGTGTGCTGAGCTCGTTGGAGAGGTCGATGAGAGATTCGCCACCATCTCCAAATGACCGTTTGATTAAATCTGTCTGGCATAACATTTTTGGAATCCGTGCGGTAAAATATCTGCTGACTGTTCTCATCAACAAACCTTGACATATTCCAGATTCAATAGGTTCATGGAGCGTCCAGAAGTACAAGAGCGCTTACCCAACTTTCGTGGACGTTAGGGGTTGTTTTTTTCGAAAACAATAATCTATTGAAAGGCGGTACAACTTCAAGCAGCAAATTATTGACATTGGAGTCGTTTTATATGGACTTCAGTCCTTTTGTTTGGTGGTGAGTGACACTGAATTTCGCGTAATTTCTAAAATGGCAACTCTTGTGTCACGTGAACCGATGGTGAGGTATCTTTACCAGCTCAGAGCAATGTACACTGGGAAGCCGTTGACGGGTTTAACAATATACACTTAATGCACACTGAAAACCCCTAACACAAAGCCCTCAATAATTAAACTACACGCAAATAATACACACTCAAACATCTAACAATCCCAAAACACAACTCAAATACAAACCCCTAACTTAACAGCTCAATATAAAATTCAACTCAAAACCCAAAAGTCTCTACCATAAAGTCCTACTATCAGTTCAAATACCCTCCTTAATCAAGTTCTAGTTCATTTATCTCGTATCCGAACTCCCTAGTTGTGTCCCTTACAAATGTGTCCCTACTGGACTGGCCTACACCGCTATCGTCGGCGCTGACGTGTCGCACCCGTTGCCTGGCCGCGACTTGGTGTTACCCGTCCTCGTCTCACTTTGGTGCCAGCGTTTGGTGCGCGCAGTCAATCCTTAGACGGCGTGGGCTCCGCGCGTCCTGACGTTTCCTCTGTGGCTACTTCCTGGTAACCGCTCCCACTGGAGGTCCTTGATGCCGGCGTTCGACGCGCGCGGTCATCCCTTGGGGGGGCGTGCTTCCTCGGTGGCTACCCCATGGTAGCCGCTGCCGCTGGAGGTCTCAGGTAGACTTGGCATGAACGTCGCCTTTCGGGGCCGTCGAGACGAATGTCGACGGAGCGTGGACGTTGGCTGGTGGTGCCCGACCGATGCCGCTGGGGCCACGAAGACACAGGTTCGTGGTGCACCTCGGACGAGGCTGCCGATGCGAAGTCGGCCCGCTCTCGCCCAGGCTCGGATGGCGTGATCGATGGCCTGGCCGGGTCCCCCTGGCTCGGTCCGTGAAGCTCAAGTGCTCCGGCCGCCTCCTGGTTGTCTGCCTCCCTTTGTCTTGCACCCCCACCCCTTTCTCTTTGTGCGGCCCGCTTTTATACCCTCTGGGCTCTCTCGGGGCGCACTCCCATTGGCTTCTTGCTTCTTCCCTGTCCTTATATGGTCAATACGCAACTTGCCCCATGCGCGGCCTCCATTGATTGGCTGACCAGTGCGCTGCCACCTTTGCCCATTATTCCTCGGTGCGTCGGCGCTGGCGCTTGCTGATTGGCGCGCTCCTGATGCGCACTTCAAATGGCCGTTCCTTTGTTCTTATTCCTCGTTTTCCGGGGTTTTCATGCATCCCCTCTCGGGGGGGTGCCCTGACACACGACATCTTGCTCGGCGTGTTTTCTCGAATAAAACAAAATTGCTTTGCCCCAGCACACGATTCGTCCGTGGTATCACTGCAAGGAAACAAAAAATTGTGCTAAAATATTCTTCTGAAGTAAATACGAACTCAGCCTATATATGCCTAAACGAGGGTATTTTTTGTCTGTATATGCATAAATGGCAATTTTCTGTGCCTACTATAGGTGCCTAAAACCTGGATAGATTCTTCGTGCCTAAAGTTCCAACCTCCAGTTATCAAGGATTCGATGATTTCTTCTACGTTGAGTTGGACGAGCCTATGATTACTGCTGAATTCCTGCCCAGTGTTAGCACATTTAAGCTCTCCTGTCATGTTTTTTGTGAATGTTAGGTCGGGTATCGCATCTGCCCAGATGCTCCCATACGTTTGGTAAACACGGGGTCGGTATGCAATTTATGTGGTCATTTTGTGCAGCTTCCTAGAGCCGGCGCCCTTTAGGTGGGGCCTTTGGGTAACCCCAAGCGGAATGCTGCGTGTTAAAAACCCCCAGGATGAACCACCTGTAATAAAAAAGCCTACAACTGCCAAGCGTTGCTCGCGTGAAATCTGCTACTCGGTGAACTTGTAAGGCGAAAGCCGCAAGGGCCACGTTGCGCACCAAACCGTCGTTGCTGCCTTTGTTGTAGTTGTCCTGGAATATAGGGAAAACCGCTGTAAAGAGTAAAAAAGTAACCATTTTTTTTCATCTGTTATGGAACATGAGTAGGGGTTTGTAAAGGAAGAGCAGAGTGCGGCACCACCTTGATGGCTAAGCTAGTTGGAAACGGTGCAACAAATGGTAGCCACGTGGGTGCCGCGTGACGGGTGAACGCGAAGGCACGTGTGTAGAAAAGGGCATTCCAGCCATGCAGATATTCGATATTTGGTAGCTGTGGCGCCATGTTACAGCATTCTAGTTACTGCAGTAACTTGCAGCGAAGGACGAACAAACAAAATTTCAGAAGAAAATGCCAATTCAATATAGCAGTAATGTCGTGTTTGAATAACCACGCCAAGTCTTCACGTGATAAGCACACAGCCCTGAGGAGTTAGTTCGGCTCATGCGTTGTGTCTGTTCTTGCGTATTAAACTATGTGGCTGCTTTGTTGCTGTGGTCAAGCGTACCAAATTTACTTCAAATACTGCTTTCTCGGCTCCACTCATACTGAAATTTGAATGGAGACTCCTAAACAGCTGCTGTAAATGTATAATAATGCATTCTTTACGCACACTCGTTTCTATGGTCGGTCAGAGACAGGCTGGGTTCTATCGGGACGTAGTTGTCCAAACACTCTTGATAATTACTACGGCCCAATAAAACAATGACAAAGCAGAAACACGTACAACTTTATATTGCCCAAGCAGAGCTGTACGTGTGTCTTATTAGTTCCTGTTTTATTGCGCCATCGTAATTATCAAGCATAATCGATTAACTCGAACATATCAACCTTTCGTTGACCAATACAGATGAGACAGGGTAAGGTGTCTCTTAGCCTTAACTCTATCCAAGTGGAAGTCAGTAGCGTGGCGCGTGCTTCAGACTAACAGACCTTCCAGCCGAGTGTGGTTACAGGAGTTTCTTCTCGGGGCTGTGTATGAACCGATGCAAAAGGTTTGCAGTCAGGGTGGAAATGCGACACATAGGTTTGTCATAAACGCCTAATAACAGTCAAGAAAGAAAGGAGAAACACAGTTGAGAAGAAATTGTAACCTTATTCAGTTGGAAACCTCTCTGTTCAGCTCCGATCTTGACGTGCAAATCCAGCTTGTCGGCATGGTTGAACCAACCACCATGGTTTAAGGACTCCTGCCCGCGTTGCGAAAGGTGAAGAACACAGTGGCTAGCTTCAATCCCTTCTTCTTCCCTTGAAGAAATCCTGAAGAAAAGAGTTTCCTTCACTACAACCACACAACTGGAAGTTGGGGCGCATTCAAAGCATTTCCTCACAACCTCATTTAATGAAGCAATGCATTTGTGAAAATGTGTCTCCTCGGTACAGAGGAAGCAACATTTGGCGGTCAGGCAATCGCTTGCACTCACATGCCCTATTTGTGTTGCAGTTGACATATATATTTCCCATATAATAGGTCAAGGTCTTCGCCTGGGAAACCATAACCAAGCGATTATGTGGTTACTAGAAAGAGCTGTTGCTAGAGCAGGTACTGTTAAGAATGCAGTGGCTCAAAGAGCAGCCGCTTTGATGTGGAGAAGGAGGAATAGAGACGGAGAGAGAAAAAAATTAGCGCAGCATTGTAACACAACAGGGGTCCAGGGGTCCAGTACATTCAACATGGAGCAGCAGCTCGTCGAAGGTCACTCTAATGTCCAACATTTTTGATAAGTCAAACCGCTTCTTGCGAGACGTCCGTCCTAACGCCTCCCAATTGAACGCATCTGTTATTACAAACGGGCTTTGTTTCGTGCACTGCTTGGAGGGCATGCACCTTCGCAGGTCACCCGTTTTCACAGTGTTAAGGCCACTACTATTTTCATTTTTAATTTACCGACGTCGTCTTTTTAGAGCTGTTTTTTGTCATCATTAATCGTAAATGCCGCAGTTTGTTCAAAAAGCTTCTTCGGCGTCAATGTAACGCTGTCGCGAGTATAACCTAACCCGTAAACGTAGATATCCTTAAAACGTTATGTGTGACATTATCTGGTCGCTACCCCTCTCCGAGAGCGTGGTATATAAAGTTTTGCTATGTGCTCTTACATCCTAGGCACAAGTGGTTTTATTGTTCTGTATTTGGTAATTATTTGGTTCTGTACGCATTCCACCGGTAAGCACTACCGCGTTCACCAGCGGCTGTTGGAGAGTGAGAGAGAGAGAGAGAGAGAGACTTTTTTGTGCAAGGCAGTTAGGAAGACGGGGTGGCCGGTGGCATGAGCCTCACGGCAACAGCGGTTGCTTGGTTCACCAGGGAGATTTGGATCCCCGAATCCGTATACCCAGGGCACCCTCCCACTGCAGCTAGTTCAGTTGGTGAGCTGCTGGAGGAAAGTGGTGGGCGATGTGACGAAGGATCACAGTGTTTTGCAGCTTCCCTAAGGGTTGCGCGTAAAGTTGGCTTCATTTGCGGTTGCTACTGCAACTTATTCTGCGAACTTTTATTGTTCCTTTCTTTGCAGGTGATGATGATGATGGTGTGGTTGAATGGCGCAAGGGCAACTAGGCCAAAGAGCGCCAAGGGGAGCGCTGGTGTTTCGGTTAGAGGTACTTGGCTAAAATTGGTGTATATGGCGAATGGTTAGGGTTTAAAGGTGGATATAAAACAGTTCGGGAAGCGCTAGTACGTGGGGACTTCCAAATAGGGCGTCTCTGGCACATCGTTTTGGCGAGGCAGAAAAGGCGAGGCCCCTGAGTATCACAAAAGAAACCTTCAGCACAGCCCTCATCACTGAGCAGCCGGCTGCGGTTGCACAGAGTATATTTCCTATAAAAAATCGATATTCATAAGGTACGTTGACACTATTTTGAGACTGACAATTGCTTCGTCTGATAGAAAGTGTGCTAAGCATGGTCGTATGTGTTTTGCGCATAGGTCTGCAAAATGTGTGCGTCTTTCTGCTTCTAGTTTTCTACTTTCAATTAGCACATGGAGTACAGAAAGAGCCCCTCCACATATAACACAATTTGGACGTGGTGTACCATTTAGAAGATATCCGTGTGTGCCGTATGTGTCCCCAATCCTAAGACGACAGAGTGCGACCTCAACAGATCTGTGTAGCTTTCCTGGTGTATATCTGCCTATTGTCGGTTGAACTGCATGGAGCTTGTTTTCTCTTTGCGTATCCCAGTGTTTCTCCTACGTCTTACGAAGGTTTTTTCTTATTAGTGATTTAAGGTCCAAGCACGCCACAGATGCAAGCTTTCTTTGCAGGTGATAGAGCCATTTAAGACGGACGACTTCGTTCGGCCAGTGTGTCTGCCAAGGACGCCGATTGTTGTGGCAAATAGATCGGTCCTTCTGGCTGGTTGGAGTTACACTGAAAAGGGTAAGAAACGTGTCTCTTATGATTTTGCATGTATTAGAGCGTTATCACTTCGCTCCACCCTGGTCATCAAGCTTTACGAAAGAAAACAAATCAGTAGGCCTAGATACACTCATTTTTATCAGCCTAATGTGAACAAGTGAGATCCCTTAACATAAAAAGATAATATACCACAGGTGTTAAATAGAGCGAAGCTGGTATATGGGGTTAAAAGGGCAGTGAAGATTTGCTTGGGACAGCCTTGCAAGCAACCCTGAGTGCGGTGAATGAGTGAGTGAATAAACGTTATTTAGACGAGATTCAGGCGCTGATGGTTGGGCGCCCGCCCAGTGGGTGGGAGGGGGGGGGGGCTCCTCTAGTCCGTGAAGCACTGGTGCGCGCTCGCTGCCCTTGACCTCTCCACCAGGCTACGCTGAACTGAGAGGTCAGAGCTGGCCAGCTGGCCTGCCCACTGCTCGTACGTTGGGTGAGCATTTGGGATGAGGGATGGGGTTTTCTGACACTCCAATAACATGTAGTACAGGGTGCGAGTTTGGGGACAGCGTAGGGGGGAGATAGCGTAATAGAGGGCAGGGCACGTGGCATGGAGGATAGTGGGGTGAGGATAGGACTTTGTCTGAAGTCGGCGAAAGGCAGTCGCCTCTGTTCAGGACAAATGTGTATGTGGTGAGGGGAAGCGTCGGCGTTCGTGGAGGTAATACGGAGGATGTCCGTGTATGAATTAAGAGTAGCGGGCTTGGGAGATTGAAGGGGCTGCGTGACGTCGCCTTCTTGAGAAACAGCCCGGCGGGTATGAACGCTAGCAGCGACGTGTGCCTCCTCATTCCCCTCCAAGGACTCGTGTGCCGGGGTCCAGATTCCGGGATCTGGCGCACACTTTGCAGAACTTGTAAGTACGCTGGTGTTATGTGACCTAGCAGGAAGTTGAGTCAGGAGGCATGTGAGTGTGTTATTATAGTGAGGTTGTCGTTTACATTGGTGGTTGCTAGAGCGGTTGTTTCAAGTGAATACCCTTTGTGTGAAAAGGACGTTGACTACAATGCTACGTCCCACCGGGTTAAATTCACTTTTATAGACGCCTATTTGAGATACGCATCCCGAATTGCAATCTTCAGAAGAACTACCGAAGAGAACAACTTTGCGGTTGGTACTGTTTCGAATATTTTAACACGTTGTAAAGACGGTAATGATAAATTCACGTAAGAAAGTATTTTCGAAAGAAGTACTAAGTTAGTAAAACATGACAGGTGATCTTCAGACACAACACACGACTTATCCATCAGCCCACAAATCAATTAGGAAATTTATTAAAACATGCCTAAACGTTTTCCCTACCTTGAAGGTTGGATATTGCGAAAACAAAATATTACTAACACTCTAAGGTGGGCTAAAATGCGGAGCAAAAACTTGAAGGTTCCAGACAAAGGGAAAAATGAATGCATTCCGGTAAAGAATTTGAGAAGTAGAAAAATGTGGATTATGGTCGGCCGAAGCAAAAGCACCAGACAAGAAGTATTCAGGAGACGCGTGAAAAGGTTCTATAACTCTTTATATAAAAAGTCCTCCAGAAGGAAGAATAACGTTTCAACGATTGCTTTTGCGAAATTACATACTCCATCCCTTTAAATCCGGGAGGCGAAAAGTATATTGCCTAAACGTTACGCAGCATAAATGTCCGTCTAGCGGAACATGCTGGGTTTCTGTAGAGATTATTATACCCTAACCTGTCCCGTTCCTACCAGGAGTGTGGCTGCGCTCCCGAGTCGTATGCCACAGTCGCGGTGATGAGACACCAAATCTTTAGCACTTGTGAGGAATTGTCGAAGCATACGATAATATAAAAATCGGGGCAGCTTAGCACTAGTAGCGCAAAAACTGAGAAAACAGCGACGCTGGCGGCCCCACCTAGCCTATTTTTGGATCGGCTAAGTTTATTCGTCGTTATGTTTCAAGACCCGGCCAGGCTTTCTGCGCGGTTACACTTCGAGACTCCGTCAAGTTTTAAGTGTGGTGTTGTCGTTATTATTAAAGTCATTAAAGTAGGCCTAATATATCGTCTTGGGCACTAAGGGTAACAGAGTGAAGTCCCTAGATAATGCAAGCTTTGCAGGGGGCGGCAGAAAGTTATATAAGTAAGCAAATGAGATCAAGAAGTTTTCGGCGATAAATTTGTCACAGTTAGCACAAGACCGGGGTAATTGGAGATTATTGGGAGGGGCCTTTTCCCTGCTTTGGGCGTATATAGGCTGTGATGATGATGATGATGATGATGATGATGATGATGATGAATATACCATAACCAGCCTATCTACACCCACTACAGGGCAAATGCCTCCCTCATTAATCTCCAATTTCCCCGGTCCTGTACTAACTGCGACCAATTTATCCCCGCAAGCTTCTAATGTCATCTGCCCATCTAACTTGCTGCCGCCCCCTTGCCACGCATGCCTTCTCTACGAATCCACTTTGTTACTCTTAATCACCAACGGTTGTCTTGCCTTCGCATTACATGCCCTGGCCATGTCCCTTCCTTCTTCGTAATTTGTACTAATATGTCCATAACACGCGTTTTTTCCCTTACCCACTGCGCTCTCTCCTCTTGTCCCTAATGTTACACTTATTATCTTTCGTTCCATTGCTCGCTGAGTCGTGCTTAGTTTAACGTGAGCCCATTTAGTGAGCCTGCAAGTTTCTGCCTCGTAGTTGAGTACCGGTAAGATGCAACTGTCATACACTTTCTTCTTCAGGGACAATGGTAGGATTGCATTATTTATCTGAGGATGCCTGCCGAATGTACTCCACCCCATTCTTATCCTTCTAGTTATCCCTGCCTCGTGGTTGGCATCCGGGGTCGCAACTTGGCCTAAGTAGATATATTGACCTAATATTTGCGAACTCGTTACTCCGCATGTTCCGCACCTTTCTGACGTTTCCCGCCACATCACTGGCGCAACACACGGTATGGGACTTAAGGGTCCGCATCCGTTCTCGACTAGGCTATCGGCTATTTTCGCGCCGCGTTCCCTCCTCTTAGGGAGTGACGCTCTTACTCAGCCGCCCCGCTTCTCCCTTCATCGGGACACGGTCGTTCCACCGCACATGGGTTTCCGAACGTGCCACTTAAAGTTACACATGATTTGGCATGTGAAAGATTGTTTTGTCCGCAGGCTTTGAAATCTGGCCAAAGTGGACCGTGGTAGCACGCGCTAGAGACAGCGGCAGCCGGCTTTGCGAAATCGGAGGCGGCTGTAGCACGGTATTTTAAGTGATTCCCACTTGATGCGCTAACGTACGTGAACTGGCGAGAGGAGCACGCAAGAGGTCGTGCCAAGCACGCTGGAAAGACTGTAGTCGAAGGTAGACCGGTGCCCGCGGGGCGAAACATCATCGCTCGGCAAGGTTTTATTGCGCACGTGCCGTAGGTAAAGTGACACCATAGCTCGCCGAAGCTTGAGTCTGTATACACAGCTGCGAAAAGTCGCTCCGGGCGCCCTTCGCCGCACAAGATTTTAAAGACCATACTCTTTCTTGGGCTACTTGAAACTGAAAATTTTGGTCCGTCTGTCTGTATGTCCGTATAGGACTACTTCGCTGTAGTTTTGGCGACATTCAGCGCCCCTAGTGGCCGTCGCCTCTGGGTAGTACAAAACCAGACGAACCTCACCGCCCTGCATGTGTTTTCAATTACAAGCCAGAGCGAAAGTTGGTTGTACCTAATTTAATCAAGGTGCGTTTATTTGACTGCATACCAAATAAAATGGCCTTAAAGTATTTGCAGAGGCGAAAGAAAATAGTATCCCCTAAAACTAGCCGATTTATCGGCGTTTTTTTCGAGCGAGTTGTCGTGATCGTCGCGGCGTGGGGCAGTATCGCCAGGTCGGGCGGTCTAACTTCTTCACTATAATTATTGTTCGTTTTTCTTGCGTGAGGACGACAAAGGAAAGTTCACCAGTAGCATAAACAGAATTTTTTTGAGCCTGAGGTAATTGTTCATGGTCGCTTCAGCTTGTGCATGCTAGGGGACGCGAGGAGCGCAGCCAATTCATCGGACGCTGGTGGCCTGGCAACGCTTTGAAAATGAGCGGAAAATTTGCTTTGTATTTTCGCAAACTGATTTGTTTTTGCTTAACACTTTACGCCACATGGTTTACGAACGGCAGGGTACGCGCATAATAGCGAGTAGGTGAGGCAATACCGTCAAATAAGCAAATTGAGCGCAATTAAAGGACGCGAATCAAACAGCGAATCGCATGTCCGTTGCCTGGTTAGATGTGTAACATAACGCAGTCGCATACACGGTGCACGGCCCAAATATTTACATAAGATTGCAACTGACTGTGCTAGTTATCTTCTAGTGCAGGGGTCGTCGCTAAAATGAACGCCGATACGCCATTTTTCTCCTCAAAGGGATTGGACGGCGAGATAAGAACAGATCAGAGTTCATCGCGTCCAGTTGCATTGCCCCCCACCCTCACATTTCGCCAGAATATTGTCAAATATTGTTGAAAATTCTCTGATTTTTTTTTTACTTCAAAGCCACCCCCATTTCGCTCCCTATTTGTCGTCTAGCCCTCCGCCGTGTCGACTTCATGCAACTCGGCACTACACCTCGAAACGTTGCCGATTCTTACTTTAGTCTATTATTAGAGCGAACTTGAAATATATGATGCAAGAGCGTAATTAAATACAGTGAGAGCATCAAGAAAAGGCAACTGCCGCTCAGTTTACCCGACCACTTAGTTTTAAGGACACTATTTTCCGAACCACAAACATACCGGCTGCGGTGTCTCAGTGGCTAAGGCGTTGCGTTGCTTAGCACGAGGTCGCGGGCTCGATTCGTGGCCGCGGAGGCCGCTTTTCTGATGGAGGCAAAAAGCAAAACGCTCGTGTGTAGAAGATTTCGGCGCACGTTAAAGATCCCCAGGTGGTCAAAATTAATCCGGAACCCTCCACTACAGCGCGCCTCATCGCCTTTGATGCGTCGAAGTGCAGCTTGCTGGACCAGTTGATACATATCGAAGGAACGGAAACCAGCGAAAAAAGACGGAAACAAGAGGAGACACGAGACAACAACACACTGGGCTAGTAACTGAAATTTAATAGAGTGGGTCGGTTTCTTCTGTTAAATTTCAGTTGCTAGTCCAGCGTTCTGTTGTCTCGTCTCTCCTCGTGTTTTGCGTCTTTTGTCGCTGGTTTCCGTTCGTTCTTTGGGTTACGTCGGCGCGCTAAACCCGACAATCAATCAAGAATCACAAACATCTCACGCTTCTGACGCTCGCTGCATTTTGTGACTGATCCACCGAAAAAAGAAATTACACAATCTTTCCGTAGGGGAGCCCTAAGTAGTATGCAAAGCAGCCATGGGGTCGATTCAAGTGCGCATTAGTTTTCAGTTCGTCGTTTCCGTTAGGTTGAGGTACGTAGCTACCGTTATATTTACAGTTTGGTTTCCATGGTAGCTACCACACTTTTCACTTACCGGAACTACGAAATGTGAAATTGCGTTCAGCCCATGGCTGTTTCGCATACTCCTCAAGGTTCCCCTACGGGAAGATGGTGTAATTTTATTAGATGCGACGGTGCTATGTCCCTCCCTTGTCGTTGTTGCGCCATCCACACCCCTACTGCGCATGCTCGGCTTGCTGAACGCCAGGTGGTGTCTTACTCTTTAATGGCTCCTGGAGCGACAGTGTTACCGGTGTCTTCCTGGGCCGGCCCGAGATGAGCCGAGCATGCGCAGTGGGGGTGTGGACGGCGCAACAACGACAACGGAGGGACATAGCCCTGACCATGAGATGCTGGAGCGACAGTGTTGCCGGTGTCTTCCTGGGCCGGCACGAGACGAGCACGCTTCCCCTTAAAGGGCTCCTGGAGCGGCAGTGTTGCCGGTGTCTTCCTGGGCCGTCGGATGGATGGACGACAGATGACGGACGACAGAACCGAGAGCAAGCGATGCTTCACATCTAAAAACGGCAAGCTAGCGCGGGAATATGTATTCGTTACGATGACGCAAACCATTAGTGTTAATTGAAATGCACGCATAAGTGCACAGGTGCCCAAAAGTACGACTCACTGGACCGGACGAGTCTGTGGTGCGCGAGACTCGCTTGCTTTTACAGGCGATCATCTCCGATTGCGTTGCTCTTCTTGTTTCAGCGGCTGTTGTTGAAAAGTGGTTGTCACTCATTGTATTAGTATAAACAAGAAGCATCACTTCAAATTTAACTTCATACGACGATCGCTCGGTAAATCTGTGAGTGGCAGAGCGCCGTCACCGTCCCAGCCCTTTCGTCGACGCTGTAAACGTATTTAGCGCTGCAAGGCTTCTTTTTCCCTAATGCCAAGTTGACCGCCGGGCGAAACCAGATGCGTCGGGAATGCGCTGAAGACCGTGTTGCAAAACAATCCGGAGTATCGAGCTCATTCTGCTTTTGTCAACACGGGATCCTATGGGACCCCCGCAGCTCTGTACTACCCGCAAGTACTGCCCGGAAGCCTGTTTCGCAGCGCCTCTGCGCAGCTCAGGAGCCCTATGTCTGTGTGTCACTCGATTCAACCAGCCGGCCGAAGTGAGGAGATGCTGCGCCATAGTCATATGCTCAATGCAAAATCTTAACGTTTAATTACGGTTTATATGTTCATACTTGTCAACATTACTGAACAAGAACAGGACATCACGCAAATATAAGGAAGAGAAGCAATACATGAGTGATATTTGCAGGGTTCGCTTATCCAAAATTTACGGATGCTTGCTCTTTGCGATAGCAAATAAAATACTACACAAACGGCAAAAATACCGTGGCCTGCTGCGGCCCAAACTACATGGCGGAATTTTAAAAAATCAAACCGGAATAGCAACGAAAGGTTCCACTAGATTGGTTTCGCGTTGCGCTTGGAATGCTTTTGGAGTGGGCTAACCTGGTTCTATAAACGTTGTAGTAGCGCGCCTTGATTCACGCGCGTCACCTCTGTTTTGCAGCTTTGGCATCGATATACCCGACCTGGAGCAGCGGAACGTGGTAAATTTAAATTGTATTGAGCAAACGTCTATAGTTATTTTGAAGGGAACGAGACGGGAGAGGAACAGCGTGAGGTTTCAGCGGGAAAGAGACGGGATGCATTCACTTGCCAGGGGCGGCAGTCGACTATGGTCTTGCGTTGATCCTCGATGGTGATTCCGGAACATCACGACGACGCACGCGGCGCGAAGTCGTCCACGTGGTTCGCTTAAAACCTTTCTACGCATGATGACTGGTCTTATTTTTATTTATTTTTTGTTCGGGCTGTCGCTTTATGCTAGCATCGGGTTGATGCACTCTTAGAAAAGGGGGTTAATGCCGCGAACCATGCATTGGGTTGTTATTGGTGTTTTGCTTTTACCGCCCGGCTGCGCTGGTCTTTGCTATCTGTGTGCCAAGGGAAGCGCGTGTTACATTATTTCTTTCTGTGCCGCATGTGTTATCTCTTCTGATAGGGAGAGCGTTCCGAAGTGACGTCAACAGCCCAGAATAATCTTATGCTATCTACAGTGTTCTGGATGTAATTCGACGGTTCGAGAAAAACTCGTCCCCAGAGACAAATTGCCGCGGAGCCGACGCCACTGCATTCGATTCAACGACGGTCGCCTGCGCACGTCACTTCGTTGAGTGCTGCTTCGCAGACTGTGTATTCTTTGAATTGTTAGGGGATCACAAGTTCGCTCCAATAAACTTGTTTTCCTTGAAGACAACTGCGTCGTCTTTGACTTCCTGACAAGTATAGAGAACATTTGAATATATTTATTAGAGAAACACTAGCTGAAACAAGCAACTCGGACAAGATAATAAAGTTTTATTTATAATTGTCAGTGTTGTAAAGACGATAATAAATAAATAAACGTATTGTGCTTCATCGCGCAATTTTTTTTGGAATACTTCAAAACATATTGTTTGTTAGCTTGCTAAACAGTGCCTTAATAATATTTCTTGGGGCATGCGTAGTTTGTTGTGCATAATTTACAAGTGAACGCCACCCTGGCTGGGCGATACGCTGTTGAATACCTGCAAATATTGTGATAAAGCATATCTCCGAGAATGCATTTCTTGGATCGTATTGCTTGGTTCATTTCTTTGATTTCGTGGTTCGAGTAGCTGAACAGTGCGTAAGGCTAAATAAGGGGCTATAAGGGCAGAGTAATATATTGTTTTATTTGAAAGCACTACCTAAGTGTAGCTCACTCTGATTAACCCTGCTACAAAATTGTTTTTTTACAAAAAAAACAAAACAAAGGAAAACATAGAACAAACTTTCACAATCTGTGCCATGGTGAGGTAATACGGGCCTGCGTGGAGTGTCATAAACCGACACCAAAGCATTTGTATCATCGTGTTAACTGGTCAATAGCATTCTAAGGATACATTGAACCGGAAATAGTGTTCCTACTAAAACTTGCCCAGTTATGTTTTCCTGCAGTTGGCTTAGTCGAGCAGCACCAATCGCAGAAACAATACTATGGGACCCCAATAGAAAGTATCCGGATGTGGCGAAGGAGTTTCCTATGTTTCCGATAATTTCAATAATTTATTCGAATTTGGGGATTAAATTGGTATTGCTGTTGTCGGGACTAAACCGCGTTATTACAAGCTGAACTTGTCTATTGTTTGATTGATGGTAGGGTTTAACGCGCTAACGCAGCGCAGACAATGAGGCGCACCGTAGTGGACGGCTACGGAATAATTTTTGACCACTTGGGGATCTTTAACGTGCATAAAATTCTCGTTCACTCGGGAGCTTTAGCTTTCCGGCTCTATCGGGAAAGCGCCCACCGTGGCCGGGAATCGAACCCGCGTCCTCGTAGCACAACGTCTTAGCAGCAGCACAACGTCCACAACGTCCGTCGCAGCAGCACAACGCCTTAGCCACTGAGCCACTTGTATTTTGTTTACTAGGCCCTTGTGACATTGTGTCTACTGCTACATAAGCGCACGAGTACATGGGATGGCTGTAGTTTGAAATCAGCCTGATCTTTGGCCTCCTATATTATTATGTATGAAAGAAGGGGCAGTGCTTGGCCATGTATCGGGGCGCAATGCACTGATGTGGCTAAAGAAACATTGTATGGTTCAGATCAGATTAGTAAACTACTCCTGTCGTGAAAATTCTACTTTCAGCCATGTTTTGGAATTGTGGGTAAGAAATAGTGATGTCAGGATGTGTTACTTTGGCACTATTTGTATAATTTGGGGCTAAACATGTTATTGAACAGCTTCTTTACTTCCTTTTGTGTTGCATGGATTTTCCTCTCCAACACCAAGCACGACTCACGAATAGGTGGATGTTTTGCTTTAAATATGTAAGCGATACCCTAGTGGGTACTGATCGTTATTTTTCCTCTTCAGGTGGGCCTGTATTACCAGACCTACAGCTTGTTCGGATTCGAACTCGAACCAGTTATGAATGCGCTATGGTTTTGCAGTACCTTTATGGCAATACAAGTGGTGTCCAATACTTCCCAATCAGTTGTGGACTGGTTCCCGGCAAGAATGTCTGCATGGTAAGTGTTCTTGTGTTGGCTAGGGGTGGGTTCAGAATATTTCGCCGGGCACGCGCCTTTAAAACTGCAAACAAGAAAACATGGGGCGTAATTTTCTTAGGTTGTCGCGTTTGTTGTAATTAAAGCACAATTTTTGTGAAAAGAAGTCCATCCTATTCCGGCTGTGTAACAGGATCATTGAATGCGGGAGCAGAAAATTACCGCAACTCAGCTAGTATGCTCACAAAAACTTGTCTACTTTCACTTTCTCAGAAAAGTATTCTTGAGGGCACCAGTTAAAAATCAACATTCACACAAGCTGAGAGTTTGGCAGTGGAGCTTTATCGTAGTGAGGCATTGAAAGACGTGTCCTCAGAGAGAAAAAAACGAAAGCTTTAAGAAAGACAACCAACGCTAACGTCTATCAAAAAGATCCCGCAAAATGTACGCACAGAACCGCCTCCTGTAGGGGTAATAATGTGTTACCAATTACCTGCTGCCATACCCATGGCTAAAGCGTATGCTGCTAAATGCTAGGTGGCATTATATGCTAACATTGTAGAAATCTCCACTACTAAATGTTTTATATCCACGTAGAGATTGCATTTTTCTCATGAATGAATACACCGTTCTCGCGTGTTAAAACCAAAATTCTTGTAAAAATTTGGCATCTGGAGAAATTTTCTAGAAGAGAGGGGACCACCACCTCTAATCACCGCTTTGTTAAAAAATCAGAGGTTGATTCCTCTGTCATAAGATTTGGAAAAACACAAAAGTGAAATGTGCATCGAAATCTGCAGCTGAGCATGATTTGCGGGGCGGCGGCTGTCTTGTCGGTGTGCTTGGCGAGCGACGTCCTGCAGGCGTGTCGCTTCGGCAAGGTTTAGTAGCGTCATTTTTGTGATAGATATGACGTCAGGGACATCTCGCTGAATCCCGGCATAAAACACGTTCGTGTTAAAATATAAAACCAAAAAACGAACAACCCTAAGTATAACGTTACCTTTAGTAGTAAAGGTTGCTTCTCCGGAAAGAAACCCTGTGTGGCGGGGTGCACCTTTACAAGCTGCGTACTTCGTTGTACTGCCATTTCCGTGACGCTTTCCGCTTCGTTTACTTTCATTCCCGTGACGGATATGACGTCAGTGAAATCTTAGTGTATCCGGAAATAAAACACTTTGTGTTAAAGTCCAGTATAGTACGAACGAAAACCAGTGAAGCTGGGTGCAGTTCAAAGAGTGCACGGAACAAAACACGCGTCTTCGCATCTGCGTTTGGGCATACTTCCTAAAAATTCAGTTGAATAAAGCTCGGAAGACTCCAGCTTTATTCTAGTAGACAACCATTGGCCTTTCAGTGGTCCCTTCCTGCGTGGTAGGCATTTTACTACGGGTGAAGTACACCAAACCAAACAGCTCAAACACGGAGAACTGTGGTCAGGTCACTTTGAGCAGTAAGAAACTTCACGTTTAAATTTCCCAGCAGCACATCGGGGATGTCTCCAGTGCGGGTTCGAAGCACAGCTGCGCGTGTACGCCCCTTTTTCTCCCCCTACAGTGCACTCATGAGCAAGCAATCTGTGACACGTTCGTACTCGAACGCCAGTCGTCTGCGAAAATATTACTCCGAAAGCCCTTCAATCTGGAAAAGAATTATGGGACCACTTCATCGTTCAAAGCAGCGAAGTCGCCTTTCATGCAGGAGGCAATCGTAGCTACTCGACGAAGTAGATCTCCGGCCAATGAAAGGCATCCGCGTCGTAGCGAATAACGGTTAAAATGCTGATAACGGCTTTACGTCGTTATCGACCGTGGCACAACTTGTCAAAAACGTATCTGTGGTGTCGATAGTATGAATTTGCTGAAGAGGCGTCGACAGTAGGGAGATGGAGCGTAGCAGTGGTGGCGAGTAAAGCGGCTTCACGGGAATGGTAAATAGGGTTGAGGACAGGCATACGAAGCTTAGCTGTAAAAAGGGGTAGCTGTTCCAGGTAACTGTATGTGGAAATTCACCAAGTGAAACACAGGAAGCTTCACGGAAACCGTTATAGTGATGTCCCATTTCCTTCGGTGTCAAGGAACGTTACTACCAGTATTGAAGGCTCTTAAGCGATAGTTGCCATACGCACAACTCTGCGCTTGGGAGCATTGTATGTGTTGTCCTTTTATTATAGAATCTGCTCAACACGGAACCAGAAATACGGTTCTTCGCCGCAACATCTGTCCATAGGTCGTGCTGTTTCAAGGAGCTTGGTGTGTTGACAGGTGAATCATGTGATTTCTCGAAAAAAAATCTGGGCGACTGAGCACCCTCGTTACACGGGGAAATATATGTACCGACAGTCTTTACACAGCAGCGGCTGTGTAATATGTGCTGTCGTTTTTACAGCGGTTATGACTGTGGCAGAAACCACGGACAACCCGTAGACTGGAGAAGGCTATTCGACTGTTGCTTGTGCCAACTCTTATGTAACAGGTGGTGTTTTCAAGAGCCGGGAATACCCGTTCGGCGAGAAGATTTTTCGTATAGTACATTTTCTGCCAACCCTCTTATAAGTAGGTTAGGAACTACCTTGTCAAAGTCCAACGTGTCGCAGTAGAATAAAATTACTGATATTATTTTTTCGCACCACAATTGACTCGAACATGCTAGCGAATACTTCTTTCTGGCATATTTTCTGGGTAGTTTTAAACAGAGCGAAGTAAAGATGACAGATACCGTATTACTGTAACCGAACGCTGTTGTTTTCATGCGTCGCCGCCAAAGAGTACCATCCCTCCATTTCTTCTCACAAGAAGCTGTTGTGTTCACCACTAATTTAAACCCCATGAACGGCCTTACAATACATTAGTAGGTTTGCACTTCTCACGAGAACTTTAAATGGGCACCGGTGGTAAACCCGCTGCTGCTCATAGAGTACACCTTCTGTCTCCCGTTTCCTCATGTTGGGGAAGCTCAGACGGTAAAATGACGGGCTGCGGCTCCGTTACTCTATTCGGGTCCAGATTCGATTTCTGGTGGTGCCGGTCATTTCTTTTATTTGTTCGAGGATGTTTTCTTTTTACGGTTACATTCCCAACAGAACGCTTGGAGTTTAGATGTTTACTGCTTCGACCTAAAAGTGTGCGTAAAAAAGTAGACCCAGTTACACCCAATGTGTAATCAGCAGATACAGCGGAGATGTGGTTATCTTGAGTTGGCATGAACGTCGTCGGATTCTGACTCAAGATTTGCAGCCCCGTCACAGAGCTGATTATACATAGATTAAATTGAGGCTCCAAAAAGGATTGTAAAATATATACTGCCTCTGCCGGTACCACTTGCGCATAACCAGCCTTTGCCAATCGTGAAATAAATGAATAGGCCAACTGGCAAGAGAGGTTTGAACTAACCGAAGGTGGAAATAAAATAAAGTGGGAAAAATGCTACTAAGCGACACCACAGCCAGGAGAGCGGGCCCGGGGAGACTCCCCTGATCTCCCCTGGGAAGTAGCAGGAAGGGTTGGATGAGGGAAAGGGAAGTGGGAGAAGGAAGGGGTTATGGGAAATAGGAAGGAATTGGGGACAGCGGTCTTTTTTCTGATCCTTGATGTCCGACTCCTTTTCAGGACTGAGTTGACTAAGAGAGGGCATCAGACAGTGCCAATATTGCCAATCTTGCGGCCCCTGCATGGGGTAACCGCTACCCTTTGGGCTTGTGAGCTTTGCCCTAACCGTCGGAGACAGGAAAGTCAGCCTAGCTTGAGGGCTGGAAGCGTAGTTCATCCCAAACCCTCGGATCTGCTGCCGGAGCTTACTCATGGTACACAGTTGATGGTCCTGAGAAGCAACTCTGCACTCTCGCCCCTAAGACTTCAGGTCACGGCGGCTTGTCCAAGGCCGTCGGCTTAGTTACCCCTAGACATTAGGTTACAAGGGTTTGTCAGTCCCTCGGCCAGCGACCAATCCGCACTTGGGCCCCATATCGCATTGTAGGTTACAGAGGTTGCGCAGCCCCCGGCCTCTACATACGGACTGTACGGTTGAATGCAGTATTTGCTGATGGTAACCTCCTCTCACGCTGGATTACAGGGGCGCGTTACTACCCCCGGCCGTGGGTCATAATGGGGAATTGGATCAACCCCGAGCCAACAGGAGTCATAGTTACCTGGACCGCCCATTGCTGGGACTGGTATAACTTTGCGCTCTCGCCCCGAGACTTCAGGTTACAAGGGGCATCCATCTCCCTGGCGTGACGGACCGGCCCGCATTTAGGCTCCCTCATGCGTTGTGGGTTACAGGAGTTGCGGCGCTCCCAGCCTCACATACAGACTGTACCGCCCGCCCCTGAGACTGCGGTTACAAGGGATCGTCAATCCCTCGGCCAGTGACCGGTTCGCATTTAGGTCCCCTCTCGCCTTGTGGGTTACAGGGTTCGCTCCGCCCCGGCCTGTAGGCGAACTGTACACGTGAGCGCAATAGTTAGCAACGTTGACCCTCTGGCCTCCTCCCACGCTGGATTACAGGGGCGCGTTACCACCCCCGGCCTTGGCTTCCTCTCACGCTGGATTACGGGGGCTCGTTACTTCCCCTAGCCAGAGAGGGTAATAGTTGATCGACCGTGACCACTTGCAGCCCCAACTGCATCACCAAGAGAGTGTTTAGCACGCAGCCACCAACCCCTTGCGAAGGACCTGATTCTCGTTGACCAGGAACCTCTGAGGCGGCAGCCAGGAGCACAACCCGTGCTGAAGGTGCGGTGTCCTCGAACTTCGAAGGACTCTTTCTGCGGAACTCCCCGTCCTCCTGCACTCTCGCCCCCGAGACGGGTTACAAGGGCCGAAACCCTCGGCCTGCAGACCAGTTCGCCTCACGACCCCTTCCAAGCACCCCGGGTTTCAGAGGTTCGCAACACCCCCGGCCCCATGCTGGTATACCCCTTGCTTCAAAATGGTGCGCCCAGCATGAACGAACTGTACTGCGTGAGCGCAGTCGTAACTTCGCAACATAGACCCCCGGGCCTCCTCCCACGCTGGATGACAGGGGCGCGTTACCACCCCCAGCCTTTGGCCTCCTCCCACACTGGATTACAGGGGCTCGCTACTTCCCCTAGCCAAAGAGAGTCTTAGTTGATCCGCAGAAATTTCAACCGCGAATTTTTCCGAATTACCATAGTTCGCATGAAAGAATCGACCCCTAAACGCAAGTGGTGGGTCACGCCTTCCCCTTTGCGTGTCTAGGAGGTGGTGAGTGCAGCCCGGTGCTGCGTACCCCCTGTAACCTCTATCGGTGGGTTTTGGAACCGGTTCGAGCGAGGCCGATTGCGGGTTTGGGATCCTGCTCCTGCACCTGCGTGACGCACCGCCTTCAGCAGATGAACAAAACAGTTTGACCAAAAACAGCTCCGCAGTTAGAAATATCGACAAAAAAGATCGTGCAGCGCTTGCTCCGCGTGTGCTAACGTTAAACGGCAATTCTTTCCGGAGGTGTCCTACCTGACCGAGAACCTGTTGGCCGAACTAAAGAAGTCTAGATGAGCTGCGTGCGGGTTGCATTTTAGATATCGAACAAGCTAATCTAGCTTGGCTTGGCTACAAAGTATTACACAGGCGCTCCCCTGCCATTGAAGATTGGCAGGCATAGCAGGACGATAGTATCAAAACGTAAACCCATAAAATATCAAAGTTTCGATCACAGCAATGTATTTACGGTACATTGGTGGGTGATGCCCCATGGTTCCGTAGCATCACCGACTTGGATGAGGGAGCGGCTGGCATGCAGCTTACGGGGCTTACTCCCGGCCTCAATAGATAAGAATCAATTACACCTCTTTGTACATAGATCATTCCACCGAATGGATCGTCTCATTTGCTCTACGGCCACTTATGAACATTTTGACTCATACCCATTCGACGCGATGAATGTCGCAGGGTCCGCGTTAAATAAAAAAAACCGTGACTCACGAGATCCTACAGGGCAAAGAGGGCAGCGATACTCATTGAATGGTGTCTGCCAGCCACCCAAACCGTAAAAATCGACAGTTGGGCTTGTTAGTGTTGATAAATCGTTAAGTAGCGATTGAAACGGGAAGAAGCAGAGAAAACGTCGTGCGCGTCTTCTCTGCTGTCGTTCCGTTTCAAGCGCTACACAACGGTGACCCAATCAGTTCCTCTTCGAAAACCGCCCTTCGGAATTTCGTCGCCGGAATCAACTATACAGCAATTCTGACAACTTTGGTTTGAAATCCTCCATGCTGGCCGAACAACTCAGCTAAACAGGGGCTCACCCTGGCATTTGCGGAAAATCTCACGAAGTGGTTCGAAGCCTCACCATAAAGACTTTGTCTAGCCCATATGTATCAAACAAACCGATCGAAAAGACTGAACATTTGAACTCGTCTTGGCGCAGTATGAAATGTGCTGAAGCTTTGGAGCTGTTGTTTTTCGTCAGTTCGAACGTCCACAGGGGCACGACCAAGAAAGGCAGTGCCTTCGACACCCAAATTTTACAGATTGAGCAAAGGAATCGGCAGCCAAATGTCCCCGTCGGGAGATTCCCTTTTTTCTCCCTTTGTAACAGGGGGAGATGAGCCTGCCACTGTGGGACCACCGCGCTATTTTTCAGTGGGACTCGGAACGTGCTTCTGCATCGGACTGGCGCACCGCCTACAGAAGATAAAAAAGAAGGCGTGAACTACAACAGCTCTGCTGTTTAAAGGAGTTCAACTCACATACCTGCTGTTCGTGCCAACCAGCGCACAAAGAATATATAGAGACCGGCCTCACGTCTGGCGCTTCAATACAAAAAAAATATTTTCTCAAACCCTGCAAAATCAAAATTCAAGCACAGAAACATAGTATTACGCCCCACATTTCATCTCAGCCTCTTTCGAGTCAATTTACGGGAATCAATTTCTTAATTCAAATCAAAAATTCTGGTTAATTTTAACGTCAAAGATGCTGGAGGCACACATAGAAAGCATGCAAAGGCTTAAACAAGGTGCATGTGCTCCACTTGGCTTACAGCCGGAAATTGACCGCGTGTCCGTCACTGGGCACCCACTTAGAAATGACGCCGGGTGACCAATTTCTCACGAAAAACATAATACAGCAGGTTGAATGCCAGAGGTGAGAAGTGTAACGGCTTTGTGTGTGCCGGATTGTTATCAAAGTAAATCAGTAAAGTATTACAGTAAGCGCAATAGCTCATCTCTGCAATTCAACACCATATTTTATTGATAAGAGCGAAGATATACCAGAAAAACCCGTAGAAATAAAAGAGAGAGAAAAAAGTTTGAGTATATTAGAATACTACAAATTACGCTAACAGGGCTTTAAAAGACAGCGTAAACACTTCGGTGGCTTGCTCACGGTAAATAATATTTAGCCTAGACGGGAGGCCAAATTTCAGAGTTGACCCTCAATGATTCATGTGCCACGATGAACTAGCCTTTGCTCAGGGTTAGTTTAGGCTGGGCAGCGACATTTTTCGCAGTTGTGTAAGCTGGGCTAGTATAATAGCGCTTCCCGTTACGTAAAACCTAATGTCCCGAGATAATTTGCACAGCTAAGTGATTTAACGTTATAAGGTTTATGCCGTGAAATCCCCTGCCTGTATTTCAGGGTAAAAGATGTATTATAATGCGGAAGATTTGTATTTCAATTATAAATTTTTTCCTGTGTTCTGGAGCGTTGCAGTGCCCTAAATAATATGCCTTAGTTTATTCTAGTGAAAAAAGACGATTAAACCAAATAATATTTACACAGGGCTCCCTCATATCGCCAGTCACAGTTGTGATTTCCCAGTAAGGTAACTGAAGTGTTTATGCAGCAACATACGGCTTGAAATCTACAGAATAATATTTGAATGCGGACTATTTTTCTTTTTATTGTGCACGTAATGAGCCGAAGTTTGAAATTTTTCTGCCCAGATAGAAAAATCCTGAATTAGGTTTATTATGTTGGTTCCCAGGGATAAGGCATTGTTAGCATGCCGCTTAACGTAGCCCCAGGTTTTCCAGCGAGGAAAAAAACCGGTGTCATCGGCATGCTGGTATAAAGAGTTGTCGATGGTGATGTACAATAAAAAGAAACGGCCCACAGTCCTTCCGTGAGGAACGCCGAAGTTACGTGTTTGGTTTGGGAGTAATTACGAATAATATACACGAACTGAGAGGGCCCTCAGACTAGAATAAAGAAATGATATTGCCGCGGAAAAAGCAATGTCCTTGTTTACGAAGAGGAATTCTGGGTTTTATCAGATGAACGCTTTGATAAAATTTCTAAATCTAGCCAGCAACACGTGTAATTCTAAACATTCCAGTATTTATTCTTTTGAGCGAGAAGTTAATTCGGACGATATATTTTACCAGAACCAAACATGCTGTTGTTAAAATCTTGAAACGATCGAAAAAAACGACTAAACCACAACGAAAATAATTTTTGGAGGAAATCAAAATGACAAAAGTTTGTAAATGGGCGGTATTTTAGAAACCATTAGGGTCCATTGTAGGCATGACAGTTATACCCGTGCCACACGCATGCGAAAAATGCCGCGAAAGCCTACGCGTTCAGTTGTAATGCCATTCGTTAGTGCTACC
This sequence comes from Haemaphysalis longicornis, assembly GCA_013339765.2. NCBI lineage: Eukaryota > Metazoa > Arthropoda > Arachnida > Ixodida > Ixodidae > Haemaphysalis > Haemaphysalis longicornis. The sequence goes on along the minus strand of CM023455.1, from coordinate 12,698,868 downwards.
GAAAAAATGAATGCATTGCCCCCTAATGTCATTTTTGGCTTAAGGAGTCCCTCTCACGCTATCCAGGTTTACGATCCCCTTAAATGTGCATACTCTCGAACGCGATGCGCACCAAATGAAATCACAATGATTCTGCGCACCTAATGTCTGCGCGCAAAGTAGCAGAAGCCAGCCGATTTTTTGTGCCACTGGTAGGCGACCTGGGTTTTATACTGGCGTATGAGCAGTCCGATTGCATGTGATTTTGCCCAAAAGAATACTCAGCAGCCAGGAAAAGTATCGGGATGGGCGCATTAGGAAACACCGAGGCGACCGAGGTGTTTGTGTGATTTTATTCAGCTCCCTTCTCGTTGCCAGCGGCAAGCTATACAAGGTCACCATTGCTCATTTCGTTTATTTTTCGTGTTGCCGGCTAAAGCCAAGTAATGATTGATTGATTATTTTATGGATTGATTGTAGGGTTTAACGCGCTGATGAAACGCAGGCGATAGGGTGCGCCGTAGTGGAAGACTCCGGGTTTATTTTGACCGCCTCGGGGTCTTTAACGGGCGCCTAAATCTCGTACACACTAACGTGTTTGCAATAGGAAGTACTGAAGGCGACGGTGTTCAGGCGAAGATCAAGTTCAACAAACGAGTGGCGAAAAGCAGAATTGCACGTTATATCAGAAAATTGGTCAACATCACCCTAGAAACTCTAAAAACATCAGAATGCCCCGCCATTTTGGAAATTTAGGATTTGGCTACAGCTGGCAGGACATCGAAAGTGTTGAAGATGTTTTTAGAAACGATTGACACCGTTTTTTAAGAAACTCTGTTTTTCATGTGCTTTCTTCCACAGAGAGCATTTTCACCCTGCTAAGAGGTTTTTCTCCGCCTAAGAAATTTTTAAAACATGTGTGCATTTCCATTTTGGTCACCATCACCCTCTTAGCAAACACCTTAAGTGAATTTGCGTTTTTTTGGCCCGCCAAATGCTCTCTCATGTCGTTCGGTTTCTTTAGGCATTGGGAGTTAACGCAATCTTTCTTGCATGTAATGCAAGGTTATAACTCTTCGACGTTGCATGGTTCGGAAGTATAGGGGTTAGGACGAATGTATTCTTTATGTGGTAAAGATGTGGTTATATTTTATCGTTTACGCGCTTGATTTCTTTGAATATGATACGAAAACCATTTCCGATTTGCTCTTATATAACTAAAAAAATGCAATAATTTTTTCCTAAAACTTGTAACCATCAACATTGTGTGTATGTCGGATTTTATAACTAAGCAAACGACTTTTGTTGTTGGTGGATATAGGTGCTGCTTATCGGTAGTAGTCCTTGGAAGCTTTGCGTAGATTTTAGTCTGTTTCATGTCGCTTGTGATAATTTTGTTGATTGGCTCCGTTATGGCTGATGGCTCCATTATGGTTGATTTACCATAATTTTTTGTCAGCCCAAAGCTCATTAGTAAAATAATTTCTCCACTCTTTTAATGTTGGCAGTGTGGGAGGGCTCTTACTTTTAATAAATGGGCGATATAGTTTTCCCGCCTCCTAATACTCTATAGAATTTAACGAGCCACTCACGACTTTCGCCGCTTTTATAATGGCTTGTATATTTTACGAGTGAAAAAAGCGTATTCAGCCTCCATCTACTTCAGCGCAAATATAGGTCGAAAAATATCATAAGCACTTTCAGGTCCTTTATGAAGAACGTGATCCCATGTTATGTCGCTTACACTTTGTTTAACAAGGATAAAGGTTGACCCAAATGTTGCCTGGCGGAAATTTTGTGTTATTTTTGTAGATTTGCTAAATGGAAGGAAAACTTTGCAGATGATCACTCAGAGGGTTTTCAGTAACGCCACTTATTTAAATTGAAATCGCCTGAAATGTTTGTTGGAATGTTTTCCACAATTGGGTCAAGATTTGAGAAAACATTGTATCAAATTTTGTTGAGAAAGATGTAGAAGATTCTCCCATTGTTTAGTTCTTGCTGGTGCAGCTGTTACGTTAGAGCGGAAGAGAAGATTTACGATTGCTACAAGCTATTTGTTTATACTACTTCAAACTCGAAGGGTAATGTTTAGATTACCGCCTAATATTACGTGACAGTTGTGACTGCTTTCAATTAAAAATAACTATAATACTAAATGAGGAAGAATGAGCATCCGGTAGACGATAACAGGTAGAAACAATATGTCAGCCAGATTTCGAAGCGAGTACTCCGTAGTCAGCGATAGGTATACAAAAGGTTGATAACAATTCACACTACAGTAAGTTCGTCGCAGAGATCAGGATATCACTTTCGAACTGATTTTGCTTCTGAATAAGGTCGCGTAACCGCAGCCGGAGAGGCAAAAAAAAGCCTAGAAACTCCAGGCTACATGTTCCCCTAGAAATCCCACAAATGTTTACAAATAACATCACTGTTGCTTTAAAATCCAAGCCACATTTCTAAAAAATAGGACAGAATAACTTCGTATTCATATCCGCGATATTTTCACTGTCTAATAGCAACGTCGTAGGTGTGCATAGTTTAGCAGACTGTAACCTATAGCACCCCAGGAAATAGTCATGCCCTGTGTGGCTCCACATTTTTTGTCTATCTTACCAGAAAGAGGAGTGGTGTGTCATATGTACGCACGTTTTCACATTAGTCCCAAGAAGCCAGACCACAATGTGTGGATTCGTAATTCAGCCAGTCGCAGTGACTAAGTGGCCACGGTGTTACCCTGAGCCCAAGGACGCGGATACGATTCCAGGGTGCAGCGGCGGCATTTCTGATGTAGGTAAAAGCGAAAAAGTCGATCTGTTCAAGATTTCAGCGCATATGAAAGATAGCCAGGTGGACAAAATAATGCCGAGCCTTCAACTGCGGCGCGCCTCATAGACTGTGTATAGTCAGCTCATTAAACGTTACAATCAAAGCGCTCAGATGCTGTCAATGTAAAAAAATTACCGCACATGTCTCACCTCCGTGCAACTGTCGTCGGAGTACGATGGTCTACAGCCACTCCTTCAACGTAACCACCTCTCACGTCTCAGCCGCTCTGTTGCGTTCTTGTGTCGTTTCACCCATAAAAGGTTAGGGGAGTTCACTTTTTCCCAGTACGCGCTGCTGGTACACGGCGCCATCTGTTGGGACGGTTGCGACCTAAAGAGGCCCTGCAAACAAAATACAAGTTTTTTTTATTAGAAAGATGTCGTGCCTCCAGCGCTTGTCGGGCAGCAAACAATGCCGTATTCACTGATAAATTGATCAAGTTGGGTGAAATCTTCGATTCTTCCACGAAATCATGTGTTTTCGTGACTTCTGCTGTGAAGTCACACGGGTGGGTATTCAAACAAACATCTAGTCCGTCGTTATGCTCTGAAGCCTTGCTTACAGTCAATCCTCCCAGATGGCGTTTTCATGCGGAGCCGCGGACCGTTGTCTGCCGTTGCTTTGTTTTTAACCATATTTGTATCTGGCTTGTTTTTGTTACGGAAGAAGGTAATCGTTTCATGAAGCATAGGGTATGCTTGACGAATAGGGTCACGCAAGACAACGTCGCTTACTCCAGTCGGCCAGTCTCGTGTAAGGCAACTCCTAAGCGTACGACTGCTGTGCAACCAAACCAAGCATAGTGCGCCCAGTACCAACATGCAGTGCGGATCGGTACTCCGATATGTACGTGCTTTTGTAGCTGTCATTGTTTGCCCCACCATTCGTGGCAGCGTAAAATGAATATGCATTACAGGTAGGCGTAAAAAGCTACATTGACAAGCCCTGCCTAATTTTTGTTTGCTTTTACCGGCAACAGCTAATGGAACATCTGCGCACATGGCATCTTAGGTTCTGTTGCGGGAAATGACCTAGTTGGTCGCATGGTCATTCGCTTTCTTCTTAATTATGCAGCTCAATTAAGGGAAGATTGTGTTAAAAGCGCTGTTTCAAATGAGGCACAGTTTCAAATGACGCGAACTTGTGTTTTGCCTGTATTGCCCCTCTAAACTTTAAGTTTATGTGATAAGCCATTGTATAGACGCAGTTATCTCATAGATGCAGCCAAGATATTCGTAAGCGCGTTAAGAAAATGGCAATTCGTACTGGGGCCAAAACGTTCTTTTTGCCAATCTATATGCCAAGGAACTGCCAGTTGTCACTATTCAACACGTCAGCATTCTTTGTTTGCATAGGGAAAGTATTGTCAGCTTTCTAAGAAGCCTGACAATATTGAAGATGCTTTCATTTTGCTTGCTGGGACGCCGTTTTTTCTGGCCCACCCTCTCAAGAACACTGGTAGAGAATATGCCCCTGACAAAAAACGCATGTGTCAGTTGAAGTTGATGGCGATGACATTTGCTATGAAGTTTTTTTCTCCTTGGTCTGAAAGTCAAATCTAAAGGCAGAATGGTTGTTACAAACAGGGTTTTTAACACAAAGGCCGAAGTTTATTATAGTGCAAAAATATTGTTTATATCAGGCAAAAAACTCTCACATAAGTTTAACAAGTATGTATTAAAAACAAGAGATTTTTTCGCGGCGAGGGCTTAAAAATGTTAATTTACTGCTCAAATGCAGGGCAGTGATGTATAACAAGAACAAAAAACTTAATCAGACATTTTCTGTTCGTTGTTGTCTGGACATGCAATAAAAGACATACATACTGTCAAGAAGACCAAACGTTTGTGTGTGGTGCGCCCAAGTGACAATCGCCTTTAACATATACTCCTTATTTACAGGAAGACTCCGGTGCACCTTTGTATGGTTGGGCGCGATCATATTGGGTTCAAGTTGGGATAACCACATTCGGATCTAAGTGCGATGCGCCTGAATTTCCGATCGGCTTTACACGTATCCCGTCATACATGCGATGGATCAAGGAATCGATAAACAGCTCAAGAGGTTGGACGGCTTTTTCACAATTAAAGTGAAGGGGAAAACGTGTTTTGTCAACTGTACCCACTGTAAATGTTTCAGCGAGTGGAGACCATCGAACAGCATGTATTCGCTGTTTCCTTTATTAAACCAAACTTCTGTTCTTTTGTGAAACTTGTCTTGTGACTCTAACTTTAATTACCTAGGCATTCACAGGTTCTCGATTACGCAGATCCAAGCGTTAAATAAATGTTTCAAAAATTTTAAATTATAAAAACATAATTCACCAATTCTTTAGTACATATTTTTGTATTTGTTTTAGTATTTATACATTATAAGGGCCTTCACTGATTGAATAGGTTTATTTACAGTGACGAGACGAAAGAACAGCCAAACGAGGATATCGAAAAGCGGATGAGGTTAACCACATCATCAGTCACCACTTGTAGGTGTCTACTGCGTGCTTGGACGATACCCTTAAGTTATATGTGTAACCTTCGGATATGACCGTGAAAACAAACCAAGTTGATGTGAAGGCGTTCATAGCCGGACAATTTCACCTCGCATAAAAAACTGCAGGCCAGGAGCCAGAAAGTTTTCTGGTGGGCGAATCTACGGAACAAAGACAGGTGCCTGCCCCGTGATCTCCTATGAGTGGTATTGCACGTTTACGGGAAAAAAGGTAAAGATACGAGCATGGTTGACGTGTTTTACAGTGTATAATTTGATGGCTTGGTCAGGACACTGGCTTGCCGATGGTATGGCGTGCTGAGCCGGAAGTGTGGTACACAGAGAGGAAGCAGGCCTTCAGCGACATATGCAGTGAATAATTATCCGGGATCCCTCATTGAGACACCAAGTGTAGCACGGCACCGTATAATGAATTGAAAAAAGATGGTGTGTGGCACCACAGGCTGCATCTTGTGACAGCGAAGTGATTTCCGCATATTGTGTCAGGTAAGGGAAACAACCAATTATCTTTGATCGCCGCCGACCACGTTTGGAGATTTTCCATCAAAGTCGACTCGGGCTTTTTTAAAGGTGAGGTAGGCGTAGGTTTGAACGCAAATTTATTTGAAAAAGCGTAGGGTGCTTTTTTTCGCAGGTGGCGATATCCGCAGGTCGTGATGTAATGCTTTATCGTTTTCCGTAGATGAGCCCAGTAAAAGCGTTCAAAAATTCTGTACAGCGTGTAAACAAAGGCGATGATTACTCAGGTGACATAGAAGTACAAACAATGATGGACGAATGGAGAAAGGAGGTCTATAATTTTCAACAAGAACCGATTGCCGTTTGGAGGAATAATTTTATTTCCAGAGCAACCAACTTTTACGAATAAAGGCGTCGCAAACGTTTGAGACGCCTGTGCTGCAACAAAAAATGGCTGTAAGATGGTACCGTTTTATTGTTGTTCCCGAAAAACGAGTTATCCGGAAGCGTGGTCGAAATAGATGCTATGTAATCGGAATTGTGTTATTCGTCAGAGTTGAGTTGGTTCGGGCAGGTTGGAGAAACACTCAGCTTTGGTATGGTGGTGCACGCTTTTGTTGGCAGCATAAAAACGTAGAGCCCCAGCGTGGGGGGAGGGAACGTGCGTATGGTTGGACAAGCACAGAACTGACACCCATTGAGCAGGCGCCTCAGTTTATCTCAATAGGCTCTATCAAGCCGAAGTGGCACAGAACAGGATGCGATGTAAAAAATACTTTAAATCAATTAAAGAGTCATTTGTCAGGTGTCTCAATTGTGGGCAGGGTTTGACGAAGATTCGAAACACCACTGGAGATCTTGGAGAAATGTTTACTGAACCATATTAAAGTACAAGCCAACCCGAAAAACCTTTGCGGCTCCTCAGTGTTCGTCCATTTAAATATCACGATCCGCCGCAATCTTTTGCGAATTGAGCCGGATTTTACCGTGGTAAAAAAGGAAGACCAGCAGAGGCACCTGGTGGTGCCGAATGTTTAACTTCTTCAAAATCAAGAGCAAGCCAGCCTCTGGGATGTGCCCGAGGGCAGTAGCCGTTTTGTTGTGCTCGTCGAACGTACTGCAAAATTAAGTACGTCGCCTGACTAACACATGCACATTTCCAACATCAGGTCCTGTAGTAGTCTGCTTCATGAACTCAAATCTTGCCTGCACGTAGCGCGGCCCGTACGTTAAACTCGAGCACGCCATCTTGTTTGCGAAATGCTGCGGGGTCGTTATCCGTCGGGGGTGTATGAATCTGCGAGGACACCAACGGAAGGTCTATGCAGAAATGTAGGAGTAAAAATGAAGACAGTTAGTGGTGTCTTCAAGTCGGGGACGCTGGTAAATGATCTTTGTTTAATGGTTAGGTCTACGATTTCCAACACAAAGAAGCCCCAGCTCCTCTAACGGACCAGCATTACAAGGTCAGCTTATTGGCTGCTTTATTTGGGAAGTGCACCCTTCCAGAACATTTCCTGAGTTTGCTCTGATAGTGTGTAGTGCTCCGCTGGAGACGCGCTGTAGCGCTTGTGCAGTGTTGGGGTTGAGTCTCCGGTGTGTGTTATATTGGCGCGCGAGAGTCAGGAGAGGAGACGAGGCTATTTACGCTGGGTAAAGTCGAACAACGAAGCGTGCCGAGTGAGTACGTTTTGCCGAGCCTGCCTTTGGGCAGAAGCTAGAGATTAGTTGATCACTCGGCTGAGTATTAGTCGCACTGTCAGTGACGAAAGTGGTGTCCAATGGGTTGTTGAAATTTTCACCATATTGTTACGTAGCCGAAGATAATGCAGCTGTCTTGAAAGAAACGCGAGTTTATTGAGGGAACTTGTGCTCTCCTAACAACTCAAAGAATACACAGGCGGCGAAGCAACCGCCAAGAAGGTGACGTCCGCCGGTGAGTGTTGGCGAATCTAAAAACGTGGATGCTGCCTGTGGCGTATTTATTTTTCGGCCCGGATGTTTCTCGAAACGTCGATTTACAGCAAAACCACTGAAGATGAAACATTATTCTAGGTTAATGACTTCAGGGCAAACCCTCTCTCATTCAAAACAAAATTAACCGTGCGGGATTGAAACGGAAGGAAAGGATACGCCATTTCCTTGAAACACTGATAACACAGCCGGGCGCGGCAGGATGGTAAAAACAAAATAAAATAATACAAAAGAAATGCATTGTTAGCGGCATTACCCCCCTGTAAGAGTAAATCAAACCGATGATAAAATAAAACTACAGTCTAAAGCAACAAAAGTCCCTCGTCTTGCGTAGTAAGGTTGTAGGAGTACCACATGGACGACTTCGGGCCGCGTGTCACGGCGGGATGAGGCGGAGTTACTGTCGGGGACAGCCTCGCACATGAAGTGACCAACATGTAGTTGGATTCTGTAGGGCTGAACAACCATCGAAGGAAATTCTCAGTCGGTCCCCGTTTTGAAATTGGAGTCCAAAGCCACATAAGGTTACCTGCATGATATTCGGCGTGTCGGTGTCGGATGTTGTAGCGTCCGGCACCCGTACGTAAGCCAGTAAGCTGACGGGCTTCCTATGCGCGCTGCAGGTATCCTTGGACGCCCGCTTTCAGGTTGTCGTCTACGTGTTGCAGGGTGTCGCCGAGAATCGACGTGGGCTTACCGTAGATGAGCTGTAATGGCGTAATCCGCGTAGTTTCCTTGAAAGCTCTATTGCACCCGAACACGACATCTGGGAGTATTTGGTACCATGTTTTATGTTCAACGTCAACGTGCAAAGAGAGCATATCGGCCATTGTCTTGTTTAGAGGTTTGGTTATTCCATTTGTCTGAGGGTGATACCCCGTGGTCTTCGTGTGACCAGTGTATTTTCCAAAGCTTGGGCAGGCCTAGGTCAGCTGGTATACCCCCCACGTAAGCGAGAACTGCGTCACTAGGTATAATGTGTCCCCTGGTGCTTGGTTGGCCAAAATGTCAAACCAAAAAACAATAAAACATCACTGGTGCTGCTAGGGCAACGCTTTCGTTGGCGCAAGGAAAAAAACGCCCTGCCGCTTATCGTCGGCTATGGGCTCAACGAACGCGACGGTCTTTGTGTGCCGCAACGGTGAACGAACACGGCTTTCATTTTTTTGGATATTGTTTGTGCACATCAATTTTTTGACAGCTTTGAGTTGCGTATTTCTATGAACTCTCATCACGTGCAGAAACATTTGTTTGTAAATCATTATCAGTTCAATAAGCGCGAGCCAACACCCCATGGGCAGGAAAAGGAGTATGCGGGAATTGTGGTTTATTCACTGATTTTATTAGCAACGTATCTCAAACGAAGAAATTCACTTACATGCAACTATAGCTTAAAGCTGTGTACCTTGTGCAGTAAGTACACAGGTTCGCATTATGTGCCGCTTCCACAAACATAGGAGACATCTTCGCACAATTCATCGTATACAGAAAATTGCTGCAGACGTCACCACGTGCATTCGCTGTGCATAATAGAGTTCTACAGAAAAGTTGTTTCATAATACCACACTTTCGTAAATAATAAAATGATTAGGAAGTGAAGATGACCAGCACATTTTACACACCATTAAAAACTGATTTCTTTCTAATTCTTGCACACTTGCTAGCCCAAAACGAATCTTCTGCGTAATTCAGCCATACGTCACACCTGAAAAATGGAAGAATAAATACCATGGATGTCAACAGACCCGTAACAGCGTAAAAATATTGTTACTTCAAAGAAGGTACAAAAAATGTGTCCTAGCACAGGTTGAAAAGCGAAGCGCCACTCGGCCGCCGCGCAGGGAAGTCTAACACCTTGTAACACGGAACACAAGAGGCGAGCTGCTACTTAATCATTCCTGGGGCTTCTTTCGTGTTAGTAAACAGTCAAAATTGGTAATGTCACTATATTAAAAATGTCGTCGGAACGCTTTTACATAATTTAGAAGCTTGCAATTCTGACCACCTGGGGTTCATGAACGTTCGTCAAACTGTCTGCACTAAATTTGTTTGCTTTTCGCCTCCCTAATAAACACAGCCACCTGGTCCTGCATCGAACCAGTACCCTTGGGCTCCCAGGATACCGGTTGAACAGAATGCCTTAGCGAATTTATGTTTCCTGTTGATAAATTGGCGTAAGCACATCCCAGTGGTTCTAGAATGGACAAAGAACTCCATGCTATTCTGTACAAATACCCACACAATGTTTATTTTGAAAAAGCCTTAATGGTGTTTTAAATGGCCCAGGTATTTTAAGATTACGAGCACCCCAAATGTGGTACCCTTAAGATAAGAGCCTTCCTAATGTATCTTAGTATTATTAGAACAGCCCACAGGCATGTCGAAAGATTAGAAGAAACATGAAAAATGCTGGCCTAACTAATCATTACAAAGGACATATGTTTTTTCCCGGACAAACCAGGAATTACATTGGTTTATAGTAACGTGAAATATTCCAATTTCCCACCGTATTTATGATTTTGCTTTGTGTAGTTTTTGCATATAAATTGGTACTTTCGTCTGGGAACATTTGTATTGTATTTTAAATAGCAGCGACTGAGAATGCCTATAAATTACCCGCATCAATCTCTAAATGGCAAAATAAACTATTCTGATATGCGCCATAATAAAGCGGCATAACATAATTCTTTCTGACACATAGGTTTTTTCCATTGGTAATGCAGCTCAGGCACGTAATCAACGTTCAGCCATTGTTTGAAACCTATCAAACGCTTGTCAGAGTCGTTGGAACAATAATAATTTCTAAGCGAGTTGAAAAGGTGTTGAATGTAAATGGACGAAGGATACCTGGGCCGTCTACCAATATCCCGATTTGTAGAATAAAAATTTCTATCACGGCAAACCAAAATGGACACCTGAAGGTTTTCCAATGCACTTTGTAAACACCTTTGTGTAAACTTTAACTTTGGATTGAACTATGTAAATTGTGTAGTGCAGGGGCGCCAACATGTAGCAAGAAAAACTGCTAAAAACCATAAAAATGAAAAAAAAACTAATATTCGGTATGCTACAAAACTGCAAAAATACGCATTATTCCTAATGTAAAGCCATTACAGAACTCTCAAGAAAAATAAGTGTAAGATCAACAACAGGCATGCTAATTATATTACTTAAAAATGCACTGAGCTATTTCAAGCTTGCATATTCAATTGGTGAAGACAATACTCACGAATCACTAATTAGCTGACGACACTTCTTACAGTCACTTCCTCTTGCGGCACCTTGATTAGCAACAGAAAAACAGAAGCCACAGCGTAGCAGGCATAATAAAATTCTGCGGCTGTGTTAATTTTTCGCGGTGTATCAGAAATAGATTAGGTCGTGCCGCAGGGTCACATACCCCGAGCGTTCTGCAATGAGGGTTTTAAAATCGAGCAGTGCGACTGTCGTATTACACAGCTACCAATTTTATAACTTTTATAAAACATTGCTTATACGTACACACAAGCATAGTCCATAGCAATCAGGAAACAGTCGTTATGTAACTCTAGCACATTTTATTACCTGGACCATATTCGCGCCCGTTCATAGTGCTTTGTTTGAAAGGCTACTCAGTCTCATGGTATTATGCACGAATGTCTCGTTCTTCGTGCGTATCTTTAATAACAATGTTGTTATCCCTCTTTGCGCAGAATGAATAAATAACGCCACATCGTTCCTCCTAACGTACCACTATCGGCAAGAGCAACTTGGGAAGACGCGACGAATCAGTAACAAACGATACCTTCCATTGTCAACAACTTTTAACGATATCTAATTGCCGTCAGCACGCCAGCTACGTAGGCCTCCCAATCAAAATCTTGGGAGCTCACATTCTTCGCAGAAAAAAGAACCCTGTCAACTTGTCACCTCGGCTGTCAGAGAACGAATCACTCACTCAACCACACCGGTTGCGTTAAACTGAAACACATCACTCTAGCAATAGATGTAGCTTCGACATTCTTGGCAAACGTCGGCGATAACGGGACGCATAAACGCAGTGCATCACGACTTCCTCTTCTTCTTCTTAGGTGGTTCGGGTGAAAAGGAAAAGGAAGTGCACAGGGGATATTATTGAGCCCAACTTGGGGCTCACCTTCATACAACCTGTGCGGTGGGGAGGAGGAAGAGGGGGATATAAAGATTACAGAGGAGAAAGGGGGTGATAAAGAGACTTCCTCGCGTACAAATAATGGTTGGGGAGGACACACAGAGGACAAACGAAGATAAAGGACCTTCTTCATGAACTATATTCGTAATTGTTCGTAACACAAAGTGCATATAGCGCTAGACCTCATTAATTTTATTGTTGTGCCTGTGTGAGCGTGTGTTAGTGACTGAAAATTAAAGGGGTCCTGAAATACCTTCCGCGGATGCATGGATGTACATATAACAAAATAAAGCATTGCATAAGAAATCTCCTCCCGCAAGAATTTTGTTAAAACGAGGAGGAGGAGCCGAAGGAGGAAAAAAAATTATTCAAACGCAACAATAAGCGTCGAGAATATCCCAGGCCAAGTTCACCACGTCAACTGGTCCGAGAGCTGGTCCGAGGCTAGCCAAGTCCGCCACGTTGAAGGAGGTGGGTGGGGAAAATGTGGGGATTGAATTGCAATGGGGCAGGCGAAAATGCAGTGTTCTAAATTAGCGTATGGTTCGGGACAATTGGGACATGCTGGTGAGTGTCGGATACGGTAGAGCAAGGAACGAGTAGGTGTAAGGATGGTATTTAACTGTACGCGTCGAAGAATTCGTAGTTGCGTGATTGTTAGAGATTTGTCTGGAACAGGAAGTGTACGAAGAGTTTCTCGGATGTTCTTGTAGTGAAGCTTTATTTCTTTTTTGTAGTGGAGAGTAGTGTCCCACGTCGGTGGATAAGGCCAGGGAATCCCAGGCGCCCGGTGCAGAAGTTCGCGGGCGAGGCTATGCACAACCTCATTGCCTGGGATTCCAGCGTGACCAGGAATCCACCTCAGTGTGACAGTGTGGGGACGTAGCTTTGTTAAGGCTTTGCGTAGATCATACTGCATTTCTTCAGGAATCCTACCCATGTGAATGGCGCGAATAGCTTGCATTGAATCAGTGTATATGGTATATCCTGAGTGGTCAGGGGGCCGTAATGAGAGGTCCTGGATACTGGTGATTATTGGGAGAGTCTCTGAGTCGCTGTAGGTGGGGGATTAGTGAAAGGACCAAGGGTGTGTGTCACTACTTCATTGCCACTTGCGATGGAATATGCGGCTGCCCCGACATGCGTCCGTGATGTATCCGTGTAGACTATCGTAGAATCAATTGGATGGACATGATTGACGACGCGAGCACATCGTCTCCCTGGGTTGGCATCAGCTGCAACGTTTTTGGGATGGGAGCTATCCTGAGGTTATGTGGGAGCGGTGCAGGAGGGGTGATGACAGGCAAGTCAATAGGCTTGAGAGCAACTTGGTGAAAGATCCAGTGTCCTTGTTTTGTGCTAGAAAGACGCGCCATTTGCCGGTCTTTATGTTGTTGTATAAGCTCTCCCAGGGGCAAGAACAGCCCCGTAGAGCATAGGCGCTGAGTGGACGTATTTAATGGGAACGTTGAGGGCGGTCTTCTACAGTGTATGAAGTGCAACCTCAATCTGATGTCTTCGGTGACAAGTCAGAGAAAGATATGAAATTGTATAAAGAAGTTTACTTAGAGCTAAGGCATGTACTAGCTGCCTAACTTGACCCTCATGTAGCCCCGCGTGCTTGTTGACAATGCGGCGCACTAGATGGGTAAGCTGATGGCAAACTTTAACTGTTGTAGCCACATTAGCCTGATTAGATGATTCATGGATATGCAGTCCAAGAATTCGGCAGGATATTACGCGAGGGATGGGGTGACCTACCATTGTGAGTGTGATCAAGGTGATTGTGTTGGCGCTGATAGCGAGTTTTCGAAATGAGCAGCAATTCGGACTTTTCAGGTGCGGGAGACAGGCCTACAGTGTCGAGATAACTAGTGACTGCATCGATACCTTGCTGCAAGGTGTCCTGCACTGACCCAGGAGACCCAGATGTGCACCAAAGAGTAAGGTCGTCTGCGTAGAATGTATGTTTGAGGTTCGGGATCGATGCTAAAATACGAGACAGGTGCGCCATTCCGATGTTAAAAAGGGTGGGTGAGAGAATAGCACCCTTTGGAGTACCACGCGTAATGGAAAAAGGATCTGAGACCGAATCAGGGAGACGGAACTTGGCCGTGCGGTCGCGCAGAAATGCAGCAATGGAACCGTACATTTTCGGCTCACAGCCGGTAGAAGCGAGTATATTTAGGGGAGGATCATGGGCAAGGTTATCGAACGCTTTGCGCACGATGAGTATTAGATGAGAAATCGTAAATTAAAAACCGCGCATTATCGTCGCGCCGCGTTCCATCGTCCTTTCAACTTTTCCTCCGCTGTTGACGGCGCGGAGGCCTTCCTTCGCATGAGGCTGCGCTCCTCAGCAGTGACGTACTTCCGCTATTGGACTCCTGAGACTGCCGTGTGCTACGGGCAAGCTCTTTGGTTTTTTAATCTTTGTTGACACTGTGGATCCCGCACTCCGCTCAAGGCTGTAAAAGCGAACGAAAGACCTGGCCGCATGTGTGTGGCCTGGCCTTGCCCGTTCGTGGTGTACGTTGCTGCAGTTGCTATCGGTGACACGTGACTTTTGTTTGGTGGTGAACTCGCAGCCGCACGGGGAGGATCGCGCGCTCGTTTTCTTTGATCCACCCCGCACTGTTTCATATAAAGTATGGTGGTTTTACGCAATGAAGCTGCACCTGGGCTAAAAGTGCGGCGTAGTGAAGGGCTCCAGATTAATTTTGGCTACTGATGATTTTTATATGAGACAAATGTAGGGCAGAAGACGTTTGTTTTTCTTTTGCGTCGAAGTGAAAAGAGAAACTATATGCAAGTAAGAGCTTTCGAGACTAATATAACCACAGGCTTGGGTGACGCGTGTTGACTCTATGCAGTGCCAATAAAATCTCCGTCATGCTGGAGACAAGATGTCATTAAATATCCACAGAACCAACTTTTAATGACAATAGTCTTTCTTGGGCAACTTAAACCCATAAATTTTGGTCTGTCTGTCTGTCTGTGAATCGATTCAGCCACCCGGCCAAAGCGAAAGGGAATCTGCGCAATAGTCCTATATACTCAGAGCCAAATCTAAACGTAATATGTACATACTTGTCAACATTGTTGAGCAAGAATAAAACATTATGCAAGTATAAGACAGAACATTATACACAAGGGATATTCAGTGCTCCTTCGTAAAAAATTGCTTAGATGCTTGATTTTCGCGAAATGACATCGTACATCTAATCCAGAAAAAACTTCGCACTGCCGCCTGCTGTCGGCCGCGCCAGTATAGCTTCTGGCGGAATTCGAATAAATGAGGCTCCAACTGTTACGAAATGTTCCACTAGATAGGTTCCACGTTCTGGTTGGAACGCACGTGGACTACGGCAACGCGGTTGTATAAATGTTGAAGGGGTTGCCTCGATTCGTTCGCGTCTCCGCCTTACTGCAGCGCTGGCATTGGGGAACCCGGCCTGTAGCAGTGGATCGCGACAAATGTAAATAGACCCGTGCAAACGTTTAGTGTGTTTACCTTGGGAGGAGCGCGACGGAAGGGCAACAGCACGAGATGTGAGCGTGAATGCAAAGGGAGGCATCTACTTGGCAAATGTCGGCAAAGGCTATTGTCTTTTGACGACATTTGCAAACGTAAGGAGCACGTACGCGACCACGTTTTTTGTTAAGAGTTCACGTTTGATTAAATTTTACTTCAGAAAATGGTTAAAATGCACACGTTAACAAGGTAGGCTAATGGCGCACCCTCCTATGCCTTGGCGCGCGAGAAGTGAGCAGGCGGCAAAATTGAATTTATTTTCAAAAAAATCTCCTTCTCTCCTCCATGGAGGATTTAGGGGGAGGGTAACAGGATGTGGGTTGGGAGGGAGAGACTTGATAGCGTGGTATTCGGCACTCGGAGGCCGATGACTGTAGCCCTACAAAACGATTTACCGTGGAGCGACATTATACCCGGCCACTTTCATTTAGTGAAATACAGAAATCAATATAAAGCTGATGGTTTTCCAGCGGCAGAAATTCTTGCCGAAAAAAATTTAAAAGCACCTTGCGCGCCTCAAAACTAAATACAATAACCAACACAATCATAATATTCGCTGCAACGATTTGTGTTAAGAGCAGCAACGTTAACTTTGCAACCGACTTTTAAGGTTTGCGTACAAATGCCAAAAAAAATTCTGTGCATACGCAAACCAAACAAATCCGATATGTATTGACGAAACATCCCAAATATAATACTTGTCTTCCGTTGATGGAGATCAGCGTAGGATAGTTTTCGCAGGAGTAAAATCAATCTAAGTGGCTTTGCGTGGTAGGCGTTGCTACGCACAAAAATTGCAGAAATCCCGTTGTGACAATGTGCCAATTTGTTCCTGTGCAGGCACACCCAGGCCTATGTTCAGCCTATTACGGAATTATCGTCCATGGTAGATGACAAAGCTGCAAAACTTCATAGAAGCAGCGCTGCAGGGTCTACATTGTTTATTTAGGCCGATTTCCTAAACTCCTTATTGCACAATTACCGGTGCCTAAACTCCTTATTACACAATTACCGGGTGTCCAGTGTAGGTGGGTCAAACATTTGGTACAACAGATCCGGATCATATTAGAATCCCCTTCCTGGACATAAGCCTTTCATTTTATTCCGCGATATTATCCGGAAACTGAATGCTCCGTTTTTCCCAGAATTTTTAGTACCCGATTATTATTTATTTCTTTCCATTTGAATTAGTTTCTGAAAGGTTGATATGTGGTTTACTTTTTCGTAAAATTTCTGCGATACTTTGGCATAAAAATGTACACTGATATTGCGGCAGCATTTCCCATGGCATGCTTATATGCCGTTAACTCCCTTTTCTTTGATTAGCACATCTTACCTGCTCCACCGGGAACCTGTGAGGTTCACCAAAATAGATGAACAACACAAATAAATGATTCTGGCCGAGAGTGCCGCAAGAATAACGTTGAAGGACGGCGAGGTAAAAGTTCTGGTATTCAAAGCAAGGGTCTACAGAATGCGAGGCTAACGCGTATTCTCTGCAGCATAACCACGGGGCAAGAGTAAGACAAGAGGGCAAATGTAGCTTCTTAGCGCTACTACATAACGTCCCAAGCGCTTGGTATAGGTGAAATTGGCGGCATCAGTTGCACGAACAAAATGCACACCCGCTACTATTGAACCTTTACTGCGCATCTGAGGAGTCAATTGCAGGTGCTATCATTTGTTTCGTCAGATTCCGCCCGTACCCTCCTTCGTCGCCGCAGCTACGATGCACTGTAGTGCACGTTCGTTTTTTTATTGTCACATTAACTAGTCACTCCCCCGAGTTTGCCAGAATGGGCTGTTTCTTCTCCCATTAATATTTCTGCACCTCTACCGCAGCCGATCTTTTTTTTCTCTTATTGAATAGTATTCCAAGGATATCCCCTAAAGGACCCATGAAGACCGAATACCAGTTGGTTTTATTCAAAAAAATTCGTGTTTTATAGTGTCCCCAGCGCTTTTCTGGTATCAAATGAAGTTTTAATCACAAAAAAATTGATCAATTTACGTTAAAATTGTGATTTCACCCCTAAGTCGCGTGTTTTCGTGGTCTGCAATGATATCAGAGGAACCAACCGCTCTACAGCCGATTGGAAAGCCTTTGTTTACGGTTAGTGAACCTAGACGGCGCCACAATACCGTGGCAACCGTTTTCTGCCTCTGGTTTGGCTTTGACCATATTTGAACCTGGCTTGTTTTTGTTGAGGTAGAAAATAATCGTTTCGTAAAACAGAGTGCTCGCTCGACAAACATGGTCACGTAAGACACCGTTGCCGGCGTCAATCCGCCAGTGGTGTCTAAAACCACCCTAAAGTCCCGCAGTCCTGTTCAGCCAAACCACTCATAGTTCGCGCAATACCAACAGCAGTACGCATCGGCACTTCTATGTTTATTTGTGCTTTCGTAACTTCCACTGTCGACCACACTATTCTTACTGCTTTAAAAAGAATGTGGCCTAAATTTAAGCGCAAATAGCTCGCTCGACAAGCTTAGAAGCTTTGCCTAATTTGCGTTTGCTTTTGCCGGCCTCCGCCAATCGCAGAGCTGACTGGTGTGATATCATAGTTCTCTTGCGGGAAATGAGCGGGTGGGTCGCATGGCATTTCCCTTTTTTCCTGATCATGCAGCTTATTTGAGCGAAGTTTAGGTTAAAAGAGTTTCATTACGATTCTAACGAGGCAATATTTTGAATGAACGAAACTTGTGTTTTGTTTTCATGGCTCTTTAAAAGAACGTATGCGTACACTAAGGGAGAAAAATAACGGCGGCAGCTGTAATACTTACCTAAAAACTCTATACCCACACACGTACGTGCCATTTCTACCTAATACACGTAGCTCACAAAAGGTACACCCAGTGTACGCGCGGAAGATTTTGGTTTGCAAGCTTATGTAGTTCAAGTTTGAACAGAGGCTGACCCTTACATTTTGTGCACATCAGTTACAGAGGTAAAAGTCATGTTTACACTTTTTTGCTTCTTGAAAACGAGAAATACCCACCAGGACAAAACAGAAAAGACGAAACCACAAAGGCATTTGGGCCCTCGTCGTCTACTTCAATCATCCATTGTCACAGCTTGCCGGAAAAAATTATCATACCAACTCTGCAAAGCAACCATCCTTGCAATGTTTACAATTTGTGAAATATCCGAAGATTCAAAGATTTTACTTTCCCAGGAGTAGAAGGAGGCAGGTTGGGACTGAAAGCAACGAGAGCCTGACGGAGGCCCCAGCCCAATTTGGGGCAGTACAATTTATAAACAAATTGACATGGCCAAAGTCTAATGTTTTTTTGCAAATATATAAGAAACGTTTAAGCACAATACCATAAATAACAATAACAGTAATGTACAATAAAGTATATTATAATACAATGAAGTAAACAAAGTAGATTAGCACAGTCACAGTACAAATATGTCTGCGTTTTAAACATCTACATAACAAGACCAGACCATTAAAGGGCAAGGTTAAACAACATCCACAGTTATAGGTATTGAAACCAAACTTCTGGCTCAAAAATATTTGTTCACCTGTGTTTAAAATTTGTTTTTAGTGTACTTGAAATAAGACTGGTTTCCAACTTCTTTTTATACGTCGGTGTGATGAAACAAAACGACTGCCTGCAAAAGTTTGTTCGTAATTTTGGTGTAGGTATTTCGGGGTATCTGAAGGGGTATATACTTCTTGGGTGGTCATATTAGCCATGAAGGTTTTCTTCGTGCATAACATGTAAAAGTTTCATAGAATAACTTTGGTCAGCTTTATTCATACTCTAGTGAAGAAATAGTGGACCCGTTCTCAAGTCGCAATGGTGTTCATGAAAATTGGCAAGTGTACCGAGAACCTCTCTTTGTAAGATAATTAGCCTTTGGTAATAAGTTTCAATTCTTGTTCGTCGCGCTCATATTCCATAGCAAAGCGTACATAATACAACAGCGTTATAAAGCTGTTTTTCCAGCCTAAGTATTATAAACCACTATTTCTGTATAGTACACAAATATTTTTGAACTTTTGGTGCATAAGTGATCAAAAAATAGGCGGATTCTCAAATAATTTTTCTTGAAACCGCACCTTTACAGAGTATTCTTCTTTGACTTGGCAGATCATTTTCTCTGGTATTTAATATGAATTCCGAGGTGCATCTTCCTATTTCTTTTTCCAAAAATGATATAGGTAGTCTTCGATGTGTTAGCTGGAAGTTATTTGGCGTATATCCAAAGCGAAGAAGGGAATGGGTCATGCCTCATTATTTTATTAAGGAGAAACAGAAAAAAGATCGGACTGAAGCTGAAGGAGGATGGTCATAAGAAGAGAGTACAATACTTTCTTCTCTGTGATGTGCTCTGCATTGTACCCAGCGCCACACTACGATTACGTAAAGGGACAGAACAGTCTTCACCACATTGCCTAAAATCAAAGTAAATACATTCGCTTTAAAATATGGAAGCAGACATAGGTGTGTCTGAATATATTTTCCTCAAGATGTTATGTCACGAAGGTGTGTTATTATTTTACATTGAATTTTACTGCTTACATATGTAAAAATGTGAGAGAAGTTTGTTTTTGTGGACCCTCGGGGAAAGTAAAAGGGCGGGAAAGTAACAATAACATGTTGTAACTACTCTACAGAAGGTAGGAAAAAAGGAAATAAGAAAAGAGGAAAGGAGAGAGGAAAGTTGGAAACGGGGAGGAGGCACAGTTGCGACGTTGATAGAGAGAAAACAGACACATAAATTTCAACCAATGTACGTCTGGAGAAAAAAGGACGTGCTGCGCCTGGGTGCGGAGAGAGAGAGAGAGAGATGGATAACATTTGGAGAGTCGAAGCTCGAAAGCCTGAACGAAAAGGCTCTGTATGGCGTAGAAACATGCCAACATCTGCACACTGGTGATCAATGTTAACAAAGAACGAAAACACAATCAACAGCATTTGTTAATTGCGCTTTGAGAGCGTTGTTACACAGAGACAAGTGCCACATGTCCCGCAGGTGGCCAAAGGAAGCTTATAGGAAAGCAAATATTCTTGGACAGACTTGAAATTAAAGGGTCATTGAGTCCTCAGTGCGTCTGGGTGCGGAGAGAAAGAGAGAGATAGAGACAGAGAGAGAGAGAGAGAGAGAGAGAGAGAGTTAAATACCATTCGGAGAGTCGAAGTTCGAAATCCTGAACGAAAAGGCTCCGAATGGCAGAGAATCATGCCAACCTTTGCCTATTGGTGATCAATGGTAAAATGAACGAAAGAAAGCAATTGGTAATGGCGGTTTGAGACCGTCGTTAGACCGACACAAGTGCCACATGGCCCGCAGATGGCCGAAGGAAGCTTATCGGAAAACGAAACATTCGTGAACATCCTTGAAATAAAAAGGTGAGTGAGTCCCCAGTGTGCGGATGCTCGTACGGGCCCGTCTGAATGAAATTGTCCGGAAATTTTGCGTATAAACCTATTTACGGCGCGTGAAGGACCACATGCAGAGAAGGATTTATTGCCTTCCCACCGCCGGAGGTACCGTTGCCACGCGGAACCCCTCGTCTCACAAATGCCGGCACAACGCGGATCCTTTCAGGGGCGGAGGATCTGTTCTACAAACAAAAAAGAGCAAAAGAAAAGAAGAAAAACAACCCACACCAACAAATTTATTGGACCAGCACTCGTTTCGCCCTCCCTCACAACATCTCAG
This sequence comes from Haemaphysalis longicornis, assembly GCA_013339765.2. Lineage (NCBI taxonomy): Eukaryota > Metazoa > Arthropoda > Arachnida > Ixodida > Ixodidae > Haemaphysalis > Haemaphysalis longicornis. The sequence continues at coordinate 12,677,751 of CM023455.1, read as the reverse complement.
GTAGGTTACATTAGTTTCTAAAGGAACTCAATCTCCCTGTGGTCTCATTTATTCCTGCAGCAAACGTCCGAAATTTATATATAAGCAATGATTCCATTTGTTCTCACTCGCATGTGGTGCGGAGGTGGACTGAATTAAGACGGCATGTATTTTTGCAAGCGATTCACCCGGGACTCGGAGATGCCTAGAGAGCGGAAGGTCGGGGAGGCCCTTCACGTGCGACTTGTGATTGTTAACCTTTTGCGCAAAGATGTTTTAAATGCGAATGCATTTCTTAGTCGGGGGTTGTCGTGCTCCGTCGGCGTGCGCCTGCATTCCTCCAGCGCGAGCGCACGTGAGCGCGCGCCTCGTAGTTCTGCCTTCGTCGTCGTCGTCGTCGTCTCGGCGCGGCGGACCCGCGGCGCTCGCATCGCGGAGCTCGGGCGGAGTAGCGGAGAGTGAGTGGAGAGGAGGAGCGCGCTCGGGCGTGTGAGGGCGCTCGCATCGCGGAGCTCGGCGGGCTCTCTCTCCTCTCCGCGTACCCTCTCTCCGCTCGCTGCGCTCGGAATCTATATAATGCAGTGGAGCGCGCGCCTGGCGCCTTGATAGCGATGGAAGTCGGTGAAGTCGAATCCCTCGCGGCAACGATACCGCAAGCACGAAGTGTAACACAATGCAACCTGAGCATTACACCTCCCGCTGGCGGTGACGTCACTGCAGTTGCTTCAACGTCATCATCGGTTGGAGGACTCACACTCTCGTCTCTCTTCATTAAGTACGCCATTAATAATAATTACTCGCACCGCACTCATCGGTGCACCCAATGCATTCGCATTTCCGCACGATCCCCTTCGGGGAGGTGGGGGGGATTTTTTTTTGTTTGGCAAATATATTCCTCCTCATAGACAAGGCAACGGAGTTTGTAGATTTATTAGGGGTGTCGCACTTGAGGTTGTCTTAGAATTCTTATTTAAAGGTTGACGTGGTGGCCTAGGCATCATTAGTATTTTTCATTGGGGGGGGGGGCAAAGATTACAGCCTGGCTGTCCGCATAGCCGGCAGACTAGAGTTCACTCAGATGCTTGTGCTTTTTCCCTGACTAAAGGGTCCTTCATGTTTCTGGATTGTCTGTACACAGCACGGGCGGGGGGGGCGCTGAAAAACAGCCGCCAAGTGCTCACTCTCCCAAACGGTACTAAAATGTCGTCTCAATTGGTTGTTCACTTGGGAAGTTTTGGGCAAGTACGTAATAACTAAGTTATTCCCATGGTGGGTTTCTTTTGGAGTGTCAGTCAGAACGTCTTGTCTTAGCAAATTGCGTGCTCGGTTAATCGCATCGTCAATATTTTGACCAATCCGGGAAGTCTTGAACTCCTCAGCGTGTTTTTCGAAATCGTCCCGTCCAGAGAATATCCTGCGGTACCGGGTGTGCCTGTGAGTAATGTAGATAGGTATACTTGTTTTACAATGGCGGGGGTGGCTTCCGTAGAAGTGAAGATATCGTTGGTGGTCACTGAGCTTCCGGTACAATGTTGTTGGGCCTCTCATAACTTCAGCGCTGTCTAGGCATCTTCGACTCCCGGGTCACTCATTTGCGAAAATACAGTCCGTCTAATTGAGTCCGGCTTCCGCACCACATGCGAGTGGGAATAAAGAGAATCATTCTTTATAGTTAGCTTTTGGACGTCTGCTGAAGGAATAAATGAGACCACAGGGAGATTGAGTTGCGTTAGAAACTGACGTAACCATCCTGAGATGTTGTGAGGGAGGGCGAAAAGAGTGGTCATCCAATAAAGTTGGTGTACGTTCTTTATTATATTTATTTGTTCTTTCGGTTTGTAGAACACATGCTCCGCCCCTGAAAGCTGCCGCGTTGTGCCGGAATTAGTGAGACGAGGGGAGCCGTGCGGGGTTAGCAGGGGGAGGATGCGCGACGCTCCGCATGCCCATGTCCCTCCGGTGGGGGTGATGTAATAAATCCTTCTCCCGTTGTGGTTCTTTACGAGGCGTAAATGCGTTTCTCGGCAAACTTCACGGACCATTTCACTGGGCCCTTCCAGACCCTTTTTTCCTAATCTGTCAATAAACGTTTTATTTACCTATCAGCTTCCTAAGCCCACCTGTGGGCCATGTGGCACTTGTCTCTGTCTAACAACGATCTCAAAGCGCAATTACCAAATGCTGTTTTTCGTTCTTTCTTACAATTTTTAAAAGAGGTTGGCATGATCCTCTGCCATCCAGAGCCTATACGTTCAGGCTTTGGAGCTTCGCCTCTCCAAATGTTATGTATCCCTCTCTCCGCACCTAGACGCAGCACGCCGTTTTTTCTGCAGACGTACAATGGTTGAAGTTTATGCGTGTTTTCTCTCTATCAACGTCGCAACTGTGCGTCCTTCCCATTTACAACTTTCCCCTCTCCTTTCCTCTTTTCTTTTTTTCTTTTTCCCACCTTCTGTAGTATATTCACGAAATGTTATTGTTACTTTCCGGCTCTTTTACTCTCCCCGAGAGTTCTCATTTGCGAGGGTGAGGAGAAAGGGAAGCATTTCGAGGGAAAGTGTGTATGGACGTTTTTCTGTCTATTTTAAGATAAGAAAAAGGTCCGGCTTTCAGAACTGTTGGGAACAGTAAAAACCTTGGTCAGTGTTCTCCAAGTGTGTTCACCCAAGTTATGATCTACACACACACACACACACACACCACACACACACACACACACACACACACACAGACACACCACACACCACACACACACACAACACACACACGTACACACACACACACATATATATATATGTGTGTGTGTGTGTGTTGTGTGCAGCTTTCTCTATTTTCCTAACGAGCCCCTCATTTCCAAACCATTTTTATCTTGCGATAGCTTAGCGAGGGCCTCGGTTCTGGCAGCCTTGATGCCAAGGTAGCTTAAGAGGGTTTTCCGCCAGTTACCCGCTCATGACAGGCTGCAGACGTTGGAGTCACGCCCCGGGGGTTGAAAAGAAGGTCCCCTTCTCCCCGTGTAGTCTGAGTGGCGCTGGCTACCACCCTCAAGCGTCAGAAGCAGATGAAGTAAATATAAATACAGTGAAGGAGAACACAGTCGCCCAGATAGCCGAATTCTTAAGGCATTCGAGAGCTAATCGAAAGGCGTGGGTTCGGTCCCCACTCTGGGCGCGTGTTTTTCTTACTTTCTTTCTCACGTAACAATGTAACATCACTAACCGTAACAAAATAGTATGCCACTGCGGCCTAGACCGGGACGGTCGCCTTCGAGAAAGGGGCATGTTACGCCATCAAAGACGATGAAGATAGCAGCCGCATGTGGCGTCACAAACAAGCATCTGCGACGACGACGAAGCTGTGTGGGGCATGCTACCTTGCATGCGTGTTCCCACATTACTCATCTGCGTCCCCATCGTGACCGCGCTGCAGCTTCGACCGGGACGGTCGCCCTCGACCGGGGGGGGGGGGGTAATGTCACGGGACACCTAGGCGGCCAATGCCCCATCATGATGACGACGAGGACGATGAAGAAGTAGCTGGGTCCCAGCGGGCGCTGTTATGGCCGCATTGAAAATTTATGTAATAGATCGTTCCCCGTCCTCTAGTCACCGTTCGAGTCATTGGCTCTGCCGCCACGTTACAATTTATATATTTATTTTTTTATTTATTTACAAGATACCTACATCGCCACGAGGGCATTTTTGTAGGGGGGACGTGCAACATGTACAGAACAGAGTATAAAAATACATTTATACATCCATACACTTTTTCAAAAGCACTTGTTCGTAGTGATTAAAAAAAACTAACACCAAACTGATCATAAGCGGGAGAAAAAAGATCGTTATTTTGAAGCTAACCAATTCCTCTGACAACATATTCCAGTCACTTATTGTTCTGGGGAAAAAAAGAATTTGCAAGAATATTTGTACTGTGGGAATACTCTCGCACTTTTTTGGATTATCATGACGAAGTGATATGTAGTTTGGCTCGAGGAGATACCGTTTTTTGTCGATACCTGTACGATTGTAGAAAATGCAGTGGAAAAATTTTAACCTTAACTTTTTACGTCTGAACTGCATGGTTCCAAGTTCAGGGTAGCTTTAATCGCCGAGATGCTAGCTAAAGGGTCGTACTTGTTGGTAACAAAATATATATGTTTGTAACAAAATGGTATATATATATCTATATATATATATATATATATATATATATATATATATATATATATATATATATATATATAAGAGAAGAAAAACTTCGAACAAGTAAAAGCACGATTGTGGCCTACGTTTCACAAAGCAAGTTCTCTTTGCTGAAACGTAGGCCACAATCGTGCTTTTACCTTGTTCGAAGTTTTTTTCTCTTGTGTTTCTCTACCATCTTCAAAGTTCTACTACTCCCTATATATATATATATATATATATATATATATATATATATATAATAAAGAGAAAAGGTTTCTGGCTGTAAGGATAACTATACAACAGCGAAGACACATTGAAAAAAAAAAAAATATTTTTTCTAACGCTTCGACCGGGGTCCGGTCTTCGTCATAGTAAACCTCGGGTATTGAGCGTGTGGCGTATATAGGCACGAAGTAATAAAGGATGACCAATACTCCTCGCACTTTTCAGATACAAATAAACACCCACACAAGATAATATTATTAAAATAAGATACCCACACGAGGTGTTTGTACCCGTGTGAACTAACACAAAGTTTTCAAATAGAGAGCGTGTACTGGATATCAAATCGAAGGTGATCAACACCTTCCCTTTTGAGGCAGAATGATAAACTTCGCGGATGGCAGCTGCACGCCTTTATAGAAAAACACATCAGGAGCGATAAAAAAGAAGCAAAGATGTCATCGTTAGTGGAAACATTCTATGTCGGTTCCGTAATCGTAATCAAACAAATAGGTTAAGCCGCATTAGAATGGTGGATCTGCTTCTACGGTTGCAAAAGGGATAATTCAATGACGCCGGCATAACAGGACAAGAAGCAGGTTAACTTTCATGCATTTTCATTGATACCGCGTTTAACTGTATTAATTTATCAATTAAAAAGACTCACGTAATTCCCTTGTGCGATGCGAAGGGAAATATCATTCCAGTATAGTGCCGTAATTTTTTTGAAAGTGTGACTGGGAATATTTACATGCTTAGATCAAGGAAGCCCAGGAAATTAATGTGCGTGCGTCCGGTAGTTAATAAAGCGCAGCCTGAAAGACGTCACTGTTTGGCTGATATACTAGAGAGCGAAGACTGAACGTTCTAGGAGGTATACTACATTCGACGTTTCGCAACTAAAATCGTCTTTAATCTTTATGAACAAGTCAGAAGCTGTGCTGTTTACGGTTAGTGACGTGGTCTTAAGAGCGCACATTTTGCAACGTGCTTTTTGGCAAGGAAAACACCCATGGGAACATGGCGATGCGATCGTGAAACAGATTTGCACATCCCGTAGATTTTTTCAACTGCGATAGACTAAGCGTGGCGGCTCTTTAAAAATTCTCCTCAGTCGCTGGCTTTGCATAAGTATATTATGATGGTTCTTTAAAACAGCTGTGACTTTCGGTTCAGACAGAATGGCTGAGTACGACATTAGGTTTTGAATTAGCCGTTGTGGTATTCTGCGGATCAAGAAGCGTATTGCGGTCCAGAGAATCTGCGCGCTTCAGAGCATCGTCAATTAATTCTTGGGAGTAGTTTCGCTTGATTAGAGATTCCCGGAGTTTGCCGCAGTTATCAACAAAATCTTGTTGCTCAGAGCATGTTTTTTTATACTCTGAGCATAAAATATGCTCTGAGCAATAAGATTTGGTTGATAACTTCAGAACTCCGGGAATCTCTCATCAAGCAAAACTGCTCACAAGAATAAATGGACGATGCTCTGAAGCGCGCAGATTCTCTGGACCGCAATACGCTTCTTGATCCGCGGAATACCACAACGGCAAATTCACAACCCTATATCGTACTCTGCTACGCTGTCTGCACCGAAAGTCACAGCTGTTTTAAAGAACCATCATAATATACTTATGCAAAGCCAGCGACTGAGAATAATTTTTTAAAGAGCCGCCACGCCTAGTCTATCGCTGTTGAAAAAATCTACGGGGTATGCTAACCTGTTTCACGATCGCATCGCCACGTTTCCATGGCTGTTCTCTTTGCCAAAAAGCACGTTGCAAAATGTGCGCTCTTAAGACCACGTCACTAACAGAAAACAGCACAGCTTCTGACTTGTCCATAATATTTAAAGACGATTTTAATTGCGATACGTCGAATGTAGTATACCTCCTTGAATGTTCAGTCTTCGCACTCTAGTATATCGGCCAAACACAGACGTCTTCCAGGCTCCGCTTTAGTAACCACCTGGTGCACGCACGTTTCGCTCGTGATCTTTCTTTGTCTAAGCATGTGAATATTCCCAGTCAATCTTCCGAAACAATTACGGCTTCTATACTAGAATCACGTTTCCGTTCGCATCATAAAAGGGAAGTACGTGATTCTTTTTCATTTCATAAATTGAATACAGTTAAACGCCGTATCAATGCAAGTGCAGGAACGTTCACATGCTACCCGCCGCGGTGGCTCAGTGGCAAAGGCGTTCTGCTGCTGACCACGAGGTCACGGGTTCGATTCCCGGCCGCGTCGGCCGCTTTTCTGATTGAAGCAAAAAGCAAAAACACCCGTGTGTACGAGATTTCGGCGCACGTTAAAGGTCCCCAGGAGGTCAAAATAATGCGGAGCTCTCCACTACGGCGCGCCTCATCGCCTGCGTTGTGGCGGCGCGTTAAACCCCACAATCAATCAAAGTTTACGTGCTTCTTCTCTGATATGCCGGTGTCATTGCATTATCCCTATTGGAACCGTAGAAGCAGATCTACCGTTTTAATGCGGCTTTACCGATTTGTTTGATTACGATTACGGAACCCATATGAAATGTTTCAACTAACGATGAAATCATTGCTGTTTTGATGTGTTTGTCTATTAAGTGTGAAGCTGCCATCCCCAAACGTTATCATTTTGTCTCAAACGGGCAGGTGTTGATCCCCCATGATCCAATATTCTATACATGTTCTCGATTTGAAAATTTGTGTTAATTCACACACGCAGAAACACCATGTGGGCTCATCTTTTTTATTAGTATTATTTTTGTTGGTCTACCCTGGTCGAAAAGCTAGTTCCCCCATCGTTTTCATACGTGCGTCCACCCTCTCCTCTATATATAGATACAGCCAGCCTTGCAACGGCATCCCACCACCTTCGCACCTACTTCAGTTGCAGAAGGAACCCCCCCCCCCCCACACTGGCTTCTGGAATCACCTACCACCTACCTCATCTGGCCCTGTGGCGTCAATGAACTGGTTTCCTATAAAGCAGCGTCCTCTGCACTTTATCATCTTCAGTGGGCACGGTGGGCCTTCCGCAAGCATGCCTCTGACCAAGCCATTCTTCTGCTTCATGCAGGCAGGTTGAATTCATATCTCTCTTAAAAGTGACTGCCGTGGCCTGTTTGCCCTGCCGTGCCCACGGAAGTGCCGTTTTAGTGCGTACAAATGTTTCATTGTGCTTCGGGTATTGCTCTGCAGCGATGTCAAGCTGAATTCCAATCTTGTTGAAGTTGAATGTCAACCGACGTGTTTTGCCGACCACTCATGTTCTCTACATGAGCTTGTTTTTCTCCCGCGTTCTATGTACCAATACGAAGTTTCGGTTGAGCCTGGTTTATCTGACCATATTATCGTCTTTCTAACCTTTTTTTAGTGCTGAAAGTGTATGACTAGGCCATGCAGTATTAAAAAAAACTTGAAGATCTCGCACGCACCAATGACGTGGCAGTTCTTGATTACCTCAGTGCCCAACTTGTTAACTTTGATTATGATGATTCCTCTGAACTTTGGAACACTTTAAAAAACATGGTTATTTTAGCCTTGACCGTTTCATACCCACCAATACTAAGAAAACTAACAAAGTTGCTCTTGGATCAATGGAACGATAATTCACTCGAAGTGTAAAGCCAACCGCTTGTGAAATAAGCTATCTTCACCTTTTCAGCTTGATAAAGTCCACTCTGGGCTTGCGCAAAAAAGCCGCCAGGCCAAAAGTTTTATTTTAATACTACTCGTCAAATTTTTAACAAAGAGGACACCCAGAAATTTGGACTTCGTCATCGAACGTAAAAAGAGATTTATAAGATTTCACACAAACGATTCAAAGTTAGATAACACCCTCGGATATTGCTTGCCATTTTAACCAGTATTTTCACAGCGTATTTTCTAACTCAGGTGTACCCCCTCAAAATAATTCGTTTTCCAGATAATAACGCAGTTCCTTACGATGACGTAATTATCATGCTCCTCAGCTTTAAGCTAAAATCTTCTTCAGGACCCTTAAAATTACCCAACGCTTTCTTGCGTCCGTATGCTGAACTCTTAACCAATTTTCCCGTTATTGATTTTTAGGCGTCGGATAGATCTGCTATCTTATCTCAGGATGTTATTTCGGCGCGTGTTGTTTTTATTTTTAAAAAAGGTACCCTGTTTGTTTGGCCAACTATTGTCGCATTTCCATTTTGTCCTCCTCATGGAAACTTCTAGAGCATATAGTAGGAACTATTGTGTTAAATTTTCTTGATTTACATCTGATTCTATCTCGGTTGAAACATGGTTTTAGGAGGGGGTTTTCAACCTCCACTCAGTTGTTTCCGATTGTTCATCGTTTCGCTTCGAAGCACGATAATGGTGGGAGGTAGATGTAATTTTTTTAGACTTCATTAAAGCATTTGATTTAGTGCCGCATCATAAACTAATTCACAAACTGCATCTCATCGGGCTTCCTTCCTTTCTTTTAGCATGAGTTTCTGATTATTTGTCGAATCAAAGCCAATATGTAGATATTGATGGTTCTATTTCTAGTACTCTTTTGTTCACCTCCGGAGTCCCTTAGGGTAATGTTCTTGGCCCCTTACCCTTTCTAATTTACTGTAATGATAATGTCTACGTAATCAAAGAACCCGTCCAAATTCGACTTTTCGCAAACGGCAGCGTTGTTTTTGAAAATAATAATTCTATTATTGACCTGGAAGCTCTAAACTGCGCGCTTACTGGAATCCCCTTCTGGAGTCTTGAATGGGGCATGTTACTAAAGCCCGAAAAAAACTGTCTCCCTTCGCATCACCAATAAAGGTAATCCTCACCAATTTTACTACTCTCTCGCAGAAAATTCATTAAACTAAGTTCAGGAATATAAATATTTGGCCATAACCTTTACAATACCCGAGGCTGGAAATCACATGTTAATGATGTTTTTCCTCTTTATTCGTAAATTATGTTTAGTTCGCTATAACGTCCAAATGCATAATCATCATCATCATCATTTATTTACCTTAATGGCCTCTCTCGTGCAGTACATAAGGGAGGGACCATCAAAGTAGAAATAGCGATGAAAATGCGGTTCTTGGTTACAGTTTTTGAATTTGCAAAACACACAGGTAGCAACAATTATAAAAAGAACACAGAGCACGTGAAACGAAATGTTTAACAGTCAATTCGCAATCCAGAAAATACGGGCGGCAGCACACAAACAACGAAAAAAAAAAAACAGCGATTAAGACTGAAGGGTGGCTAGCAATCAATCTCACAATTTTAAAGCACCTTGTTCGTGGACAATAGCTTCCGTCAATTCGTTTCACACTGCAATAGCCCTAGGCAGAAATGATTTGTTAGAAGTGTTAGTAGAGCCAAACAGACCTTGAACACTCCTGTAATTAGGTTAGCGACTAGATGTTTGGGAGGGCAGAAGTAAAAGTGAGCCATGTAGGTGAGGAAAGTAGTAGTATACTTTGTGAAAAAGACAGACACGTGCCATTTTGCGTCAAGCTGGCGTGCTAGCACGCTTATCGTAATTTGAGGAGATGAATCTGGCGGCACAATTTTGGTCTGATTCAAGAATGTTGAATAGTTGTACCTGATGACGACGCTAAATTGCAGATGCCTATTCCATTTTATTACGTAGAAAGGTTTCAAAGGCCAATTTCCGAAGGAATACAGATGATAATAACAATGATATGTTGATATAGCCAAGAGTTGTTTTGGCATAAGCAAGCTAGTTTGGTTATATGCTCGGTCCAGGTTGGTCTGCTAGTAATTAAAACGACCATGTATCGGTATGAATCGACAATGCGATAACACTGCTGAGTTTAATAAGTGCGGTTTGATGATGTTATTGTGCTTTCGTGAGGTAAGGCATGAACTTGCACTTGGAAATATTCGGCCTCGTCATCCACTGAGTGAACCAGTTATCAATGATTTGTAAGTCTTGCTGTAGTATTAGTTGTTCTTCGGGAGTTGATATACGACTGTGGATTACGCAATCGTCAGCAAAAGACAAAGCGTTGAGGAAATGCTGGAAGGAACGTCATTTACGTAGATTAGAAAGAGGAGCGAAATTCGAACCGAGCCGTCAGGGGCGCCATAGATTGATGGAGTTGTATTAAAATGGGCCCCACCGATAACAGTAAATTGAGACCGGCGAGTTAGGAAGCCCTAAATCCATGATAAGGTTAGGGGTCGAGGGAAAGGAAAGAAGGTTTGTTGATACGTCATTGGTGAGGTACAGGATCGGAGGTATTTCAAAAGTCATTGAACATAACAACAGTCCTAAATGCTGAATGAAGGTTTAGATGAAGATCAGCCGTAAATTAAAAAGGTTTTGTTTCGCATGAAATCCCTCAACAGAAACCATGCTGCTTATGTAAAAATAAAGAATGATCATCGAGGTGGCCAGCAACATGTGAAGATATTATATGTTGGAAAAGTTTGGAACCGATGCAGGTTAGTGAAGTGGGGCGATAGTTAGATGGGTCAGATCGCTCGTCAGACCTAAAAACCCGTACAACCTTTAGAAGTTTTTAATAATCTGGAATTGAACCTTCGGATATGGGCTGTATAAAAATATCTGAAATAATTTGCTAGACAATCTATTAGTAGCCTTTGAAACTTCGACAGAAATGTTGTCAGGCCCGGTGGAGAAGGTGCTTTTAAATTTTTTATCAGATTGGTGATGCCTTTGTCGGTACTTTCTATGAGTTGCATTTGTGCAAAATTAGATCTCGGCATGACTGGAATACTATGAAGTTATCAGAAGCTGAAACCTAAGTGAAGTAAGTATTCATAACGTGCGCCCGCTGCGGGAGAGGAACGTGAAAACCATCGGGGTGGGTAATGATATCGTTACTAGATGAATTTACTTACGCTGAGGTTGGAAGGTGTAGGACAAGCGTAGGTGGTAGAGTGGTCCGCGAATGATGGTGCCAAGCCGAAGCGCCATCTCATTATCCTCTTCTTTCGTTCAGCTTGCTCAGATGTTTAACCGTTAAAATGTCATAACCGCATCGGCGAATATACGGCGCTTATGGTGTGCATAACATTTCCATGTCGCAGGCGAAGCCCCAAGGGCGAGTCAGATTGTAGACCTATCTTCACAACGTTTCAGCCGTGACACATGGGCTACTTTCGTTCTTTTGCTCTGTCGGACAGTCGACGTCAGTCGCTAGACAACGTATGTGACATCGCTGAGACGTTGTAGTACAACTAATTGACCCGCGTAATGGGCCAGAAGCTTCTCACATTGGCCACGCTTACGCAGCGTTGTCCAAAGCCACACTAAATCACCCGGTGCGAATACTACATCACGCCGACGACTGTCGTAACACTGCTTGGAGCGCTTCTGGAAGGCCAGGATTCGTCGGTGGGCAACCCGACGTGCTTCTTCGGCAAGGCAAAACGTTCTAGCGAAAGAAGGGTCTTCATGTTTGAAGAAACAGAAAATGGTATCGAGACAGCTACCGGGTTGGCGGGCATAAAAGACAAAGAAGGGGCTGTAGCCGGTTGTTTCGTGCTTCACGGTATTGTATGCATGTGTGATAAATGGGATCAGATCTTTCAGTTCTGGTGGTTCGAGCTGACACACATAGATGGCATGCTTGCTAGCGTACGGTTGGTACGTTCCATCAGTCCATTGCAGCATGGCGAAATTGGACGGAACAAAGGCGAATCAACTCTTCAACGAGGGTTGCAGTAAACTGACGTAAACGGTCACTGAATATGACTTGGGGTCGTCCATGGCGTAGCAAAATGTAAGGAAACACAAAGAAGGCTATCTATGTAGCAGTGGCAGACGGTAGAGCGGCAGTCTCAGAATAGCGTGAGAGGTTTTCCACGCATACAATAATCCAGCGATTTTCATGCAATGAGGGGGGCAAGGTCCTACCAAATGAATTCCAACTTGTTGAAAAGGACGATTTGGTGGGACAACAGGTTTGAGTCACCTTGACAAGCAGTTCGATTTTTGTACCTGTGGCATTGGGTACAAGTTGCGACATAGCACTCAATATTCTTGGGCATGTTCGGCCAGTAAAACCGTCGTCGAGCGCGGTGGAGAGTGCGGGCGAGCCCCATTGGCCGGATGGGACGTCGTCATGTACAAAACTTAATACAACGCTAAGGAGGCTTTGTGGCACAACAAGGAGGAGACGTGATCCGACAGCCGCATAGTTCGTCTTGTAAAAAAATTAGTTTCGGACGCAGAAACGGCTAGTAGGCTTCGATTCATCCGATAAAGCGAAAAGCGAGTCCAAACTTTTCTCTTTGCACTGCTCCCTTTTGAAAATATCCGGCTCAGGGAAACATTTCATAGGGAGGCGAGATACTAATCAAAGTTGCCTTTGTCAGAGGCCACTGATTCTAGTGGCAGCCGGGAGAGGCAGTCAGTGTCGGCATGCTTGCGGCCGCTTTTGTATGATACGGTGAAATCATACTCCTTCACCGACGGAAAGCCGAGCGTGCCAGCCGCCCAAAGGATTACGAGGTTAGCCAGCCAGCAGAGTGACGGGAGATCTGTTATGATGGTAAAAGGACGCCCATAGAGATAGGAGCGAAATCGCTGTGTGGCTAAAATTACTGCCAGACACTCTTGCTCCGCGATACTATAATTCCGCTCCGACTTGCTGAAAGTGCGGCCGCCCTAACCAATAACATGCTCACCGTCACTGTGGCGCTGAACCAGGAAGGCCCCCACTCCAACCCCGCTGGCATCGATGTGCATTTCAGTAGGCGCCTGGGGTTTAAAATGGCAGAGAATCTAGGCTGAACGGCAGAAGATGCTTCAAGTTACGAAAAGCGACGGCACAGTCGGTGCTCAATTTGAATGGAACGTTTTTCCGCAGAAGACATGTCAGAGGATGGGCTATGTCAGCAAAGTCAGAGATAAAACGACGAAAATAAAAGCAAAGTCCGAAGAGGCTGCGAAGTTCCTTCCCAGAGCTGGGTTCTTTGAAGCAGCTAACGCCTCGTATCTCGTGTGGATCCGGTCTGACCCCTTGTTTATGGACAACGAGGCCTAAGACAAGCGTTTGTCGCTCTCCAAATCGGCGTTTTTGTTTAGTTCAAGATGAGATCAGCCTTTTCTAACCAGTGCAAAACAGTGGCCAAGCGCGTGTTGTGTTCACGAAATGTGCGACCAAAAATGACGATATGGTGAAGGTGTAGGACGAGCGCAGATGGTAGAGCGGTCCGTGAATGATGGTGCCAAGTCGAGGCGCAATCTCTTCTCCGCTTTTTCCGTTCACCTTGCTCAGATCGTTGACCTTTGAAATGTAATAAACGCATCGGCGAATATACGGCGCTTACGGTGTGCGTACCAATATGTTGTGCGAGTTATTTTTTGTGTTGAGAAGTTCTCAAAATTTTTTTTGGTTAGTACGGGCAACATTAAGTAAGTCATCAGGAAAAGAGTTCTTTTTAAAGCGCTTCAGAAGGTGAGTGCACTCACGGAGGCATGTGAAATATTCGTTCCATTTGGATATTGACGGCAAGTTTGTAGGAGTGCGAAAAAGAAGTTTTTTTTTTTTTTGCGACAGTTTCCTTAGGAGAATAAGTTACCAAGGTCGCTGAGTATCGTCCGGAACACGAATAAGGGGGACGTGGGTATTGGTAAGGGTTAATAATTTCTGCTTGAACAATAACAAGTTTGTTTAACGGTTCGGGTAGAGGCAGACAGGGTTGTTTTGAGTTTCGAGTTAATCGTCTAGAAGTCGGCATTGTTAAAGTCGTGTATTAATTTTTACGAAGGTTTTCGTGAAGATAAGGCAAAGGACGGTGAAAACAATATGACATTACGGTCACTCAGACCGGGAATGCATGACACTCACTAAATAAGATCTGGGCTGGAGACAAGAACATGGTCAAGAGTGTTTGCGCAACGAGGTGGCATTCTGACTGATTGGGATAAAAGGAGACACAGTTAGAGAAAATCTTTAGATTCTCGTGAAGTCGCATACAAGTTGTTTCAGTCGATATCAGGGTACTTGAAGTCCCCGCCAAGCACGAAGTTAGCGTGAGGAGATGTCAGATCAAAAAGAACAGATTGAAGGTCATCTGTGAAAGAGTGGTCGCAGTCGGGCGCGCGGTAACCGACTACGAGAATGTTTTTGCACGTGGAAAGGAATATTTCAAAGCAAGGAATTTTCAAAATTCGTACGGATTGTTAGAGCTTGGGAGTGTAGACTGTCTTTAACAAAAAGTAAAATACCACGCCCTCTGCGTCCGTTCCTATCCAGTCTGTAAGACGTGAAATGGGTGTTTTTTTACGTAATTCGTAATCGTAAATATTAGGGGTTAGCCATGACTTAAGTTAAGATTCCGATGTCACTACTGCTGTCCTCAAGGCTATTTGCACCACTTTCGTTTTGGGCATGTAACTACGGATATGAGTGAGTAGATTGACGTAGTTTGAGAAACTGGAGGAGCGATTCTAGTTGGAATTGACTGGAAAGGAGGGGAGGGCTAAACCCTAAAAGCCCAGAGTGAATGCTATGCCTTCCGCTCTATAACTCCTCCCGATTCGGCATCGTAAACCAAGGGCTTTTTGTCAACAATAAGCTTATCGAAACGGAATTTGAGGGACACTAATTTTCTTTCCTGCGCATACAAGAAACACTTTTTTCTTGCAAATCTAAACGCGATAAATAATCCTCGCGTACCGAGAATAACGAGTCCTTCCGTTTCGTGCCAGCGAAAAGTATTGTGCCTTATCCTTAAATCTTAGAGGGTGGCTATAATCGGGCGGTTTTTATTGACTTCAAAACGGCATAGCCTGCGCGCTCTTTCAGTATCAGCGGAGGTATTTGGAGCTTTAGGTTTTAGCAAAACGAGGTAATACGTGCTTCTGATTCTCAATAGGCTTTGATTGTCTGAATGCGCTCCAGGTTATGTTAAACTACTTGCCTACACTACGCTAATTAGACCTAAACTGCAGATGCTAGCACTGTTTGGGACCCTCACACATCAAAGAGTATTGAATTGTTAAAAAATCCAAATGAAAGCTATTCGGTTTGTTTATTCTGGTGCGATACGTATTCTTGAGGTCGTGGGTTTGGATCCCACTGGGCAGGCATTTTTCCCAGACTTTCTGTCTTTCCAAATTTTTATCTCTTTCAATGACCTACCATATCCTCTCCTTTGCTTTCCGAGGTTTTCTTGGCTTCCAACGCTTACTTCTCGCCTAATTCAACGAACCCCTTATTTCCGATTGTGATTCGCTTGATGCATCGTGAGGGCCTCTGTTCTGGCAGTCTTGGTTCCATAGTGAGCTTAAGAAGGTTCAACGATTGCCGAGCACTCTCGACATGTCGTAGACATTCGAGTCACGGCCGGGTGGTTGCATAGAAGGTCCCCTTCACCCCGAGTAATTTGAGTTGCGCTGGCTACCACTTCCAAGCGCAGGAAAGGAAAATACCCTACCATACATACCCCAGAAAGTGTAGGGGAAAATAGCCCGCCGCTGGCGTATTGCTCTTCGCACCAGACGCGTATTCTGGAGGGCGTGGGTTCAGATCCTATCCGGCGGGCATTTTTCTCCACTTTCTGTCTTTTCAAATTCTCTATCTCTGTTACTGACCTACCACATCCTGGCCTTTGCTTTCTGAGGTTTTCGTGACTGCCAACCCTTACCCAGGCAGCACAAAAAGTCGGTCCCACGACCGGCCCGTCTATGGCAGCTTTCTGGCATGTCCGGCCAGCATCCAGGTTCTGGCAGCCACTGTATTTCTGTTAAACAGCCAACATTTAGCAACCACCACTTCGGTATTTCTCAGGCCGCCCGTGTTCAGACACACAACGGCAGGTACTTGGCTGCCAGATATACAGTTTACTTTCGGTGGCCGACGTTTAAAAGAAGAACGACCGATGGACGGCCTTAGGGTATCCGTTTTTCCTTCGGGAAACAATGTTCAGCCGAAGCGAAGCAAGCGTCCAACCACAGAATATTCCTATTCGTGTGACATTTGGTTATAGGAAGAAAACCGGCCTGAGTGCGGCTGTCGTGCATTCGCTCTCTCTACGACAAACCGAGCGTCCGCCGGCAGAATATTAGTTTTCATCGGGCAAGCGGTGTAATAAAGGAGACCGGTCTACGTACGGGCCCAGAATGTACGTTTTTCATTCGGTTGGCGGTTTTCGGCCGGATCACGGCAAGCGAACTGCCGCAGAACATTTGGCAACCTGTGCTCAGCGGGAGATCAGCCGGCGTAAAGTCTCAGGTTATCCGTCATTACTTCGGTAAGCGGTGTACATCCGAACAACGGCACGCACCTGGGCGCCGAGAACCCATGCACTTCTGGAAACTGGGGTTTTGAATAAGCCGTTAGTTTGCCGAGCTATGCAGACACGTTTTTCATGCTCTCAATGTTTCTACGCTTTAAATGAAGGAACATCGTTTGTCAAGCAGTAATGAGTTGTACTATGTGAACCTACAAGTTGCATGGACTCACTGGGAATTACCAGTTAACCTTTTAAGGCCGCCGGAATACCATTTATTTCCCATAGACGACTGTGCTGCACCGACGGGTCAGCTAATCCTCACCAGTCGCGCCGTACCACGCCTCGCCCGCCCGCCTCGTCGACGCACCAGCTAGATAGTATTTCCCCCAGCGAAAAATGGAGAGCATTGGAGACATCGACGCGGCATAGATGTTCGAGTCGAGATGGTCTTGGGTCGCCGAAATTAATTGGCCTACAAGGGCGTCGAGCAAGTGGTCACAACGCAGAGTTCAACCGGCGCCATATCAGGGACTCCCAACCAAAGAAAGGCAAGAGGCGGAAAACCGTAAGTTACCGCCAATTCCTCTGGTAATAATGCGGCAAAAAACAATGTTGCCTTACGTTTTTCGTACTAAATATATCAGAGGCTAAGCTTGTGCATTTGTAGGCTCAACTTCGTGCCCCTGCTCGGTTTTTTTTATTTGATTCTATGACTGCCTGTACGAAAACAACTGTCATCTTATATTCGCGATAACAACAGTGCCTTGTCAATGACGAAGCGTGGATTTTAAATTAGTTGCTGTGTGTGATGCTGAGCTCAGCTACACTTGAGATACAGATTGCTACGGTTGCAGAAAGTGCGCATGAGCGACCAGAAGACAAGTGTACTGATATGTGTGTGCTCTGTCCAATAAAAGTTAGTTGAGAGTTTTCGCTTATTCCGTCATTTCTGGATGTGTTGTTTTATCGCGCTTTTTCCATGTTTATTCACCAACATGAGCCAACTAGCCCAACAACAAGCTCTTCCAAAATGGTGGGTTTGTGCGGTTGGCAGTGCGACTGAGTCATCTGCTTGTGCTGCATGGAGTGGTCGGCCACCGGCCTCAGTATAGTTAACGTTCTGTGGCTAAACTCCAGTGCCCGTAGCATGACCGAACTTCCGGCAGTTTTAGTCCCGCTCCAGTCCGACGACCGCATCTCGGCTGACCTCCGGCGGCCGTAGTTTGGCCTCACACGGGTGGATTTGAAATGGCTGGAGCCCTACGGCGGGTACCTGGCCATATGAATGTAAGCCGGTCGACGGCCGACGGAGACTGGCCGTTGGACAGCCTTAGGAGTACGGCCGCATACGGCCAAAAGGTCCTGTGCCTACTGGGTAATAAATATATATATATATATATATATATATATATATATATATATATATATATATATATATATATATATAGAATAAGGTGCATGAAGAAGAGGGAGAGGAGAGATCATTGAGAACAGATAAAATAAAGAAAGAAAGAAAGTGGAAAACAGCAACGAACAATAACAAACATAGGTTTATTACGTAGCGGCAAGGGACTTGCCTTCATTTCAGAGTAAGTTAATGATTTTGCTGTCACAAACCCAAATTGGAACACATTTCTTATATAGCTTGCAGAAAACTGTGATGAAGGGCGGAAGATGTTTCGACAACGGAGATATGCTATGCAGTCGGGCACGCCTATGTACAACAAAAAGAGGGCCAAAACAAAAAAGGGGGGCGAGAGAAGAAAAGGGTCGTGTTAACAAAGCAGAGTTAAAGGTTGCACATGACGGGGCAAGTATGCAGCGTGGGCTGAAAGTTCACACTATGGGGAAAACTGGACAACCGCGGTTTCAAAAGAAAGGGAAGAGTATAGTAAGGTATTGAGTGGCTTGGGAAGACCGGTGGGTCGGGAAGTGAAGATGGGTGTCCCCCCGCGGATGAAGTAGTATAGATACGGGGCACAAAAGCGCATTTCACAGAAGCTAGCACCTGAACAGGAAATAGGTAGGCTCACAAGGTAAACATGAATAGATCACGAGGGTCTAACAATCATAAGGGTGTGGGAACGAGGCATCCTTCCACAGGAACAAATGGCATTGGGTTTAGCCGCATTAGGCTAATAAAGCTGCTGTATTTGGAGAGTTTCTGGAATTCTGATTGTAAAATGCAAGGGTAGGAATAATGAACATAGTTTGAAAAATTATGAAGCCGCCAATTTTAATCGACTGGGTAAGGACGTTGTTTTCCGTTAACTTTCATATAATCCCAAGTGTGGCTGACCCAAACTTATAAATAGATAAGATTCCCGAACCTCGCGGTCGTGGTGCGTTTTGAAGGCGGATTCTAAAATCGTTGCTTTAAGATGTTCAAATGCATGCCCGGGACTGTTCACATGTCTTGACAGGGGCAAATAAGGGCAGCTTTTGCATGAGAGCGGTGATTATTGAACAGTATTCGGAAGGGCGTTTCAGTTTGGCCGATATATTGTTGCCTACAAACAGTGCACTCTAGAAGGTATACGACATTAGCGGAGTCACAGTTAAAGTTACCTTTTATATTTACGTAGTAGTCTGAAGCCGTGGTGTCGGCCCGCTGTGTAGTGGTCATGTGTGGCATACTTTACATCGGGGTTTATTACAGGGCATGCAGCCAGTAGTTTCCGGTCGGTTGATACGAGAGTTAGTAAGAAAGTCGCCTAAATTCTTATTACGCCGGTAGACAACACGTGGTGGTTCGGGGAATATGCTTTTTAAGCGGTCACTTTGCATTAGGATATTGTGATGTTTCTTTAGTACGGTTGACACTCTTGGAGCGGAGGATGAGTGGGTTAAATTTAAGTTATTTGTGGGTTGTCAAAGCACAATTTTAGTGCCGGAAACATTACTGTTTCATAATTTTAATATTTATGTCTGAAGTTCTGTAACCGCGTTCATAGTTCTTTAAAACGGGGGTCTTGTGGAACGGAAAAAAATGTTCCAAGCTTCGTTTATGAATCCTTGCCGAATTTAAGGTTCTCACTATTTAAAGACGCGTCTTGCCCGTGAACTCTAACATCGGCTCCGCCCTCACGCCTCCGTTCCCGCCTTTAGATCCCGCTTTAACGTTGGCCGCACAGTATTTTCAAGCTCATTTGGCGACTGCGTCCAAATGTCTCTTTTTGGCGGTGAGCAATGGACACGGGTAGAAAGCTTTCCAGTAAGATCAGTATTCTTGTTGGCTGGTGCTAGTTATACTTCTGGTTCGCTTTCTTAACTGGGTATAGCCAGGTTGTATCGGTAAGTGCCTACGCCTGTTTACTCACTCTGATGGCAGAAATGCAGTTTGCCACGAAATAAAATTTCTTAGTGAGATAAGAAGTCTTTAGATAGCGACGCAAATAATATGTTAAAAAATCGACCAAAAGAACCGAACGGCGTTCGTAACGTTATATTCCCTTTAAAGCAGCGAATGAACGTAAAAGAAATATGGCGAGGAATTACGGCGGCAGTTTGAAACTTAGTAAACATCCAGCTGGCGTGCAAAAACGTAGACAGTACCCGGTGAATTACGTTGGCCTGCTTTAGAACATATTTCCGGGCGCTGACCGAGTCGTGACCACACCATCAGCAATCGGGGAACTGCGTGGAATAGTGGACTAGTGGAATAGTGGAACAATGGAATTAAGAAATAGTGGAATAGTGAAATAGTGGAATAGTAGAATAGTGGATTAGTGGAATGGCGGAATAGTGAAATTAGCAATAGTAGAACCATTAGAAATTGTGGAACCACTGAAACAGCGACTAGTTCCAAAGTTCGGTTTAGTGCAATATAAAACTTACAGGCCAATGGGCTTTCTTGATATGTAACCGGTCTCCAACATTTTTACTTATAGAGGGCTTGATTTATTAGGACTTTTCATATTGTCTGCGCAGGCACGTGGAGCTATGCTAAACGTTTATTATGAGAAAACCCCGCGTCAGGAATAAGTCTTTCGTATATTGTCATACAGATGATCGTATTCTTACTTGTTATGTACAGCATGCCTTTTTCTGTGGTTTAGCATGCAGAGCTCATTTCCGCTAGAATGATTTCACGTGGTGAGTCGTAAAAGCGTTTATGGTTATTAACGACACATGTGGCGACGCTGATTGATATTTTCACAAAATCTTCAAAATAGTTCTGCAAAAATTATTTTCCAGCAACCTAAATTTTCTAAACATTGGTAAAAGTTGGCTGGAGGCTGAAAAGATGAACAGGTGAAAATTAAACGACATAAATTTTAGGTTGTCTTGTAAAAGTCAGTGATTGTGTCAACTTGGTGGTGGTGCACGTCACGAAAAAATGTCGATGTTGGTAACTTCGGTACCTGGAAACAACTCAACATCCCAAAGAAAACAAAAATGTGAGAACTTTTGGGCTAATGCGCAAGCTTTCACATCCCCTGCCCGTTTTTTGTATTTGATTGTTTTATTTCTTGGCAAAATTCAAGGGGAGGCTGAGATCATTGATGCCTTCATGACATTGCAGAAACATGTCAAACAAACAGGGTCCTTCCATTTGTTTTCAGTTGCGTGTCACTAACGTCTCAGATGTGCCCTATATGGTAGGCGGGGCTTCACTCAAATTGTTACTATCAGATTTTTGTAGTTACTTCCGTAGCGAAGCCTGATGGGATAGCTTTGAACAGGTGCTTGTTCAAAACAGTTAAATTTCGTGACAGTTTCCTTTTTATGCCATCGATTTTGAGTGCTGGATTGTATAGATACAACTGCGTGAATTATCATATAACATTTCTGGGCACCCCTTTTAGGAGTGCGACTTTGGTTGCAAACTTTTGCAAATTTAGCGTTTATATTGCTAGGGCACAAATACATTTTCAGTTTTAATTTAGTGTTTAGCATCTAAACTATAACGTGACTAGAATATAAACGAATGTTTTGTAATTTTTTAAGAAAACCAAAAACTTATCTTGTAACAACAGCAACGCTACAAGTAGCTTTCAAGTTTTTACCCTTACTTTGATAATAACTTAAACTTTGAAACCCTTAATCTTGGTCTTGGGTGTACACAAAAAGTTTAGGCGAGCCGATTAATGTATTTTTTAGACTACGAGAAGTCAACGTTTTCGGTACGAAACGGAACTTAGGATATTTAGGTGAATTTTGTGGGTAATTTCCCTGATTGAGTTTTTTTTTTGATAGCCAGGTCAACAGGCACGACACTTATGGAAACCAATTTGTACAGCGCCTGGGGCCGTACACAGGTGAACTTGCAAATTCTCACAAAAATGAAAACGCTTACCGTAGACACACTTACATACAGGAAGGAGACATGGTATTTATCCTGATTGACGTACCAGTCTTGCGAAGAATGATGCAATTATTTTGCTGCTTCAAATACATAGCGATTTAAAGGGCAGGAAGCTTTATATCGGTAATCCATCAAAGAAATCCTTACCAAAAGAACAGCACTTTTATTACGTTCGAAATTTCGTTAGCCCGGTAAAAAACACGCGAGATGCATTAGCGATAAAAAATGGTGTAGGAGAAGAAGAAAATAGATTTATATTTATATGTAACAGCAATTTCTTGGTGAGCCCAAGAAAGTGATCTTGGCCTATGGGCGCTGTTGGGCAATCAGAAGCACAAAAAACACAAATCACTAAAAACCTTGTTAGATGCCATGCTCAGAGCATCTCTTGTCCGCGGCCCTGTCTTTCCTGCGTGCGTCCGTTGTTGTCCGCGTGCGTCCGTTGTTGCCCGCAGCCACTCTCCCCCTCTTCTCTCCGATAGCGAACACTCTCTCGCTAGGGGAATTGGATTGAATTCTATTGGCTTGGCTTGGCTTGGCTTGGCTTGGACTGGATTGACTTGACTTGACTTGGATTGGTTTGGATTGGATTTGGATTGTCTTGGATGAAAGTGGATTGTGTTGCGTCATAGCCGCGGCACTCTATCTCTCCGCGGTCTCCTGTCCTTCGGGCGCGCTGCGCATATAACCGGTGTGCCGCTCGCAGGCGGCCTTTCGTCAACGGTTGCTCTCTGCTTGCACTTCAACCCCCCTCAGCATCGCATCACACCAGGGTTCCCGCGACGGGAGGTGGGCGTAATTGTTTTGCAATAACTGTGCCTCTGAGGTAAAATTTTTACTGTTGAAATCGTGTGGCAACGGAAGTACAGAAAGATATTGGGTAGCCTGAATCACTATAAGCTGAGTGGTCTAAAATATTTATCGGAACAAAACGTGTGACATTCGTTCGTACAACATAATAGTGGCCGTGGGAACGCTGAAACCAAGACGAAGACTAAAAGCAACTAACACGGAGTCATCACTTATACAAAGAGAAAGCCCACCCCCCTGCGAGATGAAAAGGGCAGCATTACACACAACTTCGATGTGACAACGAAGGTCGCTGGCAGATTTTACATGAGGCTACAAGCCAGTGACATTAACTAAGCGAAACTAATGAGCGTACAAGCTCAGCTTCCAATTTTCATCTAATAACTACCGAAGTAGAAAACGCTCTCAAAGGAATAAAAAGAGAAAAGGGATGACGGGAGAAAGAGGGATGACGCAGATATCGTACATGAAAACCTTTATAAACCATTTTCAGAACGCTCTCCTGTCTAACGGTGAAAAAATGGAAACCTAGTTCTCATTCACAAGATGAGAAATACCAAAGGACCAAAAAAACTACACACCTAGCAGCCTACTCTTCATTTTGAACAAGCTGTTTATCCAGTTACAGTCAATCATAGAAGGAACAGCGTAAATTTGGCAGCAACCACATGTTCAGAATGAATTATATTTATGTGGGTAATGAATTATTAAAAAATATACGGGTTAGAGTAAACCTCTATATTCGGAATTTCGAAAATACCGAAAAATGTTGGATTCAGTAAAGAATGCAGGCGTGCTGGAAACATTATGAGATCCAGAAATAGAGGAGACACACGTAAGACGTCTAGTCGACGTATATGAGGGATGTCCGGGCAGAAAAATTCATCACAAACAAATCAACCAATTGCCATACCGAAATGGCGTATGACGGAACGATACGATTCGCGGCGAAATTGCTGACAACATGTGTGGACGGGTATTCTCAAACGCTGGTTGAGAACAGCACCTAATGCGGCAATCGGAGAACCACCAGCAGCTGTGGGAGAAGCGACATGAAAGAAGCCAACTGAATAACTAAGAATTTGAACAAAGGAGTATCCAAACGTATTAACTGTGAAAGCGTCAAAAATGCCTGCTCAGATTGAGTTACCCGAGTTGTGGAAACTTGGGCACCTAAGTGAAAGATAACATCGCAGTGATAGAGGAAACTCTGCAAATATGGCAAGCTTTAAAACAACTAAAAGAAGCAGGCCATCGACAAGGTCAGCATGTATGCACCAAGATACAAGTACGCTAACAGTACGCAAATGTATGACAAGATAATGCAGGTAGCAGGGCGATTCTATCCCAGACTCGACACCAGTGACATTAGACTGGGCGAAACTACTGAGCGTACAAGCTCAAGTTGCTATATCCCACTTGTAAATGAAGAGGAACTCGAAAAGTCCTTCAAATGCCCCAAAATTTGAAAAGGTGCATATTCTGACGGCATCACCGTTAATATTTTGAAGGAGAGAGGAGATATTGCACTAGAAAAGCTTGGTGTACTATTTTCAGAATGCTTAAAGACTAAAAAAGTGCCCTTAGCCTTGAAAAACGCCAGCAATGTTATTCGCATAACAAGGGAGATACCAAGGAGCTCAAGAATTACGGGTAGGGTATAAACAACTGACAGAAGGCGAATGAGCCTTCTCCCAGTTGTTTAGAATCTGTTTACGAAGGTCTACTTCCCACATGGGTGACAGCATAGATTCCTAAGAACCTAGCACGAAGGCTGGGTTTAGGAACGTATACCAAACCATGGATCACATCTATGCCGTCAATGAAGTGATAGAAAAATCCTCACAGTACACTGAACCACTTAAATAGCATTTCAGACTATCTCTCTATATCAGTTTTTCTGCATGCAGGTGATTAAAAATTACCGTTTCACCGTTTCACCGTTGAATTAGGCACACTTGTGACACCATGTTGAGGGTGGCTGGAGGACTCACAGCACTAAGAGATGGCAGGTCAAGTTAAAACTTCCAGTGAAAAGCAATGCAGCTGTATCCCAGAGCTCGCTTGATTAGCCCCTTGAACAATGGTAAGGATGGTCGACCTGCCTACATTTGATGTGTACCCAGCGTACTACATTTTTGATGCCGGTAGTGGTGCAGATTGTCTCTTATGAAATTCTAGTCACATTTCGGGCACGCAAGACCGGCCAGTGACGGTACAAAGTGGCTGTGAAAGACGTCGATTCCACATAAAATTGCTCATGCTGGAGCAGAAGTATGAGGCAATGACAATATTATATTTACGTTATCCTACAATCATTTAGCACATTTGTGTTTTTGTACGTTTTCAAATGTTAGTAGACGTAAGTACATTTGTGAGAAATTGTTACTTATTACAGGTGAATCTTAAAATTGTGCACTCAAACGATGGCAGGGTGCCACAAAATTTGTGTTGTAGCGGAAACATTATTACAAAATTTGTTTTCCTGATGGTTCCGCACTGCGTCTTCCCAAAGTAGGTGCAGACACTGCGTAGAACGCCACTTGCATCCCCGCGCTTATCGAAGCCCCAAAACAGT
The DNA here is from genome assembly GCA_013339765.2 of Haemaphysalis longicornis. Classification (NCBI taxonomy): domain Eukaryota; kingdom Metazoa; phylum Arthropoda; class Arachnida; order Ixodida; family Ixodidae; genus Haemaphysalis; species Haemaphysalis longicornis. The sequence continues at coordinate 12,652,476 of CM023455.1, read as the reverse complement.
CGTATTTTGTGATTTATCTGTATTTCAAAATTACCTACAACACGGCAATTCTGCTTTACACAGCAAGTCGCCTTAATAACGAAGCCCCAACACCAAAACAAACTCGTCGACACAGTGCAAACCCAATCTGATAAATGCTGCATAGGTTTCTATAGTGTGTAAGCCTCCAGTACTCTTTGACACCACACCAGGTGAAGGATTTTTGACGGACACCAAAAGATACAGATTTTGTGTGTAAACTGTGTACAATGACCTTAGGTATTTCGCATGCTATATTCCGGAATATAGGAAAATAATTCCGTCGTTTGATAATTTCGCATGCAGAAGTAAACAGGTAGAGCGCAACGAATGTAACTGAGCCATATAAAAGGAACGTTGCAAGGGAAAAGTTCATTCCTCTTTTTTTTAGAACAAGTAACATGCTTTTTCTGGGGGGTGAGACGTTTAGCAACACCACATGAATTACTTGGATACAAACTTTTTCTCTGTGACTCTAGTTCTGCCTGGCTGTGATATAAATAGCGATAATGCCTACAGATGACATCTAGTAATATGTACAGCTGCAGCGTAAAGCTGTAACCAACCTTTTTTTTTATTAGGTAGATAAGCATTTCTTCAAGCGTTTTCAGCAGTCCTATTTTTGTTACAGATGTCTAAAAACTTTATCGGTGAAAGTTGCGTTTTACACAAACATAACTAAAAAACCTAGGGGCCATGTTAGCAACAATAAATCACATAAAACACTTCATGGATATTGTTTTCTTCGGTGCGAAATAAACCCTAGTTTTGCAGCGAGGCAGTTCTTCGCTCAATTGGGTTATGAATGAGTTACCTTCACCATAGGGTCTTCCTTGCCGATCGGCCCAATCTTTCTCAGGAGGAAACCATTCCTAAGCGACTATGTAGTCTATACGAAATTCCTGTTCCTAAGTACCGCAACTTTGGTTTGACGGCCGTCAGTGGTTAATTTTGACAAGTGTTTTCACCGCGCAGAAAGGGAAGGAAGAAAATGTCATCGGAACATCATAGTGGCTTTACTGGCTATATTTCTTCACTTGCTGCTTGAACTACCAAATTTCTACCTGTCTTTTCCTAATTCGAAAGGAATCGATGTTGATCTGCTGTAGTGTCGTGTAGAATGCGCAAGCACGGATATGGTTTACGAAATATGTTATTACACGTTTACTTTCAATGTGCTTTTTTGTATACTTGTGACGAATGCTCGTTTGAATTTGATGCCAATTTCACGCCGCTACGACGTACCGGGCGGTACATAGAATAACGCTACTGCAAAGCGCAAAACCTGACGCTGAAAAATTACAATATAAAACGGCGGAGCATTACACAGAAGAGCGATGAATTTGAGCTCCTCGCATTATGTTTAAAAGCAACTTTGATGCTAACATGCGAATTTACGCTGTGAGCAGCATGAATACCTTTATGTGTCTGACTGTTGGTACAAAAACGGCGATAGGCGCCCGTTCCAGCAAACAGCGCTAGTCATGACAGGTTAGTATAGAGTTTTGTGTGTTTCGAGCCCGTGTCGGTAGACTGAAGGAAACCCGCAAGGGAAAGCCAAGGTAATGCACAGTGCGGAAGCTTTGCTAATGACAAGAACTAGACAGAGCCGAACCGTGCCTGTTTTGCCTACGACCAATGGTACAAAACTGCCAGAACCGAAATTCTCGTGGTTTACTAAAAAGAGTGCAATTCGCACATTATGCGGCGCAAAAGGGGAGCACTGCGTACAGACCCAGCCATGCAAGATAGCTTTAAATGCTTCGAAAAATGATAGGTATTACGGTGGAGGTGAATCCAAAACTTTGAATGCCAAATTCGTGCACGAGTGATTCCAATATGTCTAAGAAAACATGGTGAGTGTGATGGTATAGATTGCTAGGGCTCGCGATTAACATAGCGCAAACGACACAGTCACATGACAAGGGCGTATGAAACGGAGACGAACATTTATCTGGGCGAAACGACCTGACGACATGAAGCTACATTTACTATGAGACTACGACGCTAAAGTCAATCCTACCACACAGTTATACAAGGGCAAAAACTAACACGTTCATGTTCACTTCCAACAGGGACCGGTAAGGAAGCAAATGTCTCCTGTGCGCTCGCACTGTCGATGCAGTCGATGCTGCTATTGTCGCAGTTCTCGGTGACCTCTTCGCGGTTGATACGGGAACCAACAAGTCGTCCAGTCGATCTGGCGATTTAATGCTCTGTAGTCGACTGCCAGATTGCGGGCACGGCTGGCACTGCAGCCTTGCTGGTTTTCCGGGCGTCCTGACGGCGGCCTTGGTAAAGCACGGCTACATCGTCTTATGGGTAGGAATCATAACCATGTTCTTCCGAATCATCCACTGCCACCCAGACACCCCTGCATCATTCCCATCTCCTCTTTCTCTTCTCCGGTGCCACTTTTATCTACCGGCAATTCCGCTGGTTACCTGGTCGCGACACCTAGGGGAACATACACCCACAAAGTGATTGTCTCCGCTTAAGTGTTGAACTTCGTCATTGTCGAGGGTGTTTCCGATGCGCGCTTCACCACTGACCTCTACCTCATCACAGTGAGAATTCACTGTAATGACTAAAGTGTTGTAGTTGCAGTGTCTGTTAATTGCGTGGTGCAATTATGGGAGCCATTGTAGAAGGGAGGTAACGTGTAGGGGCACTGTCAGCGCCATGCTCGAAGGATGCGGAGTGAGAAAGAGGAGTATGGTTATTTTAATGGCCAAAACATTTTCAGTAAAGACTAGTGGAACGTTTAAACATAGAGTGTCTTTTAATAGGAGGATATTATAGTGTGCTTGTTAAGTAGATACGAAACAGAAACAAACGTAATAAATTGTGATGGCGGGTTAGCTGGCTCGTGTTTTACATAATAGCCCTTATGACGGCTGCAAAGGATCAAGAAAACGACAATCATAAGCGCTCAACTTAGGTTAAAATTGATTTATTACATGCGACCAATACAAAAAGAAGAAAAATTACAAAATATAATGGCTGAGGGCTTAGATACACTATCTCTTCCCTAACTAGCAAATGAAGGCATGGTCACTCAACTGCCAGGCACCTAATGAGCAGGAAAAGCTAATAATGTCTCTCGCTTTTTGGGCACGGCCTAAATTTTATAGGTGGATCCTGTAAAAAGAAAGCCTGCCACCTACTGAACGAATCGCGTGCTCCAAGAAACCAGCAAGCAGAACATTCGAACGTTGAAACTACTCGTCAAGGTGGTCGTTGACACTCCGTCCCGTTTGCCCTACATGGAGTTGCCCCCAGCGAGGTTATCTCGTAGTCTTGGGTGCACTATATGAATCATGTGATATGGGTTTTGTAGAACTTGCCCTAGGAAGGTACAGCCTGTTGATATTTTTGACGCCAGAAGAAAAAACGCTCACCCCCAAACGCTAAGCCATCTTCAGTTTTCCTATGGTTCCCTGACTGTTTCAAAAAACCGTCATGGCCTCACAGTTCCAGGAAGCTGCAAACGTCGTTTGCGCAGGCATTCTGGAAAGAAATTTCTTGAAGCATATAGAAGAGTTTACAGACTATTTGTATAAAGAGACAGTGCGGCAGAAAATAGAACCCGGTCTGTCGATTGCCAAAGACCTCATGGCGAATACGCAAACGGTATTAAGAAACCGAGACTCAACTCTCGGTGCAAGCTCAAAGAAAACTTCATTAACAAAAACGAATAAAAGCATATGTTTAAAAAACCAGCCCAAGCACAGGCTCCTATTGTTGGCGCTGACAAACTAGCTATCCTCAAGAACGTCTTGACGTAAGATACACTGTCGTGCAGAAAAAACATTTCCAGAGGATGATTCTGAACCGAGTGCTTCTCTTCATGCTACACTATGATTTTTTACCAAAAGCTTTTAACATACATTTACTTCTTTTCTTACACGGCGCGCATAAATCTCGCAACAGCTTGACTTCGTATAGACATTCTTGGCTTTCTGAAAAGAGTCGCTAAAGTACCCATATTTTTCAGACAAACAAACATTTCCAGGATAGACGTTCAAGGTCAGTGGGGTTAAGATTGCTATATCCTAAATACCATATGGCTTCTGTTGGGTTGCCTCCGCATTGTGTATTCTGTAGGTGAGGTTCGGAGCAGAGTTGGCCTATAGCCTTGAGAACACGATTCTTTACATCAGGAAGTGTGTGATTACAGTGTTATACGAAGGACAAAGAGAATGCAAGAGGACACTAGGGGAACAATCAAAACATTTGTTGAAGCGATTTGTTGCCTATACCTCAAAGAAGAGTTTGAACAAATAATTTTGTGAAATTGTTTTTGGCTGCGTTACGAGATGAAATAAAGGACACAACTGGCCCATTTTCTCACCAATTTGACATCAATACTACTTGAATATCCTGTCCTATCGACGAAATGAACGTCAATGACAAAAAGTAGCATTTGTGGACTACATATAGAAACTTTATTCTGAATACAAGTTTATTCCATTCTTTTATCGTAATCAATCGGCTCGGGAGCATCACGGGCACCACATGCTTGCTGTGCGCTTTGGATTAAATCGAAACACACGCCATATAAACGTAGCACTCATGGTAAAAGTTGTTGCTATACGTAAAAGTAAGTTTATTTTGTTGGACAAATATCGTTCATTCAGAATGTTTAGGTGCTGTAGTGCACGCCTAATTCTCCCAAGAGAAACTAACACCTTCGTATGTGATCAATGCTTGTACCGTTCCCCACGACCAATGCGGTTTACCGCCGAATTTATACTTCTTATGGCGTTACAGGCACCAGTGGGTCGACGATATTTTATACCACTGTTCAAACATTCCAGCCGCCCTCAGTGGGGTTAAGATTGCTAAATCTTAAATAGCATATGGCTTTTGTTGGGTGCCTCCGCATTGTGTATTATGTAGGTGAGGTTTCGGAGCAGAGTTGGCCTATAGCCTTGACAACACGATTCTTTACATCAGGAAATGTTTGATTACAGTGTTATACGAAGGCCAAAAAAAATGCCACTAGGCGAACAATCTAAACATTTGTAGAAGCGATTTGTAGCCTACACTTTAAAGAAGAGTTTAAACAAAGAATTTTGTGAAATTGTTTTTGGCTGCGTTACGAGATAAAATGAAGGAAACAACTTGCCCATTTTCTGCACCGATTTTGACATCAATACTATTCAAATATCCGTTCTATTCAAAGAAATGAACGTCAATGACCAAAAAGTAGCATTAGTGGGCTACATAGTGAAACTTTATTGTAAAATACAAGTTTTATTCCATTACTTTTATCGTAATCATCGGTTCGGAAGAATCACGGGCACCACGTGCCTGCTGTGCGCTTTGGAATAAATCGAAACACACGCAATATAAACGTAGCATTCATGGTAACAGTTGCTGCTATACAGAAAATTCAGTGTATTTTGTTGCAGAAATATTGTTTATTCAGGATGCTTAACTGCTTTAGTGCACGCCTAATGCTCTCAAGAGAAGCTAACGCCTTAGTAAGTGATCAATGCTTGTACCGTTCCCTACGACCAATACGGTTTACCGCCTAATTTATACCTCTCACGGCGTTCAGGCAACAGTGGGTCGACGATGTTTTATACCACTGTTTAAACATTCCAGCCATCCTCAACTGCGAAAAACAGAGCACTAGAAGATGCTCAGATCTAGAAGCAGCAGCGCAAATCGCAGATGCACTGGGACAGAATGTAAGAGCGACCGCTTTGCGAAGGGTTTCCGATGAGCTTAAGCTCAAAAATGTTTCCTTGTTACACAGCACACAAAAGACCATGATTGGTACATTTGCAGATTGCAAAGCCATTTAGGCTAGACAAATTCGGATTGGCTGTATGCCTACCAAAGAAGGAATTTCATATCGCAAACAGAATACTTCTTGCTGCCGGTTGGGTGTTAGTGAAACCAGGTAACGAAAAATATATTTTGATTATTCATTCGCTATCACCCGTTTCCCAGAAGATTCAAATTTTCAAATCGTGTGCGCAATGCCTGATTTGTTTTTCGCGTTTCAACTTGATTTTGCTCAGTTCGTTATTTCTCGGTATGCATTTGTGTGTATTCTTTTAAGGATAACCCTCCGTTTTATTAAACAAAACGCCAAAAAGCCAGCTCTACAAGGGTAAAATCTGCAGAAACAGCGTAGGTGCGGTTATCTCGCGTCAGCTCGAACATCACTGGGCGCTCGCTCGAGGACGGAAGTGCCATGCTATTGCAAGTTCTACGGTTCCGGCTGTGACACGTTAGCGGTTGGACGCGGCCGCCCCTTTCCCTCCCTTAGTGGGTGGTGGAGGAATCTGTCCCTACGACAACACTGCGCATTTTATTGGTTGGTAAGGGAACCGGTTTCTGGCATGCCGCCGCCGCATCTTGTAACCAGCCCCTACCTCTGTTTGTCCTGCTAGCCATGGCACATTTACGAAAAGCCTTGACCTACTCAAGATACGCCACACACCTTTCATGCCCCTGGATGTTTATATACCCCTGTAGCCTGCTTCTGCCTCCAACAAATAAAACAGTGTAATAATGAAGAGGCTTGTTGCTGTAAACAGGCGGCAGTCGTGTCGGTCGTGGTACTCGTCTACGGCCAGTTTTACCTAAAATGTTCTTTCAATTAGAGATGCTTGTTTACTGGCTGTGGTGGTTCAGGGTGCTGTTATTAGAAAGGTACTTCCTTGGCGAATGATTTCCGCGACCATACCTGATAAAGGAGGACCATGAAATTGCGGCCATTGAGTTGTCGGGGCGAGCTGCGCCATGCCTGACACATTCTGGATGTGTCAGTTTAATAGCACAGAACTTTGTTAGGGATGTTTCGCGTTACACAAGACAAGTGAAGTAGCCAGGCAGTATAACTATGCTATAGCTCGTTGATGGGGAGTATTTTGTCGAAGTTTACAGACCGTGACTCTTGTTATGGTGTTATTGTGTGTAAGCGGGGTAATGCGTTCATGTTCTTCGGCATTTGTAAATACGTATTGTTTCGGTTTTTACGAGAGCGAGCTGGTCGCCGGAAGACGGGGCCTATTCACCTATACTTTATTATGATGCGGCCTCTGGACTTCCTGCTTTGGGGTATTTGTACGCGATGGTGTAACTTACAAACATGGTTAAATGCAGCCTTGTGTGATCTTCTCACATCAAAAACTGCGATACAACAATGAAGACGCGAATAATGTGGGGTAGGGTAAGGCGTGTGTCATAATGAAAACTGCTAAGCTGGCATTTTTACCTCGTATTTTACTTAATGCTGGTTGCTTGACCGTCTCTTTTTGTGGGGGGTACTGAAAGGACATGAAAATTGGGAACATGACAACAATAATAAGATGTGTGCGAAGAATATTTTATATGTACACAGATAAATGTTGTCCAAAAAACAGGCAATCTCGTGATGGGCAAACTAGCTGTTTTCTGTGTTAGGCATAGTCACAGTGAGTTTATTTGGGGATTGTATCAACTCATCGGTATGCACCAAGCTCGGGTACGGTGGAGTAGGCTTAGTACGTGATGTTGCTGGAGCTTTCTGGTACCATATCCGGCACCAAGGAGCAGGCCTTGGATGGACAGATGCTGCATGATTTGTACCATAGCTTTTCCTTTGCAGCTGTGACCTCAAAGTCAGCAGGATGCATCTTTGGTCAAGGGTCCGGATGGAGGTGTGGTCCCATGCTTAACAATGTTTGCGTCCGACAGCCAGGACAGTCGTAAGTAGTGCTGTGCGTGTACACTTTGAACGGATGGATATGTATGCCGTTCTTATGCAAACGTTGTTTGAGTTCAAAATAACAACTGTGTTTTATGGGTGGTGCCACCTTCAACAATAATTTTGATAGGGAAGGTGTAGCTTTTCGAACACTTTTTTTGCGTTTTTCACTGGAGTATATGGCGTTTTGTTTTAATACAATTAGTGGCTGGGTTAGGTAGGTATGTTGTTCCTTTAATAAACCAAGAACTTCCAAGAAACAACGACATGTTTATTTTCCTAGGTGGCCGTCCAGCAACCCTGCTATTGTCGACAGGTTTGCGAGTTCTGCCGGAATGTGAGTATCAGAAAAGTTTTAATACAGCGGGGTGTATCTCTAGGAGGCGTATCATTTACATCTAAGATAAACGGAAGGACACAGACATCTGCTTCGTAAGGTGTCGTATTTTGGCTAGAACAGGCATCGAGATGCCAATTTTTATTTCTCAAAGGCAGTGCGCTTACAATATTTAACGGTTTCGGATTGGGATGGTATCCTGATAATGCATTCTACGGCAAGCAATTTCTCTATAATAAACTGTTTGTAAAAAGCGGTGTACGAAACAGACGTACAATTTTCTACCCTTACTGCTTTGAATTTCAGCCCTTTTCTAAATATACAACAACTCCGGTATCCCTGTTTTAACTTATTTGAAACACTCTGCAATGTAGGCTGGCCAGTTGGCAAGTGTATGAGAGCTAAAACGCGCGGTAAACGCATAAACAGAGACGGAGGCCCACGGATAGAACGTGCCTAGCAACACAAATTTATAATTGTTTTACAAGCAATTAATAAAAACAATAGAAAACACAAGACTGGTGAATACAAACAATGATTGAAAATTGAATACCTCGAAACACACAACCGCCATTTCCCTTACGCCGAAACAACTATTGTTTAATAAAAGCTAGACACGGAACGTATGGTGCATCTCTGACTTGCCAAGAAAATGCGATTACAAAGAGGATATCTTCAATGTAGTTTACTGTGTTGTATTTTTATTTTATATACCCTTTTCGCTTGTTCAGTCTCTAGTGCTTTCTTTATGTTTTGTATTCTCCGCACTGGGCATCATGCGTAATCTTAGTGACGGTATCGGCGACACCACGGACCCCGAGCCCTCAAACATAACCTGTGTCCAACCGTGGCGAAGCGTTTATAAGTGGAGAGTGCGAAACCATGAACGGTGGCCGTCGGAGGCCAGGTCATGGTCCGGTGGATGGGCTTTCTTTCTGTTTACCAGGTAGGGAGCTCGGGGTCCTCCCTCGCCTTTAGGGTAACCCGAGATAAGGAAGTAAACTGGCCCCATCCTTTTATACTAGAGCATATTGTATTTTCAACCCCCCCATACACAATCTGTCCCTGATAACAGACCACTTTATGTGTATGTGTAGCAGTAGTTGATGTGTTTATGTGCAGCAGTAGTTAATCGAATACACGGGAAACCATGTGCTAAGAGCAGTGAGAGCTTGCAAAAGTTACTGCTCCTTGTTGGAAACATACGCAACGCAAAAAGAATATGTGTAATGAAAACTGCTTTGAAGGTGCTCCACAGAGTTAAGTCAAGCGTTGCAGGGCATGAAAATTCCTCAATCGCCGTGTAAAGTGGTTCTCGTGCTGATAGAAGTACTCTTTTGGTAAATGAAGCAGTAACCACGAGGAGGTAGCCGTGCCTGCGCTACGGTGAAAACAAGTATGACGCAGTTAAAACGTCGCTGCCAGGCCGGGAGGAGCCGCCATAGGAAAACCTTAATTGAATCATGCTAGATTACAATCAATGTGATTATAAAAAAAATCAAAAAAATTCGGTATAATTATTTTACAGCGTTCTGCGGCTGCTCACATCTGGTTGGCGAAGTACAAAGTATGACACGAGTTGCGGTACGTCACAAGTCAGTTCTGCCCATGACCACGGCGGTGCCGTTGTTCATACGCCTGGAAAAACTGTGTCCCGAAAAAGAAGAAATTGGAACATATCCAACTCGCAACTTTCTGCAACTACCAGCCAAGTATCTGAAGCTGAAAGTAGACTCGCCGCAAGAAGGTACGTGTTGTAATGCAGAAGAAAAAAAGCGCCAACCGCATTGCAAATATTCATATGCGGAACAGGGAGACCGGTGAACGCCGCATAGCTCTGCTTCCATGCCTATTGAATTGCGAACGGCACTTTCAGTTATTCGAGTTGGGCCAGTCCACCGACAACCATTAGACAACGCGCTGTGTTGTTTCCTACTGTAGTCTCTGTTTCGGCCAGGATTGCAGGTAGAACCTCTCCCAGCCTCGACTCGGTGTCCCGATGGAGAGATCCCCGAAGCGTGTAGTAGAGCCGCAGCTCTCTGCACAATGATGCGTTTTGCATTAGGCGCTAAACGCGTTCCTCTACTTTATTGAAACAGGCAATCGACAAATCGCTCCACGTAACATTTATCTTGGCACTCGACAAATATGCAGTTGTGTCAACGAAGTTTATGAAGCCGCTATAAAGGCCGTGGGACCAGCAATCCACGGAAAGTATGGTAGATAGGCATGGCGTAAGAAGTCAGTAAACGTTACTGTTCAGGCCATAGGTTCCGCTACCTCTAAGAGCCTCTTGTGTGCCTAATCGCCCCCTTTACCTGTTTGCAATAGTAATTGTGAGGGCAGAAAATATCTTCGTTCCTCTTTGCAGGTTTCTTCTTTTAGCGTTGCCGCTCTCCTCGGGACCCCGCTGCTCACAAGCGTCCGCTTTTCGGCTAGACGCATGTCATTGCGCTTGCTTCATGATCTATGGAAACATTTCGGCGGAACTCACTTATATTTTAGATGCGACTGCATCTCATTCACTTGCCTTGTCCCTGCATCCGGCATCGTCGGCGTTGTCGTCGGCGTCCGCCCCTCCCTCATTCTCCTCGCCGCGCGTGCTGCGCTCTCCGCCGCTCACCCCCTCTCCTCTCTGATAGCGAACACTCTCTTGCTAGAGGCATTGAATTGGCTTCGCTTGGCTTGCTTGGATTGGATTTGGGTTGGATTGGATTAAAGTGGATTGTGTTGGATTGTGTTGCGTCATAGACCCGGCAGACGCACTGGCACCGGCGCGTCCCCTCACCGCTATGCGCGCTATAAAACACAGTGCCTGCGCCGCTCCGCTCCATCGTTCCAGCGCCGTTCCTCCGATGTCCAACGCTGCAACGTGAACCCCCTATGCGTCGCATCTACACAGGGGTTCCCGCGAGGGGAGGCGGGAGTTTTTTTTCCTCCCAAGCTCTCGTATTGTTATTTTGTTAGCCGAGAGTTTTCGCCTGTGCTTGTTTTTTTGTTTCTTCTATCCAATCTTTTTCTCACTGGTCATCAGCACCGAGAGTCCGCCTTCCCTTTTCTTAATGGCGCACACCCAGTTAAACATGTTTTTCGGCACATTTCGAATACGAAACAAGTGGTTGACCAAAATCGTTGTGTTTCGAGAAAGACACTAAGGTTTAAGCAGTTTATTGCGGCGGTGCTTACTTATAGTTGTAGAACGAATACCCGACGTATTTCTGTTTTTGCACTATTTCGTTTTAGTAGCCCATCCAGGGTTCTAGGGAGGTCGCTCTCATCAAAACATAACTTCATAGCAAAGCCGTGGCCTCGGACCAAGCCAAATGCACTTGTTTGTCGTTTCTGACATGAAGAAAAAGCTTTGGCCAGAATCAGCGCCATATGCGAAGCGTCCCCTAGGGGATTTAAAACGTCAAAACGGACTATTTTACTTGGTCAGTGTTCGCATAATTGTCAACAAAGGTATCTGTAAAGTTCTCCGCAATTATTCTGATTGTGTCGTCTGAGCACGTAAATGCTTCAGTGCACGTGCCACAGACACTTCTGGTGTTATCGTTTCAACAAGGACACTACAAAAACTGGTTTCGTAAATGATCGCTACCCATAATATCATCAGAACAGGATCGTAGTCTTCTGCACAGGCCCCAAAATTTCTATATCTTTTCCCGGCACCTCTAATGGAACGGTTGTCACGCCTTATGCACTTCCCTTCAACCATTGCTGCCGTCCCCTACAGGAGCACTATCTACTAGAACTTTTCGTTACTTTTGGAGTTCAGATTCCGCGAGCAGTTTGTGTATTTATCTGTCAAACGACTTCTTTCACGCGGCATTTTTAATTAGCTACCTCAAAAATAAGCAGCCATGAATTTTTAACGCACGAACGTGAAAGTATGACTGATGTACCGTAGCTTTCTCTGAAATATGCCAAATCTTTTTTGCTGTAAAACATTGCGACTATGAACTTTGTCACCAGAATAGGTAGTTTGAAAAGTTTTGCCTAAATAAACGTCTTATTTGAGGAATATTTTAACCACTGGGCGATCGGCCGAAGCAAGGTTCAAACAAAGAGATAGACAGTCCAATATGCTGTGGTTGAGGTTGCCCAAGAAACATTATCCTCTTTAAATAGCAGGTTCTTTTTTGTGTTTTAGCTCAGAACATCCTAAAAACATATAATAACACATTGCTAATAATGCAAAATATCCCAAAAGCGCCAATTCGGAGCAAACTTTCCTACATGTCCTTACAAGAAACGCGTAGTTTTCTGTTTTTGAAGTTAGAAATGCAAACAAAGCTATTGCCAATACCTATCATTTTTTCGTTGTGGTGTGGTTACAGAATTTGCCTGATTGTACCGCTAAGGAAACCGCGCACTTCACATCTCCACAGTTTTAGTTCTTATTAGTTGAAGTCACAGCTGATGCTCAATAGCAGAGACGTCGAACCACTGCCAATACTCCAAACCATTTTGATAAAAACAGGGTTCATGCAGACACAATCACGGTTAAACAAAAAGCTAAGTCCAGTATGCCAAATAAGCAAAGGGGAATTTCGCTTTTAAAATTTCCGTATTGGCAACGTAATAAATAATTGTACTTTAGCACAATCCATCCACTTTAATTGAATGCTTAAGTTGAACCCATCGATGTTAACATCTTTTTATTCATCCAGGCGAGGCGCGCGCTTACAGGCGGTTATTAAAAACACAAGAATTGAATATTTTCAGGAAAATAGCTTTTGCACTTTGATTCAAGAATGCCTTCATCACAGAAATCATAAGCTACGTGTTGGAGCAGCTCTTTGGGAAACAAAGAATTGAATACAAGCTTCTGCCGGGACAAAGATACTTTGTTTCTTTGCTAGATGCCTAAACCATCGTGCAGGTGCAAAACAGAAATATCCTTTGGCAATCGTCCTTAACCTCGTCAAAATTAGTTCAACAATATAAAACACCTGATTCTATCATTTAGGCAGCGGTAGTCTCGCCGATAGTGGAGTGTTTATCGAATAATAGAGGCGTGCTAGCGGTGCCTTGCTCATTGTTTGTGAGGGAGTCACGCCTTGAGAAATGCAGCGACATATTTCTTAGCTGTTTGTGATCATAAATTTTGGATATACCAAGATACTTTCTGCAAGTTAGTTTCACTCTGCAGAATGCGAAAAGAATACGAACAGAATCAGTTGTCGAATTTTCCAAAACCTTAGTTGAGAAAACAAGAATGAAGGATGCACACTCTATTAAGGTGCAAATAAGGGTGGTGGCGCAAAGGTTTTATTGTTTGCTTTAAAGAAAAAAGAAAGCGCCGCCTTTGTAACTTTAGTGCTGGGTGTACTTACGTAAGAACAAACGTTGAATTCTTAAATGGGGCTATGTCCCAACGAGAGTGCCTTTTTCTTTGTTAATATTTAAATTTGCGGTATGTTTGATTTTAAAACATATTATCTGTATTGTGGTGATTTGCATCCCGTCTGCATATGTACCCCGCCCTGTGACGGCAGCATCCTCTAAAACATTCTTTGTTAAACAAACGCATAAAAAAGGCATACAAGTCATATTAAACTATTCAGTCAATACAGCATTGAAATGCGCGTCATACAACCTGCAAGTAATCCTCGCTTATTTCTCTCCCCCGGAATAATCGTCCTTCATACAAACCATTGACGGATGATCTCTTCGTGAAGATAGACGTTCGGGTACTTAACGTACGTTCCCACCTTTGAAAACATGTTTTTTTTTAAATAACGTTTCTTCTCTGTGACTTTTTAAGAACCCCAAAACATTTGAATATGTTCTTCACAAAGAATCATGTTGTTATCTTCGTTTGTTAAAAACAATAGCCAATTTTCTAGCATGTGGTGAATGATCCTGAAACCGAAATGAAAGTGGTGCAGTAACAAAAACTTCTATTGCAGGAAGTATGAGCAGCATATATTCAACATTTATCTGGTATCTTTTAGTTTGATACGTACAATAATATTCAAGACAGTTTGTAAAGCTTACGCTTTCTAACTTTGCTTTTAATTTGAGAACGAGGGATGTATGACCCCACAAACGTCTCTCGTATACTTTGCGCAGGCTCTATGTACCCGCTGTTATTGCTTCAGGGCTGGTATTTTATAGAAAATATTCTTAGTGAAAACAGCAATGCGAAACGCTCTGGACTTTCTAATAAAAAGGAGTAGTCAAGTGCAGGCCACGAAAGTGACAGGAGCGATTGTTTCGCAGCAATCGCTACATGGTGAATGCTGCAACGAAAGACCGTGTGGACGTGAATGTATCGGCGACTGCTGCAAAGCTTGAGAACTTGGAGAACAATTGTGAGGTGCCCTGCAAGAACCATCACAACAACCTAATGATCATAGTTATGTGCACATTATCATCTGTTATTGCACAACTTCCCTGTGTTGCCCAGGACGTCCGCATGAGCATGCCCATCCTGCTTTTTGTTATATAATGTACTGTTTGATGCTCCAAAAATATTAAAAGGAGCACAAAAGCTTTTTAGAGTGAAGCAGGCGTTGAACCAACCGACCAACGTGCCGCAGCAGGTTGTACCAGTGACCTGCGCCAAGTGAAAAATTATTAGTGCCAATCCGTAGGCGAAAGAGAACACCTGCGTAAGAAAGTACGTGCTGCAAGAAAAGCCAAAGAAGGTCTTTTGGCAGCGAAGGAGGGCCCTAGCTATGAAGGAGGTGAACTGTAACTTTCGGGGGCAAGATAACCTGGTTTGTGTACGGATAGAAAAACTTTGTTCTTGATTTTCTCGAATCTATTTTTCGCACTTTTTTCTTGCGGGAACAGGGGTAACTTTGAAGTGAATAATGCTTTTTGAATGCTTTTTGCAGGCTCGTTTCTTTATTACTAGACTGTTCAACAGGTAGAATTTTGAAAAATAACCTGAGGTTTTAATGTAATCAATATTTATTTGAAATTATGCTGATAAAAACGACACATTGTTTTGTTTCTTTGGCATTTTTCCTATACCTCGATTCCCAACAAATATAGGACGGTAAAGATCGTAGTTCGTTCCACAGTATGGTTAGTTAACCGCCTCCGTGCCAAAAAGTTTGAATTTCCTGTAATAATTCAATAATTATGAATGTTCCCGCAACAGCCAAATTTGGGGTATTTCTTGTCAGTAGGAAAAATCAAAAATATTACTTTTACCGTTTTTTAGCTTTCGAATTTCATAAAAGGTGGTCCTTTGTCTGGTCCATGTAAAAACATGACCGGTCGGAATTCTAAACATTTAGGAAAAAGGTGACAACATGCCTTAAGCCTGAAGCGTAACTATTTTGTTCTGCTTGTGCCGATTGCGTGGGTGGTGAACTCTGTAAAGTTATTTGCGGTTTCTGACAGTTGTAAAATGTGAATAGCACTGCCTAGAAGTGCAGCGCTCATACACCGACCTAACGAATACCCTGAAAAAATATCTATATCTTCACCATTTCTCGTTGGTGTTCATTGGCACACGTTCCATGCCGGTGTTCTTGAATACATTTTCTATATCTGCGCCAGCGCGAGTGAAAGTGCAAACGAGGAACTTTTGATCCCTTTTACAAAGACTAACAAAACTTCGAATAAATACTTCTTTGCTCCACGGGAAATACCTGCAGTATCTTCTGATTTACTTTCCTAAATGCTAAAAATAAATGCTGCAACACAAAGAATCTTATGCGCTTCCTGCATTTATAACACAAGTGTTTCTTCCTCACATTTCAGAACATACGATTCCAAGCTTTCTTCTGTGTCGTCCGCTACGCATTGCCGTAGCTTCGCAATCATAATGACCACACTAAGAATACCATGAAACCCCCAGCCTTGTCCCGTGATATTTCCACCACTGCAGAATATATTACACAAAGCATACAGCACAGTTTCAATATTTTTACAGGCACCTTTGGCGCAGTGTACACTTTGCCTTCAGAAAAATAAAAACAGATGTTTGTTTTAAATCATCACTTGAAATTCGTAATGCCTGCGTATACTCTACTCCTGACTTAAATATTTTAGAGGTACGCGGACTAGCCGGCATTTTTCTCAATGAATGCTCTTTTGAGAATGCAGCTATGGCTACTCTTCGCACTGCTGTAACTTTGACTAAGGTTTTCTGCCTAGAGGTGAGCGCACTACGTCGAGCGCAATAGTTGGTATTCAGTGAAACCACAATTTTACTTGGTGGTTCTACCTAAGTAATGAAAATAAAAATGCTGACCTGCCAAATCGCTGGCGACACTGTTCAGGCACTGATGTTATAAAAAAAAGTCCTAGTTTGTACCGATGGTGAAAGGCTGGAGTTATAGGAGAGCTGGCGGGCTCTCACCCGGTGACGTTCCTCACCGTACGGACATTTTAACCGCAACGGCGGATAAGGCGGCAATAGCCCTTTCCCGCATCACCAGGCTGCCACCACACATGTTAATGACTTATTCGAAGACGGCCATTAAAAACTTCATTCATGGTAGCGTTTCGGCTACAGCGCTCAAGATTCTCCAAAATCCCCATACTCAATCACTTGGCATCGCCTGGACCCCGGCCCCCACTGGAGTGGGGGGCAACGAGGCGGCCCACAAAGCAGCACGAGAACTAAACAGCCGTGCTGAGCTCGGTCCTGCTCTCTCACACAGTGCTCGGTCGGTACGCGATCGTCTGCTCTCGTATCAAGAAGCCACGGAGCATTATCGCCTCTTCCACCGCCGTTTTCCCACTGCCCACACATCCCTCACCACCGCTCAGAAGCGCCAATGGCGACTCCTTCAGATCAACTCCCTCGCCTGTCGATTCCTTCTCCGCAAGACCAACTCCACTGAGTTCCCTGCACCCAACTGTCCCCTATGTGGCTCCCTGGACGCACTAAGCCAGGGCATGTGGGCCTTTTCTCTTAGACAAGTCCACCCCATATCGAGCGTTGAGAAGTGAGAGGCCACGCTCGGCTGCTAGCAACCAGGGGCGCAGCTACTTCTGGTTGACCGAGCTGCCACTGCCCCCGCCAGCCTTCGGCCACCAACCACAACGCGTTCCTACTCAACTTGCTTGGAAAATAAAATGATTTCTATCTCTTTCTCTCTCCCTTCATCGGAGACTCGGCTGTTGCACCTGACATAAATTTCTTAACTTGCCCCTGAAAACTCTCCATGAGTCGCCGGCCGCGATGGTTTCGTCCGTTGGCTCAAACATATTTAACTAGGTGGACCCTGTAGAACGTGGTCGAAACGGAGTTTGCCGGGTTCGCAAACTCGGCGTCTGCAACGCGAGCTGTTCGGTGCTTCCTACTTCTGGCGCGAGCGTTCGTGAACTGTCGAGTAGAACAGTTCGGGAGAGATAACGTCACAAACGCTGGGCAGAGTGTTCTAGAAGGGCAATTGGGATGATGCCGGGGGCTCGTTTCGAGGCGCATACTCACGTGCACTCGGTGATTTCTTTTCGTTTTTGAGTTCCCCTCACGTGGCGTAAGCCCAGGCGCAAGCCTGGATGATGCCGGGCGCTCCTCACGTGATTCACGCTCAAATGCGCTTGTATTTCTTCTGCGCTGACAGTATTTCTTTGTTGTGAGCCTCTGACGTGGCGGGAGCCCAAAAAAGCCTGTATGAAGCCGTGCGCTCTTCAAGAAATGCACGCTTACGTGCGCGCGGAATTTTGTTGATATTTTTTCTCTTCTAACCAAAGGACTAATAAACAGCCTGGCAGTTAAAAGTTCCGAAATTTTAGTTGAAAATATCGACTGGCATTTTTAATGTCCATGAATGTTTTTCTATAAAAAAAGTGGTTTGCCATGTTTTGAAAGCAATTCTAGCAACACCCAGCCGAACAAACGGGCTCGAAGGCAGTGTAAATACGCTGTTTAAAAAAGGCATCGCTGAATTTAGAAATTAGCAGACCTTCAAGGTTTGCAGTTACTTTAGGATTTTGTAACGTCACAGCATTTATGATTTGTTGGAGTTAATTTTATTCCTCAGCTTTACTATCCAACTTTTGGAGCATAACAATTATAACCACAACATTTGAAAGCTCATTGTCCTTGAAGTTCCGTGTGAGTGTTAAAGTTTTCCAACTGTGCACCAGTGTTCAGCTTGGTTCCGATAATAAAATATTTTGCGACACAAACTCAAGTGGTCACTTATTAAAGAGGTGAAGCAAACATTATATGGTAAGTGCTCTCAAGATGGCATGCACTCCCTGCACTGCGCTCAGCTATTTCACATGGCTTAGTAAAAGTCTATGCCGCCACAAAAAAATAGGAGTGTCCGTGTGTGTTTCGCCAAAATCTGACACCTTTTGTTTTTTTGCTCCTTAATATTCAGCTGAAAAATACTACATTCATAATCATCATACACGCGTGTTTCAAATTCTAAAAGCAAAAGGAGCTGATAATGGAGCTAGCGTAGTTCCCTGAACAAAAAAAACGTGTGCTGCAGTCGGGATTGCTCGCGAGGCCTAATAAGCTTCTGAGATAGGAAATGTACATTCCTAGTATTGGTTTAAAAAGTAAGGCGTTAGCTTTATGCTTTACATTTTTATTTTAAACTTGTACGCGCGAAATGTCTTCAGATATCAAACGTACAACCTCCGAGCTTTTGATTGTGTTGTTGGAATTTAGCGCCATTTGCGTATGTTTATCTACTCAAATTATCAATGCAAGATTTAGGTAGATAAATAATCTTTATTTTATTTTAGTTTGCAATATTTCTTATACATAACGGATTTTATTTCTGGCTCGAGTTTAGCGGCCAACAATGTTATTTTATTTGTATCAGAGGTATCAGCGAAGTGTGCTTAATTATTGGCGGTGAGCGCGAACACGGGCGGCCCTGCGCAGCGCGCCTCCGTTACTCAGGCTTAGGTATTTTGCACATGTCGTCTGCTTCACTAGGGCTCTCTCTCTCTGCTGTTTGTTAGCGCACGGGTAAGATTTTGTGCTTTTCCGCAGGAGATCTTGCGTATGCGCTACTTTTTTTCGTAACGATAGACTTAAAATAGCATAAACTAGCTAAAGGCGTGATTGTAAGCATATATTTTTGATACCACTATGGAAAAAAAAACATTGCCGGCCGCGCACATGCATTGCTGCGAAGCTGGTCCCCTGCGGAGCGTGAAAAGTCGGAGCTAGGCGTTAGCCTCTGTATTCAGCAGTCTTTCGAACAAAGGTAACAGACAGAGGCTGACAACCGACAACAGCGAAAATGGAAGACCAAAACAAATTTCAGGAATTCGGGGCTGTCGGCTTTAGCAGAAGGCATTACGATTCCAGCTAATCGTAGGTAAAATAAAACAGATTTGGCAACCTTGCATAGCGCTCGAAACTATTGTATCAAGTCACTTCACGTTGTCATGGCATGAAAGTGTGCCGACATGCACTATGGGGCACGAATGATGTAGGTTGATTTCCAAATAACCTGCTGTGTGCATAGGTGCGTGCTGGTTTTATGCCAGGCGTCCAACCAGTATGCAGGCTCATTGAGCAAAACGAGTAACCAGTATGGCAAACATACACTAAGACTATGTTTGTTCAGATTTGGAGGGATATATCGGTACATTTGCCATAGCCATATCATCCCAAAATTCAGATAGGCGTTATAGTAAAACTGCACTCAAACAGGAGGAGGATAATAAGGTGGAGAAAACTTTAACAGCAAAATCGAGCTGGTTAGTGGGCAGGCTCCTCAGTCCAAGACGAAAAGTAAGCTACATTCTTCAATTATCCGAACGTCATCCCGAGTAGGCCAGGATTTCTTCTTTGCGACTGAAGGGGTTGGAAAACAATAAAGAGCTGTAAGGACATATTCATTGGTTTCGAATTGTGTTATACTGAAAAATGACTTGTATACAATTTATTGCGTTCGTAAGCAAGTATAAGAAGTTTTCAACACCGTAGTCATGTCATACCTGTTCGGGTTGAGATTGAGTTCGTTACGATAACGATGGTTTGATAGAAATTAGGTGTACAAAAGCCGCCTTCCAGTACTGTGGACAACGTTATCTGCACCGTAGCACAAATCTCATTGCATTGCATGCCCACACGAATTTTGTGAGCCTCGCAAACATTCCCAAACCTCCTAGGACATTTGCGACGGTGCAGAAAAATGAATGCGTTGGGCACAGAAAAACAATATTTATCTAACACAAGTCAACAACAACGAAAGACATAGAAAACACCCGTTCAGCATTAGGCTGTTGAGTCTTCATAAGAGAATCTCAGAAATTGATAAGGGGAGCCTACTCATTTTGAATTCTTATCGAGGAGCTCCGAGCACTGAAACTCGCAAATACCTTAGATAGGACGAGTTACACACGATCGTCTGAGCGATGCTCTTTGAAAGTTGTTCTCTCTCTCCTCGTGTGTAGTAAACTTGTGCGGGATAAAGATTGAAATTATACAGAGCGTTCAGAATCTGTCAGAAAACAGGCTTTTTAAATCACCAAAGCATCAAAGCGGGCGATTTCTATTAAATGCACTGCTGCCAGTCACAACCGGACGACTGCGGCGCGGGTGTAGCAGTGGCGCGAATGTAGCAGACGACAGCGGAGCGTGTCCCTCAGCGGACGTCAGATCCAGGGGGCGCCACTCAAACTTCTCACTGTCAATATCCGCAATGCCCAAAGGGGGGCATGAATTCCTCCCGTTAAAATAAAAACTGCATAAAATACCCAAAATGCGTACTTACGCTACAGTTTGAAGCGTTGAAAAGTTCATTGTTTTATATGTTGTTTTGAGACCGCAAAATAACGACGATACTATAAAGCCACATCATATAAGACAATCCAATCCACTGGTCAAGACCTTCGGCGTGCACCAAGTGTAACTGTCAGACGCGTGCTGCGCCGTTCAGTTGAAACGTGGAACAGCATGAGAGCCTTGAACTTTATTCAAATGCCTATTTTTACTACTGTGAATGAACGAAGACTGTGTGCAGCCTTGTAAATTGTGTTGTGAACTCAATTCGTCTGCAAGAGCTCAAGCGAGTCGAAAGCGCGGCGACAGTTGTCACCGATGCAACGCTATGTAGACCGTTGCAATTGCGACCTTCTTTATCGCCTTCCCCCCGTGAGTATTGTGCATCTCAGCATCATTACTAATGAAATATCACGCTTTATTAGTTTTGCCAGCATATCCATGAAAAGGCATGTAGGTTGTACTTTGTTCGTGGCGTTGTATACAACATGCCTTCGAAATAAAGCGGTGGCGTTACAGACGAGACGGAGCGATAAGTGCATAAACACTTGCGCATTTTTTTCTTTAGTAGAGAGTTTTACTACAGCGTTTGTTGCCTTTGCGTAAGCTAAACGATAAATTTTTGCGTCCCGCCACGTAAACACCGCGAGGGGAGTTATAGTAGAGCGTCTCATAAGTTTTGCGTAGCGACACGCTAATGCATACGGCGCCATATCTCAATTGTTTTGCGAAATGATTCACCGGCTGATCTGCTAGCGGAGTGCCGGGGTGCTTGGACATTTTACGACTATTCAAACAAGTGCAAAAAAAACGCTTTCCCGTTCGTGTTGAATGCAACACGGCCACAGCACGACATGAATATTCCCTTACCTAAGTACTTTCCATAAAGAAAGCGTGGAAGTGCCGCAGGACTTCTTTACTTCAATCTCACAGAACGCCCTGTACGGAATTCCCGGGTTTGATGCATACATTTTATTCAACATGAAAACACTCCAGAGTTGCGTTTCCAACGAATACAACGTCACGACATGCGTTGCATGTCCGAACCGCGATTGACCGGCGATCGGTTGCCTCCTGCTGCCCATCGCGAATTCGGCACTCAGTTCGCGTGCGGTTTGCGGGGTCCAACAGCCAGTTACCGTAACTCTAGAGTCGAAGCCAAGAAAGCTTTTAGCCGCGCACACTACACATACCCGATATACGAGATTGAGTCATACGTCGCTCGAGAGAGACAATCCACAGCAAGGGAAGCACTGTTCACCGGAGAAGCACAACGTCGCATCTCATTGCGAACACACCCACAACACACACTCACACACCACTTCGTTCGCTGGCCTGGCTACAAAGCTTCGTTTGGACAGTCAGCGATGTCACGACGGCACAGACCTGTGCGGGGAAGATGTGCTAAGCACTCGACGTATTTAAAACACCAGGAGCAAAGAACTTTGTCCGTCGGAAGCAAATTACTGTCGACAGAAAAGCGGAACCGTGGATGCTTGTCGCGCTACATGCCGCCATGTTGGAAATGCAAGTGGCCTTACGTACGCAAGCTATTTTGCTGAAATAGGGTCCGCTCGTCTTCAGTCCGCTAAATGCAGAAGTGGCTTAACGTACGGCGCATTCGCAGTGAGAATGACGCAAAAAATAGGTTTCGCTAACTCTTTCCGTACGGTTGCGTACGTGATTCTATAACTCTCTAGTTTCCGCCCCGTCCGCTTCGTTGGCTTCCGCCGTCTCTCGAACCGACGAGCCGACGTTCACAGTCTTGTAAAGCGTGCCTCAGAAAAAACTATTCTTGGGGACGGGATTTTCAATGAATTAACAGGGCACGTGGACGAGGACATAACAAGAAGAAAAGATAGGACAAAGCGCTGCACTGTAACTGAGTTTTATTCAGCCAAGAAAGACATTAACCGGGACACATTCGATAAGAATAGCAACACCACCTGACGTAAACATCATCTGTCGCACTCCCAGCTACACCCGTTGCTCCTAGTGGCTCCGCAATGCTTATTTGCCACAGTGGCCTAGCTGTGTGAATGTTTTGTCTATATTCTTTAGCGCAGCCTCGTCCCCACTCATGCATTTAGGCACAACGCCTCAGAAGTGTCCTTAGGATTTGTTTGTGTTTACAGCATAGAAGGCGCCTTTTGTACAGTCAGTAAAAAAAAACAGAACGAGAGATTGTTCACCAGAACTGGGACACGCTGATGTGCGACAGTGATGTAATGAACACGAGTGAAAAGCATTTCCATTTTTACAACCTGTGTCTAAATATTTCTGCGACTTCGGCCGAGAAACTGTAGAATGACAAAATTTTTGCGATCGTACTGAGCACGCATTGTAACGGAAGCACCCAAATACTAAGCGCGCAATGGAACGGAATATGATAGGTATAACCTTAAGCGACAAGAGAGCGGAGGGGATCAGGAAATGAACGCATGTTAAGGGCATATTAGTAGAAATTAATAAGAAGAAATGGACGTGGGCAGGGCATGTAATGCGAAGGCGAGATAATCGTTGGTCATTAAGGGGAACCGTAGATTCCGAGAGAAGGCAAGCGTGGCAGGGGGCGACATAAATTACGTTAGATGTGCAGGTGAGATCAAGAAGTTTGCGGGGGCAAATTGATCGCAGTTAGCGCAGGACTGGGCTAATTGACGATCTATAGGAGAGGCCTTTCGCCCTGCAGTAAGCGTAGATTGGCTGGTGATGGTGATGACTCACTCTCAGTCCTTCAGCATTTTAAGCATAAGCAGCCTAACAGAATGCAATTGTGACATTTCTATTTTTAGCACACTTTTCTGCTGATTATAGCAACCCTGTTATCGCACAAGTTGGTGTCTCTTTTATTTCTAGCGCTCAATTGCAAATGTAGCACCAATCTCATAAGAAGACTAATTGCCAACTTTTACTTGGGGAAGACTTTCCCCGCATAGCATGCAATACATTCAAGTCATCCCACCCATTCAACAAACAAAGCTTGCTGTACGCCGTGAAATTGAGCCCGTATCAATTTCAGATTGCGTGTATCATGTTTTACTTCACGTGCATCTTGTTTGCGTCCCTAATATTCCGTATGCCAGTCATGTGTGTTGTCTAAATGCCACCAAAGGCCATGTATTTTGCATGTGCTTCAGTGCTGAGACAAAGATTTCTGAACTTGTTTTCCCCATGTAGCTCCTGGTGCAAGCCAAAGCCGTCTCATGCCCCAGCCTGCACTGCATTGTAGTAATTGCGCGTGAGGTGTTCGTATGTGGCCTGAATAACTGTGTATTGATGCAAAGTTGAATTGCAAAAATACCCAGCTTGCTTGGGACCAGGTTATAGTAGGTGCAGTAGTAGCCAAAGTGAGTGGGCGGATCAATTATTTTGGTTTCATTCCCACCCGATTTTAGTCAATGCCGCAGCCACCACCGTCACATGGCCGTTGTTTAAACGCAAATTCCACTGAAAGAACGTAAACAGAATACATTTAATTTGAAGAAAGCCTGCCTCAACAACTCGCTAGAATCAAATTCTAACCTCGGCAATTCGAATACAGTGGACACTGGAAAGTTGACATAGAGTTTCAATTAAGGGAAGACTATGTTTAAATGTGATTGTGCAGTATAAGTGTCTTGCACTACTTTCATGCTTCCCACTGTACAACGCATACTCAACTAAAAATGTAGGCCTAACAAGACGAGCGAACAGTTCAACAGGACGAGTTGTTCAGTGATGTGCTTTTTGAAGGTTTAGTTTTTAGTTTTGCACATATACCAACTAGCCCTCCTCGACATTCTGCTGCAGGATGTTTATGTCCATGGCAGTGACGCTGTCCGGGTATGTGCATGTTTCCTTTTGCCACTATTTGTGCTTATGACTTCATTCCTGTTTATATTGTCTCTTCAATCAACCAAGCGGTTAGGATAGACACAGAAAAATATTTTTCACGTTAAGATGGGACCTGTACCTGGGCTATAATGTCATCAGAGTACCCATTCACGAAATATTGTCCGTATAAATAGTGGTACCTCACATTAAAAGTCATCGTTAGTTTTAAGGTTGCCTGAGTAGTGCCAATGCTGACTTCAAATTATATCCACTCCGCTCTCTTCCTGTCCCTAAATGTTAAACCCATCATCTAGTATTATATTGCCTGCTCAGTCGTCCTTAATTTAAGTTAGACCCTTTTAGTGAGCCTGGAAGTTTCTGCCCCGTAGCTGAGTACCCGTAAGTTGCAGCTGTCATACACTGCTTTTTCAGGAACAATGGTAGGCGGCCATTCTGTATTACACAAGTCTTAAAAGCTGTATTAACAACACAGATTTTTCGATACCCATGGCTAGATTGAAGAAATGGCTTGCAATGGAAGTGCTATAGCAACAGTCTGCACAAGGAGCCTGCTTAAGCTACTGTTGACGGTCAACTTGGCGCAGGAGTTCTCCTGTTTTTAGAAAAAGAGAAGCACGCTTTTTTCTATGCTCGTGTCACCCTGCATGGTGTGAACTAGATATCTTCTTGTTGTTACAGACATCAAATTCTTTCACCAGACAATGTATAGGGCCAAGATTTGTATTGTCAGTCACATCCTGCGCAAATATCAGCTTTGTCGACAACCTGCGGCTTCTTAGTTTTTATTGCTAGAAGAGGTATTAAATTTCTTTCAGGGTTTGGACGATGAAATTTTTACAGACTCTCAACCCGATGTGGTCTGCAACTATTTTGGCAGTTTCTGGCACCACAACGAAGAACGCAAACTGTTCAAGAATCCCTACATAACTGATGATGGAGGCATGCATCACTGAACCACAATTCAATCTTTTCCGTGCTTCTATGCGTTTTTATTTTGTGTTATTGTTTTGAGCGTATCACTTAATGTGAATCACGTTGTCGTTTAAATCTGTCTTGTAAATATTATTCAATCATTTCCGTGTTCCCCGTTTCTTCATTTGTTCCAAAATCGTATCACTCTGTGTGAAATATTGAAATTGCGTAACTTTGTATCGTTGTCCTAACCTGAATTCAATAGGTTGTTTCTAAAGTTTTTTTGTTGTTTTATTGTTGTCCTGCCATTTTACTAAGTGTGAATCATTGCGTCACGTAAATTTGTACTGCTCTTGTAGCCGCCGAACAGTCATTTCTGTTTACACACGTTTTCTAGTGTTCATAACCATTACCCTAGATGTTGGTTTGTTTGGGGTAGCTTAAATTTGTAAGGCAGTCACAACCACCACTCAACAGGTGCTTTTGTTTTATTGTTCCCCAAACTATTTAGTTTCGTAAATTTGCTTTGTTTTTGTACCCACCATTCAATCATTTCTTTGTTTCCACACTTTTCATGCGTTGTTTTCTACCCATTTCACTTATTGTGAGATATTTCAAATTGCATAACTATCTTGTGCTTGTACCCTGGGTTTACATGTTTTTTTTTCTATTTTTTGTCAACATTTCTGCTGCGTGTGACTTACTTATGGTCATGAAGATATGTACTATTCTTGTAATTATACAATGCGTACCCTGTGGGCCAGGGCAGATAGGAATAAAAATTATGTGGTTGTGTTGCAAAACCATATTACATAGTTTGGAAGTCAAACGAATTTTAGCTGAACTCTTTTGTGTTTTATGTGTACTTTGAAAGCTTTCCAACTACCCAGCTTCACTTACAGCTAGGTTGGCAAGACTGTCATTTTAATTAGTTTATTTTTTAATTGTTTCTCTGAGCGTTTATTTGCACAAGGCCTGTACAGCCGTGCTGTGTGGTACAATTCGATGATGCTACTGTTGTTGCATTAGTGTCAAGGGCGCTTGTGCTGATCAGGACTGGTTTGTTGTTACTTACTGCCACTTGTTTTCGATGTGACATTTCATGTTTAGAACTGTGCTTTCTGTGCTTCTGCAAGAGGGCGTGGTCAGCTTGGCAGTTCACATATGAGATCTCATGCAGTATGCTGCACTTCAAAAATTGAAACATTATTCTGTAAACCTGGTGCCAAGTAACAGCAAACAATGCTCAATAGCTAGCAATACATGTATTTGAAGAATAAATGCCCACAACACGTAGCAACCTTGGAAAGCGGACTGGCCAAACTCCCAAATAAGGTATAAAGAATGTAAATTTCGAGTATACAAGTTCATCTCAACAATATCATACTACCGTACACTCTTCTATGAATATATCAAACAAATGCTTGTGCCAAAGACAGAAAAACATTGCAGAACAGACATTTATATTCGCCGTGCATGCGTACCACAACAATATCCATAAGATGTACCACTAAGGTAACGTCCCGTAAACAGCATAGAAAACTACAATGAGATGTCTATTCTGCGTTATCCTTCGTGTGATTTGGATGGGTTTTTCGCAGTTGTATCAATGTTGAATATATGTAATTTCGACGGCAACGGTACGTCTTCTGGACATCTGCAATGTCGATTGCTGACATCTCCAGGATATCCGCATGACGTAACGTGGTTTGCTGGGATTCGTCCACTGCATACAGGCGCCATAAACGCCCGACTTAACTAATACAGCACTGGCTACTATTTCAGATCCTATCAATACAGTGAAACTGTGTTCACACTTTTTCACAGACCGGGAAAACAAAACGTAACAACCAGGACAACGCAGCTGTGAGAAAGCCATCGAAAATGAAGACAAACAGTGTAGCTTTGATTTCCAACCACGCATTTTTGCGATCTCTCGAAAATACAACGCGTGGCAATGCATGGCCTCGAGCGATGTCGACCCTCTTCCCCGCTAGCTGCTTGTCTAGTACGTTTAGTAGGTCAACCTTTTCCTGAAGAGAAATCGCCTCCGGTTTTTCCAATCGCCTCCAGGTTTCACCTCCAAGCTTTTCCTCAGGGTAATCGCCTCCAGACGCAATCAAGACACGACAAAATTGGCGGTTGCAAGTTCAACGGTGTTTTAAAAATTGGAATCACACCATGTCGCGAAAAAGTGGGCGATTCATGTGGTGGTGCTTTTATGGCAAACACGCACTTTCGGCATTCTTAAGTAAAACTTCCTTTGTAAGCGCAGTGACGATGATGATAGCATAGTGTAATGTTGGCCATCTAGTGGTCTAAAATTGCAAACTCGTGCCGCTTCATGCAGTCAGTTCTGCAGCCAAGCCTGGCGAAGGCTCATCAAGCGTCAAAATGGCTGTCCGCGCATGTGACCTGGTATGTTTCAGAGTGCCAGATTGCGGAGAATGATCAGGGAACGTATTATTAACCACGAGCTAACACTGAGGATTATAATATCTGGGAATCCACGTGAGCTCCGTGGGGACACGACAAGAAAAACGTAGAAGCCGGGAAAACGCAGCACTGAGGAGCGTAAGAGCGGGGTTTTATGGTATATTACACAGAAACTGTTGACTTCTTATTGGTTTGCAATTTTCTGCCTCTCCATATGCGAAAATCAAGAGAAACGAACAGAAAACGCAGTTCAGCAACTCGTACCACGCCAAAATTATAACGTCCCCCCGGCCCGTTTGCCTTACGGACAAGACCAGCGGAACAGCTTAAAAAAACTTTTAGCTGTTCCACTCAATCTGAAAGCTGTCGGAAGTGCAGAGCAGTGATTCCCCACAATGGGCTGTGCCGCCGTTACCCGCTGATTGCTACCGGCACATGCAATTCAAATTTCGCGCCTTCGCAGTGCTCGCACGCCCCGTGCCTGAAACTGCGCCAGCGGGAGTTCTGTTCTCTTGTACTTTTCTCCCCGTACGTTCCGACGATGCAGCGCCACGTTTTGCGTTTACTCCCGTAAAATCCAGCCCAAAAGTCATCATTAAATAAAGAACGTGGGCACTGGTGGTTAATTACGTAGAGTTTTCCGCAAATGTGCCTAAAGTTTTCTTTGCGGTAAACAAGGGGAGGATGTATGACAAGCGCCAGCGTTGAACGAATTTCGAATGCTTATGACTATATAAACCGCTTGGCTTACGAACCTCTGGGGCGCGACGCCGCGAACAACCGCATTACTGGTATTGTATTTTGATTGGCTTGGGTTCACTAGCCGAGGTCGACCAGTTTCGCGCAGCCCTTCGAGAGCCGTGCTGCACCAGCGCGAGGAATAGGTTGCATTGTATTGGATTGGCTTTGCAATGTATTGGATCGTGTTGTATTTGAATTGGATGATAAGCAGCAGTAAGCATAATAATCAGCTAATCCTAAACAACCAGGAAAGCTAAGAATAACCAGCTGATCTTCAGCTCATGCTATACGTATATCCGGCATAGCCGCTTGGCTTTCGAAGCCTCTGGTTTACGCCGTGGTGAAGGCACGGTCACAGGCTACTCTGTAACGCCGTGGTCATATGCTTGGTTTCAGCGAGCGATCTAGGACGACCATGCGAGCCCGTAAAGGGCTTTGCACACTATACACGCTGATCTGGTGCAAATTCCACTCTCACCCTTGCCGTAAAAATTCCTATGTTCTGCTTCCTTCCGAACTCTCAAGTTTTTCTTTTCTTCTGCCGTATGGGTCCCCCCTCCCCCCTGATAAACAATGTGGAGGTTTGCTCAAGCTCAATCATTTATTTTAGATCCGCTACTCGCGCGACACCTATAACAGCCTTCGAAACTATATGACTTCTACGAATATCGCCACAAGGTCTAGGGTCGTAGCAAGTGCTTTTTGTATTTTGGGCGAAAACACCGTATGTATGTATTGTATTGTATTGTTTTGATTTGAAAAATTTGTTTTGAAAAATGTATTGTTTTATTTTGTGATGAAATTGTTTTATCCCGAGATTGCCAGACGCGCGAAGTGAAATACCGTATTCGTTCCCCATCTGCACAACACGCATACTCGGGGCGGCATGGGCCTCAAAAAAGAACTATTTTTCAACGTGTGATGATTATGTGTGGATTTTTACGTTTAATGCCCCCCAAAGCCCTGGTTCTGAAAGAGCAGATTTGATTTTCTCCTAATTGTTTTAAGGGCAAAGAGAGGCTTGCATACACATGCTAAACGTTTTTTAATGCAAAAGGCTAATGTCTTTTTTTCACAACCAGTGACTTGCATCCAAAGATCTGTTCAATTTTTTTCTGTTGTATTAAGAAAGAGTTCTTGGTTCCTTTCCATGGTAAGCAAATCTAGCTATACCAAACAGCCCTTATTGTACAGCAATACCTCATTCTGACAATGGAACATGCATCGAACAGCAAACTGAAGACAATTTTAGAAGGTTCCAAGGTAATTAAAGATAATTACGACTGCTAAAAGTACTGTGTAAAGATAATTATTGTTTAAATACCAATTACGTCTGTCAATGGTTAAATTGAAGCTATCTGTTGCAGACTGAAAGGGCACACTACCGTTTTTATGTCTGTGTTCATTGATAAAGCACGCGAACTGATTTGGTGAGGTGTTTGTGGACGTTGAGCACAAGTAGAGCTATGCATAGCGGCGACGAAGTCAGTAAAAATTAGGCTATGGTGACGTCCTAGGGGATGAAATGCGCCTCGATTACCTAAGTGAGCACCAGTTTCCGCATGTCATTTACAATTTCGGTGCCCCCTCGGTATTTTTATCATTATCTCCTCAGTTTCCCTTGAAGATGACCCGTTTCTTTCTTTAGATTTGCCAGTATCTCCAACTGAAATAATGTTTTAAACGAAATACTTCACACGAAACGAATATTTTAGAGGAAGTAGTACGAAAATTGGATTTGCGTAGCAAAGCCTTGTTTATTGTGGAAGCAGTAATAATCTCCAAATAAATTCGCGGAAATACCTCTAATATTTATTGAGAAGAAATGTTTCTAATCGTGTCGTCTTCCCCACGTTTATAGACGTTTCTTCCAAAGTTCCGGGTTCTTTAAAGAATCTTTTATCCAATTTGTGAAGAGAGAGACCCGTGTGTACACACTGGGCTCACCATCCTTGTTGCAATCCTGACCGGATGATGTAATGCCAACCTGCACCCAACGCCGTCCATTTTAGCAGAGTCAAAGGTCCCCCAGAGGCGCCCTGTAGAAATTAAAAAAAACAATAAACAAAAATAACGACCATGCCGCGTTGGC
Organism: Haemaphysalis longicornis; assembly: GCA_013339765.2. Taxonomy (NCBI): domain Eukaryota; kingdom Metazoa; phylum Arthropoda; class Arachnida; order Ixodida; family Ixodidae; genus Haemaphysalis; species Haemaphysalis longicornis. The sequence goes on along the minus strand of CM023455.1, from coordinate 12,621,722 downwards.
TGTGTATCAGTGCACTGAATAAAGTCTTTGGCAGACAATCATTCCTCTTTTACAAAAAGACGACGAAATCAAACGCTTGTAGTGCAAAGAAATATTGCTGTTATTCGGGCTACGCTTGGCAGGCGCGCTGGCTGCCCTTTCTGAGCAGAACCTATGTCTGGCAATAGATAGAAAAGCCCACATTAGCTCTACAGATCGAAAAACTAGGAAGCAAAGGGTGTGCTGCACAAGCGTCACAAACTGATTCCAGCCCGACCTCCGCAACGAGACAATGTCCTGCCTCAGAATGCTCGTTTAACACCAGGCAAATTTCCGTCACTGGAAACACTACCCCAGTAATGCTGAGCATCGCACGCAAGTCCCCGAAGACACGGTTGCCATGACGTGGCACCTAAAACAACTTGTATATCTCTATATCCATGGCTGACTGTTTTGATTTTAGATGCGAACGCATCTCATTCACTCGCCTTGTCCCTGCATCCATCCGGCGTTGTCGGCGTCCACCCCTCCCCCATTCTCCTCGTCGCGCCAGCTGCGCTCTCCGCCGGTCACCCCCTCTCCTCTCCGATAGCGAACACTCTCTGGCGTGGGCCATTGCATTTGATTGGATTGGCGTGGCTTGGCTTGGCTTGGCTTGGGTTTGATTGGGTTGGATTGGATTGGATTCGGTTGGCTTGGCTTGGCTTGGCTTGACTTTGCTTGGCTTGGATTGAACTGCAATGGATTTAGATTGTATTGGATTTGGATTGGTTTAGATTAAAGTGGATTGTGTCGGATTGTGTTGCGTCATAGCCGCGGCAGACGCAGTGGCACCGGCGCATGTGCAGTACTCTCTCTTCCGCGGTCTCCTCTCCTTCGGGCGCGCTGCGCATATAACCGGTGTGCCGCACTCCGGCGGCCTTTCGGTCGACGGTTGCTCTCCGTTTGCGCTTGAACCTCCCTCAAGCGTCGCATCCCTCAGCGTCGCATCACATCAGGGTTCCCGCGAGGGGAGGTGTGTGTAATTTTACTGTACTTGGTTTCGGCTTCACCATTCTTCATTACTAGGCATCGAGAACTTGACGTGTGGAGCTACACAGCGGAGTCAGCATTGGCTGTAGAACGTTTACGAGATACTGGAGAGTATCCCTAATGTGCGCTCTCTCTAAGTCAAGCTTGTACAAAAAAGAAGGAAGAAATCGCAGCGGCCGCGGGTAATGATTTCCTTTTTTGGCGTACAGCTGGGATCATTCCATTAAGGAGCTTTCTGGCCAGGTGCGCTCTAATAAGGGAAGCGTATGTTGTCTTATTACACAAAACAGAATCAACTCTGAATATTTTGTTTGGTAGCTGTTCTATTCATTGTAATTGGCAAGACAAAATGGCCACACACACGAGAACACAGCATTTGCTGGCTAAAAGGTTTGAGTGATGGTGTTGCACAATACAGAGGTGAATATTTCTCGGAAGTGCTACCACTTGTAGAGAACAAATTAATTTATGTAAGCGCTAAAACAGCCAACAACAGAAGTGGTACACAAAACACTGAAGAGTCTTGTTGGAAGTTGGCACAGCTCACCCCAGCTTTTTAAAGGTGAAGTCCTGCGGTAATCAGGAAAATTAAGATGCGATTAACAAATCTTCTCTTCTGCGCACGTTTAGATCATCAGATAATGACATATTTTTACGAGGGCTTTTTTATTGAAGTATTAGTGCTCACATACGCTGCATCTACTGCATTAAAATTTTCGTTTATCAGCGTTACCAAAAGGTTGCTTTAAAACACTTCAAGGCGCTTCTTAAAAAATAGCAACGGTATTTGACAAGAGCGGCTGTGTAGATTCCAGAACAGTACGTTTGCAGACATCTCTACGCCTGAGTTTTTTCATTTTAAATGCTTATGTGGTGAATGATGAGAAATTTGACCACTGTATTGCGTCAGTGTTGTTTCGAAAAATTTTTTTGCTCTTATACAGTTTGCCCCGGAGCAGAATTTTGTAGACCACCTCTTTCGGATATGACTTAACAAAGAGCATGCTTTTCTGTCATCAGAATGGCATTCACCCCTGTATGGCCGCCATTGCCAACAGAACGTAGCTTAGGACTGCCACCGGCTAAGGTGCGTGATTGGTCATTTCAGGCTCCAAAGACAGAAATGTTTTCGTGAAGTCCGTCAATAGAGGGACCCTCCACACACTTTAAATCACCACAATAGGTTTCTGACAGAACCATCCATTTGTAGTTTACGGATTGCCTTTTTGATGAGAGGGCTGCCCGTAGCTGATTACGCATACAGAGAAGAGCCCTACCGGAATATATATATGGACAAAAGAGGACCCCTCTGTTAAAACAGCATCCCTACTTCAAATTTAACGTGCACTGCCTGTGGGTCTCTGTACCCGGCAATGAAAGCTTGCATCGAACAACTTCACAAAAAATTACTGAAGAAAACCGAAAGACCCTCCTTCAACTCAACAAAATAATTGAGTGTTGTGGACGGCTGGTAACAAGCAACACCTTAACGTTGCAGGAGGGTTTATGATAGGAGGAAGTAAAAATGTTTTTCTCTTTCTCACTGCGCACGTTTCTCGAAAACACTGGGCAGAGACACGCGCTTTAACCCTTAACTTTGCTGCTCCGTGGGCACGTATGCCCTGTAGCCCGCGCAGCTTAGGTATGATATGTGTAGCTTGAATACCAACTGATTTTTAGGTTACTAGAAGTCATACCTCTGCCTCAGAACCAAAAGACTTCACAGAGTATCTCGCTCACAGGTCTATTCTCTGCTCTGGGGAAAATTATTATAAGCTTTACAAATGCCCCTCCTTCATCATCGGTCTATCAACCTGGCAGGAGACGATATAAACGAGCAGGAGCTCCTGCTAACGTCAAAGCTATGCACGTGGATGGCAAGTGGCGGCGTGAATGTTTATGCCCTTCAACAATTTGTGTGCCCTTCAACGTTTATGATCAACAATGTTTATGCCCTTCAAGACTTTTTGAGCACACTAAATGAACTAGCGAAGATCGTTAGGTCGGGTGGTCAACGTCATCTGTGCCAAGTATAACTTTTTTGCTTGCACTACAAACCTTCCAATTTTGTTCGGAAGTTCATTGCGGGCTTTACTACCTTTTTATGCGTGTTTTTGGGCTCCACAATCTTCCGTTATCAATTCTCCCATTGCGTGGCACAGTAAAAATCTTGCAATTGCACGGCTGTTACTCGCACTTCAGGCGACAAGACGCGGCATCAGCTCAGCATCGATGGCTCTCGGTGACGTATTTGGTTAATTACACTTCCTGCAGCACAATTAACGCGATCGTGTTCGTTCATATTTATGTTTTTTTTACTCCATTACCAGACTTTCTCGTTATAGCGTTGGCTAGGCCGACAAGACGACGACACGACGGCGACGATCGGAAGTCCGCGGATCCGATCGGATCCGACGATCGGAAGTCCGAAGTTCCGATCGGATCGGCCGATCGGAAGTCCACGTGTTGTGACTGGTTTGCTGGCCTAGAACTCCGACAATTCCGATCGGCTCAACGATCGTCACGCCATCTGGCTTTCAATTTAGTTTTGGAACAGCATTGTAAAGCCATTAGAGAAGTCGATAACCAACCACGGTGAAAACATCAGCTTCTGGAAGCAATAACCCCAAACAAAACAGCAAAAGGGAAAAGATGACCTTCGGTATGCTAAGCGACCTTTCTGAGCTTCTAATCTATTGTTTGTGCGCAGATGTTGCTATCGCTAAATCGTGCCCGCGCTTGGTTCGAACCTGAACACCCGTGACAGGCTAGGGTGAGTACTGCAGGTGGTTATCCGACCAATTCCGAATATGGCTGCTACGGACCTCGGGCACGACTACTCTATGGCGGGTGCCGGATAGCGAGTGTATATTTCACGCTAGGTTGGGGCAAAGGAAGAGGAGCAGATGAACGTGATTATCAACGGGCATGAGATTAAGGCACCCGTCTGAGCGACACCGAGCCCACCGTTTATACGTCGCCTTAACCAGGTAGCCTCGTTTGCTCAATATTTGTAACGGAACTTGTCACTTCCGAAGGAGGTTTCGGTAGCGGCAAGTTTCACGGCGTCTGGGGGTCTGTTGTAGGCGGGCACACCGAGTGCTCGGGCGTTCAAAACAAGTTTGTTGTTCTGTCAATAAACGTACAAGCCAGCCTTCTCGACTGGAGCATGCCGAAGGGCTGAGAAACGGTTGAGAAGTGTTAAGAACCGACCGGAGTAACGAAATGGAATACTACTTCAACTGACTGTGTACCGCGAGTGCATGGCGTCACCTCAGTACGACCAAGGTCGATATTGGCGCGAACGAGCGGCCAATTAAGCAATACATAACCCGACGGCGATTAGGGACGCATGTAGGTGCAGCTCTTCCAGCCGTAAAAAGAGTGCGGAATATGTAAGCAAAACGATAAAACAATAAAGACGTTCCACTCAATGTGGAAGCTGTCCGAAGTTCAGAGTAGTAATTCGCCACAAATGGCTGTTACGCCGTCATCCGCTTACTGCTACCACCCCATGCAATTGAAATGTCCCGCCTCCGCAGTGCTCCCACGCTTCCTTGCCTGAAACTGCGACAGCGGGAGTTCTGTTCTCTTTGTGCTTTTCTGCCCACACTGGCCGGCGTTGAACTTCCACCTTTTTGTATTTACTATCGAAAAAACCAACCCAACGGGCGTCCTTAACTAAAGGAACGCGGGAACGGCCGGTTGATTACGTATATTTTCCTCAAAGTGTACCTACAGTTTTCTTTGCGCTAAACAACCAAAAGATGTATGACAAGCGCGAGCGTTTCACAAGTTTCGGGCACTTATGACTATATAAACCACTTAGCTTTTTAAGTCCCTGGGGTACGCCGCGAACAAGAACGTTACCCCGTGACGCTGCCTTGGTGTGACGCCGTGACGCTATATACTTCGGTAGAGCGAGTGAGCTAGGACGACAAGGCGAATGCCTAAGGTACTCTGCACTTAAAAATGGCTCAAACGGAAGCAGAAAGGTCGGACGGCCTCATCCAAAAAGCGATGCTGAGATGCAGTAAATCGCAAAAGCAAACGATGCGCGCCACTGGTCATTCTTGTAGACGTCCCTGAGAAGCGAGGCATCATGGTCAGTTACGCTCGAGGGATGCATGGGGGGAGGGGGGGGGGAACAAAAGCGAGGGAGAATCGCGGCATGGGCAAACATTCGCTGTTTTTATTTGCAATAACTCCACTGATACTCGCCGCTGTAACACAATTCTTTCAAGAGGTGATTACTAAAGCACTGAGTTACGTTAAAATGTGAACACCCGCTCATTGGCATAACCACTTTCAGGGCCGTTTTAACGAACGGTAAGTGTCACAGAAATCCCGAAATACCTGCCACCTCCTTGATAGTTCTTTACGGCATAACTCTTAGTTTAGACTACGCCAACGGGTCTGCATTTTACTCAACATACATTTACATTTTAGGTTGTATAACTCAAAAGATAAATAATTGTTTTGTTTTCGTATATATCGTCAAAATATAAAAGACATTTATGTTTAGATACTTGTATTGCGATACGTTTGGATTATGTGGCGCTTAAATGCAAATCTGCCTTCTAAATATATTTGGAAATGCTGCATTGTAACAGCGTAATTACGAATGAAGGTTTAAAAGAAGACGCAGAAGTGTCAGCCGGCCAAAAAAATTCAGAAATTCACAACCTAACTCGTATCTTAATCTGGTATCTCACCAAACACCTACAAAAGCATCCATTTTTGAATATTTTAAGTGCAATGCACTTCTTAAGCGACCCTGAACCTGCGTCCACCGGGATGTCCGTGCACGTGGAGATGGGCGCGCGCAGCCTGGCCGCTGACATAGCACATACCCACGTGGGGGATTGGCCAGGAATCTCCTCGTCTTCCTTCGCGACGGGGGGAGATGGGCGCGCGCTGCCTGGCCGCTGACATGGAACATACCCACGTGGGGGATTGGCCAAGAATCGGGCGTGAGAAGGGCTAATGCACCTGCCTAAAGGAGTACTGACACGAAATTTCAAAGCTGAGATCCGCTCTAGCAATCAAGTAGAACGACAACACAAATAGGTGTCTGTGAATAAATGCATCTTTCTCTTTGTAGTTGTGTGTGTGTGTGTGTGATCTCTCTTTCGCGAACATTACCGAACCGCGCAAATTCAACTCGTGCATTCGCTCTTTCACATTTTTCCCCTCGGGGAAATGCGGGGAATTTTTTATTGTTCTTCTCCCCCCTACTCCTCCTCCGCCGTCTCCTCCGCTTGCTGCGCCTCCTTCACCTCCTCCTTCTTCTTCTTCTTCTTCTTGTTCTTGTTTTTTATTTATTTATTTATTTCCTTTTTTGGTTGTTATATTTTAATATTGACTAATTTCCAAACACGATACCTCAAACACAACAAAAAAAAGTTTCAAATTTTCTAATTTCCTTGAATTATCCACCTAGGCAGTTTCCTTTTTAGCTTTAACGACTCATGCTTGACCGATCCCCTGATTGCGTATGCGCCAGTAATGTTAAGGAACAATAACAGCAACAACAACACCAACAAACAATAGAGTTGAACTTGTCATCTCGGGTCTTGAATACGCTAGGTTTCAGCTTGAGGCGACAAAGTTTTTGTTAGAGAACGGTGCGTGCTGAAAACACATGAGGTAGTACAAGGCATTTGATACTGACAATAAACTTGTTGGTAAAGTTCTTGCTTCTTTATAGGGCGTATGTTGTTAAGATATAATTTACATCTTTTTTTAACAGGGCTCGAGTGAACCACACCACAAGGTATTCTCACACGCGCCAAAAGTTAAAGAGAAAATCTCACCGTGCAAACGTCTTTTCCATATGTTCGGGTGCAAATGAGCATATTCAGAACAAGCTCTTTCATATCTTCATTTTGAAAATCTTCGCGACATTCATAGGGCGATAGAGCTCGCAAAAAAACATACATAGGTGATATACCGGTTCTCCTGCAAGGACAAGAGACGCTAAGATGAAATATTCCAGTATCGCCACAAAATTACAGCCCAAACGACTGAAGCGCCGCAAATTATTGAAACAAAATTGCCGCATGCACTTCAAAGAAACGATTATCAATAGGAGCTGTGGTATGCGGTTCCCAGTTCACTACAGCCGCATATCCCGCGGTTCTCGCTTGAGCCGCGCTTCACGTGATAGCTCGCTGGGCAAGCGCTCTGTACTTACCGGCATCGCCAGATGCGCGAGTGTATCGACGTGATCTCTAAATCCAGACAGTCTCGCGTCCCTTACTTATAAAACCTGTCCAGACTATATTGTTCGCGCGTGCTGTAACGGTTTCGCCGCAGGTGCTTTCTGCCTAACGAAACTCCCGGTTTTGTGTGTAGCCACGAAGTTTTTGGCTTTAGAAATTTGCCTTCTTGTGGGCTTTTACCCCGAATTCCTGGCGATGGCCCCCTAAGAGCCCTAATTACGAGCTCTTGCTTGTGTATCTTCCTGAGCATTTGTTTCCTGGCATTTCGCCTTTTTGTATTCCGACGGGCCTTTCTATAGCTACCCAATTCTTGTAGTTTGTACTATTTTTTCTTATATTTTTGGTGCACCCTACGTCCATAGAAAGGGTAGTAGGACATGCCACAACTTCCTCAGAATACCAATTCACTAACGTTGTCGTGCCTCTCTTTCTGGTCATATTTCATCAAGTTGAGGTGTTCTAAAATTTGTGTTCTACCGCTCGACTCCTACACGACGCCAACCCTGTATTTATTTATTTATTTATTTTTATTTATTCCAAATACCTACAGCGCCAGTTTGGCGTTTTTGTAGCCACAAAAACAACGAGTAATCATACAGACGCAAGCTATGGAATGAGAATACAGGTTTTTCTCAGTAACCAGAACACTGCAGAACATAGCAACAGACCCTAATTTAAAACATAGCAACAATATACGGTCAAAAGCAGTAAAGCCACATGTTAGCATTCAGGAAACACATTTAACTGCATTCAAAACATTCGGTGAGTGCACAATGTAATTCGGGAGCACGGTCGAATCGTCAATTATATTGGGAAAGAAAGAGTTGCGGCACTGGTACAGTATATTTTTTCTAAATTCTCTTTTTGTGCCGACACGTAATTCGGCGTTTTTATGTGAGTATTTTTGTTAGTTCCAGTTATACCTATCTTCATGTTACAGAGAAGCTTTAATCTACATATTTTTCTACGGGAGCCTAATATTTGCCATCTTAGTTATCTCGGATGACCGAGCTTGTTATATCGAAGTTGAAGTTACCTGTAGAGCCAGGCAAAAAACCCTGTGACACAAAAGTATTTAAACAGCGAATCTGCTGTGGGTCGATTGTTTTAGCCCGTTTGCTGTAGGTTGTGTATGTCGCAGAGGTTAAAGCAAGTTAAAACAAGCTGGGGTTAAAGCAAGCAAAGAAGTGAAAGGGGGAAGTAAAGGGGTTCAAGGGGCAAAGGGGTTAGAGGTTAAGGGCTCAAAGGGGCAAGCAAAGGGGTTAAAGCAAGCAAAAAGCAACCTTTTTGAGCGCACGTATACCGTAGGCTAATTTTCTTTGTCATTTTACACTACGTAGTGATCCGATGGGCTGTTGTGCCTAATCGCTGCTTCCATGCAATTATAGTTTGATTTCAAAATGGAGGGTCCCCTTTCAGTCTTTTGACTCTGGGACCCTCGTCTCTATACCAATATGTGTGTATTCCTTTTATGAAATAAACTTTAACTTTCACTTTCAAAGTTCGCCGACCCGCCGGCAGAGGGTATAGGGAGGTTTGGAAGCCGCCTTGGGATCTTTTACCACCGACCGATAGAGACAGCGTAGATCTCGAAGTGTCAGAGAGCCTTGTGCTCCTGACGTTTAGCTACGGAACTGCATTGGGGAACCGTAAACTTGCTTGGTAACCGCGGTGCCGTTCTGGGCTCACGTCCCGCTTTTGCTCAAGGCGCCACAAGAGAAAAACACATGAATGTTTATCCGATATTATACTTCGTTAAAGTGTCTCCTTTTTAAAGCATAACGATGTGAGTTCAACCGATGATATCCTATGAAAAAAATGGCAGCATCTCCACTCCGTGCATGATTGCGAAGGTGCGGAGGACGGGAACTCTAATTGACATCCAAGTAGCGCCCATACTGGCATCCAAGTTGCGCCCCGAACATCATTCGATTTTAAGCGTGAGCGACACCTTGATTATTCCCTAAATAAATCTGCAACTCACGGCTCAAATCGAATTCCGCTTGATTTTCGTCTGATGGTTGTGTGCTCACGGATGGACGCGGGCGGTCAATTGGAGGACCAAAGCTTCTCCGCGCCGTTACAGGCGAGGGAGTAATCAGTTTGACTGTCGGGTACTAACCCATGGTCGTAGGCCAATGTGTAAGACGAGACTGACACTAACTCTGTCTGGTCTACCATACACATGCTCGAATCCTGCGGATGACTGTGTGATTCTTTTTGCGATTGTAAATGCTATGAGCACGGAGGCGGACGGATGTTGTGTGGTGTTGAGGTACTCTGCTCCTAAAAGCTAATGCGTCTTCTGATGAACCGGTTGGTCGACCAGAATGCCCTGATGAGATTTCTGGAAAAAACAGCACGTGCTGAATACCAGACTACGACTGTGCAAAAACTGTTGCTTCAAGATCCCCAAAAACTATGGTTCTCGTTAGAAATATACACGCATCAATCATGAAAAAGAAGTAAAATATTATACCTTGATATCCTGAACCATGAAACGGTATTGATTTCGATTGTTCGTAGCGAAGTTTACTTAGTTGGAAAAAAATTGTCGATGGATTTGTTGTTTTTCCTGTGAAAGTTGACGATCTATTGAACGCACTTTTCTTGTGTTTAACGTAGCTTCAGCGCTTCTCTGGAACGCTTTCCCAGAAGGGATGATAAACTTTTTAGCGCCATTTTCTGCACCTAAAGAAACTACAAAATCTACGGTTCTTTTCTCATCTCAGCACTGATGATTTTACCTCAATAAAGCACCTGCCACAACCTAATAACACATGCTAAGAAAAAACGTTTTTCTCGCACACTACCAACCGATGTGGTCACGAAGAAAGGCGGAAGTGACCGCGGGTGTCAGTGCAGCCACTAAGCACTGGCTATCGGTCATCAGTTTTCATCCAGAGCTCTTACTCTCGGCTATTAGGCAAGTGGAGTTTTCCCAGGCACCCAGGGTAAAAACTGGGACACCCCCTTAAAAAAGAATAAAAGAATACCATAAATGTTCTTTACTCATTTCGACATCGATATCATGAGTAGCATCCTGAACCAATTGTCTAGAAAAAATATTTATGCACTGCGAATAATATCGAAACACAAATAATATCGAAACGAATAATATCGAAACACGAACCGGTATTCTTGTTACTCATGATACTCCAAAAAATGTTTTGAAGGTCCGATATAATTTTACAATTTTTTTGTATGCCACAGAGTCTTGACAAGAAAGTGAGTTATTGTGGAGCAGCAATTTTAGTATTTGGTCAAGCTATACAACCCCGTGAGCCCAACTTGGCAATAAATGCTTGGTGTTGTGAACCGGAATGAGTTAAACCCTGCATTTTTTGGCCCACAAATCCACAAGCTCATAGTGTTCTCTGCTAACTATTTCTAATCATCAATTAGTAGGTCTCATTCACGCCCTTACTGCTAACCTTGACCCCATGGCATTCGAAATAAAGAATGTGTCGCTTGTAGGGGATGGTAACTTCAATTTTCTGGATACCAACTCTTGCCGATTCTTTTCTTCCACTGAACGTTTCGTTGCTTATGACGTTCATTCGGTCATGAATTCGGAGGCTTCACTTTTTTAAAAGTAGACATTAACTATGAACGTTAGATGCTTGTTACCTGTAATGCTACGGTGCGCTGTGACCATGTTTACGAGCGATAGGTTTTAAGCACTCTAAATTCAATATAGGTATATTGTGTAGAGACTCCTTCCCCATCACTTTCATGAATGGTCTCGAGAATCCGGAGGATAAATTAAGCGCACTCTTTTTGAACGCACTTTTGGAAAGTACTGAAACTGTCAGTTGTAGCGTAGAAATACAGGCTGTGCTGTAACCCGCGGATTTCAGCAGCCTGTCGGATGGGTTTAGGGATGGCTTGTAGAGAATGTCGAAAAGTTACCGTTACTTTTTTACTTCCCTTTAACACTTGATACATTGTCGCAAAGTTTATTTAGCAAAAAGATGGCGTGAGTACGACTAACACTTTAGCAATACTAGGACTAACCATACGAAGCATTGGTGACTAATAAACAAGTTTCTCATTGTGAAGTCAACGATGCTTAAATTAAAAATACATTTTTGACATCACCAATGGAGAAACTACTCTAAATGCTTACGCTTTTAGTAACTACATTTGCTTTTCCTCAAACAATATAAAGGTCAAAGGTCACTTTGCCAGCTAAATATTCCCGTTCACCCTCTTTTCTTTCTCTCCTTGTTGCACCACATGATTTCTTGTGATAAAAACACGTGGAGTGACAATTTTGACAAAAACTTCTTTGGCGTAGTTTTTTAGAACATCGTGGCGAGATAGTTGTTGCTGTAGAGCTAGAGCTAGAATGGGCTTCCACGTTGAACAGGGACACAGGAAACAAAAGAAAAAATAGGACGATATAACTGTCGACCAGCGTTGTTGTTTCTGTGCTCTTTTCCTTGTTCGAAGTAGAACCGGTTTCCCGCTCTAGTTTCTATACGATAAAAAAACTCTCCCCCTGTACCGCCTAATGAGAACCTTGGCATAATCCCATGGGATTTGAACAGGTATCCCGGTGTGTAATACTGCCTTTTCTCCACTATTTATAATAAATGGTAAACATACGTGTTATACGCAACAAGCAGACACGCTATCGAAGCAGTGTGTATTCCCATTTGCAGTTTATAAAGGAAAACATACCTCATTGAGAACTGAAAGTTTGGAAAGCCCATACATAAATTAGGAATGTGAAGACGCTGTGGGGCCAAAGCTCGGCAGCATACGCGATCCGTGCGCATCCGCATTAGTCCCGTAAACGAGGCCAGTGCTCGAATAAAAATGTCATTTTTTTTCTCGCAGAGCATACCCACTTTTTATATTCTTACGGAATCAGAAGCTGTGAGCGGATGATTTAAGAGCTTCACAAAAATGGCTCCAATCCACGCTGTGAAAGGGGGTTTCAAAGTAAAGCTTTAAATGACATCCACAACAATTGCCCATGCGACGTCATTTGATTTCACACGTGGCTCTACAAAATGTCAAACCAGAGATTCTGCCAGCCGTTACTCTGAATCCGCAGGGGCGGCGTCCCGAGCATAGCAGCGTCGGCCCGTGGCCAGGCTAGAGCGGTTTGACGCCGCCACCGTACCCCGACCGTGAGTCGGGAGAAAGAAAGCCTAGAGGAGCGTCCTTCCAAGTGTGCGACAGCAGAGCCTGGCCATCCTTATGTGCAAACCTGGGGCTACACCACCGCGTGACACAAGCGTATGTAACGAAAACATTTGGCAGGTGAACTTTGTGATTCCACTTTATACCGATTTAAGCAGGTAGTTTAGTAAGTTTAAGAAATAGAAAACGCCTTAGGGAACTTTTATAATCGCTATTTATCAGGACCAGTTGCTCCTTCTGCCTTTTGTAATGCCCCTTAAAGCCAAACCGAATTGTATTCATCAATTTAAAAAACGGACTCCCATTTGTGGCCAGCACTGCGGAAAACGCAGCCGCCGTACTTTTTGTATTTCTGCCCTTCAAACTAATCCTTAACGTATCCTTGCCGTGCGACCACTTTATCCCGTAGGGTAGGGGTTACACAGGAGGTGCTCTCGAACAAGTTAATCAAGCCGTGCAAAGGAAGCGCCCAATGGACTGCGAAGCTGCGCCAAAAAAGGCCCACTACAACCGTCACGAAAGCAGATGACAAAGTCGTAACGCCGATGCGCCCGCCAGCGAGCAGGCACCTCCGCATGGGAACGCTGGGTAAATTCGCCACTCCATCTACAATATGCTCCATGAGTAAAACCCTTCTGCCTCCTTCCCCACTGCTGCCGCCTCCGCCGCGTTGGGAGTTTATTGTGCCACGCGCTGCGAAAGAACCGTTGGCTGCTATAGGTAGAAATCTTTGCATTAAAATAAATAAAAATAATGGCAAAAGTAAAAATACTAAGAAAGAGAATGTCGCCTTGACCCCGACGTTACTTGCATGTGTGTAAACACACGCAATCAAGCTATGCTGACCAGTAATTTCAGACAAGCTAATGCGTATAGTAGTTGGTGCGCTTACATAATGTGTGTCACAGTAGTGGCACAGTAGTGAAACTAAGGAAAAGGCGGGAACACACTGCAGCAAAAATGTTCGTCGAAAGCAGTCACGGTAACAGAAACAAAATAGGCGAAAATAAATAATCACATTCTATTCAGCCATTAAAAAGTTCATACAATTGCCAGGATGTTCTTTTTAAAACACTTAGCCACCTATGTGACCTGACCGATTTATTTAGGATCTGTAACGTTAGAAAAGGCCATTTTGTCCTGTTGGCATTAGTGTGTTTCTTGTAAACTGATCACTAATTCCGTTCCCAAAGTACCAACATGATATTTAAAATTTGTTCCCAACTGCTGGTCGTCGTGGCTGGATGTAGGCGTGTAGCCCTGTACCACCTTGAGTTTTTACCTCGTATTAGGCATAAATACAATACCCGCTACCCTTCCGTTAATGCTGTAGTTTTCATCTACGTTGGAGGCTATGCGGTCATTGCATAGCAATCCCCCTCCCAGTTCTGTTCTGTTGACTAGATTATGGTAACATAGGTTGTGACCATTTTTCATCATCGTAAAATCTTCACTTGTCCTACTAACGTCACTAAGGCCTATGACATCCTGTTTAATGCCATCTCATTCCTCGAACAACGCCTCTACACTATATAGGTCTCGACAAACAGACATTGGACAAATAGCGTAGAACCCTGCGCCCGAAAAGTGCATGCAGAAAACTAAAGTACTGATAAATAACCTCGGGACAGCAGAGCGGTTTAAGATAGGAAGAGAGGCAGAGGAAATAGTAAGCTTAAATATCTACTTAGGCCAACTTGTGATCCCGGACACCAACCAAGAGGGCGAGATAATTAAAAGGATAAGAATGGGGTTCGGTGCATTCGGCAGGCAATCTCAGATATAAATGGCAGCGTACTGCTGCCCATGAATAAGAAAGTGTATGACAGCGCCATCTTACCGGTACTCACCTATGGTAAGAAACTTGGAAGAAGAAGAAGAAGAAGAAGAAGAAGTAGATGAAGAAGAAGAAAGAAAGTTTGTTTCATTCTTTGCATACAATACAGTTTTACCATCTGGGCCCTTAGCCAATCTGGCTAGTACCCGGGCCCATGCAGTAAAGGCTTCATGAAATTGTACGCTGGTCAAACATTTCAGTGGGAAATCAAATTACACACATCAAGAGCAGACAACACTAAAGAAATGCCGCTTGGCTACAATGGTGATGCATACTTTCCATCAAGAAAAACTCTTTTACACATCTCGTAAAATTGGCCTTAGTTTTAATATCTAAAGGCAGTAGATTCCAGATCACAGCTCCGGGAAACGCTATACTACGTTTACCATAATTATTGTGGATAACATGGAGGATGAAACGAAGGTTGGTTTGATTGCGCGTTTCTCGGTGTTGCCATAGAAAAATAGAATGAGAGAACGGAATAATATTTTCTAATATATTATTAACCATACAAACTAACTTTTGGTCTCTAGCATTTGTAAGTGGCATAATGTTTAAGCTAGGAAAAAGTGGAGCGGAACTGTGGTTTATCCTACTAAACGTTATAATGCGTTGCGCTCTGTTTTGTAACAAGATAACTCGGTTTATGTAGGAGAAGTTTGTGACCCCCAATATCTCAACACAGTAAGCGATATGACAATGAAATATAGCGCAGTATATTATTTTGAGAATGTGTAATGGAAAGTAACGGCTAACTCTAACTAGAACGAAACATGATAGGGTTAACTTGTTACACATGCATGTTATATGCTGCTTAAAACTAAGGGCAGAATCTAGAGTCACGCCTAAATATTTGTACTCATCAATTTTTTGATCAAAATATCATCCATCTTCAAGTTCACTTGGTAAGATTGAGTTGTAGTGGGGCTAGAGAATATCAAGTAATTTTTTTTGGGTACGTTCAAGGTTAATTTATTGTTTCTGAACCAATGTGATACCTTCGTGAGATCTGCATGGACTGGCTCTCAAGACACTTCAGTTCTCACCATAAAACAACAAAGCAGTATCATCGCATACATTATTGCGTTGCCATGCTCTAGTACCAGCGGTAGATCATTTATATACAAAGAAAATAAAATTGGACCCAGCACCGAGCCCTGAGGGACTCCGCAAGTAATGCATTCAAACACTAGAGGCAGTTGGCCCAATTTGACAAACGTGTTTCTACCTTTTAAATAGCTTTGAAGGAATTCCTTAAATAATCCCGAAAACCATACCGCCCATCTCATTAACAAAATTTTATGGTTGATCGTATCAAATGTTTTTTTGATATCAATAAAAATGCCGATTGCGTAATATGTTTCATTTAAAGCTTTGTTTACTGTCTCGCTCAAGGTTTTAACTGCCGTGGCTGTGCATTTGTTTGCGCGAAAGCCATGCTTACTTTAAAGTAGTATTTGGTGTTTATCTAAAAACCGAGTGATACTCTTCGCTAGCAATTTTTCAAAGATTGTAATTATAGTGTTTAGGATAGAGATTGGCCTGTAATTGTGGTAATCGTTACATCTCCCCCTTTGGAAATAGGGGCAACCCTAGCCGTTTTCAGGGCGTCGGGATATACTGCTGCATATACCGACGCATTAAAAATTGTAGCAAAATGTACGCTAAGTTCCTGGATGTGGTGTTTAAGAACAGTGATAGATATGTTGTCTGGCCCAGCACTTTTCCTGCTGACATGGCCTGAACTGTACGAATAAATTCTTCTGAGTCTATTTCTTCAAAAGCAAATGAGTTAGGCATAGACGGTGGAAGGCTGGGGATATTAGCCTGTGATCTGTATTTTAATGCGAGGGTGGTCCAACTTTACAAAAGTGTTCATTTAAGTTACGTGCCACATCTTCTGAAGTGTTATTTGGTGGTGCAACCTCCGGTAATATTTGTTTGGCATCACTTTTTTTAATTACTGAGGTAATCCCTTTCCACATAAGTTTAGGTGATCGCTAGTTATGTTCTATGAGATTAGAGTAGTACGTTTTTTTAATTTTCTGATGAACGCCAAGGTCTTATTACGGAAGAATTTGTATTGGTTTTAGTAATATTCGTTTTCAGGGAACTTTTTATGTTTTCTGAACCACTTATCCTTTGCTCTAATTGCAACAATTACTTCTTTAGTTGCCCATGGACAGATATGTTTTGTAAAGTATACTTTCTGATCAGCAATCGTTTCAATAATACACGAAGTAATAGAGCTAACAAGGCGGTTGTATTCGGAATGGATGGCAGAGGCGTCATTTATATGTAGTTGTAGGTTCACAAGTCGTGCTGATAAAAGAGTGATGTCGACATTCGCAATTACACGCTTGTCCAACTTATGTTTAAGCACAGGTATTTGCGTAAGAATGAAAACCGGGAAGTGGTCTGTAATATCGACATCAAGAACACCTGATACAGTGCAAGGCGGTTCAAAGTTGCATATGATGTGATCTAGTAGTGTAGATGAGGAACACGACACTCGGGTAGGCTGGTTGATTTGATTCAGGAATCCATATGATTCAAACAGGTTTTTATAGGGATAACTGCTATCGTTCAGGGTACCAATATTAAAATCGCCACATATTACAGCTGGCCAATCGCGGAAAGATGTCTACTCTAGACCAGCCTCTAGCTTATTTAGGAAACTACTAACTTGGGAGCTTGGAGGGCGGTAGACGACGCCAACTATTAGCTTGGATTCAAGCTGAATGAACAGAAAATTGAACATAACAGGAGACGCATTAAGAGGGTTCACTTAAATTGAGGACGACTCAGCGAGAAGTGTAACGGAAGATGATAAGTTTAACATTAGGGATAAGAAGACAGCGGAGTAGGTCTGGAAACAGACTCGTGTTAATGACATATTAGTAGAAATTAAGACCAAGAAATTGACGTGGGCAGTCCGTGTAATGCGAAGGTAAGATAACCGTTCGTCCAAAGTTGGCACTAGAGTGCATCCCCAGAAAAAGAAAGTATGGCAGGGCACGGCCGAAAATTAGATGGGCAGGTAAGATCAAGAAGCTTGCGGGGATACATTGTTCGCTGTTGGTACGGGACCGGGATAATTGGAGAATATTGGGAGAGACCATGCAGAAAAGAAAATTTTAAGAGCGGCCCTGACTTCATGTTTGTGAAGCCACACCCGCCATGTCGACGAGCCTATCAAGCGCCGCACTCTTTCCCATTTTCTTCCGCTGTTTCCGGTTTATTTGACCAACATGGCGGCGCCTTGCCCTCCCGCTTCGCAGCAAGAACAGCTTCGTCGCTTATTCCTCGGCGCGTTGTCAGGCTCTAAGCTTTTGATTTTGTTTTACTTAGCCCATTCTAACCATTATCCCAAGTTTTAATAAAAAAAGGCCTTTGTTTTTGAGATATCGAGGGATTTTTCAGCTGTTAATGATGGTGAAGAAGCGTTTGTCGTCATCATAGCAACGGGCTTGCAGGATCACGAGTGGAAACTGCAGCGTCTGTGTCTGTTTGTAGAGGGAACTAGGCATCCAGGCACTCTAGCGCCACTAAATAAGCTCACTCTACGAGCGGTGTGCATGGCTTACCATCATCGATGTATAAGAGTTTCAACCTACACGGGCGTGGAGCGTACGTGAATTCTGTACGCTGGTAAAACTAAAACTGTCCAATCTCACTTCACAGTGAGTAAGTGGCTGCAGTGGTTTGCAAGATGCGCCACTGTTGCGTGCTGGCTTGGCGGTCGCACTCGCCGTTGCTCAAACCGGGAGCCACTTTTCACAGAGGAATATATGCGTGCTTGCGCTATTTGTCGAGCAAAACAGAAGTAATACGTGTGTGCCACACTTTGCCTTGTGTTCTTTAAGAAAAGATTCCCAACTGAAGAAAATCGCCCCGAAAAGTGAATCGACACTGCTGAAGCCGCCAACGCGGTAATTCTCAGCGAGACCAATAGGGATGGAAAACCACTTTGCGAATCGACGAGATAACGCCACAAGATCACGGCAGCTGTGCACAACTCAGTCGAACACGGATATATCGAACTCCAAGGGGTTCGCGAAATAGTTCGATATATGAAAAATTCGATATAAAAAATATGGGCTCTGAGACCTCACCTGTGGCGGACGACCACTTACCGATCGGCGCATTCAAGAATGACAACTAATTCCGCACTAACGACTCAACAGGATGCTTTATTTGCGTGAAAAGAAATCGCTGATATTGGCCTGCTTCTTCGTCTGTATATGGAATTAAAGACGCTGGTCTCGATCTTCTCGAGGATATCCAGGTGCGAAGCCAGTTCCTTCCATGTCGCCGCAACTACGTCGAATGAAGCTGAACGCAGCCGCCAGTTCACCGGGAGTACGATCGTGTAGCCGCATCCTCGTCCGGACGATCTTGGCCATCGAGCTATCAGCCTGGGTTCCTGCAGCCGCAGCTACGATATCCTCGTCACCGGCGCTCGGAATCGCCTAAACATTGCTGTCAGCGTTCACGAAGTTGCCGGCAGACACTCCGGCTGGAACAGCAGCCGGGAAAAGGGACGACAGCTCGCGAAAGGTGTCGTCCATGCCTTATTCGTCGTCGTCGCCGTCTTCGCAATCTTCCGAAAATTCGCCGTCACAAAGCCTGTCCGGAAGCAGTTGGCCACGCTCTGCTTTACGCTGCTCCAGGCATCATCATGTGTATGGCCCCCAGCTGGTCAATTTAAGCTCGGTGCCCACGCGGAGGTTCATCAAAGCCTATCGAGGAGTCGCCCCCTGTACCCAACCTTGAACGACTTAATCGAGCGGTCGAGCGGCTGCAGCCTGACTGTTGTGTTCGGAGGCAGAAACTTGAGCTCGATGTTGTCGAGCTCGCAGGTGGTTTGGTTGGCCGAGCATTATCCATGAGAAGGCAAGCGTAACCTCCGAGGCCCCGGCTTCTGTCCCTGTCGGGTTTCGGCGAAGGCACTAAGCGACCGCGGAAATCGGGGGTGCAGCGACCGCCGAAGAGCACCTTCCAGCTCGCGCGGCGTTCGATATACCCAATGTCGGGAAAATACGTTCGATATAACGTACGAATTCCTATACTTTTACACAGAATTTTCAAGGGATAATTCATGAGTTCGATATAGGCAATAATTCGATATACCCGTGTCGATATATCGTGTCGACTGTATCATATAAATTATTATCCATCGAATGTTGCCTTCCAAAGGAACATTACACTACAAAGGAAACGGCCGTAAAAGAAACGCTGTGAAATCAGTCGTACTGCACAAATTGAAGACGACGACAACGCCCTAGCGAAAGCCGCGCTGTGTTGCCAACGTAGTGAGGCAGCCTCAATCAAAGCGCCATCCGTGGCTTTTATCAAGATTTAGCCGCCAAAGCCGTAAAAAACTAGGCAACACTGTCTACGGGCTCAAGAAAAATGGTGTCATTTCGTTCACATTTTTTGCAATGCATTGTGGTGCTAGGGGAATCTTTTGAGTATTTTTTCCTTCCATGGGAGAGACCTTTGCCCTGCAGTGCGCGTAGATAGACTGGCAATGATGATGATGGTGAATTGCAACTTGCACAGAACACAGAGTGCGTGACGTTACAGTAGGATAAGTAAGATTGACCTAAATTAGGCTTTGTTGAACTTGGAAGCTAACATACGCTAAAGGAGATAACTTTATGCGAAGCATCGGTTTTTATTCTCCACCCTAAATGCTTTAGAGGGCGAAGTAGTTCCAGACGCGGGATTATGTAAAGTAATGTTAGGCGGCACTAATATTTTCTAGGGTTTTTATTCTTACGGAGAAGATCAATATACAAAACGAAAACGAACATGCGACCTTGCTTGCCTTCAATGCTCGGGTTCTGAAATCATGTGTTGGGAACAATGGTGTTTTATGCTTTGAAACAGGTTCACTAGCGCGCCAGTAGAAATAAACAGCTTTGAAAGGTAAATTGTGGCATACAATATGCTGGGTATCATTTACACTATGTTTTATGTGATTAAGGCATTTCGTGTCTTGCTTTTCATTAAAAGGAAGAAGTACATAACTAAGAATTCTTTTATGTGTTTTTGCTGCCGCTTTTTTGTACGTACCACAGCTGAATATATATTTAGAAAACCAGCTAATTGGAACATTTTTGTGAATATCATGTTTTTACATTAAAAATTCACACACATGCATCTTCTTCGTGGGATGATATAAAACCGGGCTCTTTTCATTGCCCCATCCCCTCCTTTACCTGTACCTGTAAGCCCAAAGTGTTGTTTCGGAATTTTTTATGGCACTCTTGGTGACTATTTTGTGCTCGCTAGTCTTGTATTTAGGAAGATCAGTTGCCCGATAGTTGCTACTCACAGTTTTATGTTCGCACGGACGCTCCTCACACTTGGTCTCTACTGCAAGCGCGCACTTTGGTAAATGAAACAAAAAGGAAACAACTTTGGAGACATGCACTACATTTTGTTTCTTTTGCGCATACCGAGGTTAGGCGTCCTATAGTCACTCCCCCATGTGTACATGGGATGGCCTTCTGACTAACAAAAATGCCTTTTTCAGTGACGTGTTCTTGCTCCTAAAGCTATAGAACATTCTCAGGCTAACAACGACTCATAAAGTCCAAATCACCTGTATTTTGATTAATTAGACGCTGTTTTAGAACATCGTACGAGCAGAAGCGAATGTTGTATGAATAACTACTCCTTGCAACGCCGGCACACACATTCTAGCCAATGCAAAAGCGAGTTGAAAAAAATGACCATACTGGTACAGCCAGAAAAAACTGTTTAGCAAACGCGTGAAGAAAAGTTGTTGCTTACTGAAGTGATGTATACCCCAACCAGCATCAAGAACTTGTTTATTTTCCACCTCTATATCCTCTTCTGGCAAGCATACAGGCCGTACAAATTCATCCAGCGGTAATGGCTCCTCCACCTGTAAAAAAACAGCAAATGGCCCAACGAACATACAGGAAATCAAGGATCATATTTTGCAATTCATTTATATAAACACTAGTTATTCGCTTTGCTTGCTTTTCACACAAATTATTTACGATTATTTTGGAGTGCAGGAGCATTCATTTCATCCCCTTCAATTCTTTCAGCATACAAGTTTCTGCTATAAATTACCCTTTCCATATTGCGCATTTATGGGTAAGGAAGCTCTGTTTGTGGTAGTTCGAATACTGGATTCAAAGCCACATTTTCGCCCAGTGTAACACCGCTGCGGCCGTGGTTGGGCTATTCATATAAGCGCCCCTGTAGCGAAACTACGTATAGAAACCTTCCCATCTACTACCGAAAAAAACCATTGTTGGTATCTGTTATTTGGGTTTTTCGTACAGGCACGCATGGGCACTTCTAGGACAAGTATCTAAACACGCATGCCCGTTTTTTTCTCTAAATAAAGTACGCCTAGAATAAAAAAGTCAGCTACGCCGGTTGCACCACGTATTCTATGTAGACATGTTTGCCTATTTAGTCTTTTAACGGTCGCCTCAAACTCTCAAGCGCAGATACAAGAAAAGCCAGCACAGAAACCTCAAAAATTGGGCTCATTATTTGATTACACAGAACTATACTAGCTTTCTGTAAAGAAAGCTTGTGGGTACATTGGGTACATTGTTCCTTCTTAAAATTAAGCTGCCGTGATGAATATTTTTGTACTCATACCATGAGGTAACCAGCGCTCATTCGGAGGAAAAACTCCTAGAATATACTTATAAATTCATACGATATGCTCCTAATGGTTACTTGTATCTCTTAGTTATATGTTTATTTTTATCTTCGCACACATGATAAGTTGCAACGCTTTTATGAAAATTTCCGGAAATGGCCTGCCGGAAAGGAGGCTACCTATTGTGGACTTAGTGAGAAGGCAGACGTCATGGCTCTTTTACCTGGGTCCCGGAAAATATTCACAATGTGTGACAGGCCGTTTCTCCCTACATCTTATCCTTTGAGATTTGTATTTGCAGAAGCTTTGTCTACCCAAAATATCTGCCACTACTCTATCATGCGAATGAGCAGTGCTGGAATATAAACTTATTGTTACATGAATGCTTCCTGTGTTCGTTTCAGTTAAACTTTTGCGTTCGAATTTATGTTTCGATTACTCTTCTCCGAGAGCGTTCCGGTTAAGTCCAGAGCTACTCCAAGTGCGCAGCGTATCCGTCAGCGCTCCCTTTTTTGAGATAGTAAAGAGTTGTTCAACGTCCGCTTGTGGCCACTCAATTATTCTTTAAAAGGCATCAGAAAATCAGCGCCAACTATAATTTATAATATGTAAGCACGATAGATGGCATGACATACCGCAATAAAATGCTGCCTGAGATTTTCGCAATCTGCCATTCTGAAAACATTTAGGACACCGAAGCACGCTTTTTTATCCCGCACGAAGAAACATCTAGCTCCACTGAGTGAGCGAGTCAGTGATTGTTTCATTGAGTCTTTGCTTGACCGATTTATTTATAGATTCTTTGGTTGAGCGAATGAGTGAGTGCATGAGTGAGTGAGTGAGTGAGTGAGTGAGTGAGTGAGTGAGTGAGTGAGTGAGTGAGTGAGTGAGTGACTAGCCTTTATTTACAGTTGAGCGTGTGGTTGCGGTCCTTCTCAGGTAGAAGCGGAAGAGGCAGCGATTGCTTTCGCCGTTTCGAGTGTGCGTTCACCGGGTCCAAGGGCTGCCTGCTTCGCCCGCGCTCGACACCCACCGTACTCTGATCTGAGGATGCGCTATAGAAACAAATATCAGATGTTACTACGGAATGAGCAAACTTACATCAATGACATCAAACATACCCAGTTTATTGTTGGTGTTTTTGCCGGCAGGTTTGTTTACCCCAGAAGAACAAAATTGGTGACTCAAAAAATGACACGCAGGGTACTCCTATGCCGCCAGGGGGCGCCGACTAGTACGAACGAGTAAATATTGGCTACGGCTTCTTCTAGCGTTTTTGGTAAAAATTGTATTGTCAGTTGCTGATTTTCTGTGATATCTCATGCGGAAGATCACGAGGATCACGGAAACCGAAATATTCGTCGGTGAGTGGTAGCTTAGCTGATTTTTCAAGACTTTTCGACCGGACCACTCCGCATTGGGCCGCTAGGCTTACTTCTACATCGAAGGACGCATTGGGGGAGGGTCTCCCCGCGCTAGTGTGCAAGTTATTCTCAAGATGCCGATGCAAGTGACCATGGAGGGGAAGGACTATCAACCCGGAAGAGTGCCTGAAGTCGGGGTGGAATACGGCATTGTCAAAGCGCAAGATGCAAGGGTCACCCGCGCCGGGCGGGATGACAAGTTCAGCACAAAGTAGTCGCGGCACCGGCGGGGCCCGCACTCCCGCCGAAGTAAAGAAGCGTATCGTCGCAGCGTCGAGGCTCCCCCATTTGCCGAGGGAGCACTACAGAATCATCGTTAGTCCAAGGGAACGCCTAAACGTCAAGAACATGTGTCAAATCAAGGTGGCCCAAGTTCTCACGTTAGTGGTGGAGCTCGCTCCTGCCGAGAGCGCCGGCGATATCATCTGCTCCAAGTCATGCAAAATAGTTTTGCCGTGAGTACGCTGACGCAGAAGAACGCACGGGCATACTCAAGAGTGGAGTCAATCGCAGTGGGTGTGGCAAACTACGAGGTCAGCTCCTACTTGGCAGCGCCGCACAACACGTGCAAGGGGGTCATCAGGGGTGTCGATCTCGACTTCGACGCAGGACAGCTCAAAGACATGCTTGTGCAGCCTAGAATCCCAGGGTCCTGGAGGTCAAGCGTACAAAGACCCACTAGCGGTCTCCGTCCTTTTTGATGGCCTAAAGGTACAAAATGGACGTCATGTGTGGACAAAGCATGCTTCACTGCACGCTCTATTGCAGACAAATGGAAGTTTGCTACGCCTGCGGCAGGTCGGGGCACCGGGCCGAAGGTTGCCCGACGCCTGAAAAGATGATCTCCAGGGGGTGTGGCATTCCATCCCCACCCGAAGACCACGTTTGTACGCCACAGTGCGCCCTATGTGTGGGCCCTCATCCCACGGCGGACAAGTAGTGTAAGCACCGGTTTCAGATGCCGTATCTTGTTCGGAGAAGAAGAATGGAACGCCAGAGAACCAAGTCACGTGCATCGCCAGACAGAAAATGTTACCGGATCAGGTCACCCTCGAGGGGTCTCTTCGAGGCACGACGTTCTTGCTACAAAAGCGGGAACTGCCGTTCCACGGAACGTTCGCGATCCAGAAGACATTGTCGCTCCAAGGGGCCATCAGCCGTGCGCATCCAGGAGCCACCCGAGGCTGGGCAGACCACGTGGCTCGATCAAGTCAAGGGGCTTAACCAAGGGTAATGTGGGTTTCTCAACACTGCCTGAGCATAGTGCAGCTAGGAGTGTACAGCTAGAACGCGAGAACGCTTCCCTGAGGAATGCTTCCGAGCAGCTGAATGCTGAAAATACGATGTTAATAGGGCTGGAATGGCCCTACCAGCTCAACAGCCTTTACCAACCGAAATCGAGAAGGTGGCAACGCCAGTGGAAACTGAGGCTCCCTTATAGAGAAACTCGCCAAATAGACAAGCATAGAATCGAGTTAAGAGAATTCCAGTCAGAATTGAGGACCATGCTCAAAGCCCTCTGCGAAGGGTTCTCTGCTGTGGACGAGAGAGTCGTTTCGGTCGAATCTAATGTGTGGGTAACGGCTAACCTGCCTCGTTCTTTTGCGCCAGACGCATCTCCATGGAGGGGTAGCTTTAGAGTCATGGTGACCCTGCACGGCGGCCGGGCTAGGTCAAGGTCACGGCGGCCTGCGCGCAGCATTTCGCACGAGAGGATAATCAAGGATCCCAATAATGGCGGGACACGATAGGCGAGATAATCATTTGGCAGTTGAACTGTTGCGTCTCCCAACGTAACAAGGCTGTCTACAGCTGCTCGTGAGATCCCATCCTAATAAACCGCGAGTCATTTTACTCCATGAGACATGGGCTCAGTCGGTCTCACTTTCGGGGTTTCAATCTTACACGGTAAACAGAGAAGATAAGAGAGGCAATTGTACTCTCAGTATCGAAAAAGTTCACTTTCACCGTTCACAATCTGTTCATGCATCACAGTAAAACGGAGCACTCGCTGATCGAGATCATTCCGAATGGCCGGCTCAGGGATAGCCTTTTAATACTTCACATTTACAGCTCTCCGGGAGACATCAGGGAGCGTTTTACTTCTCTAATTTCCAAGGCGGTTAGCAAGGTGGCAGGATCTCCGCTTGTACGTTGCTTTGGACTTCAATGCTCGGCATCAAGCGTGGGGATACCACCGTGTCACGGCCAAGGGGAGCGGACCTCTGGTGGGTGGCGTCCGGTTAAGATCGCATCCTGATTACGGACCCATCCTTTCCAACTCGGATGGGAAACACGTGCGCCACGGACACCGCGGCGGATCTTACGTTCGTGGCGAACGTTGGGCCCGCTCTATGGTGCAATCTCAATGAGAATATTTGGCGTCGATCGCTGTGTGCTGGGCACGTCGTTAGTAGTACGCAAGAGGCCACCGAAGAAGTTTACAATGACGGATTGGGATCTTTTTCGTAAAATGAGGAGAGGGAAACGGAAACCCCTAGGTTCCCAGATAATTGGGTCGCGCAGTTTAAGGAGGATGTTGCGTTCGCCACCAAATATGCTGTCAGAGACCTAAATGTGGATAGGATGGACAGCCGATTGGCGCAGCCTTTTGGAGGCGAAAAGAGCCCTCGTCGATTCATGGAAGGACCAGCGGCCGAACCGCAAACGCTAAAAAAAGATTGTGGAACTAAAATTCACAATAGAGCTACACTGTCAGCAGCTCTCCAAGCAGCAATGAAACGAGGTCTGTAACTCAGTTTACAGGCAGATGAGATCACGTGGAAAATGGAACATGCTCAAGCAGTGGCTAAGTGAATACAATTCCCGGTCTAATCAGAGGCCCGCTACTGATATATACTACACGCGGCCCGCCAGGCAAATTCATATTGGGAAATAGAGTCGTTAGCCAAAAGATATATACCTACGGACACTTCGGATGATGCGGACTACACGCCATACAAAGGTCCTCCAATGGCCGCTCTGGACGAGGCCTTTAGCATCCCCGAGGTAAGGGAGGCACTCGCAGCACACAACAGAATTTCTGCTCCGGGTCCGGACGGAATTTCAAACAGACTTCTTTGCAACTTGGATGACGAGTCGATCACATTCTTCACACAGGAGATAAATCTCATCTGGGAAGGGGGCGGTTCCGGAGTCGTGGAATCTGGCATTGGTCGTCCTCATCCTGAAGCTGGGGCGTGCTCCAGACATGACTACAATCAGACCGATCTCACTCGCATCCTGCGTAGGCACAGTTGCGGAACATGTTATTAACAACCGCCTCTCCCAGCACATCGGAGACCGCGGTCACGTTCCGTATAACTTGATGGGCTTTCGACCGTCCGTTTTGACTCAAGATCCCATGCAGCTGATCAATATCAGATCATCGACTGGGACACTAGGGACGTAGAGCTATCCTAGGCTTTGATCTAGAGAAAGCTTTCAATACCGTCTTCGCACTGCCGACATACTCGATTCCATCTCGGAGCTGGACCTTGGCGAGAACATTCACGCGTTTATCAGCTCGTTTGTTAGACATAGAAAGGTCACGCAAAATATTGGGGCCTTAGGTCAGAGCCCATCGAGCTAGGTACGAGGGGGACACCACAGAGTTTTTATGCCCCATCCTGTTTAACATTGCCATTTGTAAACTGTCTCAGAGGCTCTCTGAGGTCAAAGGCATCAACCACACACCATGCGCTGAAGACATTACCGGATGGTGCGTTGGAGACTGCGAGGGTAGGGCAAAGGAAGCGCTTCAAGAAGCGCTATATCGCACAGAGGCGTTCTTCGCTGGGACGGCGCTTCAGCTCTGCTCGAGCAAGTCGGTGCTTCTATTCTACAGACCTACAAGGAGGGGGTTTACGCCCAAGTTCTGGATCTCACTCTCAGAGGGGAACATTGCGCTCCACACGAGCGAGGGTCGCCGCATTCCCAGAGTTGAGGCACACATCACGTACGTGGCGGCCATGACACTGCTGGCAGAATCATGAACAGGCTGAGCATAATTTACTAATTCGTAAAACCATCAAGCGCTTGCTGGGTATCCCGATGGATGCCAGCACCAAAAGGCGCATGCAGCTCCGAGTTCAAAACCCTTTAGAGAAAATCATCGAAGCGCAGCACACGGCTCAGGCTGCCAGGTTGTCGTCTTCGATCGCTGGAAGGGAGATTCTGGCGGTTCTGCACTTTAATTCATCCCTAGAGGAGCAGCGCAAGGTTAGCCTCACTAAGGAGAAGAGAGCCGTTATAACTATCTCCCCGTTTCTCCGCAACGCTCACCCGCACCACATTGCGGGAAGGCGATGTGCCAGAGGCGATGCGCAACTAAGACAAGTTCGCGACGACCCGCACTCCGCGTGCTTTGTGGACGCCGCGTAGTAGGGCCGGTGGGAAAACTTCTCGGCAGTCGTGGTGGATCACAGTGTCACAGTTCGCAATTCTGCGTCCTTCAGAAACACCTCCCAGGCTACAGCTGAGCAGACTGCTGTGGCTATTGCGTTACTCAAAGACAGCCAGCATAGAATATACACCGATTCCTCCGCAGCCAATAGAGCCTTTGCATCTGGTTCCGTTTCGGCTGAGTACGCTCGCACTCTAGGAAATAGGGTGATTTCCTTACACGCCATCGACTGGATTCCCGCTCACTTAGGGTCGTACTTGTGCTGTGTAACTTACCCCGACGAGGTCGCCCACTCCGCCTCGTGCGAGATGAACCACCGCGCCTGGTCGGACAGAGGCGGTTCCTCGGGGATTCCTTGGGAGGTCTTCAGGGACACCTTATTTAGGTTCAACGAAGTTATTCACCACTATGAGCTGTGCAGCCGAAAGTTCCCGCTTCCGCACCAGAAGCTCTCCAGGCCGCAGTCAGCCACGCTCTATAGGCTGCAGACCAGGTCCTTTTCTCTGCTCCTACGCAGATACTTTTCAACCGGACTGCCGTGGTAGTGGCAAACCTAGCAAATTTAGACAACATGCTCTGGCGGTGCCTCTCACTTCGGGGCCCCCAACGCATAAGCGAAGAAGAGTGGCGCTCCGACTTGGAGAGCCCCGATCTACTACACCAGCTAAGGGCCTCCCAGAGGGCCCACGACGCGGCAGTAAGGCTCGGCCTTCCCGTCACCTTGTGGAAGTGGCCCGCCGCGCTGCCGCCCTGAAAGGTGGCGGTGCTCCTCAGCAACTTCAATAAAGTTTATTGTCCGCGTATCTGTAGGGTGTTTTCTTGTGGTGTAAACAAAATGTTGTGTTTTATGCTTGCCTTTCCATTCATTGTTAGATAAGACTTCATAAAGGTCACGTGGTCGAAGATAGGGTGAGGGAATTTATCTTCTCGTACGTTGGAGTTTTGGTGCAAACATACACACTACAATAAAAAGGAAATTATAAAACCACGCAAATTGTTCGCGCACACGAATTTCTTTTAACGAGTTTCACTTTACCCGTGGTGTATACTTGGAGCAAAACTTCGCCATGGCATAGTAATATGCGTCATTCCGAGCAATGAACAAAACTAGTGCATGCAAAATACACAGGGCATTATGCAAACATTTCCCGCCATTGCGTGACTTTAAAACAGAGGAAGAAAAAGAAAGCACACAAGAAAAGGAAGAATGAGAGGGCATGGAGAGATATAGAAGGGAAGGTATCTTTTTCTATTCTTAAGTTCTGCTTTTAGAGCACTCGGTCGATAGATGAACCCCTAGTCTGAGACCACAAAAACGTGGTTTACCACCCAGTCTCTTTTTACCAAGTCCATTTTTTTCGAAGCTTCGGGTTGGCCCGACGAGTGATTGGCTGCTCACGACAAGGAAAGGGGTGGAGAAAGGTAAGGGGTTTGTTGCCCCTGTAATAACTGGTGGCACAGATTTCTATACGATTGAGAACATGTGCAAAAAAAGGGATATCGAGCCGGGTGAAAAGCATGAAGGATGGTGTTGTACGCAGAAGCATTTGTTTGCGCAATGCTAAAAGTGGTGGCTTCTCTTCTGGGTACCCCAGAATAAAGTGGCAAGAGGGTTTAAGTGATTTGCCGGTAGTGTTGTGGCATATATTCGAATTGAAAAAGGTGTTCTGTATTCATGGTGGCAGTTAATGTTGAGTGTCCCTCTTTTGTAACTGCTCGGTAGGTGTTAGTGTTGGCTGCAGTGTGAGCCACTTTATTCCCGTCGAGGCTATAATATCTATTCACCCAGATGATATTGCCGCGAACCATGCATTGGGTTTGTTTATTTGTGTTTTGCTTTTACCGCCCGGCTGCGCCGGTCTGTGTTATCTCTGTGACAAGGGAAGCGCGTGTTCCGTTCTTTCTTTCTTTGCCGCATGTGTTATCTGTTCTGATAGGGAGAGCATTCCGATCTAACGTGAACAGCCTGGAATATTCTTCTTGGATCTGCAATGTTCTCGATGCGAATCGACGGTTCGAGAACCACGCGCGCCGAAAGATAAAAAGACTGCAGAGCAGACGCCGGGGCATTCGATTCTGCGACGCTCGCCGACGCAAGTCACTTTGTTGACCGCTGCGTCCCCGCCTGTGTATTCTTTTGAGTTGTTAGGGGAGCACAAGTTCGCTCCAAATAAACTTGTTTCTCCTTCAAGACTATTGCGTCGTCCTTGACTTCGTGACATCTGGTGGAGGTGCTGGGTACTCACCCTTTATGCACTCTACGACATCTGGAAGCCGCCAAGCCAGCCCAACCAGAGAAAGCCGCCGACTGCAAAGATTGCTACCCGAGTTCGGTTTGATGCCAGAAGGTCCCAAGAAAAGGAACGCTGCAACCAACACCATGGTGCAAGAAACAACGTCGCCAATCGTCCTGCAGCAGCCCCGGGAACCGCCATCGTTCCGGGGAGCCCCTGCTGCAGACCCCGAAGAATGGTGGGAGAAGCCGGAGCGCGTCCGCATCTTCAACAGGTGGGACGACGAAGAAACTCTCCGGCATGTCTTCTTTTACTTAGAAGATGCTGCTAGAACTTGGTTCGAGAACCATGAGAGTTCTTTGACCGACCGGACTCACTTCAAAAGGGAGTTCCTGAAGACATTCACTACCGTTGTGAGAAAAGAGCGAGCTGCGCTTTTGCTTGAAACTCGGACACAACACCCCAACGAAGGGTTTGTGATCTTCGTTGAGGAGATGAAGCAACTATTTCGCCGCGTGGACCCCGAAATGACGAAAGAAAAGAAGTTACGCTTCTTGATGCGCGGTGTGAAGGAGGAACTGTTTGCTGGACTTGTCCGAAATCCACCAAAGACAGTCGCCGAATTCGTGACCGAAGCCAGCACCATCGAGAAAGCACTCGAAATGCGTGCTAAGCAGTACGACCGGAACTATGTTGGCATGGCCAATGCGAATTGCGTCGACAACGTGCGCATTCCCGAAGATAGCCTACGGGAGACTATCCGCGAAATAGTGAGGGAGGAGCTGCGGAAACTGCTCCCGACGCAGCCGCAACCACAAGTCGCTTCTCTTACTGATGTCATTAGAGAAGAAGTGCAGCAAGCGCTGGGAACTTCAACGACGCCAGTAGCACCTCGCGAGCCGCAAGCCATGACCTACGCGGCTGCTGTACATCGCCCTCGCCCACCTGCACCCTATCGTCACGAGGCTCCGTACCGTCGTCCCCTCTCACCGGCCCGACCACCTGCGGCGCAACCCCCCGCCCCAAGGAAGACCGACTTGTGGCGAATGTCCGACAATCGTCCGCTGTGCTACCACTGCGGAGAGGCCGACCACGTCTACCGTCGCTGCCCCTACACGAGGCTCGGTTTGCGAGGGTTCTCCGTCGACGCACCCCGCACCCGAACTGGCCAGCGCCCATCGGAGATCGAGGAGTACCTGTCCAACACCAGCCGTCGACCAGCCTGTTTCAACCGTTCGCCGTCACCCTACCCATACCAGTCGCCGAACCGCCGTAGCAATCCTGAGTTCTCACGTGGAAGGTCCCCCAGCCCACGCGGGGGAAACTAAAGGAAGCAACTTCTGGAGGTGAAGTTGCTCTACGGCGAAAAACTGGAAACCCTCCAACGATGCAAGGACGCGCCGAAGACACCGATTCACGACATGCCCTCATCCCGACGACCCGACCTAACCCTGACGAGACTCCCGAACACGACGACAGCTACACGGCGCGACGCGTACCCGACATGACCGAGGCTGCCGCTGAGAAGACAAGAACGACGCACAGTGCCCGACCGTCAACACGCACAAGCCGAGACGCGACGCCCCGACGCACCCGGAACTCGAGGAAGGCGGCGTCCGACGTCCAGTTGTCCATCGACGGCTTTGACGTAGTCGCCCTCATGGACACGGGAGCCGACTACTCGGTAATGAGCGGGTCATTCGCGTCTAAGCTGAAGAATGCTACGACAAGATGGGACCGTCCACATATACGCACAGCAGGAGGCCACCTCGTAACGCCAAGTGGAACGTGCACATCGCGCGTCACCATAGACGGCACGACGTACCCAGCGGCGTTCGTCATTTTACCTAACTGCTCCCGCGACGTAATTCTCGGAATTGACTTTTTGACGGACAACGGCGCAATAATCGATCTGCAGACGAAGTCGATAACTTTTTCCTCCGATCACTTCATGACGCCGGAATCGAGTCCCGATCACCGTGCTCCTGTCAGGATCGTCAACGATCACGTCACCCTGCCACCCCGCGCAAGCTTGATGATCGCCGTCTACTGTGAGGATGCTGCTCCTGACATCGACGCTATCGTAGAGGGTGACCAAAGGTTGTTTCTCAACTGCGGTGTCTCCGTCGCAAGAGGCATTGCGCGCTTTAAGCAATGCAAATCCAATGTTTTGGTCACCAATTTCACCGAGGAGTACCAGCATCTAAACAAGGGTGCTGCAATTGCGTTCCTCGAAGAAACGCAAGCAGCAAGTCAAGTGATCGCGGTCGCTAACTTTGAAGGCGCACGCGCAGATGCTTCCAAGCCACCGCAACCTTTCGACGTGAACCCAGCGCTGCCGCATGAAAATCGGGACAAATTGCTGGATTTGCTCCATCGCTACAGCGAGTGTTTTTCGGCAAACTCAAAATTATGTCGGACACCCCTAGCGAAGCACCGAATTATAACCGAAGATGGAGCCCGACCTACCCGACAGTCACCGTACCCGCGTCTCTTCACACGAGCGGGAAGCCATCCGGACTCAAGTCGACGACATGCTCAGCGACGATATAATACAGCCTTCGAAAAGTCCGTGGGCAGCGCCGGTCGTACCCGTGAAGAAAAAAGACGGCACATTAAGGTTCTGTGTTGACTACCGGCGACTGAACAAAATCATCAAAAAGGACGTGTACCCCCTGCCACGAATCGACGACGCCCTCGACCACCTCTGCCATGCGAAGAACTTCTCATCGATGGATTTGTAGACCGGCTACTGGCAAATTGAAGTGGACGAGAGAGACCGAGAGAAGACTGCATTTATAACCCCGGATGGCCTATACGAGTTCAATGTGATGCCTTTCGGGCTGTGCACGGCGCCAGCAACGTTTCAACGAG
This sequence comes from Haemaphysalis longicornis, assembly GCA_013339765.2. Classification (NCBI taxonomy): domain Eukaryota; kingdom Metazoa; phylum Arthropoda; class Arachnida; order Ixodida; family Ixodidae; genus Haemaphysalis; species Haemaphysalis longicornis. Next base: position 12,588,899 of record CM023455.1, on the reverse strand, counting down.
TCATGGACACGGTGCTAGCTGGCCTGAAGTGGCACACCTGCCTCGTATACCTCGACGACGTTGTTGTATTCGCCCGGACTTTCGACGAACACCTCGCATGGTTGGAGTCTGTACTCGAGGTCATTCGTACGTCGGGGTTAACACTAAAGCCTGAAAAGTTCCGTTTCGCGTACGAGGAACTCAAGTTCTTGGGCCACGTCGTCAACGCCGCGGGAGTCCTACCTGACCCAGCAAAAAAATTCCCTGGCACTTCCCCGAGGGGAGAGTGTTTAAGTGCGAATGCACGGTTGCATTCGCACTTGCGCACGAGCTTGAAGGCGGCGTGGACGGTGGTTCCGCCGACCGCGACGGCGGCCTTGCCCGTGCTGGCGCGGATCACATATGCGTTGTAGGCCGAAGTCGAAGAGTCGTCGGTCTCGGAGCCGCCCCCGGTGCCGCCGCAGGCGCCGCCGCCGCTGCATCGGTTGTACACGTCCATGGCGAGCTTGAGCACGAAGGTCTTGCCGCAGTCGGCGGGTCCCGTGAAGAAGACTCGCAGCGGAGGCTGGCTGGGAGTGGTCTGGCGATGCAGGATCTCGCGCAGCAGCTCGTACTGCTCGGGGTTGGTGCTGCGCATCATCGAGAGGTACTCTTATTGGTCCAAACTCCCAGTCGCTTGCGAACTGCGGCGCACGGCGTGACCGTCTCCTTTATCAAGCGGAGTAGGCGGTCGTTGGGAAGGACGTCGGCGCCCGTTCCCGCCCCGGCTTGCTCGGAGGTGGAGGCGGCGGAGGAGACGGCCGTCACCTTCGGCGTCGAATAGTCGTCTTCTTCTTCTCTCCGTCGCCGTTCTTCTTCTTCCTCTTCAACTTGCCGCTATCTCCTCATGCGCAACATCTCCGCGTAATTTCGTGTCAGTACTCCTTTAAGCGGGTGCATTAGCCCTTCTCACGCCCGATTCCTGGTCAATCCCTCACGTGGGTATGTGCCATGAGGAGGCGCCCAACACCCGCAGTCACTGAGCGGAGAGAGGAGGAGGAGAGTAGCGCGCGCCCATCTCCCCCCGTTGCTAGGGAAGACGAGGAGGAAGACGAGGAGCGCGCGCACCCGCAGCTGTTGCTATGCGGACTACGGCGGCGGACGATTCAGGCTCGATAAAGAAGTGCATTCGCACTTAAAACTTCAGCCGTTGCGAACTTCCCAAGGCGGAAAGACAAGAAGGGCGTGCGAAGATTTCTCGCACTGTGCGCATACTACCGGCGCTTCGTCGCAAACTTCGCACGCATTGCACAACCGCTCATAGCGCTTGACGAAAGATAGCACTCCTTTCAGCTGGGACAACGACCAAGAAAAAGCATTCTGCGAGCTGAAAAAACGCCTGCAAAGCCCGCCCGTGCTCGCTCATTTCGACGAAGACGCCGAAACGGAAATACACACGGACGCCACTGATATAGGCTTGGGTGCCGTCCTCGTCCAAAAACAAAGCGGGTGCGAAAAGGTAATCGCCTATGCCAGCCGTGGTCTGTCGAAGGAGGAGAAAAACTACTCTGCCTCGGAGAAAGAGTGCCTGGCAATTGTATGGGCGATTTCAAAACTTCGCCTATACGTGTATGGAAGACCATTCAAGGTTGTGACAGACCACCACGCGCTGTGTTGGCTCGGCAATTTGAAGGACCCCTCTGGCCGTCTTGGGCGGTAGAGCTTGCGCCTGCAGGAGTTCGATGTTACAGTCGTTTATAAATCCGTCAGGAAACACTCCGACGCCGACTGCCTGTCCCGCGCCCCCGTGGACCCACCAGCACAAGACTCTGATGAAGATAGCGCGTTCTTCGGAATCGTGACGGAGACCGACCTAGCCGCCCAGCAGCGTGCCGACCCTGACTTACGCGTCATAATCGACTACCTCGAGGGACGCAACGTCGCCGTACCTAGGACCTTCAAACGCAGCTTACCAGCATTCAGCCTGAGAAACTCCGTCCTCGTGACGAAGAATTTCAGCCCCGGAACGACAACGAATTTCCTTCTTGTCGTCCCCGCAGACCTTCGTGACGAAATTTTGGAAGCGTGCCACGACGACCCGTCTTCCGGACATCTCGGCACAGCCCGCACAAATGGAAAAATCAAGGCGAAGTACTACTGGCCCCGCCTTACATCCGACGTCACCCACTACGTCCGGAGCTGCCGTGACTGTCAGCGACGAAAAACGCCACCGACGAGACCTGCCGGACTTCTGCAGCCGATCGCCGTCCCATCAAGGCCCTTCCAACAGATTGGAATGGACCTTCTGGCCCCGTTACCTACGTCACGATCGAGAACAAGTGGATTGTCGTAGCAACAGACTACATGACACGCTACGCGGAGACCGCCCCTCTTCCAAGGGGGACTGCACAAGAAGTCGCCAAGTTTTTGATAAGACAAGTTGTGCTGCGACATGGAGCCCCTGAAGTCCTCATCACGGACCGCGGAACGGCCTTTACTGCGGAGCTCATCCAAGGAATCTTACGCTACAGCAACACGGATCACCGAAGAACGACGGCGTACCACCCACAAACGAACGGACTAACGGAACGTTTGAACAAGACGATTGCAGATATGCTATCCATGTACGTCGACGTTGAACATAAGACTTGGAACGAAGTGCTCCCGTATGTCACGTTTGCGTACAACACGGCTATCCAAGAAACCACGCAGATGACACCGTTCGAGCTCGTCTACGGAAGACGGCCGACTACAATGCTTGACGCCATGCTGCCGCACTTGGAAGACGACGACCTGAACACCGACGTCCAAGGATGCCTTCAGCATGCGGAAGAGGCCCGCCAGCTTCCTCGAGTTCGTATAAGGAACCAGCAGCTGGTGGATGCAGGCCGCTACAACCTCCGACGCCGAGCCGTCGAGTACCACCCAGGGGATCGTGTGTGGGTTTGGACTCCCATCCGACGACGCGGACTGAGTGAGAAACTTCTGCGACGGTATTTCGGACCCTACAAGATTCTACGACGTGTTGGCCAACTCACCTACGAAGTGATCCCCGATGGTGACGCCGGCACATCACGACGAAACACGCGGCTCGAAGTCGTCCACGTGGTTCGCTGAAAACCTTTCTACGACGATGACGAACTTTAATTTTAATTTTTTCGGACTGTCGCCTATGTTAGCATCGGGTCGATGCACTCTTAGAGGGGGGTAATGCCGCGAACCATGCATTGGGTTGTTTATTTGTGTTTTGCTTTTACCGCCCGGCTGCGCCGGTCTGTGTTATCTCTGTGCCAAGGGAAGCGGGTGTTCCATTCTTTCTTTCTTTGCCGCATGTGTTACCTGTTCTGATAGGGAGAGCATTCCGATCTAACGTGAACAGCCTGGAATAATCTTGGATCTACAATGTTCTCGATGCGAATTGACGGTTCAAGAACCACGCGCGCCGAAAGATAAAAAGCCTCCAGAGCAGACGCCGGGGCATTCGATTCTGGCGACGCTCGCCGACGCAAGTCACTTTGTTGACCGCTGCTTCGCCGCCTCTGTATTCTTTTGAGTTGTTAGGGGAGCACAAGTTCGCTCCAAATAAACTTGTTTCTCCTTCAAGACAACTGCGTCGTCCTTGGCTTCGTGACAATATAAAACCCTGTTATATTGTTCATTGCTTTATGTACATTCATTGTTGATGCACTCATGCGTCCTTGTTGATAATTTGAATACGTCGCTTACCAGTCGTTTAATATTGTAAGTTCATCTTAATTTATAGCCGCGAAACAAGCGGTTCAAACTATTTGGCGGATTCTGCGGACTTTGTGCGCATTGTCGATGCAGTCGTTTCTTCCCCGGTCACGTTAGCAGCGTAGACGACATGAGCAGATGCATATAGATAAAGCTTGCATCACTGTACATTGTCGTTTGGTCATTTAGGCACTTATCAATCCTGACCACAAATTTTGCGATTCTGTTAGGGCTGTTACGATGTGTTTTCCTTACGTTGCGACAAAATACCTTTATTTGGAGCGCGAAGGAGCAAAAATGGTACGTCTTTTACTGCAATTATGCTCTAATTGGGCGGACTGACGCACGGCCGCGAAAATGTGATGGTGCAGCTTTCTCAACAGCTCGGTATTAACGGACTTCCAGATGCGCGTCAAGAAAGCCGCTGCGACCGGGATATACTTTCTAGAGCAGTCTTTGCGAGGCGTTTGTTACCGTAGTTGGCATCTTGCTGGTGATCAGCGTTGTCATTTTTGGGTAACCAATGTTGTGTTGCGAGACATTCTGCATTTTGTATTTCACGACTATCTTATCTTGTGAATAGACGTCATAGCATTTATACACAAAAAGTGTGACCTAAATCCATTCCCACGAAATCATCTGCTCGAATATAGTTTTTTCGGCAAAGATGCAAGGGCATTAAAACGGGGATAACCTTATAGCTTGCAAAAAATGCCTTTCGCATTCATCGAACCCTCTGAAATCTATGAATAGTACAAATTACTTGTATTCTTCAACCATTATCGGTTCGGGGGGCGGGCTACAAGCCATCGCGGCAAAGCCGTGACATCCTTAAAAGACTTCCGTATTTTTTTATAAATTCTAGAATAAACATCCCAAGATAAGTTTGCTTTTCTTTGGTTAATATTTTAACCAAAACTGTTGTTTAAACAAAACTTCATTAGCAGCAAGCCTTCCACGGGATAAAAATGTTTTGAGGTCTGCTTATTACTATTCTTGCACCTTGCACTCGAACCAACAAGTGTGACAGCACGCGCGGCGAACACTTTCATGTTATATTGAATGGTCACCGCGGAGCTTTAACCGCCCTTACATTTCGTCCAAGGACAGCGGTCACAAATTCATCCACACTATTTTCAGTTTTTTCCAGAAACACAGCGAAATCACAAAAAAAGTATCCGTCTGTACGAAAACGATGATATCAAGAATTTATTAAATATTTTCTTCTCAGCCTGCCGAGAGATTTTGCATAAAAGGTCTGTACTATAGACCTCGGCAGGGGCCCAAATTTGGAGGCGCCGCCCTACACGGCCCAACAAAAAAAAAAAAACCATCAGAACCACGGACCACCCACCCCACTTCTACCGATCTTTAACCTTTTACTTGCCAATTTTCCAAAATTGTAACACAAAAAAAACTGATTTTGTATTTCCTTACCAATATGCGAAACACTCATATTTTGTTTTCGCATACTCAGTGATGTTTGTGAAAACATCACAACATTTATCATTGTTAACAGCCCATTTAGAAGCTTTGAATATATGTTTACAAAGAGGCATAGTTTGTGTTTCTCCACCACCAAATGATTGTTGCGAAGTTTTGCTGGAAAATGTAATATTGTAAGGTGCAAAGCAAAACAAAATACCGGCAGATAGTTAGCATTTACTATGCGAGTAATATAGAAAATGATATAGACACTCTCGCTTTCTGTGGCGACAGTTTTGTGCGAATGTTTCTTTTTCTGAACATTGGCGTTTGATAGACCCAGAAACACGGAGTCGAACCACCGCTCTTCGCGTAAATGTTTCTTGTTATTTTCAAGTGTTGGCGACGTCCTCTACTTAGCATTTGCAGAAGCTTCAATTCTACCCCTCACTATTTTCCTTGGCTATATTTTGAGATTCTCTGGCACGTTGAAGGAGCGCCATTCAACTGCAGTGATTATCCGCCTCAGTCGTCCTGAATGCATGGGGGGAGCGTCTTTATAGCTAGTGTTCTGTTGTGCCACCACAGTTATGTACAACAAAATTTACGTCGTTATGTTATGACACAACGCTTCTTGACTTTGGAGGCTGCAATTAACCTTTTGTTCAGCCTTTCCAACGATGACCGCGAAGGTGCAGCTGTATTTCAATTCTCGCCTGATGGAGATGGCAACATCACTGTCAAGGAGCACGAGCATGAAAACGACTTTTTTGAAGTTTCTCCCGATTATATTTCCCGATTAATTTATGCACTGCAGTGGTGAAGACGTGTCACCTAGTTAATGTTAGAGTCCTGAGCCACGACTTAAAAAGCCAGCGGGAAGGCAATTGACTGCAGAAAAAGACCGAAAATCTTCAGCCATGACCGGGAAAACAAAACCTTTGGAGTAGACTGGGACGACCATGTCACGTAACATAAACCACTGGCCAGCCAGAACCCTCAGCTGTTGCTAGACAGGTTACCTGAACTTGTGAATATACTGCCATTTGAGTTGTTTAGCAAAATAATTTTTCCGGAATGCCTTAGTTTGCTGGCTGACATAACTGCAATCGACGCACTCCAAAAGGGGGAAGAGGTACCAGCTACATTGTACCAGCAACGCAGGGAAAGGGTGCGCAGTGTAAAAAAACAACACTAACCAGTGCCAAGAGGGTCAAAAACGGCTGCACAGCAAGTGCTTCACATCCTACCACGCAGTGTGAAATGCTGACTGACCAACTGCGAGAATGAGTTTTCTAGATTATGTTTTTCACTCTTCATATTGTTCGGAATCATTTCAGAATTCCTTGCCTTCCGCTAGTAAGCTCAACCAATTCCACTTTGAAGCCAATAAAATTTGTACCAGGGAACTTTTGCGCTTTGTGTAATAAAATCGCCAATGTTTCGAAAAGGGAACATTGTCAGAAACATGCTTAGACATTGTGAATGTGCCTGTATTTGTGACAGGTAATATATAAGCCAAATTCAAGTTATCAACACCAATTTCAGTTTTTTTAATGTTGCTTCACAGTCCGGCGCTTAAAGAGCCCAGATGGGAGCCGGAAGCCGGCATAAGCCCGAATATTATTTAGAATTTGCACCCACAGCCAACAAGAGCCCGGAAAACTTCTAAAATATGAGCCGGAGCCTGGCCCGTGCCCGCCAGAATTCAGTAAAATGAACGCAACACCGGCAGACAGCCGTTCAATGACATACCAAGTAAGAAAGGCTACAAAACATGTACTTGTAGTTTGCAGTAAACCTGTGAAGCATAAGTAGAAATTGCATACGACTGCTTTGGATTTAATTTTTTTTATACTTGGACCCAACTATACAACCTAAATATCATGTTTTAGAAGTTTTCTTTCCGGGAGTCGTGGAACTTCATTCTGTAATTGCTACACTTTTTGAAATCAAGGTACACGCAGGATACCCTAAATGATTAATAACAAATGGGTAAATACTTTATAAAGCTATTCTTAAAGAGATATTGCACATGTCGTTGTTCTATTCTTTGCTTAAATTTGAGCAGACGATGCGTCAGGTTTCTAAACTTCATTTTTGTCGTTCCCTCTAGGTAAGTTGGCAGCACAATTCTATTTTATGTTCTTTTCTTTCTCGCCTTTATCAAGGTTCTAAAAAATTATTACCCCAAAAGAGCTTTGGTTCTGCTTGGAAAATTTGTCGTTAGGACGACGCACACAGTACAAAGTCGAGATCATGTTTGCTCTGTTTGTTTTAGTTTGAAAAGCTGAGCAAAAGACCATCTCCCACTATGCTGAGGGGGCCCGAACGTTTTTTTATTGACACGAAGGCTAGCACACTCTTTTTTATGATATTTTCTAACACTGCCAAATTTATTTCGAACTTTGCTTTCGTTGTTTTTGCGTAACCAAAAAGATTAACAATAAACCTTTCTGTTATCAACAATTCATAATTTATGGCACAGGATTGACGGCACTCAGGCAGCACCAGGGCCGCAGGAACTGCTCGGCCCTCCTCGGACCGGCACGGCTCGGGAAAAAAAAGTACTTCAAGCACGAGCACAGCTACGGCGTGAGAAATGCGTGCAGTCCGGTCCGCAGAAGCTGCTAAACCTTCAACACACACCAGCGATCCCACTGGTTGGTCGCACAAGGGAGGAAGTTGGTGGCACTGAAGGCACAAATTTATTTATAAATCACTATCTCTCAACACATTTAGGACGTATTCAAAGCGCAGTGTATGGTGCGAACCCAACGGTGAACACCATGTCAGACGTAAATTTCTCTGCAGCAAGATCAATGCCACTCAATAAAAACTAATATTCTACGGCTGCTGTTGATAAAATGACCGCCAAAAGTTTACAAAATTAAGTTGTGTGGACATATTTTTTCTATTACTGTTTTTCTATTGACGTGCGCATGCCCACTGTCTATCGCTTGGACAATCCAGAAGGTAATTGCAGTACAAATGTTATTATAAGGTAGCAGAAATTTGCCCAGAAATTCGAAATTATTTCCCGAACCAGCGTCTATGGCAAAATATTTTAACGTGTCTAACAGTATCAAAACACGCACTTGATAAACTTGGCTGCCTTGTTTCTTCCATCACAGTATGGTTTAGAAAATTAATTTTATTGTTAGATAGAAATCTTACCACCGTTCATTACCTTCTCTCACATCTGGATGCTAATGTTCAGGCTGACAATTTATTGTGTCTCTTTTCATAAATGTTTTCACAATGTTCCATATAACCACCTACTACTTGAATTTTCGAAAGTGAACTTACGCACCGGAGTACTAAAATAAATTGAGGCCTTCCTAACCAACCGCTCAAGATTTGTTTATGCCAATATTCGACGCTCATGTCCCCCCCCCCAAAAAAAAACTTCAGTATGCTACAGGGCCCTATACATGACCCCACTTTGTCTTAAGAGTATTTTAACGACTGTCCAATGCATGTTCTTTATAATAAGATTTGGGAGACGGCTCTCTTATGTGCAGTTCAAATACTAACGAGCACGGCACTTTCTTCGGTTCATCAGTACAATCTTTTTCCTGCCGCACATCTGATCGCTCTTCTCACTCATTACACGTCGCCCTCCCTGAGTTCGTAAACATCTCCTTCCGCTTCTTTTTTTGGGAAAACACGTGTAACTGCAATTGGCTTTCCTAAGATATTGTACCCTTATTTTCTCGAATCAAATATTCAGCAGGACTAAAAACTTACAATAAAATTGTTAACTTGATCACATCAGATGTATTTTAAACCCTCACGTCAAGACATCCTTCCTGCTGGGCGGATACAAAGAAATAAATGTGAAGTGAAATAAGCAAAGCTTGAGGAAGTTGACGTCCTTCTTTGATTGCCAGGATACACCCAACATGTGACTGTCAGTTTCGAGCGTATCAATTATTTCCAGTAGTGGGCTAAGCGGGCAAATGCACTGTGCCTGCAAATTTCTTGAAGGACCTCCACACACAGCCATCAGCTGATGAGTGACAGGGGAGCGAATACAAAGTACCAATCATGGTATTAGAGTGGCTCGACCTTTCATTATTTGGGGGTGGAAAATGGAAAAACCGTAGCCTCTGTTCTGCTAATTAGGTAACCCTGACCGCTAGCTTCGGGCCCATTGTATAAGCTGTCATGGTTAGAAAGACCCAAGTTGCTCTAGAGTAGTAATAATAAATCATGCACAAGTATGCTGTGTGGATCTGTCATCCCCAGAGACTGACGCAATAGGTGCCTGGTTTGCCTAGCTTGACCAGTGAATGTATCTCGATGCCCATTTTACGTTAATAGGCATTGCACGGGCGGAATAGGCTAAACGATAAAATATGGCCGGTAGTTTTGGCTAAGGAGGTCTCATATACATAATTTTGAGAGTTTACCAAAATGTATAAAAATATTTATTAATCGCATCTTAATAATTCGGAGCGTTGGTAAAGTTTTTACAGGGAGCAAAATAACTATTGAATGATATGCCTTAGGTATGTTCTGTTTGGCAAGGGTACCTTCTCTGTGATTCTGTTTTTTACTGTTTGATTCCCCGTTCCATGCTACGATTGACGCTGCTATTCTATTCTACCTAATGCGCCCTCTACATGACGTGGTCATGCAAGACTCCTGCGCCTAGCCAGCGGAATTGCCTTTCCAGATTTCGTATAATGGTCTTTTCCCAGCCTTTAATCACCCACTGATATTGCTCCCCCCTCACCCACTGTGTAGGTACGGCAAGTAGTGATATGACGCCTGGACTTTAATTCGGTAGGGAAGTTTATATGCCGTGCAAAAAACTGTGGCATATATAAAAATTTACGTGCCGCTCTTTCAAAGCAACCGCGTCGATATGCCATTGTAGCGGAAGCTGCTTAGCACCGCCGCATTCCTTTCTCTTCCGTCTGCAGCCGGCCGGGCGACAGCGCGCCTTTGTGAAAGACTGCTATTCGCGACACCGGCGCCGGCTCTCTACCCTCTTCCGCGAACAACTTATTGTCAGGCCGACTACTGGGATTGGGTCGGGCGGCATTGCCGTCTGCTTGCTCGGGGGGCCCTTTATTCCCCTCTCTTTGAGAAAGACGCTGGGGTTCACCTTCTGTCCCTCGTCGGGGAGAACTATCATCACTCGCATGCTTGGAAAATCAACAGTGTGTCTTGAAACTCCAAACCAGCACCACGTCTGCTTCTCGCTTCTTTCGGCAGCCGACCTTCCCGGCTGCTACAAAATTGGTGACCCGAACAACGCTTCAACGAACACGCCGCGATAAGCTCCGACGACAACACAGCTGCCTTCACGCCTGCAGTCATCGCCACAGAACTGAAGCTACCAAATATTTGGCCTAAAAATTCATGAGTTTTGTTTAGCCAAGTGGATGCCCGTTTTCAGCTCCCGCACATCACCTCGCAGTCGACGAAGTACCTTCATGTCGTCGCATCCCTGCCCCCAGAAATCGCCGACGCTATCGACGATATTTTGGTGTCACCCCCCGCACAAGAAGGATACAACACCCTCAAAAAGACGGTGCTGGACCGCATCGAGGCGCCTGGAGAAAGCAGACTTCAGAAGCTCTTGTGTCGTGAAGAGCTGGGCGACCAACGACGTTCCCAACTGCTGCACCGGATGCGGCATCTACTCGGTGTGCCCGCGCATCAGGACGGCCAGCTCCCACTTCTTCGTGAATTTTTTCTGCAACGGCTGCCCCAGTCGGTGCGCGTGATTCTCGCGGGTTCAAATGAGACATCTCTTGATCGACTAGCGCAACTTGCTGATCGCATCACGGAATACTCAACTCCAACCTTCGCGCCCATAGCTGCTGAAAAAAACACACGAACAACCGGATTGACTGTCGCGCCTTGAAAAGAAAGTGCAACACCTTACTGAGACGATGCAGCAACTTCTGCTATCTCGTGCTCCCCAACAGGATGAGCAACGACACAATCGATCCCCTTCAAGACAGCCAAGCTCTCTCCAGAGAAGCCATTCATGAGATAGACAGGACAGAGTTTGCTGGTACCACCATCGTTTCCGCAAGGGTGCTAGCCGCTGCACTCAACCTTGCTGGTTTCCGGGAAACGCTCCGGCCAGTCGTTACACGGGCTTACGACACCGAACCTCCACCCAGCCGCCTGTTCTTCGTAGTCGACCGCGTAAGCAACTTTCGTATGCTAGTCGACACGGGAGCTGAAACTCTATTGTCCCGGCAACCCCCGAGGATCACCGACGTAGCAAGAACATTCGTCGCTGCAGGCGGTGAACAGCACTGCCATCGCTACGTACGTCGTCCGCTCGCTGACAATAGACGTCGGGCTCAGGCGCCTGTTTCGCTGGGTCTTCGTGGTGGCGGACATTAATTTCGCCATACTCGGAGCAGACTTTCTCAGCCACTTCAACCTTGATGTGAGCGTACGTGACCGTGGCTTTCACAGTACTTTCAAAGGCTTATGAACGAGGTCACCCGGGGTCTTCCTTTCGTATTTGTCTACCTGGATGACAATTTGGTGGCCAGCAGAACGCCTAAGGAGCACGAAGAGCACCTCCGCCAGCTCTTTCAGCGTTCGGATGAGCACGGTCTGGAGTTGAAACCTCAAAAGTGCATGTTTGGGGTAGAGGCGCTCAACTTCCTCAGCCACCACGTCACTGCTGAAGGCATTATAGCATTGGAATCGAGGGTGGAATCCATCAAGAAGTTTCCAGCTCCAACATCTTTCAGCAAGCTGAGAGAGTTCCTCGGGCTCTTAAACTTCCACGGGCGGTTCATCCCGTCTTGTGCTCGAGTACTCCAGCCATTGACCGACCTGGTGCGCCGAGACGACCAAAAGGCACCTGAATTTCGTTGGTCTGACTAACACCAGAACGCTTTCCAGAAAGCTAAGGATGCGCTGGCCGCGGCTGCCCTTCTCATTCATCCACTGCCTGAAGCTCCTACACGCCTCATGGTGGACGCCTCCTCCACATCGGTCGGAGCAGTGCGCAGCAACAGGAGGGGGGGCACAGTGGAAGCCACTGGGCTTCTTTTCGAAACGTCTGAAGCCTGCAGAAGTACGGTACAGCACTTTTGGAAGGGAGATGCTCGCAATCTATTGTTCCATTAGGCATTTCCGCTACTTCCTCGAAGGTCGTGAGTTTTACATCTTGACAGACCACAAGCCCCTCACCTACGTATTCCACAACAACAGTTCCTCTTACTCAGAACGAGAAATTCGTCAGCTCTCATTCAACTCTGAGTTTTTTACAGACATCCGCCACGTTCCCGGGGTCGCAAACAAAGCAGCCGACGCCTTGCCTCGAGTCAATGCTATCGGCACAAAAGTCCTGGACTTCAAAGCGATGGCCGCGGCTCAGCAGAAGACACTGAGTTGACAAGACTGAAAGGAGGGGATCTTCACTCTTGCTCTCGGAGGTTGCACTTCCCTACGTCCAGGGCACGATTACCTGCGATACCTCCCAGGCAGGCCCACGACCTTTCGTCCCATCGAATTTTCGCCGAGTGGTATTCAGCACTTTCCTCTCCATCAGCCACCCTGGTGTCCGTGCCACCCAGCGGCTGATAACAGAACGCTTCGTTTGGCCCTGAGTCAACGCGGACGTGCGACGTTGGGCTCGGAAATGTGAAACGTGTCAGCAAGTGAAGGTGACTCGCCGCAGTCGTGCTGCTTTACAAGAATTTGGGACTCCTGAGTTGCGGTTTGAATACGTTCGCCTCGACCTGGTGGGACCACTACCACCCTGCCAAGGATTCACGTACCTGCTCACATGCATCGACAGGTACAGAAGGTGGCCCGAAGCTATACCAATTGCGAACATATCAGCTGAAACCTTCGCGCAGACCTTCATTCAAACATGGGTGTCCCGCTTTGGCTGCCCCGCCCGCATAACAACTGACCGGGGACGGCAATTCCAGAGCAACCTTTTTTCCACACTTTCAATCCTCCTCGGCACGAAGCTGCAGCATACAACCGCCTACCACCCCGCCAGCGACGAAACCTTTGAGCGCTTGCACCGGCAACTCAAAGCTGCACTTGCAGAGAAACTCGATCGCCAGCACTGGGTTGAGGAGCTCCCTCTCGTTCTTCTTGGCCTACGCTCAACGGTGAAGGAAGACCTCGGTTTCAGCGCAGCGGAAGTGATCTACGGATCAACAGTGCACCTCCCGGGAGAATTCTTCTCCGAACAGACACCTTCCGCCCCAACAGCCTCTGACCACATCGAGAAGCTGCGCGCATCGCTTGCGCAACTCAGGCCAACAGCACCTCACATCGCCCGCAAATGGAAGGTTTTCAGTTTTTTTGACATGGACTCAGCTACACATGTGTTCGTACGGCACGACGCAACGAAGCTGCCCCTCACTCTGCCGTACGATGGCCCATTCAAAGTTTTGGAACGTACTAACAAAACCACCACAATCGACGTGCGGGGAAAACGAGAAGTCGTCGCCATTGACCGCGCCAAGCCCGCTCATATTGAGGTTTCTGTTCATGCAGCCTCTCACGTACGCTTTCAGTGATAGCCAGTGGACTGTGACCTTTCGCCATTCATCCGGTAACTGCTGCCGTCTTAAAAAGCTCCGCAATCTAGGGGTGGAGCCTCTGTAGCGGAAGCTGCTTAGCACCGCCGCATTCCTTTCTCTCCCGTCTGCAGCCGGCCTGGCGACAGCGCACCTTAGTGAAAGACTGGTATTCGCCACCCCGGCGCCGGCTCCCTACACTCTTCGAGGAACAACTTATTGTCAGGCCGACTCCTGGGATTAGCTCGGGCGGCATTGCTGTCTGCTCGCTCGGGGAGCCCTTTTTTCCCCTCTCTTTGAGAAAGACGCTGGAGTTCACCTTTTCTCCCTCGTCGGGGAGAACTCTCAGCACTCGCATCTTTCGAAAATAAACAGTGTGTCTTGAAACTCCAAACCAGCACCACGTCTGCTTCTCGCTTCCTTCGACAGCCGACCTTCCCGGCTGCTACACCATTACAGCAGGGAGACCGAACAGAAATATGGTGAACGCAGAATTGACGGTAGGGCACTCCGCGGTTACGGAGTGCTCTGCTAGGCTTCACAATTTCTACTCAGGTTTCTCGTGGTCGAGAATCCTAGGGCTTCAGTGCTATAATACAGCAGAATTATTGGGAACCAAAAATGTGGCTGAAATGATAAAATATGTGTGCTTTGTAGAAAAGGAACGATTCCGGGAGGTATATTACACTTCGATATGGGGAATTAACATTGGCACAAAGGACAATGCCGTACGGTTTACTCTAGACTGAAAGTCTGCGAAAATAACGAATCGCATTTTAGAATACCTGGGGAGTAAAAACATAATGAAAGCTACATTGTAGAGTATAAGAAGAAAGCACTTGTAGAAAAGAAAGAAGAAAGAAGAAAGAATACTGTAGAAAGCACTAAAACCTAAGCACACTGCCATTTTTATTTTGTGCTTCCATAAGGATAACTGCTGAGCCACCACAGCTTGTTTTCCACCGTAACTGATGCCGGCCCCACCATTGTGTCTCCAAACCGAAACCGGAGGAAAAGGCATAACGCGTAGCACTCAGAAAATACTGAAAGCATACAAAACGAGCTGAAACCAACTGAAATAAAACCCAATGAATTCTTCAACTATTTTTGATATTCCCGTGGTTTTGTGTCGGACCCAATCAGTGGTTGACAAACGTCGCAAGGCATGGTGCGGAAATGTTAAAAGTCACCCTGAAAAATAGGTACGGATATCCTCCGAGAGATCAGTCACATAAGAGTGCTCGGCATTCCCTAAAGTGTAGCGGCGGAGCCGGCTTCACAATAAAAAACAAGAAAGAGAAAATAATTACCACTCTCCCACTTTGTGAAATGCCTGACCAAGAGATGAGCAAGAATGCTGAGCAAGAATGAACGGTGAAACGATAAAACTCACGAAGCCCTTGATCACAGCACAGACTTTGCTGAGCCTACCATGCCATTGTAACTTTACCTCAGCAAAGATAATCAGGATAACTTAAAAGGCAGCCCCGAACCTTGCAATTTTTACCGTGCGACCAAGTGATAGCCTGCGGGCCATCAGTGTAGCAGAACAGACAGACAGAGATGGTTCTAAAAGAATGGTAAGGCCTTTTGCTCATTAGAAGAATGAAGTAAGAAAATTTGGAGGCAGTGAATACACTTCGGCAGCATCGCACAGGAGCGGGGGAAGGCCATAGTCCTGGCACAGACCTGAATGGTATGTTGATGTTGACATTGAATGGGTCCAAATAAAGTTGCTCTATAAAACGTATTTCAAGACACCTGGTAGACAAACCGCTTGCCGGGCACCAAGGGCGTGGCTTGCAAATAAAAATCGGGAAGGGTCAACGTATGAAAAATCAGACCCTCCCCTCCGCTCCCCCCACGGGGAATTATCCAGTGCATGTCATTTCGGTCATGTCACCGATCTAAAGGCTCCGCTTAAAAACTCTCTACCAAAAATATGCATTAAACCCTTCGCAAGGAAACGCATTATGACGGATCAACTTCGTTAAAACAGTGAAATATCACAACAACCAGTGCACCGACTTCGCGATTTATAATAGTAGAAGACAGCAATTGTCGTAGGGGGCTTTTCTGGTAACCTTTGTTACGCATGACTCTCCTACCTACAGGAACAAAGAAGCGGACGTTGAAGACATCTTGACAATTTACTAGGTGAAGTAGCAAATACAAGAGTAACATTACTATAGACTCTCAAAGGGCATTAGACTGTAGGCAGAACATCTAAAAGATTGGTAAGTATACTCCAGTCCGTAATGAATAAATTTAAGAACGGAACTAGGACACCCGCACCGAAGTGTTTGAAGAAGTCGAGACACTGACCCAAAGCTCCACGAACTCGCACACTGTGCTACTTTATACCACGATTACAGCACGCCTCTCCATGAACAGAGTTTTCGTGTGGTAACCCTACGCTTAGGTCTCAGTGTCGAAAAATTGTGAACTCTTTGGTGGATGAAGCAACACAAGTATCTACAAATAAATGAGGGGAAGATTTCGGGTGGGAACATCATAGCTAACTTAAAACTGCTCTGATTTTGTGTAAACATTTAACCTATTCTCCGGATCCAAGGCATGCACAGGGGTATGCCCAAGGGCGATCAAGTCAAACATCCCACATTCTACCTCCACTAAAATATTCGAGGCAGTTTTGACCACCTTAATAACTCCACGTCTGCGTGAGCTGATTGAAAGGGCAGGCGAAGGACCTCTTTCCATCAATGGCCTAGACAACAAGTTCCACGTTTCAGCTCTCTCACATCTGTCTACCCGTTTTCCATAGGCCCTCCAGTATTTATTCCGCAGCAAACATCTCCACATTGTCTCTCTCTCTCTTCGCAAAAAAGCCAGAATTTTCAGCCCGGCACTCAAATTGCAAAATCAACACTTTGAGACTCTTACACTGCTACATCATCCCTCCCACTGACCAAACATCGCAGCCGCAATCTCTCACGCTCGTATCCTAAACCACAGAAGCATGGAGGGTCTCAATCTCTTCTGGCACACGGTGAATCAGTATCCTTACTGGTAGTCCTCCTGTCTTCGCTGACCTCCAGTGATCATGAAGCATACCTCGTAAATGCATCGATTTCGTTCCGAAACGGTCACTGTGAGTCGAAGAAATGCTATCGCGTCATACATCTTAAGACCCAAAAGTAGATGTCCTCTCCAACTTTTATTGCTTTTTTATTGCGACCTTCCCTACCTTAGCAATTAACTATATCGGTACCGCCTACAAGCCCTGAAAAAATTCCACACATTTGGATAGGAACCACTTCCTTTAGGAGAAGAGATATCGGGGCGAACTATAGATAGTTGATCCGGTGGCGCCATGCTGTGTTCGATGTATTTCGGGAAATGTGCGTGTATTGTTTCCTTTCCTTTATATGTCCAATGGGCTATTTTATTTTATAGAGAGAGTGGTTTGCCCTGGCGTCACTAACCTAGAATATTTTTGGTCTTCCATGCTGTAGATGTAATTCGAGAGTTTAAGAAACAATCACGCCAGAAGATACATCCTAGCACGGCAGATGCCTCAGCTTGTGATTCGTCGACAAAAGACCGCTCACGTTAGATCTTTGGCTGCTCGTACGTGGCTTGTATTTTCGTCGAGCTTTTGTGGAGGACGAGCTCACTCCAATAAACGTTACTTCCTTACAGAAAACCGCCGTCATCCTTAGCTACGTGGCGTCTGGTGGAGAGGCGGGGATACGTCTTTTTTTGTAATTTTGTGGATTGTCTACAGTCAACGCCGAAATTCAGAGTAACGTCTGTTTCATCGCGAGCAGAAGGGGGGACGTTCAGAAGAATTACGAGGTTTGTATGATGTCGTCGTCGAGGCGGATATCTGCAGCGGATCCACGTCCCATCGAGGCCCGTCAAAGAGGTCATAATAGACCTCATGGGCCCTTGTTCTACGTGACGAGCAGAGAACAAGTTGACTGGGGTATCGAGATACTACATGACGTGCTACGCAGAGAAAACCATTCTACCGAGGAGGAATACATAAGAAGTCGCTAAGTGTGTCATCCGCGAAGTTGTGCTGCCACATGGAGCCCTTGAAGTCCTAATCGCGGACCCTGAAACGGCCTTTACTGCGGAGCTCACTGAAGGACTTTTACGCTGCTACAACACAGATTATCTAAGAAAGACGGTGCACCACCCCCCTTACCGAACTAACGGAACGCCTGAACAACGTGATCGCGGTGAATGAAGGGCGACATTGGACACAAGACGTAGGACGATGTTATTTCTTATGTCACGTTTGCATACAACACAGCAAACCAGAAAACTATGGATATGACACCGTTTAAGCTTGTCTATAAAAGACGGCTATCTACGATTGCCGACGCCATGGTACCGAGGGTAAAAGGCAACTACCTTAGCGCTGACGTCCAAGCATACCTGCGCATAAGAAGGTGGCTCGCCAGGTTCCTCGATCGCGCAGAATGGACCTGGAGTTAGGGGATGCTGCACGCTACAGCCTCCGACGGCCGAGACGCCGAGTATCACCAAGGTAGTATTTTGTGGATTTAAACTCCAATTATATGACGTGGACTAAGTGAGGAGCTTCTTAGAGTATGCGTTAGTCACTACAAAGTTCAACGCCGCTTGTCAAACAAATTTCCGATTTGGTCCCCTGCATTGCCTCAAGCACATTGCAAAGGCGCCTCCGCCCCGAAGTCGTCAACGTGGTTCCCCTCCAGCCTGAATATGCTGGATGACCGACTGTTTTGTTTGAACTTCACTTTAATTTTTGGTTTCATCAGTACAATGTTAGAGGGGTAATATCGTAAAGTACGCATTAGTTGTTAACTTTTGTGGTTACAATTTTATCCAGTGCGCCATGCTGTATTGCCTGTGTTTGTTAGGAAGTGGTTGTATCGATTCCTTTCGTTTAAATGACGCACGGGCTATCTTATTTCCCACGGACATTGCTCCTCGTTTACGTCACGTCTCGAATTCTCTTCTTTAATCTTTAATGCTCTGAATGTAATTCGTCGGTTCAAGAAACAATCGCGCAAAAAAAAAATGTCGGCGCCGCAGACGCAGTGCTTTGACTGCTTCTACGCGGCTTCAATTTTGCTCGAGTTTTGCTGGAGGGCAATTTCGCCCAAAATAAATGTCTCTTCCTTGAAGAAAACCGCCGTCGCTCTTGGCTACGTGGCAACATGACCAGCCTTGTTGTGAAGCATTTTCACAATCCATGGCAAGGCAATGAAGGTATTGTCCTTTTCTTGCCACCAGGAGTGGCCACGAGAACATTCCTACGGAAAGTCGAAAAAAACAACTAATGTGGCTAAGAGAACTCACCTGCCTTCTGTGTAAAGTTCTGTTCCTGAAGCCCTTTTGCACATTTTATTACCGTTTCTGCAAAAACTCCTTTGCGCAGTCCCCTAAAGTCACCTCAAATAAACATTTGATAACAATGCCCCATACACCTTAATATTGTCTTCCGAATCAAGTCACCCACAAACTCATTATCATAATATTGCCGGAATTACGCGCGTAATTTTTAACCTATTGTGTCCCTAACATTCCCCTCTCTGATATGTAAACCATATCATATAATACCGTTACCATCGTTGCATTTAGATTCGGTAAAACACTTTCGGTTTTTCCAACTTTGATATATCTAAATTTGGTGATTTAAAAAGAACTCAGACTCAATACTGTTTAGCTCCAAAAGTAGGGGAAAAAACTAAGGGAAGCATACATCTGCGCTCACCACTTGAAAGGAGGCGCGTTTGTAGGTGAGCGCTGCCGCCACATATTCAGGTTAGAGTATCATTGCTCACTTGCATTTTACGGTGCTGGTTACTGTCGTCATATGCGCCGAACAGGTCGCCGTCACGTTTGCTGCGACTGCTTTATTGGGAAGTCATCCTGAGCATTCAAGAATTCCACAAGCTCTCCGTCATCGAGCCGATACACATGGTTGCGGGATTTGCAAGCTGTCTCGGGGAGGTAGCGGAAGACTCGTGGAAATGTCTCCAATTATCCGTTATCGTTTCAATAGAATGCTGCGGCCGCGGCGGCCTTTGCCAAGCAGGCTTTCTTTCGATCTTCGCATTAGCGCTTAAGGTATTCGTACTTGCGCGGGAGCGCTTCACGACAGCATCTGAGTTTTTTTACCAAAGCAGTTCTACGTTGCGCCGACCCGGCGGTCGACGTCACGTACGGGGTCACTACGCTGAGTATTTCATGGCGATTATAACCAACATGTGGTATAGCGGGTGAGATAGGCCGCCAAGACTGAAGGCTTCGCCACTTGAAGAGGCCCCACACCAGGCGGTCAGCGCAAAAACGTCGACTGCTCCAATAAACGTTCACTCCTACTCCTACTCCTCAGGGTTTGTTCCAGTTTCTTTAAAGCCACGCGGCCGGCGGGGCGCTCGCCAGTGGCAGCAAGACACGTGCATACGACCATCGGCATTTTCGTGGTGTGGTTGTCATTGCAACAGCAAGCGTGAGGCCAGTAACCAGCTACTATCCGGTTTAAACGAAGCGAGACAGTGGTGCCAGATATGTCTCATGGACCACCAACGCGAACAGTTTGTTTAGCTCAAGATAAGCACCTAGAACCAGAAAAACGTAGGTCTCAGCTCGCTAAAAACGCCGCTGTAGCGAATTGAATTTCTAGACTTTTACCACTTCAGCAACGTGCTCGCTTGAATTACGTCACCCAGTTGTTCTTCGAGAAGCTGAACCCAACATGTAAGCATTATCATATATATTAGATAAATGAGGTGCTAATGTCAGGGCGAGCCGCGTTTCAACGAGCGTGTCATCGTGGTCCGACAACACGGGTTCCTTTTATTATTGCATGATTTGGCAACGAACTAAACCCAGCAAACCACTAAAGTCCCTGCGACATCCCAAAAAGATCTCAACGTCCATGTCCCAGCAGTATCTTTAATAAACATCCGTACAACGTGCAATATTTTTATAAACATTTTTGGATGTTCAGATAACAATGCTGGTACCTTATTGTGGGGCGTTCTTAACTATGCTAAAGTCGTACTCTCGATTTTGCTGCTGCTTAATTTGTGGATGGTATTTAGTCATATTTTTCTGACGTTGTTCAATGTGGCTGGTATGTCCGTTTGTTACTTCGTACATGTCTATCGCAGTTACATTATATTAGGTATATCTGCTATACTATATTTTCAAACTCTCCGCAGGCGCACTCTTTTGAAGTTACCGAGGGGTTTTGTATGTTTTTTAATGGGATTTGTACCGATGGGTTTTACGCAAGTTTTTTAATCCACCAATACTGCTTTCATGAAAATATAAATACGGAGGACATAATAAATAACTTAGAGTCAACAATGCCTGAACAAAATTTTATGCTCATGGGATTTGATATTCACTGAAAGCACCATTTCACTTGGTCGTTCTACCTTCGTAATGAAAATACAAATGCTGACCTGAAAAATCGCTGGCGACACTGTTCAGCCACATATGTTAACAAAAAATTTCCCCCGCTTGTACTGATGGTTAAGGGTTTGAGAGCAGGACAGCTGGCGTGCTCTCCCCCGGTCACTTTCCTCTCCGCTACAGACATCTTCACCCCGCAACCGGCGGAAGAGGCGGCAATAGGCCTGGCCCACATCACCAGGCTGCCACCAAAATTATAATCACTTATTCGAAGACGGCCAATGAAAATCCCCAAACTCCAAGCCACGCGACATCGTCTGGACCCCGGCCCGCACTGGCGCTGGGAGGCAACGAGGCGGCCCTACAAAGCAGCACGAGAACTATACCGCCGTGCTGGGCTTGGTCCTGCTCTCTAACACAGTGCTCCGTCGGCACCCGATCGTCTGCTCTCGTATCAAGAAGCCACGGAGAATTATCGCCTCTTTCGCCGCCGTTTTCCCACTGCCCACACATCCCTCACCTACGCTCAGAAGCGCCTATGGCGCCTCCTTCAGACCAACTCCTTCTCGCCGTCGATCCCTCCTCCACAATACCCACTCCTATGAGTTCCCTGCGCCAAACTGTCCTCTATGTGACTCCCTGGACGCCTTAAGCCACGGCATGTGAGCCTGTCTTTGTAAACCCATTCCGCCCCATCTCCAGCGTCGAGCAGCAGTGGGAGGACGCGCTCGGCTGCTCGCAACCGGGGGCGCAGCTCCTTCTGGTTGACCGAGCCGCCACTGCCGCCCCCAGCCTTCGGTCGGAAGCCACCACGCATGCCTACTCCCCTTGCCTGGAAAATAAAGTGATTTCTCCCTCTTTCTTTCTCCCTTCGTCGGAGACCCAGATGTTGCCCTGACAGGATTTCCTAACTGGCTCCTGAAAGCTCTCCATGAGTGGCTGGCCGGGATAGTTTCGTCCGTAGGCCTAAACATATTTAACAGGGTAGACCGTGTAGCACGTGGCTCGAAAGGGTGGCTACCGGGTTCGCCAGCTCGACGTCTGCAGCGCCAGATGTTCCGTGCTGCACACATTCCGGCGCAAGCATACGTGAACTGGCGAGTAAAACAGCGCGCGAGAGATCACGTCACAATGCTGGGCAGAGTGTTCTAGAAGGGAAAGTTGGATGATGCCGTGTGCTCTTCCCGAGGCGTACGCTCCCGTGCACTCGGTAGATTTCATTTCGTTTTTAAGTGCCCCTCACGTGGCGTAAGCCCACGTGCAAGCCTGTGTGATGCCGGGCGCTCCTTACGTGATTCACGCTCACATGCGCTTGTTTTCTCTAGCTCAGTATTTTTTGTGAGCCCCTGACATGGACGGAAGCCCACAAAAGCCTGTATTAAGCCGTGCGCTCTTCACGAAATGCAGGCTTGCGTGCGTGCAGAATTTTTTTGGTGTTTTTTCTCTTCCAAACACGAGCTTAATAAACAGCCTGGCAGGGAAAAGATCCAAAATTTTAGTAAAAATATCAAAAGGCATTTTTAATGTCCATCATTTTTTTTCTGTAAAAAAATACGCTTTGCCGTGTTTTGAAAGCAATTCTAGCAACACCGAGCCGAACATACAAGGTCGAAGGCAAGTGAAATAACCTGTTTGCAGAAAGCATCGCTGAATTTAAAAATTAGCAGACATTCAAGGTTGGCCGTTGTTTAAGGATTTTGTATCTTCACAGCATTTTTGGGTAGTTGGAGTTAATTTTAGTCCTCAGCTTTACTATCGCACTTCTGGAGCTTCACAATATATTACCACAACTTGGAAAGCTCACTGTCCTTGAAATGGTTCCGCGTGAGAGTAAAGGTTTCTAACTGTGCACTACTGTTCAGCCTGGTACCAATATTAAAATATTTTTCTACACAAACTGTAGTGGTCACATATTAAAGAGGTGAAGAAAACATTTTATGATAAGTGATCTCAAGATGGCATGCACTCCCTGCATTGCGCTCAGCTATTTCACATGGCTTAGTAAAAGTCTATGCTGCCACAAAAAAAGAGGAATGTCCATGTGTGCTTCGCCAAAATCTGACACCTTTTTTTCTTTTGCGCCTTAATAATTCGCAGAAAAATATTACATTCTTAACCATCATACACATGTATTTCACGAATTCTAAGAGCAAAAGGAGCCGAATAAATGTAGGTAGTGCACTTCCCAGAAAAATAAAACCGTGTGCTGCAGTCGGGATCATTCGCGAGGCCTAATAGGCTGCTGGGATAGGAAATACACGCTTCATAGTATTCGTTTATGAAGTCAGACGTTAGCTTTATGGGTTATATTTTCATTTTAAACTGATACACACGTAAGTGTCTTGAGATATCTAAACATACACCTGTGCGCTTTTGATTCTGATGTTTAAACTCTTTTTGGCCATTTGAGTCTGTCGGGCTTTTCGAATTACCAATGAAAGGTTCAGGCAGATAAATCATCTTTGTTTTATTTTAGTCGTCAAATTTCCTTATAAAGAACAAATTTTATTTAATGCCTCGAGGTTCGCGGTCGAAAATGTTCTTTTATTTGTATCAGAGCCATGAGGCCGTCTGCTTCTTTATACCCGCAAATGCCCAAAGTACGGCATAATTCCTCCCGCTAAGATAAAAACTAAATAAAATACACAAATTGTGTACTAACGCTACAGTTCGAACCGCTGAAAAGTAAATTGTTTGATATGTTGTTTCGAGACCTCAAAATAACGATGGTGCTCTAAAGCTGGATCATATGAGCCAATGCAATCCACTGGTCATGATCTTCGCTTGCAACTTAGTGCAACTGTCAGACGCTCCGCCCTTCAGTTTAAACGTGTAACAGGAGGAGGGCGTTGAATTTTACTCAACTACCTACTGTTACTAGTGTGAATGAATGAATACTGTGTGCAGCCGTGTGAATTGTGTTGTAAACTCAATTCGTCTGCCAGAGCTCAGGGAGTCGATAGCGCGACGACAGTTGCCACCGATGCAACGCTATTTAGACCGTTGCCGTTGCGACCTTGCTCATACGCCCTCCCCTCGTGAGTATTGTGCATATCAACGTAATTAGTAATGAAATATCACGCTTTATTAGTTTTGGCCGAGCATATCTGTGAAAAGGAATATAGGTTTTGCTTTGTTACTGGCGTTCAGGGAAACGTGCGTTCGAAATAAAGCGTTGTCGTTACAGACGGGACGTAGCGATAAGTAGGTAAACACTTGCGCTTTGTTTCTTTAGTAGAGTTTTAGTACAGCGTTTGTTGCCTTTCCGTACGCTAAACGTCAAATTTTTGCGTCCCGCTATGTAAACACCGCGGGGGAGTGTTAGTAGAGCGTCTCATCAGTTTTGCGTAGCGACACGCTAATGCATACGGCGCCATCTCTGGAATGTTTTGCGAAATGACCCGTGGACAGATCTGGTTAGCGGAGTGCCGGATTGCTTGGACTATTTACGACTATTCAAATAAGTGGAAACAAACGCTTTCCTGTTCGTGTTGAATGCAACACAGCCACAGCACGACATGAATATTCTCTTGCCTGAGTACTTTCCATAAAGAAAGCGCTGACGTCCCGCGGCACTACTTTCGTGTAATCTCACAGAACGCCCTGAACAGAATTCCCCGGTTTGACGCATACATTTTATTCAACCCATAACATAATTCAGAGTTGCTGTTTCGAATGAAACATAACGTCACGACATGCGTTGCAAGCCTGAACCGCAATTGACCGGCGATCGGTTGCCTCCTCCTGCCCGTCGCAAATTTGGCACTCACTTCGCGCGCGGTTTACGGGGTCCAACCGCCAGTCACTTAACTCTGGTGCGGAAGTCAAGAAAGCTTTTAGCCACGCACACTGTCCATACACGATGCGAGGTTGAGTGGTACGTCACTCGAGAAAGATAATCCAGCGCATAGCAAGCACTGGCCACCGCATAAGCGCCACGTCGCATCTAATCGAGAACGCGCCAACAACCCACACACCCGCACACCACTTCGTTCGCTCGCCTGGCTACAATACTTCGTTTAGACAGTCAGTGATCTGAAGACGATAGAGAGCTGCGCCAGGGTGATGTGCTAAGCACTCTATGTCTCTAAAAACATAGGGACAAGGAAATTTTGTCCATCAGAAGGAAATTACTGTCCACAGAAAAGCGGAACCGTCGATGCTTGTCGCGCTACTTGTGCCATCTTGAAAAACGCAAGCGGCCTTACGTACGCAAGCTTTTTCGATGACATAGCGTCCGCTCGTCTTTCGCCGGTAAACGCATTAGCGGCTTAAGGTACGGCGCATGCGAAGCGAGAACAACTCAAAGAAATAGTGTTCGCTAACTGTTTGCGAACGGTTGCGTACGTTATTCTAAAAGTCTCCAGCATCCGCCCCGTCTTCTACGTTGGCTTCCGCCTTCTCTCGAACCAACGAGCCGAAGTTAAAACTCTTGTCACGCGTGCCTCAACAAAAACGGTTGTTGGCGACGCTATCTTCAATAGATCAACAGCGCACGTAGACCAGGACATAACAAGAAGAGAAGATAGAACAAAACGCTTAACTGAAATTGAGTTTTATTCAGCAAAGAAAGACATAAATCGGGACACATTCGATAGGAATGGCAACACCACCTGACGTAAACATCATCTCGCGCACTGCCAGCGACACCCGTTGTCTCCGCAATGCTGATTTGCCAGAGTGGCTTGCTGTGGGGGTGTTCTTTCTATATTATTTAGCGCAGCCTCGTTTCCCACTCATGCCTAAAGGTACAACGCTTTAGAAGTGTCTGCGGGATTTGTTTGTGTTCGCAGCATAGAAGGCGCCTTTTTCTACAATGAGAAAAGAAAAAATGGACGAGAGATTGTTCACCAGAACGGGCAAACCCTGATGTGCGGCAGTGCTGTAATGAACAGGAGTGAGAGGCATTTCTATTTTTACATCCAGTGTGCATATATTTCTACGATTTTGGGCGGAGAAACTGTAGAATGACAAAATTTGTGCAATGGTACTGAGCACGCAATGGAAGGGAAGATGATAGGTATAACATTATGCTACAAGAATAGAGCGAAGTTAATCAGGGAACGATACGCGTGTTAAGGACATATTAGTAGAAATTTAGATGAAGCAATGGACGTGGACATGCCATGTGATGCGAAGGCAAGATAACCGTTGGTCATTAGGGTAACAGAGTGGATCCTCAAGAGAAGGCAAGCGTGGCAGGGGGGGGGCAGAAATTAAGTTAGGTGGGCAGATTAGATCAAGAAGTTTGCGGGGGTAAATTGATCGCAGTTAGCGCAGGACTGGGATAATTGACGGTCTATGGGCGAGGCATCTGGCCTGCAGTGGGCGTAGATTGGCTGGTGATGATGATGACTCACTCTCAGTCCTTCAGCCTTTTAAGCATAAGCAGCTTAGAAGAATGCAATTGCGACGTTTCTAATTTTAGCACACCGTTCTGGTGATTATAGCAACCTTGTTTTCGCACAACTTGGTGTCTCTCTTATGTCTAGCGCTGAACTGCAAACGCAATACCAAACTCGTAACAAGACTGACTACTAACTTTTACTTGGGGAAGACCTACCCCGAATAGCATGCTATACAGTCAAGTCATCCCACCTATGCAACAAACAAAGCCTGCTGTATGCTGTAAAATTGAGCCAGTATCAATTGGAGATCACGTGTATCATGTTTTACTTCACGTGCATTTTGTTTGCGCCCTGATAAATCTGTCTCGCAGTTTGATTTGTTGCCTAAATTCCACGCAAGTCCTTATATTTTGCATCTGCTTCATTGCTGAGACAAAGATTTCTTAAGCTGTTTTTCCATGTAGCTCCTGGTGCAAGCCAATGCCGTGTCATGCCCCACCCGGAACTACATTGTAGCAATTGTGCGGTAGGTGTTCTTATGTGGCCTCATTAATTGCGCATTGATGCAAAGTTGAATTGCCAAAATCTTCAGCCTGCTTGGGATCAGGGTAGAGTAGGTCAGTAGTAGCGAAAGTGAGTGGGGGAATCTGGTATTTTGGTTTCATTCCCACCCGCTTTTTAAGCATACCCGCAGCCACCACCGTCACATGGCCGTTGTTTAAACGCAAAGGCCCATAAAAGAATATAAGCAAAATGCCAAATAAGCAAAAGCCTGTCTGAACAGCTGACCACAATCGAATTCTAACCTCGGCAATTCGAATACAGTGGCACTGAAAATTTGACATAGAGTTTAAATTAGGGGAAGACTATGTTTGAATGTGATTGATAAGTAAAAATTCCTTGCACTACTTAAATGCTTCCTGCTGTACAACGTATTGTTCTACTAAAACTGTAAGCCTAACAGGACAAACGAACAGGAGAATAGGACGAGTTTTTCAGTTCTGTGTTTTTTTGAAGATTAGGTATTCATATATACCAACTAGCGTACCTCGCCATTCTGCTGCAGGATGTATACGTCCATGGCAGTGACGGTGTTCGGGTTTGTGCATGTTTCCTTTTGCCACGTTTTGTGAACATGGCTTCATCCGTCTACATAGTGTCCGTGTAACCAACCAAGCGGTTATTATAGATAAAGCAAAATATTTTGCATGTTTATATGGGACCTGTATCTGGGCTAAAATGTCCTCAGACTCCCCATTCACGAAATGTAGTCCTTATGAATAGTGGTACCTCGCATTAAAAGTCATAGTTAGTTTTAAGGTTGCCTTAGTTGTGCCAATGCTGACTTCAAATTATACCCACTCCGCTCTCTTCCTGTCCCTAAATGTTAAACCCATCATCTAGTGTTATATTTCCTGCTCAGTCGTGTTATATTTCCTGCTCATTCTTTTAGTGAGCCTGGACGTTTCTGCCCTGTAGGTGAATACCGGTAAGATGCAGCTGTCATACACTTTCTTTTTCAGGGACAATGGTAGGCGGTCATTCTGTAATATAGAAGTCTTAAAGGCTGTAATAACAACACAGATTTTCCGGTACCCATGCCTAGATTGAAGAACGGGCTTGCAAGGGAGGTGCTACTGAAACAGTCTGCACAAGGCGTCTGCTCAAGCTACTGTTGACTGTCAACTTGCCGCAGGAGTTATCCTGGTTTGGGAAAAAGAGAGGCACGCTTTTCTCTACCTGCGATTGGCATCCGGAATTGTGTGTAACTAGATATTCTTCCTGTTGTTACAGACATCAAATTCTTTCACCAGACACTGTATAGGGCCCAGATATTTATTGTCAGGCACATCCTGTACAAATATCAGCTTTGTCGCAACCTGCTGCTTCTCAGTTTTTATTTCTAGAAGATATATTAAATTTCTTTCAGCCTTTGGACCATGAATTTTTTACTGACTTTCCCACCGATAAGGTCTGCAACTATTTTGGCAGTTTCTGGCACTACAACAAAGAACGCAAACTGTTAATAATGCCTACCATAACTAATGATGGAGGCATGCATCACTGAACCACAATTGAATCTTTTCCGTGCTTCCATGCGTTTTTATTTTGTGTTATTGTTTTGAACGTATCACTTGATGTGAATCACGTTGTCGTGTGAATCTGTCTTGTAATTATTATAAAATCATTTACGTGTTCTCCGTTTTTTCGTTTGTTCCAAAATCATATCATTTTGTGTGAAATATTTAAATAGCGTAACTTTGTGTTTTCCTAACCAAAATTCAATAAGTTGTGTCTAAAATTTTTCGTTGTTTTATTGTTGTCCTGCCAATACACTAAGTGTGAATCATTGCGTCACGTAAATTTCTACTGCTCTTGTAACCGCCGAACTGTCATTTCGGTTTACACACGTTTTTTATTGTTCATAACCCTTACCCTAGATGTTGGTTTGTTTAAAGTAGCTTAAATTTGTGTGGCTATCACAACCACCACTCAACAGGTACTTTTGTGTTTTTGTTCTCCAAATTTTTTGCTAGTTGTGAACTACTTATTTTCGTAATTTTGCTTTGTTTTTGTCCCCCCATTCAATTATATATTTGTTTCCACACTTCTCTCTGCGTTGGTTTCTTCCCCTTTCACTTTTTGTGAGATATTTCAAGTTGAATAACAACCTTGTGCGTGTACCCTGGGTTTACATGTTTGCTTTTTCTATTACTTTTTGCGACCATTTCTGCTGTGCGTGACTTATTTATAGTGATAACTATTTGTACTGTTCTTATAATTATACAATGCGTACACTGTGGGCCACGGCAGAGAGGAATCAAATTTAAGGTGGTTGTGTTGCGAAAGCATATTACACAATTTAGAAGTCAGTATAGCGTGTTTTACTGAACTCCTTTGTGTTTTAATTGTACTTTGAAAGCTTTCTAACTATCCAGCTGCACTTACTTACAGCTAGGTTGGCAAGACTGTCAATTTAATTATTTAATTTTTGAATTGTTTCTCTGATAGTTTATTTGCAGAAGGCCTGTAGAGCCGTGCTGTGTGGTACAATTCGATGACGCTACTGTGGTTGCCTTAGTGTCAAGGGTGCTTCTGCTCATCAGGACTGGTTTGCTCTTACTTACTGCCACTTGTTTTCGATGCCACATTTCCTATTTAGAGCTGTGCTTCGTGTACTTCTGCAAGAGTGTGGGGTCAGCTTGGCACTTCACATATGAGACTTCATGCAGTATGCAGCATTTCAAAAATGGAAACACTTTAATCTAGAAACAGGTGCCAAGTAACAGCAAACAGTGCTGAATAGCTAGCAAGACATGTATTTGAAGTATAAATGCCCAAAACACGTAGGCATCCTTAAAAAGGAGGCTGGTGAAACTCCCAATAATGTATAAAGAATGTAAATTTCAAGCATACAGGGTCATCTCAAAAATAATGATACTAACTTACAACTATTCATGAATATATCAAACTAATGCTTGTGCCAAAGACCAAAAAACAATGTAGAACAGACATCTATATACCTCTTGCATGCCTACCACTACAATATCCATAAGATGTATCTCTGGGGTAACGTCCCAACAACACCATATACAAGTACAATGACAGGTCTATTCTACGTTATCCTTCGTGTGATTTGGATAGGTTTTTTGCAGTTGTAGCAATGTTGAATAGATGTAATTTCGACCCCAACAGTACGTCTCCTGAACATATGCAATGTTGATTGCTGACGTCTCCAGGATATCTGCACGACTTAACGTGGCTTTGCTGGGAATAGTTGTTCACGGCGGACGAAAGTGCCACAATGTTTTGTATACTAGTTTTAACTTATTTTGCTATTGTCAACGTTTAGACACTGAAGATGCTGGAGAAGGTTTTTAAAAGCTGTACTCAAGATGACCCAAAAATGTAGTCGATTTAGCACTACGAACAAAATGAAGCCTAACGTTGGACAAAACTACTTCGCACGGCGGTTACATTGACTGCACGCTGCCGCAGCGAAACGCCTCTCTCTTTATTATATATTAGAACAAATATTTTGATCCAAACAAACATCCGACACGAGCACCGGCTGACAAATGTCAAGAAAGGAAACAGCCAGAAACCAGTTGCCAGTGCGAAATCCGCATCATGTTTTATGTTTGTAATGATTGATCACGACCTCAAAGGCACACATTTAAAATTCGTAAATTTGAAGTATTTTAAAGGACTACTAGTCTCTTTCGTGTTGCAAATTTTAAAACAAAAATGTTGAGTCCCTTGACTGTGTGTGTGTTTGTCTGTCTGTCTGTATTTTCTTTCAGGCATTCCTCAAGAGGTAAGAAAAATTCTTAAAAGATCAGTGTACATTGCAATTTTTTGAAATCCTAAAATCTAGGAGGACACTAGATGCATTTCAGCTTTTCTAAGCAAGCACAAAAGCCGAGGCACATTGCACAAAAAACGCCTGTGCATGGCTGGTATTTGCAATGTTTTTAAATAAAAAACCAGCGTTTCTGCATTTCTGTAATAGCAAACAAAGGCATTGCATTCTGGAAATAACGCCTCTGAAGCAAAAGTACAACAAGGCATTGCGCGCAAGCATAAACCGCCTAAAAGCATCAAAGAGAAACCAAGCAGTAACTCAATGGTACTGAATATGGCAAGCGAGCCGTGGAAAGCTTGGAAACTGATTTGACGTGACCAAATATGCATCGTGTTCGTCGAGGCTGGAGCGACGCGGCAGGTAATGAGAGGTGTAAATGGGCGAGAAGGAAAAGAAAGCATTTATATGGCTCCGGTTAGATGACTAGCTACGTTTGCCTTCATTTTTATTTCAGTAAGCTTAACCCATTACGGCTGAGCCCACAAAAACGTGTGGGTTAACATATTCGTTTACTAAGTGGTGCCTGTTTCGGTTCCTGGTTTCCAAGCCGAGGGTCGCTGCGAACACTTCTGAGACTTTATTGCATTCGCTAGTTCACTCATTTCGCTAGCACGGGGCGAGAAATTGCATTTTAAAAACAGCACCCCAGCCGCCGCGATCACACTAACCGCCTTTAAGGTACAACCTGATATTTCTTATGGGTATTTTTGTAGTTTCTGAATAGCTATCGTAAGACACGACTTCTAGAATTTGAGAAAACACGATCGCCTTGCACATACATCCGTTCCCTTTGTGTGCGTTTCGTCATCATGCTTGAAAAATGCACCCACCCTCTTGGTGGGCTTGGTTTCGTCGTCACGAAAATTTGTTTGGTGTTACAAGGTGGCGGTCTCGTGCACTGCTGCGCTAAAGATTAATTTTTCTTGCTTTCTTGGTGTCTGATTTATTTGCGGTTTTTTGCTGACTCATTGGCAATGTTGTCTTCCGCCATATTCTTTTACTAGTCCGTAATTTCATGATACTTATAATAATTAGGAGTAATATTTATAATTTTATAACTTCTGTATTTATTTTCACAAAATCGTATTTATAACGTAACTGTATCTACAAAAACAAAAAACTTCTAAAGATGTCATAAAAATGCAAATTTTCTCAACCTGATGCTGTTTTTGAGGTATTCTTAGTACCCGCAGATCATACGATTAGAAGCCCAGCCCACACATATCTGTGGGTTTGTTGTCTGTGTGAAATACTCTGAGCTTTCAATTTTCACTTGTCGAAGCATCATTAGAGAGGGGTAAATATACAAAATTTATTCACTGTGGCTTTTTTTTTCTAAAATTTTTTTTTTGGGAAGGAAAGGGTTATTACGCTGCCACTTGTGTGCTCCACATCCTGAAACACTTATTCTCACGCGTAGATAAAAGATATGTTGTTGCCGGAGCCACGCTGACATAGAAATACACAACTGGCCAACTAAATAACTGAACTTTGAAAGAATCTGCAAGGGTTCACTTACGTGGAGTAAGGCTATGTCGTAGCCTTCACGGACACTGGTGTACTTGGGGTGGATTTGGAGACGGTCCGCTAATTTATACGGACCTGCTTCCTGTGCAGTGGTGTTGTAGTTGACTTGCACGTATAGTATTCTGGGTTCTGTTCTATAGAATGGAAGAGCAAAAAAAAATTACCTTACAATTCAACAAATAATGCTCATAAAAGTCTTGTTTCCAGCTATTTCAAAAGCGTATTGTTTCACGTTCAAAATTATCACGAGCAGTAAAGACATTCGAACCATTATAAAGTTTGCTTTCTGTGCACCAATAAACTACAATAACTGTCTGGGCTCCTTGTATAATAATGGGGGTTGCTATGTTATAAGTACTGTTCTGCAATTAAGGTAATCTGAAGATAGTGAAATTAATTTAAAGCAATGTATTTCCCTGTTTCTATTCGAGTACTTTAGCTCGAGTCCGAGAACGTTCACTAATATTTAGCTTATAGAATTGACGAGCCTCAAAAAGCTGACCTTTTTGTTTTGGTCTACGACAACTACACGACCAGATTATTCGCTTTAACTGTGTGCGTTACTTATTGTTGAAAAAGTCTGCGTATGCCTATTACATTGGTGTGGGGCAATAAAACACCCTGAAAATGTGGACGGTCTACTGAGAATATTGTCTGGCCGTTTATTATTTTTTCATAGTGAACGCCGTAAAAGCCTAATTTGCTTCATTTTTCTCTTAGCGGTATCTGGAGAACTACCTCAATTTTATGCAATGTGCTATGAAACAAAATGAGGCATTTTGCGACAAGGAAAACTATATTATGCATCAGAGTACCCAAAGTGCTGCTCAGATAATTCAGTGCGCATAATGCCACCGTAAAGTGTAGGGAAGTGTTATTTGCAGCATTTAACAACAAGCTGTTAAGATATTGTACTGTGTATCGTGGGATCAGTGTTGTACGTAACGGCGTTCCTAGAACTAGTTTCTTTTTGGAGGAACGAAGGAACGCCACCGTTCCATTAGGTGTGGAAGGAACTGTAACGGTAACTCGTTAGGTTCTTGAAGGAACGGCAGGAACGGCGTTCCTTCTGCAAACGTTACATCCCTAAAAATTGGGCTGTTTTTGATGCCAAGGCTCGAGTATAAAAATTCACAAGTCGCTGCTAGGGTTCTCTTTCTATAAGCTGGGCAATTTCCCCGCCCTTCAACGGAACGTGCTTCCTCGAAGGTCAAAGGCTGAAGAATGGCCACGCAGCGGGCTGCAGCTTGTGCTTGCTTTCACGCCGGTTGAGCTTACGTGGCGTTCGACGGGTGAAAGCGCAGCTGCGAGAATTCTTTTCACCTTTCATCGTTTTCTGGTAAGGACAGGATGCGCGTCTGGCCGATAGAATTCTTCCCGGCCGTTGAAAGTTTTCTAAGTCCTAGCGGCGCTTCAGGTACCTTGTGAAACTACCGTATATTATCAGGAGTAATTACCGCATTAAACGCGCGAGCCGCGGGTGCGTTGTGGTCGAGGGAGTTCTCTCGCTGTGAGGTCATTCGAAGGGTCACTGGGATTCCAGGGTCACCGGGGCACGGGGACTTGTTCGGGATAGCAGGTTTGGACCCCTCGAAGGAAAGGGCGTGCTCGTGGTCGCCAGTTCGTTAATACCAAAGTTTAAGCTAAGAGCTGAGGTTTACAGACAGAGCTGGCTGCGGTGACGGAGACATGCAGCGCAGAATTTGCCACCTTATCCGCGCCCGAGGATTTATTTTTCTTTGGGCAGGAAACCCTTCCAGCCGACCGAGGCACAAGTTCTGTCACGGTACCTGGTAGTACAAGTTGACTACCCGCTGTCGTAGATAAAGAACTTCGAGGAACTGAACCAACTTTTCTTGAAGTAGAACACGTCAGTACCCTCAAGCGCTTCAGTTGAACGGCTCGTCAACATGGCCGAAGTGTTGACGAAAAAACAAATTCGCCAGTCTGACTCTAACATCGAGGTGCAACTCTTGCTTAGTTCAAAAAAGGGACTCTACTTAGTTGCGACAATGCATTCGGACATTTTTTCCCAACCATTGTTGTCATATTGTTTTCATCATTCTACATTTTTTTCTCTTCTGCATATCCTGTAACTTTGTTATTATTAACTTTTTTTTCTGCTTGAAGAAGCAAAGATTTTGTTGTTTCTCTACAACCCACGTGTTTTCTTGTTTTCTCATATTTTTTATTGTTTTGGTTGTTTCTTGTAGTTTTTAATGTCGGAATTTGTGTCCGACCATATTTTCTATAGTGTAAATGTTTTTTACGCTTGTGATTAGGCTCCGCGTTATTTCCTGTGATTTTCTCTTATGCGTATTTCTAACCCCAGAAACTAATTTGTGCGTCTCGTCCACATATATGGCTATCATTATTGTTTCCTTTATCTACTACCCTGATTCTGTTAGGCATACTTTGCAATTCTTGTCCGTAGATTTCGTGTGTGACTACGCTGTTAGCTTTTTGTCTTGTTATCATCTTCCGACAAATATTGAATTGTGAACCTGGTGGTTATTACTTGTTCTGCTGTGTTCGGTGACTCGCAAATTCGCGCTGTATGATCAGCAAAGCTTCACTTTTGTAACACCCTTAATAAATTCCCTGCAAAGGGACCTGTAATGTACTTTAAATAAACTGTAATATAATCAGCATTTATTAAAGGCCTATGTATTGTTCCTTTCGACCCGGTTTCTAATGCAAGACATTTAATTACGTCCCTTCATGGGAGTAACTTTCCATTCGCATGTCTGAAGCGCAGTAACCTTAGGGCGAATTCGTAAGACCGAAGTGGGAAGTGTCATATGTGTTGCACCTATAATTAACGAGCACCAAAGTCACATTTACACATGTGTGAAATTTTTCGGGTGCTTCCTGCAAAAAATACCCTACGAGCTTTTCTTTGGATTCTTTTTATCTCCAAATACACTGCTGCCGGTGGTGTTCATATTCCTATAAAATACGTAGCTCCATGAGAGTTTAAAATTTCTTACTTTATTTCGCCTGGGGAATCCGACACCATATTTATTTTAAAAATGAGGATTAACGTTAGTGTAACGAGACGTTCAAAAGTTGCAAGTGGAACTGGAAGGCGTTCCTTTCGCAATAAAGAAACTTGTAATAGGAATTCGTTTCAAAATAAGGAAGGAACGAGGAACGAGCTTTTGTTCCTGTTTTAAAGGAGCGTGTACAAGACTGGGTGGGATCAATATTGGGGTGCAACATAAAACAAATGGTTATTGTTTTATGTTTTGTTATAGTTATTGTTTTATGTTTTATGGTTAATGAGTATGAAAATAGTAGCGTCGGCTTTTCTATGCTGGTTTTTTATTTCAGCTACCTACCGGTGTTTTTAATTTGAAGAAAAATGTACCCCCTCTCATCGTAGCATGAGTTTCCGGCGCTTTTTCAAGCCCTAAGAACACTGTGCGAAATGGAAGATAGAGAAGAGTGATATAAGGCTTATGTGTAAACGGTGCAACTATACGAGCAGCAATTATGCTTACATTATACCATTCCGTAGGGTAGAATTAGCTACGTCTCAGACAGCCTAACTAGTAAAGAAATCCGTGCAGCACTAGAATTGCCTTTGATAAATGTTGAATGTGATGCAGATGGTGGTGCCATTGTTTTTTCCAGTTTCAGCTAGTGTACAATAGTGTTTTTGTGATGCCTCTGTGTAGAAACCGTCCATCTCTCTTTTTTCTGTTTCAGTCGTTTGCGTATACGTATGCGGCCATGATTTTATCTTGGTTTAGGGGAGGCAAACTTTCCAACTGACAAATTGTAAAAGTGCGGCAAAGGCTGCAAACACAATCTTAGTGTGCATTTTTACAGCACGGGGAAATTTCACCACTAGGGATAAAATGGCAATGCTTCAAAAACATACTAAAATGTTGCATGTTTATTACACAAAGGAAAACTTTACCAAAAATTAGTTTACGTATATGTGACCTTTAAACTGGTCATGAGCCTGGGAAGCCTCCATTATCACAAAGGAGGTGGGAATGAAAAACAGTTTTAACTGCTGACGAATTTCGCCACATGTACGGTTACGCCAAAGTATAGGCATACAAAGGCCGGCTTTTTTGTAATAAAAACTGGATCGCTGACTGCAATGCTGAAGTATCATTTTCAGTATTTTGAGCACATCAGAGGTTTGTGCTCAGATAGTCTTTGGCTCGTTACTTCTGTCGTATTGATTTTTAGTTTGAGATGTTTTGAATCTTTGTAAAACGATATGCTGCTCAAATAACTGCACGGAACACGCTGCTGGAGGAGTTATGCGTGACTGAAAAATAAAAAGCTATTTCGTAATTTTGCGTCTGCCGCGAACATTATTTATATTGCAACTTTCACATTGAAAATAGCACAAAAGACAAATCTCAAAGCCGCCTGCTGGATGATGCGTAATTCAATACGGATTAAAGCACATTGAAGCCCTAACAACTAAAGTCACGTGAGGGGTTGCGGCGTTTTGAAGTTTTTTACACCGGACTTCTCAGCTTTTGACTGTTGCCTTCTCAAGAAAGCTGCCTTGCTTGCGAAGAATACTCAGGGGATGGTGCTTCTAAAAACAGGGTATCGTGTTGTTGGCGGTATAACGGCATAGTTTGCTAACTTACTCTCTGTCCTTAAAAAAGCAGTGGGCTGCCGTCAGGATGACTGATTTCGATATTATGCTGCCACCACAGTATACACTTCTTGCAAAACTGTTCTCCCTTTGAACTCTGACTACAAGCTGCACCTGCAAGAGGAAACAAGTTGTTAGTCATAACATAGTAAAATTATAAATGGTAAGGTGCGCAACGACCCTAAAAATGTTTGAACAAAGAATTAGGCCCGCTTACACAACCCCCGCAAAGTTGTAGAAACAGCAGATCTGGTGGTCGACGTAGCCTATCCTCAAACTGAAAACGAGTACCATGAAAGATGAAGGAGCTGGTTCCAAGCAGTGCGTCGCCATCTCCAATATTCACGTAAAGCAAATAGAACTCGTTTTCAAGTAAGCCGAGTTTTTATTGCCAACGATTAGGACATGGCACGTTCTTAGTACGGCCAGCGGCCACCCGAAGCTGAGCCCTCGACTTTTGCCTCCGCCAAAATATCGTGGCCACTAAATCAGCGAAGACCGCTTACGTCGCCTACCTTCGATATTAAGTGTCCAGACTTCTGACGGAAGGAAAAATCCAACGAAAGCAAAATGCTTCATGAGATATCCCGTTTCTGTCGGTTTTTCATCTCGTTGAATATTTCGGCTCGATCGGATCTTGTGTCTTGGTTGATCTGATGCCAGTGGATATTCAGGCTCGATACGATCTACTGTCTCGGTAGACCTTTAGTCTCGATGGATATTCATCCTCCATTGGAACTTCTGTCTTGGCGCATCTTTTATCTGGTTTGATATTGAGGCTCTTTGTATTATACGGAAATACAAAGCGCTCTACAATATCCTTCAATACATATTTCACCAAAATATTAGCGAGAAAGTGATGATGATGGTTGGATGTTTATGGCGCAAGGCCAACTAGGGCAAAGAGCGCCAAAACAATAGTCATATATGAGGGGTGAAACCTTAAACACTACGAACAGTCAGCAAAAACAAAAGTAAAATCACAAAACGACAATGAGCATGGCTGGTGTATAGGGCCAGGGAGTGATCACGCGTGGTATGAAATGAGGTCTAAAAATTGAACTTCTTCTAAATATTTAAAAACGCACTTGATAGAAAACATGGGATCATCAGAGAGGAAAAACGCTGGGTGTGGTGGGACGTGTAGTCTGTATAGCTGTGGGAAGTGTTTGCGTCGTGTTGTGTGAAGTGCCTTGCATGTGATTAGTATGTGCGCCACGGATAGGGCATCTCCGCACCTGCTGCACTGGGGTCTAGAAGATCCCGTCAGCAGATACGAGTGCGTCGCATGGGTGTGCCCTATCCGACTTCCGTGTGTCTGTTGCGTGAGTCAGCTGTGTACCGTCCCAAGTGTGGCTTTATTACGTGTAGTTTGTTGTCTGTCTGTTCGTCCCAGTGTGTTTGCCATGTTCTCCGCAGGTGTTGTCTTATGTGTGGCTTGAGGTCTGTGTAGGGTATGGTTGTTATGTCTACAGTGTTCCTGAGTGCAGCAGCAGCAGCCCTCTCGTCTGCCAACTCATTCCCAGCGATCCCACCGTGTCCTGGAACCCAGGAGAGGAGCAGCTGATGCTTCTTTGCATACACAGACATGATAGTGTTAAATACAAGATTAACTATGTGGTTCTTGGGGGGCGTATGCGATGACAGTGCGCGAACAACACTCAAGGAATCTGTGTAGATGATAGACTTTGGAATTTGATTTTCAAGTATGTGCCATACAATCAGCAAAATCCCATACGCCTCTGCTGAAAAAATTGTCGTGTGGACGCTCATGGTTCTGGCTGCACAGAAAGTCGGACCATGAGCAGCGCAGGAGACCATAGTGGAGGTTTTAGACGCGTCACTGTAAAATTCTGCAAGTGGGTATTTAAACTGCAGAGACAGAAAGTGCTGCAGTATTGCAGCCTGCGGTACCCGATTTTTGTCAAGTTTCATAAAAGAAAGGTCGCACGACACAGGACGAACTTGCCAAGGCGGTAAACTGTTTGAAAGGGATGACCTGTACACATCCAAAAACAAAGCACTGAGATCCGAGGCTCGCTCTTTCACTCTAAGTGAAAAGGGCAGACGAACGGATGGGCGATTTACAAAGAGCAGAGATGTGGATGTGTCGTTAAAGACAGGATAAAAAGGATGATTATTCAGCGATGAAATTTTAAAAGCATAAAGCAAGTCCATGTATGTTCGTTGGTTCTCAAGGCTCCACTTATTACACTCAACATAAAGACTCTCAGCAGGGCTAGTGCGAAAAGCACCCGACGAAAGACGAAGGCCCAGGTGTAGAACTGGGTCAAGAATTCGCAAGGCTGTCTTAGTCGCCGACCCATACACCACACTGCCATAGTCCAAACGAGACCCAACCAAAGCAGTATACAAGCGAAGCAAGAGTTCTTTGTCGGAACCATAGGATTGGTGGGAGAGAACCTTAAGTATATTCATTGTTTTGAGACATTTATTTTTAAGTTCCTTGATGTGGGGAATGAATGTGAGTTTGTGATCAAACACCACACCTAAGAACTTGTGCTCCTTGTTCACAGGAAGCGACATGCCATTAAGAGTAATGTCTGGGTCCGGATGGACCCCGCGCTTCGTGGAGAACACAACGCAGGAGCTTTTTGCAGGATTCAATTTAAACCCATTCTTGTCTGCCCAGCCGGCAAGCTTCTTGACGCCGAGCTGGACTTGACGTTCGCAGATGGACATATTACATGATTTAAAAGATATCTGTACGTCATCTACATACATGGAGTAAGAAATTGTAGGCGGCAGTGCCTTCCCAAGGGAGTTCATTTTTACTATGAAGAGAGTGCAGCTTAGAACTCCGCCTTGCGGCACGCCATTTTCTTGCACGTGTGCCTTTGACAGTGCAGAACCAACTCTGACGCGAAAGGTTCTCTCAGACAAATAACTAGCAAGGGTGTTAAACATATTACCAGAAACACCGAATGACTTCAGGTCAGTAAGGATCCCATAACGCCAAGCGGTGTCATAGGCCTTTTCTAGGTCGAAAAACACAGTTAAACAGAACTGTTTATGAATGAAGGCATCCTTAATATATGACTCTAGTGCCACAAGTTGATCATTCGTGGATCGCCCCGCCCTGAAGCCTGCCTGGCAGCTCTCGAGAAGGCCGTTATACTCCAAAAAGTACAAGAGCCTCCGGTTTATCATCTCCTCGAGAAGCTTACACAGGCAGCTGGTCAGGGCAATGGGTCGATAGCTAGCGGGAGAAGAAGGGTCCTTCCCTTCTTTCAAGAATGCTACAACTATGGCATCCCTCCAAGACTTTGGAATGTGCCCCGAAAGCCATATCTTGTTGAAAAGGTGAAGAAGTGTTACAAGAGTGTCTGTGTGTAAGTTCTGTATCATTGTATATGTAATGTTGTCTGGGCCTGGAGCTGAGGGTTTACACGTGCTGAGAGCACCCCTCAGCTCATGAAGCGTGAACTCGGAGTTATAAGAGGTGGCTGACCTGTCATTGTCATGTAAAGGTTTCTTTTCGGCCACGAGTTTGTGTTTCATGAAGGTGTTTGTGTAGTGTGCTGAACTAGAAACGTGTTGGAAGTGTTGTGCGAGTGTGTTAGCCTGGTCTTCGAGTGTGTCCCCTGTTGTACTGACCAGAGGCAGGCTGTGTGTTTGATGTCCCTTGAGTTTGCGTATTCGTGTCCATACTTTCCGTGTGTCTGTGTAGGAGTTAATTGATGTTATGAATGTACGCCAACTCTCTCGTTTTGCCTCACGGCGCACACGTTTTCCTAACGCCTTGGCCCGTTTGAACAAGAGGAGGTTACTCGACGTGGGGTACTAGCGAAGGATACCCCACGCCTTGTTCTGGGCCTCTCGCGCCCGCCTACAGTCCTCATTCCACCACGGCCTCCGCTGGTTGCGCGGGGCAACAGAGGCGTGGGGAATGGACTTTTCGGCGGCGTCGAGGATGTGCGCCGTGAGGAGTTGGGTAGCTTCTTCAACGTGTAGGTGTCCTATGGATGTGTGGTGTAGTTTGGATGTCTCTGTAAATGTGTTCCAGTTAGCTCGTGCTTCATTGAACCTATTATGGGAAGATGGACTGCTCGGGCCTTTACCTATATACGTTAATGAAGTGGGGGAAATGGTCACTGCCATATGGGTCCGTGCCCACACCCCACTCGAGAAGAGGAAAGAGAACTGCGGAGCCAATAGCCAAGTCAAGACATGAGTATGTGTTGTGACCTATGTTATGGTATGTAGGCTGTTTATTGTTGAAAAGGCATGCTCCAGAGGATGTAAGAAACCTCTCTATCAGGCGACCTCGGGCATCCGTACGAGAAGAGCCCCAAAGAGAATTGTGAGCATTAAGGTCGCCTGTTAGAATGTATGGTTCGGGCAGCTGGTCAACCAGCGCCTCGAAGTCAGAACTCAAAAGTGTAACATCAGGAGGAATGTATATGGAGCATACCGTTATCAACCTATTAAATATTATTAAGCGTATTGCTACAGCCTCAAGGATAGTGTTCAAGGTGACAGGGTGGCATGCTAAGGATTTCCGGACGATTATGGCCACACCGCCAGAAGAGTGTGTGCAGCCATCCCTGTCTTTCCTGTATACCAGGTAACTATTCAAGAAATTTGATTGTTTAGAATTCAAATGTGTTTCCTGAACACACATTACACTTGGCTGATTGGTATGCAGAATCTCATACACGTCGTCAAGATTATTCAGAAGGCCTCTGCAGTTCCATTGAACAATATTTTCTCTTCCCATTATTTAGTGTGAGAGCTACTGGAGTGTGTATGTTTATGTGTCGTCTTTCGGGGCTGTGACTCTTGGATTGGGCTTTTTGGGCCCTATCTGTAGGCTTGGACGTCGGAGGCCGCTCCTTGCGCTGCGTTGCAGGCAAGAACGGCACGACGTCCATCTCGTCGTCCGATGTCCTGGGTGTGCCCGTGGAACCGGGCCCCCGGACTTGGCCCCCCTTCGGGGGCCCTTCGTTTGACCCGCCACCACCGGTGGTGTCGGAGGCACCAGAAGTGGCACGGGCGGTGCGGTGGCGGTGGGAGCCGGTGCGGGGCTCGTGGTGTCCATGGCACACTCCAACGCACTGGACGATGGGGAGGCACGGACGGGAGCGGCACCGGCCCCGACAGAAGAGGTTGCCACCACAACCGCTGCTGCCTGAGCAAGCGGCGTGGTGGCGGGTTGGGCTACCAGAGGCAACCCAGGGGGGGCGGGGGCGGGACCAAGTCCGACTCTCGGTACTGGGTCCCCGCCGAAACAAGACGCCGCTCCGCCCCCCCGGCGAGCTGCGTCGGCGTACCTGCCCAGAGGGAAGGAGGCGAACCTCTTCCGTGCCTCTGGGAAGGTGATGTTTTCGTTGACTTTCAAGGCAATGATCTGTTTTCTTCTTTGAACTTTCCACAGCTCCTAGAATAGGCAGCGTGTGGTCCCTGGCAGTTGGCACAGGTGAAGTTCTCGGATTTACAATTGTCAGTTTGATGATCAT
The DNA here is from genome assembly GCA_013339765.2 of Haemaphysalis longicornis. NCBI lineage: Eukaryota > Metazoa > Arthropoda > Arachnida > Ixodida > Ixodidae > Haemaphysalis > Haemaphysalis longicornis. The sequence continues at coordinate 12,546,519 of CM023455.1, read as the reverse complement.
GTGCTGCACATTTTGCGCATGTCAATTTACCACGACAAGACGTTGTGCCGTGCCCAAACCGCTGACACTCGAAACAGCGGCGCGGGTTCGGCACGTTGGGTCGGATTGGACATCTCAAGAAGCCTGCGTTGACCGACTCAGGAAGGTTAGAGCGGTCAAGTGTCAAGATTATGTGCCTGGATGGAATTATTTCATCATTTCGGCGTATGGTGATTCGCCTCACTGCTGTCACGCCCTGCTCTCGGAGGCCCTCGAGCAGGTCTGCTTCAGTCTCATTCATTAGATCCCGATCAGAGATCACGCCCTGGCAGCTATTGAGGCTGCGATGGGGCGTGATCTTGATGTCAACATCTACCATGCGCGTTTGCTTGAGGAGGTTAGAGGATTGTTGCTTGCTTTCTACTTCTATCAAAACTTCTCCCGTTGTGAGGTTCTTAGCCTTATACGTCTTTCCGATAAGGCTTTCAAGAAACTTAGAGATTAGAAACACAGATTGGGAAGTGATGGGCTTTGTCTTGTCAACAGATTCGGGGGCCGATCACGTCTGGGGGGGGGTTTAGAAAATGCCATATGATACATTGAAAAGCAGGGAGACGGGGGTACTTTCTCCTTGACCTTACCCTGGTAGTCAAAGAGGTCCCGGAGCTCCCTGCCTGGTAGACAGGCAGGGAGCCCATCGGCCGGAGCTTGACCAAGGCTCCGACGGCCACCGTTCGTGGTTTCTAACCCTCCACCTATAAACACATTGCCACGGTTGGATCCAGCGTATGTTTGGGGGCTCGGGGTCCGCGGTATCGCCAGTACCGTCACCAAGATTGCTCAAGGTGCCCCGTGCGGGGAATAGCGAGAAAGTGTGCGTTTGAGATGCCAATCTATAATGTCGAGTAAATGAATGTTCCTTTAAGTGTTATTGTACCTCCTGTATTAGCCTGCAAACGTGGTAAGCAACGATATTTCTGAACCGCACTGTGACTACGATCCCGTGGCCAACTAAAAGATATAGGCTATCGACCTCTTATCGACTGCAGAGAGCCTAACACCCGCCTTTTGACGGATGCCCTGAGTTATTTTTATGGCTTTATGTGCTTGGGCACACGCTCGCGAGGTGGGCCAATTTTATGTTTCTTAGGGAACGCCATGTTGGGCCATATCTGGACAACACGTTCCAAAATTTGAAGTAGATCATACAAACAGCATAACCTTCAGTTGACGTAAAAAGCAGTAGTCAAACGTAGAGGGATGTGCTCGCGCATTGGAAGAGGCGCTGTTAGGCTAGCTTATCCATCAGACCTAATGGATGTATAGCGCCAAGAAAAGACAAAGGACGGAAAGGGTGCACAAAGACAAAGCGCTAACTTGCAACTACTGGTTCATTGATGGAAGCACCTTTTTATAATAACGGAGCACGTGAAAACAGGCAACATACGCGACACAAACTGAAAACAACAAAAAATAAATTTGGTATCCTACCACATATTCTTATCGCTCCATTCATGAGCCACGAGCTTCCAAATAAGCCATCTCTTTTTGCTCATAAAGTACTTGATGCGTGACTAAAGCATTCGTCTCCCACTTTAAAAACGCCTAGCGCTTCCACTATTTCTCTGGGTGTCTGGGTTTTGCTTTTTAGCAATATCTTGCAGTTCGAAAACGAAGGCACGCTTCCAAAATCGCGACAATGCTGCCCAATTCTACCCTGCTTCTGGTGCACGTTATAGTTATGCTCCCATAATCTGCAGTTTAATCATCGATCGGTTTGGCCTAGGTATTACTTGCCACACCTGTTCGTAAAGGAGTACACCACGCCTTCTGCGCATGGCGAAACTGATTTTCGTGATTAATCGAGTACCATTTCGGTTTTGGAGCAACTGTATTTGTCTGCTTGCATAGCCGCGATAGATTCTTCTGGGCCGTAAACAAAACGTCGATATGTATGTATATTCGCTTACGACGCTTCCCTGCCTCTGCTTCACTGGAGATGTGATGCGCATATGCCCGTCTGATTTCTGCGCCGGTTGATAGACTTATGCAACAAATATAATATAAAAGATGTAACAAATATAATATAAAAGATTGGGAAAGCTCGTCTCCGGGCGGTCTCTTGGTGGAGGCGGATAAACTGCAAGTCATCCATCCTCAGTCATGTTCTTTTCACTACAGCAACAGTTGACAGATGTTGAATGGTCAGCCATGAAAGGGAGGTCCCCGATGTGCTTAATGATGTGATGCATCAGGTCCGATTTCGTCATATCTCTCTCAATCTGGCGGCACACGGCAATGATGTCCTTATAATAAGCGATGGACGTTTCTTGCGCCTACTGGGCGCTGCTCTTCAGATTCCTGTTTGCGCCGTTGGGAGAGCTGAGGCAGGGGCAAAAGTCTGACGCAGCTGGGTGGTTAAGTCAGCTTACTCGGTGGTGTAAGTGTCGTGGTCAAGAGAACACGTTTTCGCCACATCCGAGAGATAGAAATTGTTGTTAAGAAACTTGGCGCTGTAGTCCGACCTGTAAAACGCGATGACTAGAGTGTACATGTCCAGCCATTCCTCGACGTCATGGCCGCGAAGCCCAGCCAAGAGGCAGGGCCCGCGCTGCCAGCTGGTCGCGAAGCATGATAGCCAGCCCTTACACAGAAGGTTGGCTGTTTCTGCTGTCATTGGCGTGGCCTTTTGCGGTAGCGGTCGAGAGAAACGTATCTCCAGTTGTTTAACCCGGAAGATTGGGCCACACACTTACCATCTAAAAGGTGAGTGTTTGGCGCCGCCTTTTATTTGGGAGATCGTGGCCGCATAACTCTAAATCACATATTGTGATGATGATAATCCAAAAATTGGAGTTATAGTTGAAGCCGCTCGCGATGATGTGATTTTCAAGGTTTTTATCAAAGCGCACCCTTTTGACGGGAATAAGTCTGCAAACTGGTTTTTCCCTCCTGGCGAGGCAGCCGCCTGTCGAAAATATATATATATATATATATATATATTATATATATATATATATATATATATATATATATATATATTGTTGCGTCTTATTAGACGGAGGTGTAGACAGCTGGATGGAGATGTACCTATTTATTAGGCGTAGCGCTACACCGAAGAGTACAGGCAGCACGGCGCGTCTCAGCGAAGATGACTGAATCGTTCTGGCCCGCGAGCGGTGGACCCACACACTTGCGTCGTCGTCTTCGAACACCTGGCTGGCAAGGAGAGGGAACGTAACACTCGCTGAGGATTGAACACTGCACGGCGATCACGCATACCGCAAGCCGGGGATAGCTGCTTGATAAATATCCACGTGACATTCCCCCCCGCCGAGAGAGCATCGTCCCGATGCGTGCAAAGCTCTGGAAAAAAATGAATGCGCTCGAGGCATTGTCCCTCAACGTGTCAGGTAGGGCTTCATACGCACGACATGAACGACGTCAGGGCGGCGGTTACGCCGGCGTTGAGAAATGATTCCGTCGTCCACAACCTCATAGGTTACGTCGCTAAGTTGGCGCAAAACTCTATAGGGACCAAAGTAGCGTTTGAGGAGCTTTTCAGAGAGTCCTTGACGTCTAACAGGAGCCCTTACCCAGACTCGTTCGCCGGGTTTGAAAACGGCAGTCCTGTGACGGAGGTTGTAACGGTGCGTGTCGTAGCGCTGTTGCTGCCTTGTTCGTAAGCGCGCCAGTTGAGGCGCCTCTTCCGCTCGTTTCGTAAACTCATTTAGCTGCATGTTGTCGTTGCTGGTGTCGTGAGGCAGCATTGCGTCCAACATAGTGGACGGGACGGCCGTAAAGGAGGAAGAACGGCGTCATCCGCGTCGTGTATTGTTGAGCCGTATTGTAAGCGAATGTCACGTATGGCAATACGGCGTCCCAGGTCTTGTGCTCGGCGTCGGTGGACATACTCAGCATATCCGCTATTGTTTTGTTGAGCCGTTCAGTAAACCCATTTGTCTGCGGGTGGTACGCTGTTGAGGTCCGATGTGCTGTACCGCTGAGTTGCATCACTGCGTCGACAAGCCCAGCAGTAAACGCTTTGCCTCTGTCCGTAATAACATTGGCCGGAGACCATGCCGGAGAACAATGTTGTCAATGAAAAACTTGGCAAACTCGATTGCAGTTCCTCTTTGGAGGGCTTTTGTCTCGGCATACCGAGTGAGGTAGTCGGTAGCGACTACAACCCACTTGTTTCCTGCGGACGACGTCGGAAATGGTCCCAACAGGTTCATCCCGACCTGTTAAAACGGCTTCTCGGAGATTTGGACAGGGTGCAGGAGGCCAGCTGGCCAGAGTGGTGGCGCTTTCCGTCGTTGACATTCACGGCACGTGCGCACGTAATGCCGAATGGCTGCAGAAAGCTTTGGCCAGTAGTATGACTGCTGGATCCTAGTCAGGGTACGAGTGAAGCCGAGGTGACCCACCGCCGGCTCATCGTGGCAAGCCTGCAGAACCTCGTCACGAAATACTGCAGGTACAACAAGCAGGTAGCTTCGGCCACGCGGAGAAAAGTTCGCTTTATAAAAGACACCACCGCGGAGACTGAAGGACGACAGCGCTCTTGAAAACACCCACGGCACAGTGGGTGGACGTCCCTCCAAGAAATCAATCAGCGGCCGAAGCTCGGAGTCCCCTGTTGCTGCTCTGACACGGAGGATGTGTCCAGCACTCCAAGAAAAGCGTCATCATCGGTATAGTCATTCGCCGACGCAGGGCAAGCTGGTACTCGCGAGAGCTAATCGGCGTCGGCATGCTCTTGGCCATACTTGTAAATGACTTTGACGTCGAATTCTTGAAGCCGAAGGCTCCACCGAGCTAATTGACCAGACGGGTGTTTTAGGCTCATCACCCAGCAGAGTGAGTGATGGTCACTGACCACTGTAAATGGACGGCCATACAGGTAGGGTCGAAATTTAAGTGCTGCCCAAACGACGGTGAGCCACTTCTTTTCGGTGGCCGAGTAGTTGGCTTCCGAAGAGGACAACGTTCTGTTGGCGTACGCTATCACCCTTTCGAGGCCGTCTTGCAAATGCAGAAGAACCGCTCCGAGTCCAACGTTACTGGCGTCGGTATGGAGCATGGTGATGGCGTTTTCGTCGAAATGGGCCAAGACAGGAGGTGTTTGGAACCGTTGGCGCAGCTAGTCGAACGCCCTCTGTTGCTCGTCATTCCAAAGGAACGCGACATCATCCCGTGAATTGTTGGTCAGCGAAGCTGCAATGCGGGTGAAGTTCTGTATAAATCTTCGGTAACACGAGCATAGCCCGAAAAAGCTCCTCACGGCTTCCTTGTTGGTTGGCACGGGGAACTGGGATACCGCTTCAGTTTTAGTAGGATCAGGTTGAACTCCGGCACAGCTAACTACATGGCCGAGAAACAGAAGTTCCTGGTACCCAAAATAACACTTCTCAGGCTTTAGCGTAAGTCCGGCGGATCGTATTGCATCGAGGACGGACGTGAGGCGTTCGAGGTGTTCTTCAAACGTGCTGAAAAACACGAACACGTCGTCCAGATACACCAAGCAAGTTTGCCACTTTAGGCCCGACAGCACGGTGTCCACCAGTCTTTGAAAAATGGCTGCAGCGGAACGCAACCCGAACGGAAACACTTTAAATTTGTACAGTCGATCACGCGTCACGAAAGCGGTTTTCTCACGGTCCCGTTCATCGACCTCGATCTGCCAATACCCGCTTTTTAAGTCCTTGGACGAAAAATAGCAGGCGTGTCGTAGTCTGTCGAGGGAGTCGTCAATGCGAGGCAATGGGTAGACATCTTTTTTGGCGACCTCGTTGAGTTTGCGGTAGTCCACACACAACCGTAATGTCCCTGCTTTCTTTTTCACTAAAACTACGGGCGACGCCCAAGGACTATTCGACGGTGCGATGAAGTCATGTTTCAGCATTTGCTGTACTTGCCACCGTATTGCATCGCGCTCCTTGGGGGCCACACGGTACGGGTTGTGACGGATGGGTCTCGTCGTTTCTGCTGTAATTATTTCGTGCTTTGTCAGGTGCGTCTGACGGACACCTGACGTGGAGGAAAAACAGTCCGCATACTGGTTCAGTAGATCGAGGAGCGCTCGGCGTTTTTCTGATGACAGGTAGGTGCTGACGTCTATTGCGAGTTTAGTGCTGGCTGTTGCGGTAGAACTAGTTTGAAACACGAAACAGCCCTTTGTGTCGTCAACAGCTTCGAAGAAGGCTACAGTAGTCCCTTTCAGGATGTGCTGGCGTTCATTGGCGAAATTGGTGAGCAGGAGATTCCGCGGCCACAGGACAGGTGCAACAGGCCTCTCGCGATGGCAAAGCCATGGTCGAGGACGAGCGATGTGTGCAGCTCGGCAACGCCATCGGTAGTGCAAGGATTGTGGCAATCTGCTGCGACTAACGCGCAGGATCATGGCGGCACACGTACGTCGTCAGCGGCGATAAGCCGCGGTAGACGTCGGTTCTCGGTAGGCTGTACTGGAAACAGGTGCGTCGATAGGCTCACCCTGCCCTCGCCCATGTTTATAACGGCGTCATATTCCCGCAAGAAATTCATCCCGAAGATTACGTCTTTGCCGCACCGAGGTAGAATGACAAACGTGGCAACAAGGCAGTGCCTCCTAGACAAATCCTAGCCGTATATTTACCGACTGGTGTCATCAGGTGGCCTTCGGTGGACTGAAACTGAGGCCCGTCCCACGGAGGCTTTACCTTGCGCAACCACTCGGCAAATTGCTGGCTCACGATAGAATAGCCTGCTCCGGTGTCCAGCAAAGCGGCCACCTTATGCCCGTCGATGGTAACGCTGAGCTCAGCACAAGCGCCTTCGTCGGCGTTAAGGGTCGTCGTCGTCGTGTGCTTACATAGCGGCAATACTCTATGGGCGCTTCGTTCTCGTCGAGTGGTAGCGGCAAAACATTGGTTGACGTCGGCGGTGCTGGGAGGTCTTCCCAGTTTCTGCACTCAGGAACCTTGCCTCCCGAGGTCACTTCATCTAGTTTCCCTGCCGGGAGCTGGAAAACCGGACGTCGGGGTCATCTCGAGTGGCGCGATGGGTCGGCGGGAGGTGCGGTGCCGGAGAAGGTGAGAGGGATCGACGAGTAGGCGACACGTGGTGTTGCGTGCGGAGAGGTAGTCGGTGATTTCGGTCAGCCGCTAGCCAAGACGGGGTAGGAGCAGCCGGACAGAAGCCACGTAGTCCGATCTCGCGGTAGGGGCACCGTCGGTAGACGTGGCCAGTCTCACAGCAGTGATAGCACAGGTGTTGCCAGTCAGCTGTGCACCACTAATCCGTTTTGAGAACCCGGGTCGGTGGGAATTTCGCCTGCGAAGTGAGAAACGACTGAACAGGCGGGGGTGGATGACGGAAAGGGCAGTCGGCAGGTTTGGTGGCTGCTGACGCATGCCTGCTGCGTAGCTTTAGGGGCTCTCTTGCACGGCCGGGTCGGGAGGCGAGAATGCTTGGCGCAGCTCCTCACGTACAATGCCGGCAACGGAGGATGTTGGCTGGGGAGTCGCCATCCCAAGCTTGCCTAGCTGTTTGCGCAAGATCGACTCGATCAGGTCCCGCAAAGAGTTTTCGGTCGTCAGACTAGCAGTGGTTACGGGAGTTTTGGCGGACGTCCGAGAATACTGACGACTTCAATCCTGCACAGCCCACTCGATAGCCGTGGCCTCCCTGATGAACTCTTGCACAGTGGGTAGCGGGTTTCGGACAAGGCCCGCAAAAAGCTGCTCCTCGACGCCGTGCATAAGGTAGCGAAGTTTCTTCGGGTCCGACATGGCAGGATCAGCGCGGCGAAAAAGGCGTACCGTGTCCTCGGCAAACATTGTGACACTTTTGTTGACTTTCTGGATTCTCGACTCCAGCAACCGCCGCGCGTGCTCACGATGATCCGTATCGGAAAAGGCTTCTTCAAGCTCCTGGCGGAAGTCGGTCCACGTCGTGAATGTAGCCTCATGGTTCTCATACCAAATGCGAGCGCCGTCTTCCAACGAGTAGTATACCTGCCGCAGTTTAGGCGCATAACGCCCCACTTATTAAAAGTGGCAACACGCTCGAAGTGAGCAACCCAGTCTTCCACGTCCTCGAAGGCATGCCCGTGGAATTTATTCTGTTCACGAGGATGGTGAATTACCACCTGTGCTGCGGCCATAATGAGAGCTTGCGGGGCCTTACGTGTGCGGACGTTGGAAAGGCCCGGTAATTCAGGAAAGAGACTCAGCTTGCGCCGACTGCTCCGATGGACCCGCGTGTTGATGAGACCCGGCCTTTCTGGGCTGGCGCGGGACAGGGATCCAGGCATCCGAAAATCCGGCTCCTCCAGCAGTGTTGCGTCTTAGTAGACGGAGGTGTAGACAGCAGGATGGAGATGTAGCTATTTATTAGGCGTAGCGCTACACCGAAGAGTACAGGCAGCACGGCGTACCTCAGCGAAGATGGCTGAATGGTTCTGGCCCGCGTGCGGTTGACCCACACACTTTCGTCGTCGTCTTCGAACACCTGGCTGGCAAGGAGAGGGAACGTAACACTCGCTGGGGATTGAACACTGCACGGCGATCACGCATACCGCAAGCAGGGGATCGCTGCTTGATAAATATCCAAGTGACAGATATATATATGTATACATATATATTTATATATTTATATATATATAATGTAATGTGACATATAGGTGCGCCATCACAAAAGACCAGAAACGACGACGTGAAAACATTTCTGGCAGACTCTGCCGTGGGCGTCTGAGCACCACCATGCCAATCTTGTAAATCGATCGTTCACCTTCCTCATGGTTGGTCTCATCTACTTCGCTGCCAGCCCCAGCCCAACCGCTACTTGCACTCGACGACGTACCCCCGTCGCGTGTCCCCATCCCGTGACGAGCCGATTCAGAGCCGCCAAGATCAAACACATGTGACCAAACCACGACGACGTGTTCCCAGCCATGGCATGCGACGTGGTTGCGAGGCTTAGCTGGTTTGTTGCGGCCTTGGGGAGATCGCTGATACGGGCTGATGTTCTCCAAAACCCGTCAACTTGATCCATGATTGCAAGCGCTTGTTTCTATTGTGTTTTTCCGCATTGGTCATCTGCATCACCATACTCATCGTGTCGCAACTTTGTCCGGAAGCGTCGCCCTCGATGAGGGTGTGGTGGTGTCACGGGACATACAGACGGGCAGTTTACTACAGCACCATCACCAAATAGTAGCGGCGATGACGAAGGAAGTGTTGGCGGATACTGCGCGGGCTATCTGGCCGCCACGTTTCAATGTAAATATTTACATGTTATATATATATATAGATATATATATATATATATACTTGAGAAAATGGTAGACGCACGATTAAAAACAAAAACAGTGGTTTACTGACGTTTCGACTGCGGGACCAGTCTTGAAGATGAAGACTGGTCCCGCAGTCGAAACGTCAGTAAACCACTGTTTTTGTTTTTAATCGTGCGTCTACCATTTTCTCAAGTATTTTTTCTGGCTCCTCGAGAAGTTTTCTTTTACTGCTATATATATATATATATATATATATAATATATATATATATATATATATTGTCACGAAGCCAAGGACGACGCAGTTGTCTTGAAGGAGAAACAAGTTTATTGGAGGGAACTTGTGCTCCCCTAACAACTCAAAAGAATACAGACGCGGCGAAGCAGCGGTCAACAAAGTGACTTGCGTCGGCGAGCGTCGCAGAATCGAATACCCAGGGCGTCTGATCTGCAGGGGTTTTATCTTTCGGCGCGCGTGGTTCGCGAACCGTCGATTTTCATCGAGAACATTGTAGATCCAAGAAGATTATTCCGGGCTGTTCATGTTAGATCGGAATGCTCTCCCTATCAGAACAGATAACACATGCGGCAAAGAAAGAAAGAATGGAACACGCGCTTCCCTTGGCGCAGCGATAACACACACCTGCTCAGCCGGGCGGTAAAAGCAAAACACAAATAAACAAACAAAATGCATGGTTCGCGGCATTACCCCCCTCTAAGAGTGCATCGACCCGATGCTAACATTGGCGACAGTCCAAACAAATAAAAATAAAAGTTCGTCATCGTCCGTAGAAAGGTTTTAAGCGAACCACGTTGACGACTTCGGGCGCGTGTGTCGTCGTGATGTGCCGGAGTCACCATCGGGGATCACTTCGTAGGTGAGTTGGCCAACACATCGTAGAATCTTGTAGGGTCCGAAATACCGTCGCAGAAGTTTCTCACTCAGTCCGCGTCATCGGATGGGAGTCCAAACCCACACACGATCCCCTGGGTGGTACTTGGCGGCTCGGCGTCGGAGGTTGTAGCGGCCGGCATCCACCAGCTGCAGGTCCCTTATACGAACTCGAGCCAGCTGGCGGGCCTCCTCCGCACGCTGAAGCATCCTTGGACGTCGGCGTTGAGGTCGTCGTCTTTACGTGCGGCAGCATGGCGTCAAGCACTGTAGTCGGCCGTCTTCCGTAGACAAGCTCGAACGGTGTCATCTGCATGGTTTCGTGGATAGCCGTGTTGTACGCAAACGTAACATATGGGAGCACTTCGTCCCAAGTCTTATGTTCAATGTCGACGTACATGGACAGCATATCCGCAATCGTCTTGTTCAAACGTTCCGTTAGTCGGTTTGTTTGGGGGTGGTACGCCGTCGTTCATCGGTGATCCGTATTGCTGTAGCGTAAGATTACTTGCATGAGCTCCGCAGTAAAGGCCGTTCCGCGGTCCGTGATGAGGACTTCAGGGGCACCATGTCGCAGCACAACTTGTCTTATGAAAAACTTGGCGACTTCTTGTGCAGTCCCCCTCGGAAGAGCGGCGGTCTCCGCGTAGCGCGTCATGTAGTCTGTTGCCACGACAATCCACTTGTTCTCCGATCGTGACGTAGGGAACGGGCCCAGAAGGTCCATTCCAATCAGTTGGAAGGGCCTTGATTGGAAGGCGATCGGTTGCAGAAGTCCGGCAGGTCTCGTCATGGCGTTTTTTGTCGCTGACAGTCAGGGCAGCTCCGGACGTAGTGGGTGACGTCGGATGTAAGGCGGGGCTAGTAGTACTTCGCCTTGATTTTTCCAATTGTGCGGGCTGTGCCGAGATGTCCGGAAGACGGGTCGTCGTGGCACGCTTCCAAACTTTCGTCACAAAGGTCTGCGGGGATGACAAGAAGGTAGTTCGTTCTCGTTCCGGGGCTGAAATTCTTCACGAGGACTGAGTTTCTCAGGCTGAATGCTGGAAAGCTGCGTTTGAAGGTCTTAGGTACGGCGACGTTGCGTCCCTCGAGGTAGTCGATTATGACGCGTAAGTCAGGGTCGGCACGCTGCTGGGCGGCTAGGTCGGTCACCGTCACGATTCTGAAGAACGCGCTGTCTTCATCAGAGTCTTGTGCTTGTGGGTCGACGGGGGCGCGGGACAGGCAGTCGGCGTCGGAGTGTTTCCTGCAGGATTTATAAACGACTGTAACGTCGAACTCCTGCAGGCGCAAGCTCCACCGCCCAAGACGGCCAGAGGGGTCCTTCAAATTGGCGAACCAACACAGCGCGTGGTGGTCTGTCACAACCTTGAATGGTCTTCCATACACGTATGGGCGAATTTTCGAAATCGTCCATATAATTGCCAGGCACTCTTTCTCAGAGGCAGAGCAGTTTTTCTCCTCCTTCGACAGACCACGGCTGGCATAGGCGTTTACCTTTTCGCACCCGCTTTATTTTTGGACGAGGACGGCACCCAAGCCTATACCACTGGCGTCCCTGTGTATTTCCGTTTCTGCGTTGTCGTCAAAATCAGCGAGACGGGCGGGCTTTGCAGGCGTTTTTGCAGCTCGCAGAATGCTTTTTAAGTGCGAATGCACTTTATAAGCGACCCTGAATTCCGGCGACCGCCGTCCGTCCACATAGCAACAGCTGCGGGTGCGCGCGCTCCTCGTCTTCCTTCGCAACGGGGGGAGATGGGCGCGCGCTGCCTGGCCGCTGACATGGCACATACCCACGTGGGGGATTGGCCAGGAATCGGGCGTGAGAAGGGCTAATGCACTTGCTTAAAGGAGTACTGACACGAAATTTCAAAGCTGAGATCCGCTCTAGCAATCAAGTACAACGACAACACAAATAGGTGTCTGTGAATGGCACATACCCACGGGGGGGATTAGCCAGGAATCGGGCGTAAGAAGGGCTAATGCACCCGCTTAAAGGAGTACTGACACGAAATTTCAAAGCTGAGATCCGCTCTAGCAATCAAGTACAACGACAACACAAATAGGTGTCTGTGAATAAATGCATCTTTCTTTCTTTGTAGTTGTGTGTGTGTGTGTGATCTCTCTTTCGCGAACATTACCGAACCGCGCAAATTCAACTCGTGCATTCGCACTTTCACATTCTTCCCCTCGGGGAAATGCGGGAAAATTTTTCTTGGTCGTTGTCCAAGCTGAAAGGAGTGCTATCTTTCGTCAAGCGCGTGAGCGGCTCTGCAATGCATGCGAAGATTGCGACGAAGCGCCGGTAGTATACGCACAGTCCGAGAAATCTTCGCAGGCCCTTCTAGTCTTTGGGCCTTGGGAAATTCGCAACGCTGAAGTTTTTTCTGGGTCAGGTAGGACTCCCGCGGCGTTGACGACGTGGCCCAAGAACTTGAGTTCCTCGTACGCGAAACGGCACTTTTCAGGCTTTAGCGTTAACCCCGATGTACGAATGGCCTCGAGTACAGACTCCAACCTTGCGAGGTGTTCGTCGAAAGTCCGGGCAAATACGACAACGTCGTCGAGGTATACGAGGCAGGTGTGCCACTTAAGACCAGCTAGCACCGTGTCCCTGACTCGTTGAAACGTTGCTGGCGCCGTGCACAGCCCGAAAGGCATCACCTTGAACCCGTATAGGCCATCCGGGGTTACAAATGCAGCCTTCTCTCGGTCTCTCTCGTCCACTTCAATTTGCCAGTAGCCGGTCTTCAAATCCATCGATGAGAAGTACTTGGCATGGCAGAGGTGGTCGAGGGCGTCGTTGATTCGTGGCAAGGGGTACACGTCCTTTTTTGGTGATTTTGTTCAGTCGCCGGTAGTCAACACAGAACCTTAATGTGCCGTCTTTTTTCTTCACAAGTACGACCGGCCCAGCCCACGGACTTTTCGATGACAGTATTATGTCGTCGCTGAGCATGTCGTCGACTTGAGTCCGTAAGGCTTCCCGCTCGTGTGAAGAGACGCGGTACGGTGACTGTCGGGTAGGTCGGGCTCCATCTTCGGTTATAATTCGGTGCTTCGCTAGGGGTGTCTGACGTAATTTTGAGTTAGCCGAAAAACAGTCGCTGTAGCGATGGAGCAAATCCAGCAATCTGTCCCGATTTTCATGCAGCAGCGCCGGGTTCATGTCGAAAGGTTGCGGCGGTTTGGAAGCATCTGCGCGTGCGCGTTCAAAGTTAGCGAGCGCGATCACTTGACTTGCTTCTTGCGTTTCTTCGATTAACGCAATTGCAGCACCGTCGTTTAGATGCTGGTACTCCTCGGTGAAATTGGTGACCAAAACATGGGATAGGCATTGCTTAAAGCGCGCAATGCCTCTTGCGGCGGAGACAGCGCGGTTGAGAAGCAACCTTTGGTCACCCTCTACGACAGCGTCGATGTCAGTAGCAGCATCCTAACAGTAGACGGCGATCATTAAGCTTGCGCGTGGTGGCAGGGTGACGTGATTTCCGGCGATTCTTACAGCAGTACGGCCATCGGGGTTCAGTGGCGGCGTCGTGGAGTGATCAGAGGAAAAAGTTATCGACTTGGTCTGGAGATCAATTATGGCGCCGTTTTCCGTCAAAAAGTTCATTCCGGTTATTAGGTCGTGGGAGCACTTAGGTAAAATTACGAACGCAGCAGGGTACCTGATGCCGTCTATGGTGACGCGGCATGTGCACGTTCCACTTGGCGTTACGAGATTGCCTCCTGCTGTGCGTATATGCGGACCATCCCATCTTGTCGTAACTTTCTTCAGCTTAGACGCGAATGACCCGCTCATTACCGAGTAGTCGGCTCCCGTTTCGATGAAGGCGACTGCGTCAAAGCCGTCGATGGACAACTGGACGTCGGACGCCGCCTTACTCGAGTTCCGGGTGCGTCGGTGCGTCGCATCTCGGCTTGTGCGTGTTGACGGTCGGGTACTGTGCGTCGTCGTTGTCGTCATCTCAGCGGTAGGTTCGGTCAAGTCAAGTACGCGTCGCGCCGTGTGGTTGTCGTCGTGTTCAGGAGTTACGTCACGGTTAGGTCGGGTCGTCGGGATGAGGGCATGTCGAAAGTCACAGTCTTCGGCGAATTGTTGCGTCGTTGGAGGGTTTTCGTTTTTCCGCCGTTGTGCAACTTCACCTACACAAGTTGCCGCCTTTAGTTTTCCCCGCGTGGGCTGGGAAACCTTCCACGTGCGAAGTTAGCACTGCTACGGTGGTGCGGCGACTGGTACGGGTAGGGCGACGGCAAACGGTTGAAACGTGCTGGTCCACGGCTGGTGTTGGACAGGTATTCTTCAATGTCAGATGGCTGCTGGCCGGGTTGGGGGTGTGGTGCGTCGATGGAAAAACCACGAAGTCCGAGTCTCTTGTATGGGCGGCGACGGTACACGTGGTCGGCCTCTCCGCAGTGGTAGCACAGCGGACAATTATCCAGTGTTCGCCATACGTCAGTCTTCCTCGGCGTCTGGTTTCGTACTACAGGGGGTCTGGCGGGCGACTGTGCGCGGCGGTAGGGCGGGGCCTCTTGACGGCGTGTTGGAACAAGGCGGTGTCGACGAACAGCCGCGGAGTAGGTCATAGCCTCTGGCTCGTGGGGTGCTTCGGACGGCACAGAAGTTCCCAAAGCCTGCTGTACTTCTTCCCGGATCACGTCAGTCAGGGAAGCGACTTGAGGGTGTGTTGTCGTCGTCGGGAAAAGTTTCCGCAGCTCCTCCCTCACGACTGCACGGATGGTGTCGCGTAGTGAGTCGGAGTTAATACCGCCAGTACCAATCGTCTCCGAAACCAGCGCATTGATGGGGCGGTCGTACTGCCTCGTTCGGATTTCGAGCGTCTTCTCTATTGCGGCGGCCTCAGACGCCAATTCGGAAAAAGACTTGGGGGGGGGGGGTTGCGAACAAGGCACGCGAAGAGCTCTTGCTTCGCACCTCGCATCAGAAATCGTAGTTTCTTTTCTTCCGTCGTTTCTGGGTTCGCACGGCAAAAAAGTCGCTTCTTCTCCTCGACGAAGATCATGACCCCTTCGTTGGGGTGCTGCGTTCGAGTTTCCAGCAAAAGCGCTGCGCGTTCTTTTCTGACCCCGGTAGTAAAGGTCTTCAGGAACTCGCTTTTGAACTGAGCCCAGTTTGTCAAAGAGCTCTCGCGGTTTTCGAACCAAGTGCGAGCCGAATCTTCCAAATAAAAGAAAACATGCCGGAACGTTTCTGCGTCGTCCCACCTGTTGAATTTCCGGACGCGCTCCAGTTTCTCCAACCATTCTTCTGGGTCTTCTGCGGGGGCTCCTCGGAAGGATGGCGGATCCCGTAGCTGCTGCAGAATGACGGGACGATCGGCTTGGTTGACCATGGTGCTGGTTGCGACGTCTTTCTTCGCTTTCTCCGGTAGTAGGCCGAACTCGGGTGGTAAATCTTGCCGGCAGAGGCTGGCTCTTGTTGGACTGGCTTGGCGGCTTTCAGAGGTTGTAGTGGGCATGAAGGGTGCGTACCCGGCACCTGCACCAGATGTCACGAAGCCAAGGACGACGCAGTTGTCTTGAAGGAGAAACAAGTTTATTGGAGCAACTTGTGCTCCCCTAACAACTCAAAAGAATACAGTGGCGGCGAAGCAGCGGTCAACAAAGTAACTTGCGTCGGCGAGCGTTGCAGAATCGAATACCCCGGCGTCTGATCTGCAGGCTTTTCATCTTTCGGCGCGCGTGGTTCTCGAAACGTCGATTGGCGTCGAGAACATTGTAGATCCAAGAAGATTATTCCGGGCTGTTCACGTTAGATCCAAATGCTCACCCCATCAGAACAGATAACACATGCGGCAAAGAAAGAAAGAATGAAACACGCGCTTCCCTTGGCACAGAGATAACACAGACCGGCGCAGCCGGGCGGTAAAAGCAAAACACAAATAAACAAACCCAATACATGGTTCGCGGCAATACACATATAAATATATATATATATATATATATATATATATATATATATAGTATAAGTAAATTGATTGATTGATTGATTGATTGATTGTGGGGTTTAACGCGCCGACGCAACGCAGGCGATGAGGCGCGCCGTAGTGGAGGGCTCCGGATTAATTTTGACCACCTGGGGATCTTTAACGTGCGCCGAAATCTCGTACACACGGGCGTTTTTGCTTTTCGCCTCCATCAGAAAAGCGGCCGCCGCGGCCGGGAATCGAACCCGCCACCTCGTGCTCAGCAGCGCAACGCCTTAGCCACTGAGCCAACACGGCGGGTTAGTATACGTAAAGAGTCGGATACACAGCAAGAACAACAACAAACAATGTTTACTTACGTAGCAGCAACGGGACTTGCCTTCATCAAAGTAAAGTTACATGATTTTGGTATCGCAAACATTTTGAACACACTTCTTATATAGGTTTGCATAAAACTGTGAGAAAGAGCGGAAAATGTTTCGGCAATGGAGAGTGTGCATGCAGTCAGGCTACGCCTATGTTACAACATCAACAAACAAACAAGAAAAATAAAAAGGGGGGGGGAGCGAGAGAGAGAAAAAGGGGTCGTGTTAACAATGCAGAGTTCAAGGTTGCACCATGACGGGTCAACGTATGCCGCGCGGGCTGCAAGTTCAGACAATGGGGGAAACTGGACAACCGCGGTTTGAAAAGAAAGGGAAGAGCATACATTAAGGTATTCAGTGGCTGGGGAGACTGGTTCGGGGGGAAGCGAAGATGGGTGTGTCCCCCGCGGATGAAGAGAATTGATAGGGGCCACAAAAGAGCATTTCACAGAAGCTAGCAATTAAACAGGAAATAGGTAGGGTCACAAAAGGTTAAACATGAATAGATCACAAAGAGTTTAACCTTCTGAAGTGGTGGTGGGAACGAGGCCTCCTTTTACAGGACAAATGGCATTGTTGAGCCGCATTAGGCTAATAAAGCTGCTGTATTAGGAGAGTTTCTGCGAATTCTGATGGCAAACTCGAGGGTAGGAATAATGAACATAGTTATAAAAATTATGAAGCCGCTAATTTTAATCGAGGGATAAGCACGTTAGTTTTCCGTAACTTTCATTAATTCCAAGTGTGGCTGACCCAAACTTATAAATGAGATAAGATTCCCGAACCTCGCGCTCGTGGTGCGTTTTGAAGGCGGATAGTAAACTCGTTGCTTTAAGATGTTCAAATGCATGCCCGGGACTGTTCACATGTCTTGACAGGGGCAAATAAGGGCAGCTTTTTGCATGAGGGCGGTGATTATTGAACCGTATTCGGAAGGGCGTTTCAGTTTGGCCGATATATTGTTGCCTACAAACAGTGCACTCTAGAAGATATACGACATTAGCGGAGTCACAGTTAAAGTTACCTTTTATATTTACGTAGTAGTCTGAAGCCGTGCTGGTGGCGCGCTGTGTAGGGGTCATGTGTGGGCATACTTTACATCGGGGTTTATTGCAGGGCTTGCAGCCAGTAGTTGCCGGTCGGTTGATACGAGAGTTAGTAAGAAAGTCACCTAAATTCTTATTACGCCGGTAGACAACGCGTGGTGGTTCGGGGAACATGCTTTTTAAGCGGTCACTTTGCTTTAGGTTATTGTGCTGTTTTTTTAGCACGGTTGACACTTTTGGAGCGGAGAATGAGTGGTTTAAAACTACAGCGTCGTCCTGTCGTCTTTCTCTTCTAGTGTCCCCGTTTTTTAACGCTGTTTCGTCAAGATGATACATAACCAGTACCAACTCGCCCAAATGTTGATCCTTCAGCGGTTAAAACTAAGTTAGTTTGCGGGTTCCCGTTCGGGGCTTTTTTCTTACAGATTTCGTTACGGTCTAGTTGGTTGGCTCGCACAATAGCGTCGTCGATAACTTTTTCCGGGTATTTTTTATTCAGGAGGGCGGTCTTGAGTTCTCGACAGTTTTTGTCAAAGTCGGCTTGGTTTGAGCAAATTCTCCTAAATCGGTGGGCTTGGCTGTAAGGCATTGCTGTCTTGCAGTGTCTGACATGGCTGCTTCGGAAGTACAAATACTGCCGCGTGTCTTTCGGTTTTCTATACAGTTTAGATTGAAGCCGACCTTGGAAGGTAGTAACGGTGACGTCCAGAAAGTTTACACTGTGTTCCGAATAGGAATGAGCAAGGGAAATACTAGGATGGGCTAGGTTAAATGCCTCAATGAAGGTGAGGAGCTCCGCCTCACCGTGTTGCCAGATCATGAATATGTCATCAATATACCTTTTATAGTACATTGGCTTTAAATTTTGGGTGTCAAGAAAGTTTGATTCGAGGTGAGCCATAAAGATATTAGCGTAGTTAGGTCCGATTCGAGTTCCCATTGACGTTCCGCTGACTTGGACGTAATGAACTCCGTCGAACTCAAAATTGTTAAGTTCAAGAATAAGCCTAAGGAAGGTTTGGAGAGCAGAAGAATCGAAAGGTTTGTCGCACCATGACTGCTCATACGCAAGGGATACAGCGGCGATGCCATCTTCATGGGGGATGTTAGTATACAGTGACGCAACATCAAGGGTGACTAGAAGGCAGTTATCAGGAATTTCAATTTTTGAGATGTCTGAGAGAAAGTCATTGGTATCCTTAATGAAGGAGGGAAAGCTGGGCGGAATGTCGCAAATGAGATTATCCACATAGCGCGAGAGGTTTTCGGTAACAGTGCCAATGCCAGAAACAATGGGGTGCCCTGGGTTGTTGACCTCGTGAATCTTTGGGAGAAGATAGAATTTACCGGCTACTGGGCTTAAGGGGATCAGGGAACGAGCCGTGGTTTCACTTATTGTTTTATTTTTAACCAGCTCAGCAAGTTTATCTTTGACAATTTGCTTATAATCTTGAGTGGGATCATTGGGTAGTGCTTTATAGAACGTCGATACTGATAGTTGCTTATTGGCCTCGTTAACATAGTCGGTTTTGTCAAGGATTACGATTGCGCCTCCCTTGTCGGCGGGTTTAATAATTATGTCGGGACAGCTTGCGAGTTCCTCTAGGGCTTTCTTTTCGCTGGTAGTCATGTTGTGGTGAAAAGAATTTTGTGTTTGGTAAGCTTTTCGCACATCGCGTTGGACAGCTTTCATGTACATGCCGAGGCAACTATCACGCTGTGTGGGATGGGTCCAGTGCTTATAGCTAGGTAGGGTTCTTCGGGCTTAATCTTTCGCGGGGTGATCGTAGAAGTATTCTCGTAGTCTCATGTTTCTGGCGAAGTTATCTAAGTCTTTAAAAAGTTGAAATTCATCAAAATCACCAGTAGCTGGGCAAAAGTTTAGGCCCTTTGACAAGACGTTCATCTCAGCTGGGGAGAGGGTATTACTTGAAAGGTTCATTACATTCCCGGTAAGGTTTTCTTTTGTGACGGCAGGCGAGGGAAAAATATTAGTACAGGGGTTTAACTTAACTGTTTGGGGTGCAATAGTCGAAGCATCTATTACAGTCGTAGTGACATTATCGGCCGTATTGTCAGAGTTGGGGCAGTTACTAGTGCCGGAGCTTGTTAGGTTCTTACGCATGTGGCCAGTGTTAGAAATCTTATCTCGGTTAAACTTTCGGTCTTTTGTTCGGGATATGGCGGAGGCCGTCTTAGATTCGTAGTTGCTTAAAAGGTTCAACTCTCTTTTGCTTAGTTCCTGACTAAGTAGTTCCTCTTTTTTTCGGAGAGAATGGGCCGTAGTTTCGTAGTGATTGAGGAATATTTCAGTTTTTGTAAGGATGCTTTATCGAGTACCTGTTTCCACTTATTCATGTTGGACGGGGAGAGTTCGGTAGTAGCAGGTTTTATTCTAATCCTAAGACCCCTGGGAGCGACCGCGGCAGTCAAGTACTGTGCAAGAGCGGAAACGTGCAATTCGGAACGTATGCGCATTTCGGTGATTTTTTTAGCTTTAAAAACTGTCTTGAAACGGGTAAGGAGGCCGCGTTACCTGTGTTTTGTGTTGTAGTCAGTTGCTGCTATGCCGGTTCTTTCGAAGGTTGTAAGGGCATGTGGCACGGAGGGCTGGATTTTGGACCCCGGAAGGTCCGGCGGACGCGCTGCTGTTGGTTTTCGTGGGCTCGGCGGTCGCTGAAGATGCGGAGGTTGGGCGTGGCATGCTGTTGGTGCGGCGCCGGTCAGGGAGCTTCTTAGTGTCGCCGCGAGCGTTCCCTCGCGGCGTTGTGGCCGCTGCAGCTTTGCCAGTAGGTGTTGGCATGTCGCTGGCGCGACGCTCGTCCGTGGACTTCCGCGTTGGGGCGCTGGCGCTCGCCCGGGGCGCCGTGGTTGTGGTGGATCTGGGGGGCGGTGCCGGTGGGATGCTGGCACGACACTGCTCCGTGGTCCTTACACTGGATAGAATTGGAGGCAGTGGTGGAAAGTCGCTGTCATTTGGCAATATAGCCGGGGCTGCAACTGAGTCGGCGGTGCATGCGAAGTCGCACCAGCCCAGAGGATTGCACCGCTGTTGCATGAAGCA
This sequence comes from Haemaphysalis longicornis, assembly GCA_013339765.2. NCBI lineage: Eukaryota > Metazoa > Arthropoda > Arachnida > Ixodida > Ixodidae > Haemaphysalis > Haemaphysalis longicornis. The sequence continues at coordinate 12,525,940 of CM023455.1, read as the reverse complement.
GAGTGCACGAATGTGGCCGGCCAGCAAGGCCACACCCTCGAAGCTCGGGTGTAAGCCGTCCGCAGCGAGTACTCGGCAGGCTGGAAGGTGCTCAAAGCCATGATCGACGAAGCGGACAAAGCGTGAGTGGCGGCAAAATTCGGGGAGAAGTGAGTTGAAACAGCGTGCCTTTTCGTTGCAGCAGCGAGCGAAGCGAGAGATGCGGTAGTCGCGGCGGCGGTTAGCGGAGCGGGGAAGAATGAGACTGGCGTTAATAGTGGAAATGTTCGGTCGAGATTCCAGAATGAGGTACGTCAGTGAGCGGTAGTCAGAGAAAGCATGTTCAGCGGAAGTAGAGCTGAGATCATTAGTACCAACATGCAGAAAAACTGTAGTGGCAGAGGCAGGGATAAAGGCGATCAGTGAGCGTGCGTCAGCAATGCATGCGCTAGGCTAAGTTTTAACCCACTCATCCTCCGATCCAAGAGTGTCAACCGTGCTAAAAAAACATCACAATATCCTAATGCAAAGTGACCACTTAAAAAGCATATTCCCCGAACCACCACACGTTCTCTACCGGCGTAATAAGAATTTAGGTGACTTTCTTACTAACTCTCGTATCAACCGACCGGCAACTACTGGCTGCATGCCCTGCAATAAACCCCGATGTAAAGTATGCCCACACATGACCACTACACAGCGCGCCACCAGCACGGCTTCAGACTACTACGTAAATACAAAGGTAACTTTAACTGTGACTCCGCTAATGTCGTATATCTTCTAGAGTACACTGTTTGTAGGCAACATAATATCGGCCAAACTGAAACGCCCTTCCGAATACGGTTCAATAATCACCGCTCTCATGCAAAAAGCTGCCCTTATTTGCCCCTGTCAAGACATGTGAACAGTCCCGGCATGCATTTGAACAGCTTAAAGCAACGATTTTAGAATCCGCCTTCAAAACGCACCACGACCGCGAGGTTCGGGAATCTTACCTCATTTATAAGTTTGGGTCAGCCACACTTGGAATTAATGAAAGTTACGGAAAACTAACGTGCTTATCCCTCGATTAAAGTTAGCGGCTTCATAATTTTTATAACTATGTTCATTATTCCTACCATCGAGTTCTGCCATCAGAATTCGCAGAAACTCTTATTACAGCAGCTTTATTAGCCTAATGCGGCTCAACAATGCCCTTTGTCCTGGGGAAGGAGGCCTCGTTCTCACAACCAGTTAAGAATGTTTAACTCTTTGTGACCTATTCATGTTTAACCTTTTGTGACCCTAACTATTTCCTGTTCAATTGCTAGCTTCTGTGAAATGCTCTTTTGTGCCCCCTATCTATTCTCTCCATCCGCGGGGGACACACCCATCTTCGCTTCCCCCCGAACCAGTCTCCCCAGCCACTGAATACCTTACTGTATACTCTTCCCTTTCTTTTCAAACCGCGGTTGTCCAGTTTCCCCCATTGTCTGAACTTGCAGCCCGCGCGGCATACGTTGACCCGTCATGGTGCAACCTTGAAGGCTGCATTGTTAACACGACCCCTTTTTCTCTCTCTCTCGCTCCCCCCCTTTTTATTTTTCTTGTTTGTTGATGTTGTAACATTGGCGTAGCCTGACTGCATGCACACTCTCCATCTCCGAAACATTTTCCGCTCTTTCTCACAGTTTTATGCATACCTATATAAGAAATGTGTTCAAAATATTTGCGACAGCAAAATTATGTAACTTTACTCTGATGAAGGCAAGTCCCGTTGCTGCTACGTAAGTAAACATTGTTTGTTATTGTTCTTGCTGTGTATCCGACTCTTTACTTATACTATTTCTGCGCGCTTTGTGAGTTTATCTTTCTCTCTCTCTCTCTCTCTCTCTATATATATATATATATATATATAATAATATATATATATATATATATATATATATATATATATATATATATATATATAAATTTATATTATATAGATATAATAAATATAATGTAAGTAGAGACAGAGACACACGACAAAGACATTAAAACTAAACATAAAAGTTTACTGACGTGTCAGGAAGAGGACTTCCTTTTTCAGAAGAAAAGACGTCCTCTTCCTGAAACATCAGTAAATTTTATTTTTAGTTTTAATGGCTTTCTCGTGTGTCTCTGTCTCTACTTACCTTATTTTTTCGCGCCCTGTGGGAGTTTTTTGTTTCCAGACTATCAATATATATATATATTATATATATATATATATATATATATATATATATATATATATACATAATAGGAACCAACCGAGGCGTCGGTAGCCGGTTGAGGTAGCTTATTTGCAGAGTGAAGCCGCTTTCTGGTGCATGTACCTCTTGGGGTTCATCGTCTTCCCTGACATCTCTTTGGCGCATATCCCCGAAAGTTTATCAGACATAATCCTTCATGGTATATGCTGGAGACGCGCATACTCCGATGACTTGATGACCTGTCGCCTCCGTTCTTAACCTCGCTACAATCGCCCCCGTGCAAAAGGAGCCAATTTGCCAACTTAGGGTGAAAAAAAAACACGCTGTCGCCGATGGATTCGTGATTAAAACTGCTTTCACCATAACAAGTAGTTAAAACAGCAAAAGGCACAAGAAGACATTTCCTACGGAGTAAAATGGTTGAGCTCGCAAAGACAACAGTTGCGTCTGGGGCGGAGGTGCAACAAGATGACACGAGGACACATGAGCCAGGCGGAACGTGAGTCTCTTCAGCAATTAGCAGCTTGGTAGTAGGGGCCGCATTAAAATCCTCTAAGATATCAGCGTAAAATTCCACTTCTGCCTGAGCATAGGCAAAAATAGCGCTGTGGCAGGGAAAAAAGCTCAATCCAGGATCACGTAATGGGAGCAGGGTGGCAGTGCCATGAATCGAAAAATGTACGAGATGCTTTTGATGACTATCCGTTCACTGCAACCAGCAAGCGGCCTGCCAATCGGCGTCTTGCAATTACGTCCAGAGAGTGGCATTTTCACTTCTCCTAGAGAACAGCCAAGACGGCCATGGACGACAAACAGCCGCCCCTGTATCGATTAGCGCAACGGTCGGGGCACATGCAATAATTACGCCAGTAACATTTCGCGAAAGGTCAGGGCTTGTGCAGTTCGACGGTGACGCAGCTCTTGCCTCAGGAACTGCGGCGGTTGGTTTTCCTGCCCGTTACTGGTCGGGCGGCGACAAATATGAGAAATTGAGCGGCGTCGTGTGGAGGCCGAAGGGCTCTGCTGAACGGTTGCTGTTCAGAAGACTCGGCCGACATTTTATATGGAGTTTGAATCGGAACATACGACGGGCCGTGGTGGTTATCGTAAAGAGGTTCTTAGATAACGTCGGCAGGCGGCAATACAGAACGACAGTAGCAGGCGAGCGTCGGACACGTGAAACGGATAGGCCGATTGTCTGGTGTGCGCAACCATTCGCAGCGTAAGGACTCGCGATAGGGGATGAAAGTGGTCGTGGTGGAACGTTAGTCAGCGTAATGCTCACCGCAGGCTAGAACGACACGGCTGGTTGCGGCAGTTCGGCTTGAAGAAGGAAGCAGGTAATGGTGGTGGCCTGGCTGTCGCTAGAGCACAGGTGAGACGGTCGTAGGTGAGAGGCGAGAGGGGCGTAGGGGCAGCTTGGTGCGGTGTGTGGTATTGTGGTAACTAGCTGTTGGTATTGTGGTAACTAGATTTGGCAGCTGCGGCAGCAACTGGGCCACACATCTGAAGCTGTTTGTCCTACACTTGCAGATAACGGGATTTCTTGCCGTTGTCAGCTCCGTGACCGGCCATCGTGACCGCCCCCCACGTGCACGTCACCGTCCATATCAGTCGTTTCTGCTGGCCACCGCCAGGGGTGAACGGGCTAAAAGAAACGCGGCATCCCGGCTCCGTCACTTGGCAGCTGCGACAGAAGCTGAGCCACACATCTGAAGCTGTTTGTCCGACACTTGCAGGTTGGAGGCAAAGCTTTGTTTTAATCAAGACAGGGATTGGAGTCAATCCCTCTCTTGATGAAAACGAAGCAGGGATTTATGTCGGCTCTGTGATAGTGTAGATATTTTCGAGTTCGCAACTCTCTCCTGTCCTCGTTTTTGGTGCGAGAAGTTTGCTAAACAAACGTGGGAGTCTCGGTGAGCGGGTTGCGTGCTTTTTACGCGAACTTGTGTGCTTCCGGGACGCTTTTACCTGTTAGGCCTACCGTCAGCTTGCAGACATGCCTTGCTGCCAAGCCAATGCAATTGCACTGTCACCTGCCATGATGTTCGATCTTACTTATCGTCGGTGAGCAGCTGGCAGGTTTTCTGCAACGTGTCACGTCACTAGTGCGGCTCGCATTCTTAAGAATGCTAGGAACACAGTCCGGAAGCAGCGGAGCACATACCCCTCTCAATTTGGCCAATCCCACAGGCCACACTCCTACTAGCTCGATACGTACCCAGTCGCTAGCCCGGAGCGTACTTCAAGCCCTGAGCTCCAAATCTATCAACGTCATGAAGAAGGAGATAGTCAGGATAACCGCCATCAGGGACAATTGCCAATAGAAACGCGCAGGATGGCCAGAACAACTCGGCTTTATCAACCACGCCAGAGGAAGACGTATCTCGCCTTTTTGGGAGCGACATTGTAGAGCTATCGACCATTTTAAACGACCCAGGCAACAAAATACCTGTCAGTGCCCGAAGGAAGGTACTCGAAACTTTCGAGAGATTGCAGCACAGGATGATAGTGTTATGCATGCGGCTCTCACGTTCTGAAGGCCAGATCAAGGAACTACGCACTCAACTTGCGGATTCTTTTCGCAAGAATGCCGAGGCCCCAGGATTCCCCACTCATCGCGAAGCAATCGTATGTGGAGGGCCATACGCAGTTCACAAGCGGCTGTTCATTCTGGCAGTTCCTCGTTGCCTGTGCCGCGTCCATTTAGTCATAAGGACAATGAAGCTGCTGCTAGACCCTCAACTCCAACGAACAATCCAAACTACGTTCTACACCTCGCTCCTCTACTTCCAACAGTTAAACCCAGGCCCCGAGATTACTGCCATGCTCAAATCTACTTTTGGAAATGACCCCTCTGAAATCGGAGTGAAGCAAGTAAAGCTCATCCCCACACGCTCTGGTCTGACAGTCGTATCAGCCGATCAAGCTTCAATAGGCAACCTACAAAGGGCGATAGAATCCCATGCTCACCTAAAGACTGCACTGAAGACATCCCGACCTCCCCGCCGCCTACCTCAATTCAAGATATCTGGGGTGGACCCCAGTGTAGTTCCTGCGTTGCTAAGGAGTAACATAAATGCCAGAAACAATCTCAACATTCCTGAGCAAGAGTTCAAGCATCGTACATATTTCAAAGACCGGTCTGGTAATAATGTGCACATTGTAGAAGTTCTCCATCGGTCTATAGATTATTGAAGGACAGGGAACGAATCTTGGTTGGTTGGACTTCTTGTCCAATTAAAGAAAACTTCTATGTGGCTGCCTGTGATAAGTGCTGCACATACGGACATGTCGCAACAAGATGCAATGCGGAGATTCTTTGCTGTGCCTATTGTGCGGATTCTCATGCGTCGGCAGAGTGCCCAGTGACTGATCAGAAAAAAAGTAGTGTGCTGGGAGTGTCGAGCAGGGGGTCCGCGGTTCGACCACGCTTTTAATGCGGCATGTTGCTTCACGTTTGCGTTTCGAATCTCTAGGCTAAAAGCGAAAACAAACTTACGACCTGCCTTCTACGCCCCGCTCTCTGCGTTCCATCCACCGCCTAAGTACTTCAACAAGCCCTTTCACTTCATTTATTTATTATGGCTACGCTAAATTTCCTGCAAGCTAACCTCAACCACACGCGCCACTGCAACTTCTCATTTAGTTGACTTCATCGAGGCGCATCACATTGACGTGGCTTTTATTTCTGATTCATACGGCCGGGGTTCAACTGTACCAGGAGTGCCGCACCATTACCTCACGTTTTTCAATCAGGAGGCTCCTCATTGTATGATTTTATTGCCTCGACGAAACTTTGACGTCTTTCCTGTTTATTTGGCTCCTTACGTGGTTGCAATCAAAATACAACACAAGGAATTTATTATGCTTTTGATTGCTGCATATGCTGCGCCGTCCGTTCCACTAGATTACATACTCACTCTACTGAATGATGTCATCGAGCGCTACAATTGTGTCAATATGGTACTGGCAGGGGATTTCAATTCCCGAAACCCCTTGTGGGGTGGAACCTTAGTAAACACTCGTGGGCAGCAGTTAGCACATTTTTTGCTTGCCACTGGACTGCAGCTACTGAATGATCCGACATCGCCGCCGACATTTCTGAATCAGTATGCAGAGTCGTGGATTGACCTGACGATGGTGCTTGGCCCTGTTTGGGAAGGTGGTCATCATTGGAAAGTCCATGACAACGCCTTCTTTGTCAGATCATCGCTTAATAGTTTTTAGCCCTCTGTCAGTTACATTTCCTCGTAAGAGACGCCTAACGAAAGCGGCTACACGTCACATGACTGAGCACTTTACAAGTGATCCTTGGTTTCACGATATCGATCCGCTATGCTTTGCCACGCCCGAAGCCATCGATTCTGCAGTTAATGCATTTTATACAAAGTTTGATCGTGTCAAAAAGAAGTACGAGAGCGTCCCAAAAAAACACAGTGGAAACATGTGGTGGACCGATTCCCTTGCTAAGGAGAGTGTCTGCAGTCCGTGTTCTACGTCGGCATTTTCAGCGATGCAAGGATGCGCTTCAACTAGCACATCTCAAGTTTACCTATTACAAAGCCCTCAGTGACTACAGGATTCACATAGAAGAAGCGAAGGTCACTGCAGCAAGACAGGCGTGTTCATGGGAAACAAGAAGAAGCTTATTCGGGCGTCCCTTTGAAGCCGCATTTAGCGCTATACAGTTCCAACAGTATTGCCCTCCTCTTCTGCAAGCTGACGGCAGCTCTACAACTGGCACCATACAATCTGCCGACCTTCTTCTAAAGACACTTATATCAGAGGATACGAGGGAGACTGATACGTTGGCTCACATGGCGTTACGCACGTTGTTGCCCACACACCATATCAGACGGATCACCAAGACGTTCTACTTCACCCAAACCGAATTACGAGCAGCCGCCCGCAGCCTGAACCCCTAATTCAGCCCTGAATTTGACGGTATTACTACTCTTATGACTCAGCTATTAATTACCCACATTTCCCCATTCTTCCTCAATATGTTAACACCTGCCTTCAGCTTGGACACTTCCCGTCCCAGTGGAAAATTGCCCGGGTTACGTTCCTTTTAAAACCTGGAAGGCCACGACATCAACCCTCGTCATACCGAACAATTTGTGTTACATCTATGCTGGGGAAGCTGCTGGAGAGGATGCTAACTTCCCGTTATACTCTCTTCCTTTATCAATCTGGTCTCCTCCATCCTCACCAGTATGGTTTTACTAAGGGGAGAATACGACCAACTGCCTTGGTGGATCTCCGTCGCTCCCTGAAAGAACGCAGGGATAAGTGATTTATCTTTGGTCATATCTTTGGACTTTGCCGGCGCCTTTGACTCAATTTGGCATCCAGGGCTTCTATATTTCTTCCGGTCGCAACGGTGCCCTAGCAATATATAACCGCTATTGCATTCCTTTTTGGAGGCCGAACAATGTCATTTCTTTCCCACTCCGGAAGCATTACCCATGCAGCTACAAGGGAAGCCCCAAGGTTCACCTTTAAGCCCGCTTTTATGGAATGCTATATCCATGGTCTGCTCTCTCTCCGATGCCCTGATAACGTATATCTTCAGGCATACGCGGATGACACGATCGTTGTCTAACATGGCATACCGAAGGCAGCTTGAGACAGCTGGCTCGCCAAGCCTTGGAGAGAATTACCACTTGGAGCAACAACGCCAAACTTCGGATTAATCCGACGAAATGTTCCTGCTTACTGGTTTCGAGAGAGAACGAGGAGCAAGCCGAAAACCCACAGTGAGACTTTACGGGACGTCAGTTACGATATGTGCCTGAGATGAGGCTCCTTGGGGTTGTTTTCGACAACCATTTAACCTTTGTCGCTCACGTTAATCACCTCAGAACCATTGTCGAAAACCTTGCGGTATCCATGATACGCTTCAGTCGTATGCACACCATTGTAAATAGACAGCATCTTCGCCTATTACATCATTTGGTTGTGATGCCAGCCGTTTCGTACGCCGCTCCTGCTGTGGTGGTATACGAGTCAACACTCCATTGCTTCGGGCAAGAGTACGCTCGCTTCTCAGATCTACACTGTTTGCGGTCACAGGAGCGTACACGACAACAAGAACGGCTGCTCTAGAGGTTAATAGCTAATACGTTACCTCTAGACATACACCTCGACATCCAAGTACTTATGTTTCTCTGTTTCTGAGCGGCAATCCATCACGTTCAACTCATTATTGCGAACATCCGACGTAACCTTCCATTGACTCTCTCACTCATCCAGCCAGATGATTCGAATTAGCAGCGGGAGGCTTAATGCTGCCTGATGCTAACCAAAGATTACGAATCCCGCCTACACGCCTACACAGATGGGTCGCATACTTCTACTTCAGCTGGTGCTGGCTTTTGTTATCATGTCTGGGCCTGATCTATACAGCAGTGCGCCGTTACCGGCTCGTTACCCCAACCTCTTCGTCGACGTAGAAGCACTAGCCCTGAACAAACTACTTCAGTTTTTGCTTGATAATCCACCTTCTTCTCGGTTCACATCTAACACCGAAGCCTCTCTGTCCTAAACCGCCCTTGACAACCCGTTTATCAATCCACCGTAGTTCACCAATTGAAATTAGCCATCCTTTCTCCTCGCGAATGTTGTTTCTGTACATCTTTATCACGTACCGGGACACTCAGGTGTTTGGGGTAACGAGCTGGCGGACATGGTGGCGGCAAGTGCGGCTACGAGAGGAGAAGATGCCCGCGGTAAACTGTCCAAACGCATGATGAGATCTCGATTAACAAAAGAGGGTCACCTGCAATGGCAGCGAAGGTGGTCGACGGAAAATACCGACACAGAACTGTACAGATGGATACCCAATGTATTGGACATTCCCTCCTTCTTCCCTCCACCAAAAAAGCTAACTCAATTGATCACTGGACATGGACGGTTCCCACATTATTTTTATAGGTTACAACTGACGGTAACATGTCGATGCTTCTGTGGACAAGACGTAGCTTCCATTTCTCACTATTTACAAGATTGTACAAGAACAGTTGTGTACGTTCGACGACTCCACAATGTAATAAGAAAAGCACTGGAACCACCTCATTTACGGACAGTATTGAATGACTGTGTAGCAGTAAAAAATTTAACGGAACTCGTTGAGTTTATTTCAAAGGCACTGCCTGAAGTGTGACAGATATCCAGCAACCCGTGTCAAGATGTACTTTTCCGCGAGTGATGTGCTCAGTTTGCAGCCCCGCACACTTCTTTGAAGTGTGCGGGGCTGCAATATCACATGAACAGCATTTTACAGTATGATGTGTGCAGTGTGCGGGGCTGCAGAATTGTGCTGGCTACCGTATCCTGATTCGCTGTGGGATTGGAGTTCTCTCGTGCAAGCGCAACATGCACTGAGTTTTGTCTGTCTTTTTCTTATGCAGTGTACAAGGATATAGCGTCATGCTGTTTCTCCCCGCTTTTGTAACTTTGCGAGATATGCTTTCACAAGCTAGTCATAGGTGCCACTTTTTGTTGACTGGTGTCAGCTATATAGCGTTGTAGACCGCTTTTTGACACTGTGCGATGCCACATAATATGTGCACTGTTTACTTTTTTTTTCGCAGTGCGCGGGGCTGCCTTAGTGTGTATGTTTTATTTGTACTGATTCTGTTTTTTTTTGTCATTAGTGCTTAACCAGTTCGCTATTAGCTTGATCCTGTGATCTGTGTAAGCGTGGAGAGTTTAGTTTGGTGCTAAGTATCATTTTTTTTCTCATCTACAAATTGGTTTCTACAAAAAAAATATTTTTGGGCTATCGCTCCTTTCTCTTTATTGTTTATTGGCTGTTAACCTGCCATAGCTTGGCTGGAGCGGGTTTCGTTCCCCGATTTTTTTTTATTATGGGGAACACGGAATTAATAAAGGAATAATAAAGGGGTGAACGGGCTAAAAGAGACGCGGCATCCCGGCTCCGTCACTTGGCAGCTGCGGCAGAAACTGGGCCACACATCTGAAGCTGTTTGTCCGACACTTGCAGGTTGGAGGCAAAGCTATTGTATTTTTTTTACGTCTGCTTTTGTTGCTGCTGCTGCTGCCACTGTGTTTGTGCTATGAGTACCGACGTGGTCCAGTTATTGAAAGAATGGAGACAGGACATAGAAAGGGAGTTCAGAAAAGAGTACAGGGAACTGAAAAATAGCATGGACTTCTTCAACAAGTCGTTTGAAGAAATGAAGGCAGCATTAAAGGTGGCCGAGGCTGAAAACGCTGAAATCAAGGCCCAAAATGTCGGTCTCACCGCGGAGTGCTCCGCGCTTCGCACTCAAGTGCTCGAAAATGAGCATAAGATTGTGCAGCTGGAGCAGTACTCTAGATGCAAAAACATCGAGATCAAAGGTGTGCCATTCATTGAAGGAGAAAGCCTCCCTGCCGTCCTGGATAAGGTGGGATCAGTCTTAGGCGAGCCGATCGTAGAAAACGATATAGATGCCTGCCACTGCGTGCCAACGAAAGACGACACAGTCAGCAACATAGTGGTTCAGTTCCGGAGTAGGTCGAAGCGAGATATCGTCCTCGAGAAAGCAAGGAAAACGCGGGTTTTGACAACTGATTTTGATTTTACGCAGCCTTCTCCAGTGTTTTTGAATGAGCACCTTTGTCCCGACCTGCAAAGGCTGCTGGGTATGACTGTGTCTAGAAAGAAAGAAAAGGGCTGGCGCTATGTTTGGACCAAAAGTGGCAAAATCTTTGCAAGAAAAACCGAATCCTCGCGCACATTGAATGTGACACGCGTCAACGACCTCAAAAAAATGGAATGATTGTAATCATTCCATCTAAAACTACGGCTCGTCATGGCAGCCGCTTATCTGACGCCACGTGAAGTGGGCCGTTTACATGCGCAGAATCAAAACACGATGTCTTTTATTCATATTAACGCACAATCGGCAAGAAATAAAGAGGATGAAATTCTTGCACTGCTTGGCACCTTTGCTTTCGAGCATGACAATATTATGATAACTGAAACGTGGTACGAAACCGATCTCGATGTACTGAGGCCTCCATGTTATGCAACCTATTTCATCAATCGGTCTTCTAAGGGGGGGGGGTGGTGTACTGTTAATGGCAAAAAACAACTCGCGCTGCAACTTGGTTCCGTCGCATTCTTATGTCACTTGCGATTACGAAGTGCTTACTGTAAAATCTAGGGACACTCTCTTTTGCGTTTTCTACCGACCACCGAGAAGCAATGTGTCAAATTTTCTGTCTTTTTTCGATAGCTACTTAAGTTGGGTGAACGAAAATCGTTTCAAACTAATCTTAGGCGGAGACTTGAATATCTATTTCCTCAAAATTTCTAAGACGCAACGAGAGCTCCACATCTGTTTGGCATCGAATGAATTTGTTAATACTATTCAAGCGCCTACACGTATCCAAAACAGCTCCTCGACCTTACTTGATGTTTTTATCACCAATATTCACGAATGTATTTCTTTCTCTGGTGTTCTTAACGTACATATTAGTGATCATCTTCCTATTGTTCTTCTGCTATCTACCCCTCCTTCCATACATAAAGTGCCAGATGGTCGCGTGATTACTCGTGACATAAGCAGCTCAAACTTAGGCAGGTTTCGTGACGCGCTATCTCTAGTCGAGTGGTCAAATATCATGCGCACCACGGACCCTGTTACAGCTTACGATTGTTTCCATGAAAAGTTCAAAATGGTATACTATACTTGCTTCCCGTACAAATCTTTCAACTGCGTACGCAGAGGCCCGAAACCGTGGATTACAAAAAAGTGTTTGAAGGAAATCCGCATAAAAAATTAATTGTACAAGACATATATTCCAACTAAAGACAACAAAAAGTTCGAACAGTTCAAAGCGCAAAGAAACAAACTAATAACCTCCTGCGTTACGAAAAAAGACGATACATGCACAATTTATTGAGTAGTGGTGTAATGAAAAGATCAGATAATGCTTGGAAAAACATTAACTCTGTTTTGAATCGTAATAAAAATAGTCATGACACGATACACGAGGTTATTCGGAAAAATGAAACCTTATCAAATGCGGAGCTAGCAAACGGCTTTAACGATTACTTCATATCAGTATGCAAGGGTGCTCACAACCCCAAATTTGTAAACTTCATGAATGAAAGCACCTGTGATTCAGCCTTCTTGGCCCCCGTCACTTTAAATAAAATTGTGAGCGCTTTTCTTTCTTTGAAAAATAGTGGTTGCCCTGACATAGATGGCTTAGAAATCAGGCTGATTAAGTATGTTCTAGACCTTGTTTCACCGGTGTTGGAGCACGTCTTTGACCTTTTTTTACTGCCGGTACTTTTCCTAAAAAACTTCAAATGGCTAAAGTTATCGTTTTACACAAGGGAGGCGACAAAAAACGAATTCACAAATTATAGGCCCTTCGCGATACTTCCAATATTTTGAAAAGGCCTAGAGAAGCTTATACACACTCGCATGATTTCATTCCTAGATAGGCACAAAATATAACCACTGCACAATTTGGATTTGTTAAAGGCCTTTCCACTGAGACTGCCCTTCTAGCGCAAAAATAGGCAATTCTTAACTCCTTTGAGCAGCCGTTATACACATTAGGAATATTCATCGATTACTGAAAGGCGTTTGACTGTATTGATTATGTCACTTTAGTAAAAACGCTCAGCCACTACGCCTTCCGTGGTACCTTTTTACAGTTACTAACCTCCTACCTTAGCAATCGCCAGCAGAAAGTGCTAATTAATAATCATAGTTCCTGTTTCAAGCCTGTTTCTGCAGGAGTACCGCAAGGAAGCATCTTAGGACCCCTGTTATTTTGCATATATAATAATGATCTGGCCAATATTGATAGCTCTGCTAATATTATAATGTATGCTGATGACACGACCATGATTCTTAGCGCAAAAAACCAAAGTGATGTGTTTCGCATGTCCAATGAACTGCTTGATAAACTGTCACGCTGGAGCCGAGTAAATTCATTGACAATTAATGCAAATAGAACTAAAGCAGTCCTGTTTAGACCAAGAAACCGTACAGTTCACTGCCAGCACACGCTAAAACTAGGTAATTCCGAAATTGAAATTGTACCTACGGTGAAATGTCTTGGAGTAGTGTTTGAGCAACACGTGTCGTGGAATGCTCATGTTGACCTTGTGTTATCAAAACTTTCTCACATTACAGGTGTTCTTTCTAAACTTAGGTTTTGTTTGCCCAAAAGTGTGAAGCTTGTGCTATATCGGGCCATGTTTTTATCTTATTTGCAGTACTGTCACTTGGTATGGGGCACCACAACTCAGACGAATATTGCTATACTTTCCAGAGTACAAAAAAAAAGCAATTCGCATCATCATGAACGCAGCATGATAGTCACACAGCCTCCTTTTTCGAAGATATAAAGTTATTACCCGTGACCAATTTCTATAAATCCTCACTTCTCAAACGCTACCAAACCAATGTAAAAAGAAATAATAACATTCTATGCAGTATTTCCAAACATAAGCCTAAAATGCACCCGCGAAATATTCGCCGAGTTGACCGCTGGCTAATACCGAAGAACCGAACGAATTACGGTGAACAAATGCTACGGTATCAGTTGCCATTTCATTTGAAAAATGTATCATGTATATAATACTGTTCATGTATCATCCGTTTTATGTATGTGAATTTTATGATGTACCGTGTGTGTGAATTTTATGATGTGCAGAATGTGTGAATTTTATGAAGTACCATGACTGCTAATCAACCAGGTGTTGTAAATTTTATGCCTGTTCTGGTTGCATCTGCTTTGTATAGGGGCCGTGGACCCTGTCAAGCCCTCTCTGAGGCTTTTTCTTCACGGTTCTCAGCACTTTGTGTTATAATAAACTTATTTGAGTGGGCATGGGAGCAGCGCCTTCGGAGTGGCTCCTAATCGACAACTTTTCATCATGCAGATCCTGCCTGCTATGCTCGTTTCGTGGCTATCGGCTGTGGTCAGCGCATCTCCCGGCATCACTTACACGCTGCCGATAGCGGCCCCTTCGACTGACAAGCTGGATGCTACGCCAACTGCGCGGACCTGTTGCGTGATCGTCCATGAACTGCACGCGTCAACCGAACTCGCCTTCCTCCGGACAGGCCAATGGACGACTGCATCATCAGCTCGCGAGGATTTAAGCAGCTGGCGCGCCAACACACTCTTCAGTGGGCATGGGAGCAGCGCCTTCGGAGCGGCTCCTAATCGACAACTTTTCATCATGCAGGTGTGTAACCACTTTTCTCTGTACGCGAGAAAAACCGATGACCGTTGTACCCTGCTGTTCCCGTGCCCACGGGTGTTGCGTGAAACTTTGTCGGAGTGTTTTTCTATGGCGTTATTATTACTATGCTGCGGAGACATTGAATCCAACCCCGGGCCCACTACTCGCTCAGAAGCCCTTCTTGACATTGAAAGCTTGCCTGAAAACCCTGCCGAACAGATGGGCGTTCTCTTCCGATTACTGAAGGATGTTCATGCCCGCTCACTCCAAAGTTCTAAATTTCAGGCCGAGGTTGTGGCAGACATCAAAAGTATTAAAACCGGACAAAAGTCTATTGAAACGAATGTCTCGAACATTCAACTAAGACTGGACGCCCTGGAGGAAACATCTCGTGCTGTGGATGGTCTTGGTGCGCAAATTACAGAATTGCAGTCCACTGCTGATTCTTTAGCCACACAAAATACTCTTTTGCAGTCGCGCATTGATGAACTCGAAGACCGTTCACGCCGTGACAACTTGTTGTTTTATGGGTTACCTGACTCAAAGGAAACCTGGCAACAAACTGAAACAAAATTGACTGCAATTCTAAATGCAGTGATACCCTCACTTCCCGCTGGTTCAATCGAACGGGCACATCGTATAGGCAGTCTTTCGCCAAACAAATGTCGTCCGGTTATCGCGAAGTTTTCGAACTTTAAAGTGAAAGAACAAATGCTTTCGGCACGGAAGCTTTTCAAAGAGAAAAATATTGCACTATCCGAAGATTTTTGTCCAGCCACCCGCATTGCCCGGAAAAAGCTTACTGAATTCGCTAAAAATCAACCCGGTTCCCCTCCCTTTTTGCTGAGTCACAACAAGCTTACCGTAAACAAAAAACGTTACACTTACAACGCAAACACTGACAGTATTGAAAATTTTCAGAGCAATGAAAACCCTGATTTGCAAGAACCCGTCATTGCGCCTGCGCCTGTCCGTGATACTGCGGCATAGGGAAGCGATAGGGGTAGTGGACGGACGTTAACACATCTCTCTGTGTTATTCACCAATGCGCGCAGCATCGTTAATAAACAAGATGTACTGTCATCTGCATTAGATTCTTGCTCTGCGGCTGTTGTCGCAATCACTGAAACTTGGCTGTCTAATAATATACAAAACTCCGAAATGTTCCACGATGCCTCCAGATTTAACATCTACCGATGCGACCGCACCGAGTCTCGAGGCGGTGACGTACTTCTGGCCATTTCGAACGAATTTCTTTCATCAAGCATTTCTGTGTGCAGTAATCTTGAAATCATCTGGGCCTCAGTAACCACTGACCATCGCAAGTTTATCCTAGGTGTTTGCTATAGACCCCCCTCTTCGTTGCCTTGTTTCACAAATGAACTACATGACGTCCTCAATATTATCTGCACACAGTTTCCTTCTTCCTCCGTCATCCTCACGGGAGATTTTAACTTCCCTAATATAAAATGGAGCAACACCCCTCCCACTGTAACGCCATACTCAACTGAAGCACAGGAATTCTTGGATTTGTGTTCTGTCTTTTCCCTCACTCAACTTGTTACCAAACCCACTAGGCTGTCCTCGACCGCATCTAACACACTTGATCTAATTTTAACTACTACACCGGATCTCATCTCTGCTGTTACTTGCTCTCCTGGAATTAGTGATCACTTGCTGCTCAATTTTCACATTAAAACTACTGCTTCAGCGCGCTCAAAAAATGTAAAACCATCCTTGACTATAACAGAGCCAACTTCGACGCACTCAATAACGAACTTCACGAGTTTACAGATGTATTCTTGAGTACATTTGACAACTCTGTAGAAGTTAACTGGAACAGGTTTGAAGCTAAAGCTCAGTTACTCATCGATAAATTCATACCAAAGCGAGTCATCACCACGCATGCTCAAGCACCATGGTAAAACATTCATATCAAGCGATACGTTTGTATCGCATCGCCAGACGCTCACCTTCTAACTCGCGTTGGGATGCGTACAAGATTGCTTCCAATGATTACATTTCGGCTATAAAAAACGCTAGACAGAATGTTTTATCTAATGTTCTTCCGTCAATGCTTTCTTCAGACTTAAAAAAATTTTGGCGTACCATAAACCCTCCGTCCGATGACACCATCACCTTAAACGACACATCTGACGAACCAGTTCCCAGCAATCTTTGTGCTATGCTTCTCAACGAAACATTCGTAAAAAACTTTTCCACGGCGTCTACCGTTGCGAAGCCTCCAACCCAAGCACTCAGTTGCGCAGCTATGCCTCCAGTACAAATCGATGTTTCCGGTATCTCTAAACTTATCACTGACCTAAATAATTCATCATCTCCTGGATTTGATGGCCTTAGCACAAAATTTTTGAAAAACACTGGTGTTTATTGTTCTGTCATATTAACAAAAATATTTCAGCAATCATTGGACACGGGTACGCTTCCTAAAAAATGGAAAATAGGAAAGGTGATTCCAGTTTACAAGTCCGGCAACAAAAGTAATCCATGTAATTTTCGCCCCATTTCTCTTACCAGTAGCTGCTGCAAAATACTAGAGCATGTCATCTACAGTAATTTGGTTAATTATCTGGAATCCAACTCATTTTTCGCAGCAGCCCAACACGGTTTTCGCAAGACATACTCCTGTGAAACCCAACTAATTTATTTTACTCACAAATTACATCAAATTTTAGATAGGTCCTCGCAGGCTGACTGCATATTTTTAGATTTTTCAAAGGCATTCGATAAGGTTTCACACGGGCTACTGCTTCATAAACTAAATCAATTAAACATTAACAGAAGTTTGTTGACGTGGATTGAATATTTTTTGACTAACCGTTCGCAGTTTTTTGTCGCTAATCAATCTTGCTCTCCATTCAGCCCTGTTTATTCAGGTGTACCGCAGGGTTCGGTCCTTGGGCCCTCTTGTTTCTTATTTATATTAATGACTTGCCTTCTTTGTTAAAATCTAATGTCCTTTTATTTGCTGATGACTGTGTTATTTTCCGCGAAATAACCTCTGATAACGACACTACCATTTTGCAGTCTGATTTGAACTCTGTTGTTAATTGGTCTAAAACTTGGCTAATGGAACTCAACACTAACAAATGCAAGACAATGCGTGTTTCTCGTACTAAGACTAACCCAACACAATATTCTTTTAACAATGTCCAATTAGAATCAGTTGCTTCCTACAAATACCTTGGCATTCACATTACCACGAACTTAACCTGGAACCTTCATATTGAGCATATTGTTAACCAGGCTAACCGCATGTTGGGTTACTTGCGCCGCAACTTCTTTACAGCTCCTCCATCCCTCAAATTATTGCTTTACAAAACATTAGTTCGCTCGAAACTGGAATATGCATGCTCAGTATGGGACCCATGTCACGGAAAACTTATAACTGCACTAGAACTTGTTCAAAATAATTCTGTTAGATTTGTGCTAGCCAACTACCATCGAACCGCGAGCATTACTAGAATGAAATCTGATTTAGCCCTCCCATCTCTCTCCACTAGGCGTCAAATTTCACGACTAACTATTTTTCATAAGCTGTATCACCACCCCGTTCTGCGTGACGAGCTTATACCTAGGCCACATTATCAATCCCGTCGCGTTGACCATGAGTGCAAAGTTGGAATTGATATATACAAAACAATGCATTGTTTTCATTCCTTCTTGCCCCGGACAAGTCGTGACTGGAATCGCCTTCCTTTTGACACTGTATCTATTAATGACGTACACCAGTTTCGAAATGTTCTAGCTAACATTGTATAATCAGTTCTTCTAATGTTTGCTTTTGATGAGTCGCAGTTGCAATTTTTAGTTACATTGTGTTAATGATTTTATTGTATGTTGTATCTTAACGTCTTTGTGCTGTTTTTTTTTGTTGTTGTTTTTTATTTCATTGCTCTCACACCACTCCCCTCTGTAATGCCTTTGGCCCTGAGGGTATCATAAATAAATAAATAAACAAATAAATAAATAAATAGATTTGTATGAATCATATTCCGGAGTTTACGCGCCAGTAGAGATGGCGGGTCGGCGGTGCAGGGGAGCAGGGATACTCGGCGTGCATCTCTTCTGGGATAAAAACTTTGATGCGGGAAAACAGAGCGGAATCCTCCCCATATTTTGAAGCCACGGCCGTCACAGACTGCTTAGTAGCACAGGCTTGTCGAGTGAGAGCTCGGTGCTTCCATTGATCTTCAAAACTCTGACACTAGCTTACAAAATCCAGAACAGTTTTGGAGAGTATAGCCAAACCCATCTGGAAAGCGTTGTGGTCAATGCCTTTTCAGATGTTCCGGATCTAGTCAGCTTTCGTCATTGACGGGTCGACGCGTTTGCGCAGGCCAATGGCACCTTATATATAGCTGGTGTACATCTGTCCAGCCTGCAGTACGCGTGCAAGTAAGCGCTGCTCGGCGCAAAGTTTTCGTACAGAAGGGCGCAGAAAATACTAATGAAATCAGTGGAGATCTTAGACCACGGCTGGGGATCAGTTTAATTATTATTTTACAACATTTGTGCGACTTGAGTTAGAGAGAAGGCGGCGTTGCTCAGCTTAGCATTGTTGTCCCACTTATAAACGAACTAACATGTTCATAGGAACCGAGCCATTTCTCGGTGTCGCTGTCGTCTGTACTGCTGAACTTGGTCGGGTGCCGCTGGCTCGCGGAGCCCGTGCAGATCACAGGCAAGCTCGTGTCTGTGCACATTGGGGGTATCTTCCGGGTACGAAGCTCCAGAGCGGAATTTGAACTGCTCACCTCCACCACTCGTCAAGAAGACAGCTGACGCATCGGTAGCCCGTAGGGGTTGTTTATTCGCAGGGCGAAGCCGACGGGAACACAGCTCCGAGTGTTGGGGCCGCCAAGATCGTTTTCTGGGGCATGCACCTCTTTGTGTTCATTGTATCCCTGACACTGCTGTGGCGCATGTTACAGTGCGTGGATTGGACATAATCCTTTGTTGTTTATGCTGGTGAGGTGCATACACCGATGGCCTAATTAGGGTGGAGAAAAATTCTTCACTTTTGTCTTGTTTCAAATTCTTTATCGGTTTCAATCACCTACCGCTTCCTCCCCTTTGCTTTCCGATGGTATATATATATATATATATTTATATATATAAGTCGAGAGAGAAGCCGCTGTGGGGATAGCGTAATGGCGAACGCACCGCACCGGTTATGCGGAGATGTGGGTTCGAGTCCCGCTCCCGGAAAAAACGGCGGATTTTTTCTCTACTTATATTTTCGCTTATTTATCAATGAATCAAAGAAACGTGACAAGCACACGTCATTCGGCCCTATTAAATATTTCGAAAAAAGCCGAATAGCACTGGCAATGACGACTGCAACCTTGATATGTATCTTTACCGAGTCCCTCGCCCCGTATCTCTCTGTTCTGCTACATGCATTACGAGGCACTGGCTCCAGCAGTTCGGATATGCCAATTGCTAACCCCGACCTCCGACCACGTTCTACGTGGCGGCCGCTGGGAAAGAAGACGTTCTACGTCTCCCGCGGTAGTCGAGGGGCGGCGCTAGTTGACCGGCCTCAGAGCTCTTGTAAATATAAACCCCCGCTTTAAAGTCGAGAGAGAAGCCGCTGTGGGGATAGCGTAATGGCGAACGCACCGCACCGGTTATGCGGAGATGTGGGTTCGAGTCCCGCTCCCGGAAAAACGGCGGATTTTTTCTCGACTTATATTTTCGCTTATTTATCAATGAACCAAAGAAACATGACAAGCACACGTCATTCGGCCCTATTAAATATTTCGAAAAAAGCCGAATAGCACTGGCAATGACGACTGCAACCTTGATATATATATATATATATATATATATATATATAAGAAAAAAAAAACTTTGAACAAGGTAAAAGCACGATTGTTGCCAATGTTTCAGCAAAGAGACTTGCTTTCGTCAGGGCGAAAGCAAGTCTCTTTGCTGAAACGTCGGCAACAATCGTGCTTTTACCTTGTTCAAAGTTTTCTTTTCTAGTGTTCTTTACCATCTTCAAAAGTTTACCTTCTCTATATAAAACTATAGGGAGACGTTTATAGCAATAAAACTTGCAAGATGGTAGGAAAAACTTCGCAAGAAAACTTCGAACAATGCAGAAACCACGATTGTGGCCAACGTTTCTGCAGAGACTTGCCCTCGTCTAGCAAGCTTCTTTGCCCTAAGGCAAGTCTCTTTGCTGAAAGGTTGGCAACAATAGTGGTTTCTAACTTGTTCGAGGTTCTTGTTTTATATATATATATATATATATATATATATATATATATATTATATATATATATCACAGAATATATATATATATATATTTTAAGGACACAGAAGACCCTACACTAGTCGTCATGAGTTCCATTGGTCTAGGTTTAATCGGGGAGTCAGGCACTGGGCACTGGTGACGATGAATATGTACAGATGATTGTTATAATGGGTATGTAAAGATTAGAGAGTGGTCCTACCGACTAACGGTGATTGGCCAAAGCATAGAAGTCTCCTAAAGCGCAAACACTAACCAGTAGTGTTGACTGCGCTTACACACGCTCGTACTCCCCCCCTCGACCTGAAGCGGCCTCCTGGTCGCAGAGAGTCACGATGTACGCTGGTTGTAACGTCTCATGCGGGAGCCGTGCAATATTTTATTTGTTTGCCCCCGGCGGTAAGCTGGGGCAGCTTCCTGAGACACCCGATCGTTGAGGGGAGATGTCTGCTCACCTATGATGTATGAACCAATGTACGCATGCAAAAACTTGTCGCATAGCCCGGGGGAGCGTCGTGGCGTACAAATAATAGTTCGTCCCCAAGACGCAAGTGACCAGAGGGGTGAATGAAATCGTACTGGCTTTTGCGTTCTGGATGTGTGACTTCAGGGTGAAAACAGGCCAGGAGGAGGGAGGGGTTAAGCCGAGAGACGAGACTCGCCAGAAAACAAGGGTGCAAGGGAGTCTCAGGGAGAAAATAAAGTTTTATCAATGATGAAAAAGGGGGAGCGTCGAAAAACCGGGAAGAAAGGTTAGCGGCCTTTGGTGCGCTCGATAGACGAATTGTGGGCGAATGTAACAGAAAGGAGAATTCGATCCCAGTTAGGGTAGTCTGGCTTAATATACATTGATAGCATGTCTGACAGAGTACGATGAAATCCTTCGGTGATGTCGTTGGTTTGAGGTTGGTAGCTAGTTCAAGTTTTATGCAGAGTATTTGCTGCTCGAAGCACTTCAGCCAGAATTTCGGGTAGGAGTGCCTTGCCGCGGTTGATCAAAAGGATGCGAGGTGCACCGTAGCGAAAGATTACGTTCTGAATTATAAAATCTTGAAATTTTGGAGCGCATTCATATCTTAGAGGTGATGTTTTCGCGTACGTGGTCAAATGGTGTACCTTCGTGACAATCAAGCTGTAGCCGGTGGGTGTGATTGGAAGTGGTTCATACAGATTCCCACTGTATCGAAAGGAGACGGTGGACAGGGAACTGGTTGCAGCAAACCAGCTGGGGATGATGTGGTGCATTTCCTGTGTTGGCATTCTGAAAACGATGAAATGTATTTTGCCACACTTGTAGACATCCTAGGCCAGAAAAAACGTGTACGGATTAGGTCGAACGTTTTCTCAAAATCGAGGCATCCGGTAGACGCGTCATCGTAGAATGCCTCTAAAGCAACTCGCCTGAGCATACAAGGCAAAGCAGTGACCCGTCGACTGCCTGCAGGGTGAGGGCTGTAACGGCAGACAACTCTACTTACAAGCACAAAATTCTTCAGCTGCCGGCGTAAGCGGTTCTTGGGTGGTCGTGCGGCGCCTTTCATTATTTCTATGATTCGGAGACAATAATTATTCTCACGTTGTAAGGCCGGTAAGTCAAAGCTGTCTTAAACTATTGCGTAATGAATGGGTGCGGTGGGTAAGTCAGGCTGCGCCAATGCGGAGGCAGGGATTGGTGATTTGACAACGGGCAACGAGAAAGCGCGTCCGCATCCAAATACTTCTTGCCGGACGTGTAAGTAACAGTAAAACCATACTGCTGCAGATGAAGAACCCAGCGGCCAAGGCGTCTGGAGAGGTTCTTGAATTTCGATAGCCAGTACAACGAATGCCGATTGGTAACGACAGTGAAATACCGGTGGTATAAGTAGGGCGAAACTTTTCGATGACCCACACAATGGCGAGGCACTCCTTTAAGGCTGGAATGTAGTTTTGTTCTGGCGCCGTAAGAGAACGACTGGCATATGCAACCACTCGTTCCTTGTGTTGAGCATCTAGTTGCAGCAAGACGGCACCAATGCCTTGCCCACTGGCGTCCGTGTGCAGGAGCGTTCGAGTGCTGTCAACAAAATGGCAAAGGACGGGGCTCCATGTGAGTGCGCCTATGAGTGATGAAAGCCCGTTCGCAATTTTCCGTCCAAACGAAAGGAATGCAAGGGGGTAGAATGTCATGTAGCGGGGAAGCAACTGTTTCAAATTTGGTATACATCGGTTGAACTAAAATCCGACTGCGATGAAGCTGCAGATTGTTTCTGCGGTTTTGGATGGAGAAAATTTAAAACTGCCGAAATCTTCCATGGGTCAGGCTGAATTCCTTTTTTGCTGACGATGTGTCTAAATACTTTTATAAATTTGCGGGCAAAAGTGCTTTTTTGTGATTATATGCAGTCCCGCATTTGAAAGACAACTGAGTACGTGGTCCAGATGGCGTAAGTGTTGGTCAAATGAACTTGAACTACCAACAATATCGTCGAGGAAGCATAGACGGGTTTCCCACTTAAGACCACGAAGAACGGTGTCAGTCATTCGATCAAACGTGGCATGCGCATTAGACCGCCCAAATGGCAAAACGTTGAAATACTCTTCGCCACTAAAAGCCATCTACTGTTCGTCATCCTTATGCATTGGGATCTACCAATATCCCGAGCGTATGCCTAGACTCTAGAAGTACTCCGCTCCTTGGACAGTGTCTTACGCATCGTTGCTGTGGGACCGCGGGTAAGCGCCTTTCCGAGTGATATTGAACCATGAGTCAGAAGTAAATAGAACGATAAGAATAGAATGGAGTGCATTCTGAAGGCATACTTAGATAATGAAGAGCAACCGACCATGGTCCCTTAGAGTGTGTATGATAACTGCATCTTATGGGTACTCACCTATGGGGCAGAAACGTAGAGGATCACTAAGAGGGTTCAACCTAATTTGAGGACGACTCAGCGAGCAATAGAACTCAAGATTATAGGTGAACATTAAGAGACAGGAAGAGAGCGGATGGGTCAGAGAACAAACGCGCGTTAGCAACATATTAGTAGAAAAATATTAAGATATGGACGTCGGCAGGGCATGTAACGCGAAGGCAAGATAGTCGTTTGTCATTAAGGGTAACAGAATAGATCCCTAGAGAAGGCAAGCGTGGCATGGGGTGGCAGAAAGTTATATCGGCAGAGGAGATTAAGAAGTTGGCGGTAATAAATTGGTAACAGTTAGCACAGGACCGGGATAATTGGGGAATAACGGGAGAGGCCTTTGCCCTGCAGTTGGCGTAGATAGGCTGGTGATGGTTATGAGTCAACACTAGAGCAAACTGACCCGTCCTTATTCGCGACTAACACAACCGGCGATGACCAAGAGCTCGAATACGGTCGGACAACGTCGTTCTTGGGCGTCGCAGCAACCTTCTCTTCAAAAATATTCCTTTATTGTGAAGAGACGCGGTATGGTCGGCGGCGTACAATGGCGGAGCAATCTGTCTCAATTCGGTGGGCAGCCACACTAGTCAGTTTTAGAGTGGTACTACCAACGTCAAAGGATGCAAAGGCGTCGCAGTACCGCGAGCAGCTGTTCCATCTGCTCAGATGTAAGGTGGGGTGTAATAGTTGCAGCGATACTGGACATACCACCCAAGTAAGCAAAGTCGCTCGCACGAAAAGGTGGTACTGCGTTGGAAAAGCCAAAAACGGGCTTCTGTCAACCACAGCAGTGACGTCATGCCTCTGGGTAACAATATTGACTGTCTGGTGGTGTTCCCAGCGGCCAGAGCTTCAGATCCTTGTGAAAAATGGACGAGGCATGTGAAAATAGGAGGTCCTTGGGGAAGCCTGCAGCTTGTGAGAAACGCTACGCTGCTAGAGGACGAAATGCTGCTAGAAACGAAATGCTGCTAGATGACACGCGAAGAACTTGTTCACCCGGTGGCAAAAAATAGCCCATGTGTAAGGCTGAGTGCTGCTGTTGTGAGTTTGGTGCAGGGGAAGGCTATGTGCTCTAAATGCGAATGGCTGTTTGGTGAAAGGGAATAACCGGAGAAGTTGAAGAAAGCCAGTCCCATCCAAAAATATTTCATGGACGCACTCCGACTAAACGGCAAACTCAATATCGTGACAATCTACTCGGATGACGACAAGGGCTGTGCAAGATACAGCAGGGTTTATGACATTTCCATTTGCACTAAATAACGAAGCTCCAAAGTAGGGCGTTTGTTAAAGCTAGTTTTATCTCTCAATTATTTTGAATTTCACTCTTCTTACTTTTTGCAAGTTTTTGGAACAAGCATGGGTACTCCATTCGCGTTGACCTATGCCAACATTTTCATGGGGCAACTTGAAGCCACCCTATTAAGTACTTTTCCACATAAACCTCAGGTTTACCTCCGCTACATAGATGACATCTTCAGGATTTACGATTACGGTCGCGGGACTCTAGAAACGTTTATATCTCATCTCAATTCTTCGCATCCGACTATTAAATTATCCTGCCAGTATTGTGAAAAAAGAAGTGAACTTCCTAATGCCACCGCCATTCTAGACAACGGTGAACTTAAAACCACGCTTTTTAATAAACCAACAGAGAGGCAGCAGTACCTATATTATAAAAGCCATTACCCGAGACACTGCAAGCAAGGAATCTTTGTAGGACAAGCCACCAGGCTTCGAAGAGTATGCAGTGATGACAGTACTACGTAGAGCACCTAGATGAACTCAAGTCTACCCTTATGAACAGGAACCACCCCAAAAGCTCGCTCGATCAGGCGTACCAACGTGCGTGTAATCTCAAAAGGGATGACGTGCTCATAAAAAAGCGACAAAACGAAAGTGCCAGGCCGCGTGCCCTAATAACTAAATTTTCAAACGCCCTCCCAAACGTAAACAATATACTGCGGAAGTACTACCCCATTTTAGCCAGTAACAACCGAATTAAAAAGACTTTCCCGGAAGCACCAAGGGTTACCTACCGGAGAAACAGGAATCTAAAAGATATTTTCGTGCATGCTAAAACAAGGACTTCAAAGCAACCAGTCATAGCCAGCTGCTCCAGTCCCAGATGCAAGACATGTGGGCACCTGCAGACAGACTGCATTGTAAAAACCACAGGCAGTAATTATGTCCACAAGATTATTTCATGTTTTACATGCACTTCATCCAACATTGTGTATATGTTGGAATGCTCAATGTGCCACAAACAGTATATAGGTGAAACGAGTCAACCTATGAGCCTACGTCTTAACGGTCACCAGGCAGATACTATGAGCAAATCATCCATAGCTGTAGCCCAGCATTTCAACCAACCAGGCCACAATTTTAATGAACCTAAATTTTATACACTTCACTCAAACTTTAAGTCTCCTAGAAACCGGAAATACAAAGAATCCTATTTAATGAACAAATTCAACTCCATGGAACCTGCTGGAATTAATGCGTGTAGGGGCAACTTCGAATCCTTGCGATATTCACCGGGAATACAGCATTAGGCATTGTCTTGCCCATACCTTATCCAAAGACTATGACCCCTCCCTGTGCTATTTACCTTGTCACGTGATTCCTTTTGTTTTCATTCTTTAGCTTCCAGCTAGTAGGGCCCCCCATCCCTCAAAACTTTTCTTTTGGAATTCCATTTCATTTCTTCACTTTTTTTTGCTCCGCTTTGTCTTGTGCCCCGTACGGCATTCTAACATTCTCTTTTTGTTTTCCAGTTTCAGGACAGGCTTGTTCCAGGAATGTTGCCGCGGGCGACACGTGCCAATTCAATTGTCGGGTTATTGCTTTTTTGTGTGTGTTAGTTTGTGTGGTTTCCCTCCCTGTTTTTTTTTTCTTTTTTTCTTTTCTTTTCTCTCTTTTTTTCTTTTTTCTCGACCTTGTTATTCCCCCCTGCTCTTCCTTCTCTTTTGACCTGAGGCTTGCAGATAGTTTCTGATAAGCACCCCACTATCACCATCTGGTCTGCTACCAGCGGTTCTGAGAACCTTTCGGTATTCCCTGCGGCGGGTCAACAAAGACCCTCTCATCCTTTCTCTCCAAAAAATCACGAAATATCAACCCCCTGCTTGACTTCCCTCTGACCTGCTTTGCAGCTCAAAATATACAACCTTCTTTCGCCCTCTATATCTCTCCCAAAATACTCTCAAACCAATCCACCTTCTCAATTTCACTTCCTTCTTTCCCTCTCTCTTCTCACCTGTGAACCTACCCCTATATAAACCGGCCAGCCAGGTGAGAGATTGCCCTGACGAAAGCAAGTTTCTTTGCTGAAACGTAGGCAACAATTGTTCTTTTACCTTGTTCGAAGTTTATCTTTTCTTGCGTTCTCTACCATCTTCAAAGTTCTACTGCTGCCTGTACATAAATATATATATATATATATATATATAGTAAAAAGGGGCGCAATAAAAAACATAACAAGTTTACTTCGAAAACATAACTTTACATCGACGTTTCGGACGGGGACCGTCCTTTATCACTCTTGATAAAGGACGGTCCCCGTCCGAAACGTCGATGTAAAGTTATGTTTTCGAAGTAAACTTGTTATGTTTTTTATTGCGCCCCTTTTTACTATTTAACCTTCACTAGCCTAATCGTTTACCATATATATATATATATATATATATATATATATATATGTGTGTGTGTGTGTGCAAATCACGTGTGTAGCCAGAACGCGTGGGTTCATTCCTACTGGTGAGCTTAGAAAAAAGGTTGTTATATTTCTAAGAGCATTTTAATATATACTTTATCGACTTTCACCCTTTGTACACATACCCTGCATAATTATACTTGCTTAGAGTTATATTCAGAAGGTTCAAATAATCTCATGTAAAAAAATTTGGGCCATGAGTGCATTAGAAACGTGCAACAGTTATATTCTGGGATAATGAGCTCATTGTACACAAAAGACAAAGAACCAAAACAAAATAAGATAGTTAAGGTGATGCTCACAATCCAGGGTATCTGGTTCTTGTTATTGGGAGAATGAATGCCAATGCGGTCGAGGTGTTTGGTGTGTCCGCAACCTGAGGAAGTAGAAAGCCATTTTACATTCATAAATGACGGAATTCTTACATATGATCGGCCGAGTGTCACAGGCGGCAGTCATCAATCTCAATGTGTCTGAGTATTGAAGCCTGGAAAAAAGTAAAATGCTTGGGGGGCTTCATTTTTGGATAAGCGATACCTGATATTTCGTTGAATTGGTGTCGCCTGAGATATGAACGTGTGGGTGGCTGTAGCAACAACTTTGCCGTCTTGTTATTCTCAGCAATCCAGGTGAGTATGTGGGGTTTCTGTAGGTTATTGCTACAGATATCTGAGACCTAAATATCTAACAATTATTCGAATGTTAAAAACATTTTAGCTGTAGAGATTTTGTTGGCATTGGTGAGGCCAGTATTACAAGTGCTCTATTTAGACCGTTGCAAAGAAACATGATGTATTATAAAGATGCCTGAATTACTCGAATCGGCATTCCTTTCCTGTTATCGTACTGATCGCAGTAGGCAATCAAACCACCATTACTTTCACATTATTGTACTGCTCACAGCCCACCTAAAAAATGTGCAAAACGTTATAAAAGCCGGTTTAGTTGTGAATATACTTTACAAGTGCTCGTTCTACAGCCTAAATTCTCAGCATTCGTCGAATAATTTTAAATATAGAATTTTTTTCTCTTCTCTTTCAACATCCCACACTTAGCGTTGCACAAACGCGTGTTGTCCGAAATTTTTAATATGTCACAAAGGTAGCACAAAGGAAGATGAACCTTTGAAATAACTTTGATAATTGATTTTGAAGGCTAGTAAAAAAGCATTACAGGTGTTTATCAAAAATATACCGAACAGGTTAAACTTTTGGGAAGACTTGTTGGAGCTTGTACGTTTAAAGTAATGTGGAAAAAAATATTGGCCGCTGTTAACATAATTGTGTACAGAAATACATAACTCACCACGCATATTAATAGATTCCGCCGCTTCGCAAAGGTTAAAGTGCGCCTGCAACAGGACATAAAATCACCGTTGCCGTCCCGTTCGTCTTGATTTGCGGATATCAAGCTTCTATGCAACAAGCCGCTTCAACCGGATCTTACGTCTAAGAACATCGCCTATTAAGTCCTTCATATAATAATAACGATAGTTTTAGAAGGCCCCGCACGGGGCAGCTTGAGCAATCTTTGTGACGTTAGTGGCGATACCGCGGACCCCGAGCCCCCATACTCACGCTGTAACCGACAATGGTAATGAGTTTTAAGGTGAAGGGTAGAAACCTCAAACGGTGGCAGTCGGAGCCCAGGTCAAGCTCCGGCGGATGGGCTCCCTGTCTGTTTACATGGCAGGGAGCTCCGGGACCTCTCAAGCTATTAGGGTAAAGTTTGAGAAGAAAGTACCCCCTTCCCCTACTTTTTCCAACGCCGCATGGATAAATCAAAACCACCCCGTAAACCCGATCGGTCCCTGAAAAGGGTCGCACCGATGTTACGCACCCACCCCTTCCAACTTTCACTCTCCCAAAACCTGATAAATATCCCCGATTCTTGATTATCGAATCCCTTGAAAAAGTCAAACCAGTTGCCTCAATTTCCGTGTTTCTGATTACAAAATTTATAGAAGGAATAATCGGTAAACACTACAAAGCCAAAAAGCAAAGAACTGGAACGTTGGTGGTAGAAGTCACCACCCAGCAACAGGCCACAAATCTCCTAAGCCAGACCCGTATTGGCGATCTTGGCATCAAGGTCACGCCCCCCCGCACCCTCAACAGCTCGCAGGGCGTGATCTCAGAGTCAGATCTGGCAAACGAGACGGAAGCCGCTCTTCTAGAAGGCCTGAGAAATCAGGGTGTGACGGCAGTCAGGCGGATATCCATAAGGGGAGATAATAAGGAAATACCTACCAGGCACATCATTCTCACCTTCGACCGTTCAACGCTTCCAGACCATATCAATGCAGGATTCATCCGGTGCTCTGTCCAAGCGTACATCCCGAATCAGCGGCGCTGTTACAAGTGCCAGCGGTTCGGACATGGTACCAACTCGTGTCGCGGCCAACTAACCGGCGCCAAGTGCGCGTAACAAGGTCATCACTCTGATAATTGTCCCTCTAATCAATTGCTTTCTGTGAATTGCCAAGGACCTCACGCCGCGTATTTGCGAGCCTGCGAGACATTCAAAATTGAAAAGAAAATCATCAAATTCAAAGTCACGGAAAACATCACCTTCCCAGAGGCGCGAAAGAGGTTCGCTTCTTTTCCCCTGGGGAGGTACGCCGACGCAGCTCGCCGGGGGGCGCAGTGGCGTTTGGTTTCGGCGGGGACCCAATACCGCGAGTCGGACTTGGTCCAACCTTCCCCCCCCCCCCCGGGGTTGCCCCGGGCAGCCCAACTAGCCTCTGCACCACTCGCTCACCCAGCAGCGGCTGTGGTGGCAAGAACTTCGGTTGGGGATGCCACTGCATGCACTGCTTCCTCTCCACCGGCCCAAAGCACATGCAAGGCCACAGAGATGGAGACGGAGGCAGTCGCAGTGACCCCCTTCCCCGCCTCACTGCCTGTGCCATCTGTGGTGCTCCCGACGCCTTTGGCACTGGCAGCGCAGGCAAAGAATACCCGAAAGGGTACCACGTCAAGGGGGCCCAGTCCGCTGGGCACCCCCTTCCCTTCAGATGACGACATGGACGACGAGCCTTTCCGGCTTTCATCGCAGCGGAAGGAACGGGCTGTGACGTCAAGGTCAGTAGAGAAGGCCAGAAAACCCCTTCCAAGAGTCCAAGCCCCGAAAGACCCTACATAAATAATCACACTCCAGTAGCTCTGAACACAAAATAATGGGAAGAGAAAATATTGTTCAATGGAACTCCAGAGGCCTTCTGAATAATCTTGACGATGTGTGTTAGATTCGGCATGCTAATCAGCCAAGTTTAATGTGTGTCGAAGAAACACATTTAAATTCCAATCAATGAAATTTCTTAAATAGCTATATGGTATTCCGAAAGGATAGGGTTGGCTGCACACACTCTTCGGGCGGTGTAGCCATAGTAGCCAGGAAATCCCTAGCATGCCACCCTATCACTCTGAACACCATCCTTGAGGCTGTAGCAATACCACAATAATTTTAATAGGTTGATAACGGTATGCTCCATATACATTTGTCCTGCTTTTGTGCTTTCTAGCTCTGACTTCGAGGCGCTGGAACCATATATCCTAACAGGCGACTTTAATGCGCACAACTCTCTTTGGGGTTCTTCATGCACGGATTCCCGAGGTCGCCTTATAGAGAAATTCCTTACATATTCAGGAGCATGCCTCATCAACAAAAATAAGCCCACATAATTTAATATAGGACACAACACACACTCATATCTTCACTTGGCTGTTGGCTCCGCAGTTCTTTTCCTCTTCTCGAGTGGGGTGTAGGCAATGACCCATATGTCAGTGACCACTTCCCCACCTCATTACATATATAGGTAAAGGCCCATGCAGTCCATCTTCCCACAACAGGTTCAACGAAGCAAGAGCTAACTGGAATACATTTACAGAGACATCCAACTACACCACACATCCATAGGACACCTACACGTTGAAGAAGCTACCAACTGATCAAGGCGCACATCCTCGACGCCGCCGAAAAGTCAATTCCCCACGACTCTGGTACCCCCGCAACCAGCGGAGGCCGTGGTGGAATGAGGACTGTAGGCGGGCGCGAGAGGCCCATAACAGGGCGTGGGGTATCCTTCGTCGGTACCCCACGTCGGGAAACCTCCTCTTGTTCAAACGGGCGAAGCGTTTGGAAAAACGTGTGTGCCGTTGGCAAAACGAGAGTTGGCACTCCTTCTTGACATCCATAAACTCTTACACAGACACACACAAAGTCTGGAACACACACGTAAGCTCAAAGGACAACAGACACACAGCCTGCCCCTAGTTAGTACAACAGGGGACACATCGAAAGACCAGGCTAACACACTTTACAACACTTCGAACACGTGTCCAGTTCAGCACACTACACAAACACTTTCATGAAACACAAAACATCTGCGGAGAAGAAGTCACTGTGTGATAGCAACAAGTCGCACACTTCTTACAATTGTCCTTTTCAATTCCTGAGCTTAAGGCAGCCCTGGCAACATGTAAGGCTTCAGCTCTAGGTGCAGACAAAATCACATACACCATGATGCAACACCTACACTCAGACATCCTTGAAACACTTCTACATCTATACAATAACATATGGCTTTCGGGGCACATTCCTCGCTCTTGGAGGCAGGCAATAGGAGTGGCTTTCCTGAAGGAAGGGAAGGACCCTTCCTCTCCCGCTAGCTATCGGCCCATCGTCCTTACAAGATGCCCTGTGCAAGCTGCTCTAGAAGATGATAAACAGGACCCTTGTGTACTTTCTTGAGTACAATGGTCTTCTCGAGGGCTGCCAGGCAGGCTTCAGGGCGGGACAATCTAAAAATGACCAACTTGTCGCCCTTGAATCGTACATAAGGACGCTTTCATTCACAAACAGTTTTGCACACGGTGTTTTTTGACCTTGAGAAGGCATATAGCACCGCCTGGCGCTACGGGATCCTCAGTGACCTGAAATCATTTGGTGTCTCAGGGAACATGATGAACATTCTGTTAGTTATTTGTCCGAAAGAACTTTTCGTGTGAGAGTTGGTAGCGCACTCTCAAGGGTTCATGTACAAGAAAACCGGCCGTTCCGAAAGGTGGAGGTTTTAAGCTGCACACTTTTCTTAGTTATAATAAACTCCATTGGGAAGGCATTGCCACGTACAATTTCTTATTCCATGTATGTAGACTACGTCCAGGTTTCTTTAAAATCATGCAATATGTACATATGTGAGCGTCAAGTCCAGCTCTATGTCAAAAAGCTTGCCAGCTGGGCAGACATAAATGGGTTTCAACTAATTCAGAAAAAAGCACCTGTGTTGTCTTCTCCGGGAAGCGTGGGATCCATCCGGACCCACACATTACACTTAATGGCGTTTCGCTTCCTGTGAGGAAGCAACACAAGTTTTTAGGAGTGGTGTTGGATGAAAAACTTACATTCATCCCTCACATTAGGCAATTGAAACATAAATGTCTAAAGGCTCTCAACATTCTTAAAATCTTGTCACACCAGTCCCTATGGAACGGACAAGCAACTCCTCTTACGTATTTTCACAGCCTAGTGGGGGTCCCGAATTGGACTATGGAAGCGTCATTTAGGGGTCTGCAACAAAAACAGCACTGAAATGCTCGACCCAGTGCTGCATCTTGGTCTTCGCCATGCGTGTGGTGCTTTTCGCACTAGCCCAGTCGAGAGCCTCTACGCCGAGTGTGATAAATGGTCCCTATATCACCAGAGGATTTACATGGATTTGTTGTATGCCTCGAAAATCATGGCCCTGATTAACCACCCTTTTATTTCCACCAGTAATAACACATCTTCACAACAACTGTTCTTAAATCGTCCATCCATCTCTCTACCTTTTTCTCTTAGGGTAAGAGAGGAAGCCTCTCAGCATTAGGTACCCTTTTTAGACATTCACAAGACACCCATCACTGATTTTATACCACCATGGAATCTGCGCCCTGTGCTCTGTGACCGGTCTTTACGCATCTTGATTACAACAGGGCACCGAGAATTGCGATTCCGCAGCATTTCATGTATCTGCAGGATAAATACAAGGGCTGCACTGTTTTTCAGTGATGCGTCCAAAACGTTCACTGCGGTGTATTGTGCTGCTCATGGACCAAATTTTGAAGGAGATAGAACCATGAATTCAAAGACAAGTATTTTTTTCAGGAGAAGCATTAGGCATCTTTCTGGCTGTAAATCACATAGTTGAACCTAATATTCCTAATATCTATCATCTATACAGATTCGCTGACCGTCGTCCGTGCATTATCATCCGGAAAGTCAATCGAAAAACCATGTAATTAAGCTTGTCTTGAAATCAATTAAGCTGGCGTATTCTTCAAACCTTGATGTGACTGTGTTGGGTGCCAGGCACTCTGGCATCGGCGGAAATTAACTGGCGGATGAATGGCCGCGATTGCTGCACTCCAAAACACAGTAAACATAACAACACTACTTACACAGACATCGAGCCACACATAAGACAGCAACTCCATAAAACTTGGCAAGCAGACTGGAGCGAACAGACAGACAACAACTACACGTCAGAAAACCCACACTTGGGATAATACACTACTGACTCACACAACAGCCCATTGAAGTTACCTTAGCTAGATTACGGATAGGCCATACGCATGTAACGCACTCGCACCTGCTCACGGGATCTCCAAGACCGCTGTGTAGCAGGTGTGGGGAGGGCCTATTCATAGTCCACGTACTCATACAATGCAAGGCACTTGACACAACACGACACAAACACTTCACAGAACTCTACAGACAACATATTCCCCTACAACCCATCGTTGTTACTGGGTGACAATGCCATGGTTCTGTGAAACGCGTGTTTAAGTATTTGTCAGACGTTAAGTTTTTAAACTTAATTTCTTAATAAGCATAATCAAATCTGGCCCTATACACCAGCCATCACCATTATCATTTTTTATCCTACATCGTCCGGTTTACACGTTTATATCTACCTTTGTGGTAATCACTTCTTTTCATTATATAACTTCTCTGCGCTCTTTGCCCTCGTTGGCCTCACGCCATTAAACACCAACCATCATCATCATCATCAGTTTTGAAGGTCTTTGTAATATTCATTCTTCACTAGGTTATAAAGCTTACGCAGCAATAGCATTTTCGGAGATTTATAAACAACCTATTCAGGCGAAGTTTGTACAAGTACAACTGATTTACTCGCACACTTATCGCGTTTTTGCATAGCGATCTGTACGTCTCACCGCTCCCTAGAAACATGCACCCTGTGCATCACTCTGGGCGCAGGGAAGCAAGAGCCAAGGCCATCCACACTTACTACGGGAGGGAACCAACCACAGTGTACACGGACGCATCTTCCTATCCCGGCATAAGAGCAATGATAGCCGTGATTGTCCAGAACAGTAAGCACGTCACCAGCCTAACCCTACCCGGATACGACCCCTTACAAGCGGAGGAAGCGGGCCATCGCTCTCGCCATAGACGCAAACTACCGCCAGCGTAATCATCACAGATTCGCAGCAAGCGTGCCGCAACTTCTCATGCGGACGAATTTACCGCACAACCCACCAAATCATCTGTCAGCGTCCACCAGACAGATCTATCATGATCACATGGGCACCCGCCCCCTCTGCTCTGCCGTCCCGGGCAACGAAACCGCCCACCTGTTGGCCAGAGAGTTATCCCGCCGGGGCCCCGGGAAGCGAGCAAGAGAGGCCAACCCCGCTGATCACGTATCAACGAAATAGCGCAGCACTACAAGTTGGACGTATCATCTACCCAGCACCGCATAAACACCTAACGAAAGAGGAGGAACGGCAGCTCCGTGCACTCCAGACGAATGCTTTCCCCCATCCCTACTAAATGCCACATCTT
This sequence comes from Haemaphysalis longicornis, assembly GCA_013339765.2. Lineage (NCBI taxonomy): Eukaryota > Metazoa > Arthropoda > Arachnida > Ixodida > Ixodidae > Haemaphysalis > Haemaphysalis longicornis. Next base: position 12,490,758 of record CM023455.1, on the reverse strand, counting down.
GCACCCCACCGTATATTCCCGCTATGCCTGCTTCTACGGAGCCCCCGGGACGCTCTTTCATATGATAGTGGGCTGCGCTCACGCCCCACTACATTCGCTAAATCTCTCCATTCCTTCTCGCGAGCTTTGGGAGAGATCTCTGACCAGCTCCGACCTCAATGACCAAGCGCCTGCTGGTGTTGAGGGCTGTTGAGGCGGGGAAAGCTCAAGGGGTCTTGGACTGAGGACTCCTCCCCATTGCTTTTTGCATTAAACACGTTTACTCTCTCTCTCTCTGTCCCTCTCACTACCAGTACGGCAGGGGTCCCTTAATTTTGCAAAAACCATTGTCCTTCACTTTTTACTCAAGCTACCGATAACAAGCGAACACAATATAATCGATTCCTTTATTTGTTTATATCCAACCCGATCATGCTTCCACATAGACAAAAAAGGCTGTAGAAAAATCGTTAGCAAAGTGGCAAGACTCACAAGTACATTTCCACGCAAGTAAATTGACATAAAAATGACATCTATATTGGTAAAATGAGCATAATTGGCTTGTAGGTACAAAATTCTAAACTAGTTATTAGAAAGGTAAAATTGTAGACTAGTACTTACACATATCAGAACAAATAATATCACTGCCACGTTGCCACCCGTCCATCTTGCCATGTTCGCTTGTTACTATAAATAAAAAGACGCGTACTGTGCATTGTGAGTAGCGGCCTTTTTTAGCAGTTCTTGTGGACCGAATCCTGTTTTCATTTCTGCAATCGACGTATAATGCGGATAAAAATATCCCCCATAGTAATGGTCCCGAAAGAACCTTAAAATTATGAAAGTTACAGAACGGTTTTGCTGTATGTGCTTGCGAATAATAAAATGTTTACGAGTTTGAGTTTTTATTACATTCTAGGCATTACAAAAAGTAGTCGATTCGCTGTTGCTTTGTTAATGTAAATTGTGGTGAAAGAGTGCGTCTACAGTAATTGTAATAAAACCAAGGTTGTAGTAATCATGCGATTTTCTTCCGTATATATTCACAAAAAATAATCCTCTAGAATGTATTCGAAAATGAACACTATGTTGTATATTTGTAATGATGTGAATATACAATCTCTATTTCCGGGGAATGGCAAGCTCTGTTATTCGTTTCTAGTAAAACGCTGCTTATTTGCAACACGTTCCCAGAATTTATTCCCATTTGTAGGTTGTCAATTGGTTTGGGGAAATTATCGGGACGTTATCAACCTGGCTTATCGCTGTTAGACGGGAATCTTACCAATGAATTTTACAAGATAAATATAAAATAAATTTGCAATTTCCGTAAGATTGCCACTATTCTTAGAAAGAAGATTCTGAAAGATACCGCAAATACTACGTGCGAACAAAACATCCGCGGACACCACCGGGAAACTGTTTGGCACTTTATGGCAAACTATTTCTGGAGACACCTGAAACTGCAGCCGTGTATTGCGGGTTCTAAAGTTTCTAGTTCGGCCTGGGATTCCCATCCTACTACTTTCTGACTGCTAGAGCGTGCTAACGTCGCTTTCTTGTGTTTCCTTTGTTCGTCTTCTGGCATAACACGCTTCGACATAAAAACTTCCGGAGCGTCACACAATTCAATCACGTTTCTGTGGTCCCCCGTGGCAGCCTCCTGTTCACATGACTTGCTTTGGGGTTAATGTGTCACGCAACAAGCACTAGGCTAACAGCAGTTCCGCAGACTGTAACGCGCCAAGATATGGCATAGCAGTGCGCCCCATCCTTCTTTGAAGACAGACCCGTGTTTATTGCGCGCATGATTTGGAACTATTTCCTCTACTCCTCACACTGGTGGCCATTTGGTTGAACAAAACGACAACAGCCACAACCTCAGCGTCTGCAACTAATTGTGCGTCTTTAGGACATTGCAGTTGTACTGAAAGTTACCGAGAAATGCTATAACGTATATGGTAACCCAAAAGTAACAATTTAGGAGAACGAATTCAGTGGTGAAATGAGCGGGCCGCTGTTGCTGCACGCGCAGACCTCCGAGCCGGAGCCATCTTTACAACAGCAGTCCGAAATGAAACAACGATTCGCGCTTCACGTTCGTGTATTGACGGCCAATTGCGCATTTCTCGCACAATTCATTTTCTTCGTCCACCAAGCCCATGTCAGGCCCGCCTTGCGGGCCGTTCTTGCTAAGGAGCACAATGAGGCAAATTACGCCGCCGGTGACAACCACCAGTTTACAATATTAAGGAACAGCCACCAAGCCCTCGATCGACTTGGCCAAACCCCACACGTCGGAACCACCTGCGACCTTATCAAGACCATTTGTCGCAGGCTGCAGGACACAAGCAATATAATCGTTCGGGTAGACTGTGTCCCGGGACACTCAGGCGGAATCGGAAGAGAGACCGCTTACGCGTGCGCGAGCGAGCACTTTGAACTCCGCTCCAACCCGGCGTTGCTCATCCCATTCCCACTATACGACCCCGACCCCTCAGAAGCAAAGGCGGCAGCAAGGCACGCATCCAAGGAGTCGTTGCGGAATTTATTTTCACCAGACCCCGCCCCCCTGCCCATTAGATTGCCCCGTGGGGCACAAAAAATTCTACACAAGGCACGGGCTGGTGCCGCGCTAACTGATGATGTGTTGGCCAAGTGGCGTGCGTATGTGCCAAGACATCACCAAAACGCTGTCCAGGATGCGCAATCTGTGGCCGCAGTTGTCTGCACCTCTTCCTCCACAGGAGCCAAGCCCACTGTACACCACATGCTCTGGGAGTGTCACGGCCTTCAAGCGCTCCGTTTACACTATCTTCCGCCCAGCGCCCGGCAGCTTGTGAAGTGGACAACCCAGCTGCAACGTGCCACTGCACGGCACACGCTGCTTTCTCTGTGGGAGTTCGTGCGCTCCTCAGGCGTCGACCGCCGAATGCAACCTTTAATTTCTCCCCCCCCCCCTTCCTTCCTTCCCCATGCTGACTGACGCGTCCACCTTCAGTAATAACGTTTTGTTATGTTAAGTTCAACCACCACCTGCAAAAAACAACGCGCCAAATGTGAAAGGTTGTGAATTATCAGAGTTCAAGCCACTGACCCCTCCTCCCCCCAAACTGGTTCACTTTCTCATGACGAGTCGGCTGGGACTAGTAGGCCTGCTCCCTAGAAGGGTGCCCAACTTGCTCCCCAGAAGGGTGCCCAACCTGCTCCCTAGAAGGGTGCCCAACAAGTAGGGCACCCTAGAAGGGTGCCCTACTTGCCCATTCTGGCAAGTAGGGTGACCTACTTGCCCCCAGATTTATTTCCCCAGATGTACGACCGAAAAACGATGAAAAAAAAAGATGTGCCTCGTTTCCTCATTTGAGTCTAGCTATACTACGCACCTCGCCGGGACTCTCATGTGTAGGAAAAAAACCACGTGGACACTCGCTTTGTGTACCAATGAAGAACATTCCGAGTAGACAAACTGGCCTATATCGTATCACCCTATCTGAGTAAAGGCCTATTACGAAGCAGACTTGGCCGTATCCCCCGACTACGCCGCCATAAATGATTGCTTGAACTAGAGCACTCGTTTTAGCGACTTTAGAGAGATAGGATATATTGAAAGGATATAAGAAAAACCGCAAAACTTGGTCGAAAGCTACACGTCGCAAACGATGTTTACTGCTTCCGGAAGAAGCTAACGAGCGCAACGGAACCGCCCGACGCTTTAAGCAAGAGAGTTTCAACATAAGAGGTGTGTGCTGTGACTTTTATTTATACAGTGAATGGTTATAGGTAGTGTTCTACACACGCGGTTCACGAATCAGAGAGTTTTATTGAGATTTGTGCGAATACATGCGAAACAGTCGGGGCAAAGTGGGCGTGCAAGGAAGGGTGTCACGGCTCCTGTAAATATGCTGATGCAGTTGCTATGTTCGACGACTCGTAACTGTTAAAACCAGGCAGCTACTTCCCCCTTTCGTCGAGGGCCTTACCTCCACTCTTCCCTCGGTCTAAGTCAGCGAAATGTTAGTCGTATGGAGTGACTGAGATATCGGCGTGGAAGCATATGCCGCTGCCGCACAGGCAGAGGCTCCGCAAGTACGGGTAGGAAAGGGTAGGTTGTGATGAAACCTTAATACAAAAGAGCAATCAAACATACAGATTGGCAAACATAAGCAAAACACGATTACAAAAGGGCTGTGGAAAGCATATGCTCTCAACAAAAAAAAAGCCAGGCACCATAGTACCTCCAACGTGATCGCAAATATACGAACATTTGTTTGGGGTTGCATATGCTCAGAAACAGCAAAAAAAGCCTGACACTATCACTGCTCCAAGGTGATCGCAAATATACGAACCATTTTTTTGGGGGCTAGGCAGATGGTCAGCAACAACAAAAAAGCCAGATGCCATCACTGCTCGAAGGAGATGCGCTAATTTATGACCATTTATTTGGGCTAAGGCATATGCTCAGCATCAACAAAAAAGCCAGACACCGTCACTGCTCGAAGCTGATCGCAAATTTATCACCATTTCTTTCGTGTAGGCACATGCTCAGCAACAACAAAAAAGCCAGGCACCATTACTGCTCCAACGTGATCGGAAATTTAAGGCCATTTGTTGGGGACTTGCTCCAAAAGGGATTCACTCCCATCGCAAATTTATGACCCATTTGTTTGGGCTAGGCAAATACTCAGCAACAGCAAAAGCCAGACACCATCACTGCTCCAAGGTGATCGCAAATCTACTACCATTTGTTTGCGGTCTCTGTAGGCATATGCTCAACAACAACAAAAAAGCCAGACACCTAAACTGCTCCATGGTTATCGCAAATTTATGACTATTTGTTTGGGGTAGCCATTGTAAAAGCATTGTAAAATGAAAGTGGTGAAAATAAAGGTGTCAAAAAAGGTGAAATATCGCGACCAAGCACAATTCATTTAGAGCAATGCACGCGTGTGGCATTCCCCCCCCCCCCAAAAGGTCACGACCCCTGCGTTTCGCAAATCGAGCAGCCGTTCCGCCAAGAGAATTTCCTTTCACAAGTTCCCGTTGACCAACAATTTATCAACCAATTAACCACTTTCCCGAGGGCCATTGTAATCTTTGTAATGTAAATGTTACTACTTTCCCAAGAAGGCAACATTTTACTGCACAATGCCGCCTACGTTTTCGTGACGTAAAGTTACGGTGCAATTATTATCACTGATATCTGAAACGTTCTTCCTTAAAGAGAGTAGCTGAAGGTAACTCAAAATTGTGCTGAATATTTCCTCATTAGCTGAAATAAAAAAACGGAGTAGAAGTTTATCATAGCCACAGTAACGAGTAAGGCTGTTGTCAGCGCACCACAGCAAAAATACATATGCACGAATATATACAAATACATTTGCACGAGCCTCAGATGCATAATTAGTTTTCCTCGAAAATCGCGCGCCACTGCCGCTATGTTTACATTATCTGTAAACGTGGAACTTCGCAGATCATATGGAAGCCCACGGCGGGCCCTGCGTAAACAAGCGAAGTTGAGGATCAATTACAAGCCATCTGACGGTGGCGCCAGGCGTGAGAGCGTGCCCACGTGACATTTCAGGGGACGCGTGCTCCCGTAGGAGACGGCGGCGTGAGCAGGTCGTACAAAATATAGCCGGTCGTGGCCTGGCCATTATACCAGCATTAGTCCGACAGGCTGTTAACATGTACTCGAAGTGTGTTGTTAACCTAAAAAGCGACTTATTCAGATTTAAATTTTTTTTAAACTTGAACCGAATTTTACACAAGTAAAATATCCTCATTTAGAAGCTTCATTTTCGGTAGACGTTGAACTTCATTTGCCACTTCATTTTTCATTCTTAAAATTCAAGGCACACCGAGGATACCCTAAAGGAACCTTGCAACATTTTTATCGTCTTAAATTTTTGCGGAAAATAGTCGTCCAACCCATCCAGTAGTTGAATGCGGGGTTGCAAAGTACCCCAAGAAAAAATTACTCCTCTGCTGCCATCAGATAATATGATAACTCGCTCAAAAGATGTTTGTCATTTTCCCGGTCTACGCATTCTTCGACGGCTCCAATTACGTCACTGAGGCCATGTAGCAGCTGTTGGCCGGTTTTCTTTCAGTTGCAGCAAGGAACGCTTTTCTATAGAAACTATAAAAATAAAGCAACCGAAACATACCAGAAATGGAAGGCGTATCTGGTGCGACGAGCAAATCACGCGGTGACACTCCGCGCTCGCGATAAGTATAGCTTTTGAAGTGCTTCCAGACGCGAGGAAACACTGACAATGTTTATCAAAAGTGTTTCAAGGTCCTTTTAAACGATTCTGAGCAAGTGGGTATTTTGTTTAATATTGCAATTCTTCACCAGATTTTGCACCGTTTGTTGGTCCAATACTTCGTAAACTTTGAGCAGAGGATACGTGCGGTTTCACCACTTCATTTTTGTCTTTCCCTCTGGTTACGTTGGAAGCAATATTTTATCTGCCCTTCGGTACTTTTTTGTCCTTATACTTGGTTTTAAAAAAACCTTACACAAAGGAGTAATAGGATCTGCTTCGAAAATTGTTTCTTCATACTGTGCACACCGTGGAAAGTCCAGGTCACGTGTTTTTTTGTTTTAGTTTCAAAAGCAAAGGGAAAGTACAATCGTCGTACTCTGACTGGAGTTCCCTCATTTTTTTGCCCGCTCTTTCCCACTATGGGGCACAGACGTTTCACTTCATTGATGTGAAGGCCTCCTAAGCGGAATCGTTTGATACCATATCTTTAAATGGGGCCGTAGTGATTTGGCCCTTCGCTTCTTTTTCTTTTCACGTAACCTGAAAGATCAACAAGAAAGCTTTTTGTTGTCAACGATTCAGAACCTGCGCCATAAGATTGCCAGGCATCAGATGTGTCCCGGGCCGGCTCGGTGCAGCAGGGCCCGCAAAAATTTTGGTTCAAGCCCGACATCTCCCGGTCCCGTGAAAATGCCTGCTACCAGGTCCGAGCGTAGCCCACAGGTGCACCATGCCACACTAGCTAGCTACAACAGCGCACGCAACTGTTTCAGTGCTGTGCTCTTGCGGTGTGCTGTTTTGGCGTGGGCTGTTTTGTCGCTGTACTCTTCTCTTGCGTGCCCGTTTGTCGCTGTGCTTTTCTGTCGTTGTGCTTTTCTGTCCTGTGCTTTGACGCTGTGCCCTTCTGACGCTGTCCTTTTTCGTCGTGTGTTGTTTGGTCACGCGCCCATTTTAGGCTGTGCTGCTATGGCATGTGCACTTTTTACGCTGTGCCCTTCTGGCACGGTGTTCTTCTTTCGAGTGCTGTTTTTTCGCGTGCCATTTTGACACCGTGCTGTTACGTTTGTGCTCTTCCGTCGGGTACCCTTTAGCCATGTGCGGTTCTGTCGGTATACCCCTCTAAAGCCTTCTTTATTTCTTGTGTCGTTACTCATGGAGTGTTATCTCTTCTGATCTACTTCCTCGTAAAGTATTATCCTGGATTTCATGGCCACTGTACAGATCTCTACATAACTCCTTAGCTACTCTAACTCTTTTATCCTTATTTATGTCTTTGCCTTGCTTGTCTTTAAGGGCATACGTGTGATGTTTCCCGGGATTTCATCAGGTGTTTGGATACACAAACAATGCGTAGTTCGAAGCTCAGCAGGCCAGAAACTATGCTGAGGCTGTATTAGAGGCATTTCTTTTCTTTTTATTACTCTTTTAAGACTAAAAACTTTTTATCGCGCTTGAAAAACAACGGTGAACGTTTGGAGAGATGCATAGAATATAGGCAACCCTTTGCTCTCTGAAGGCTGCCAACATTTCTACAACTACAGTTGAGCAAATGATTTATTTTCGTTATTTTTATTTCTACATAAAAACCGAATACACATCTTGGTAGTTCCTGCTGAGTGCGTCGCGCCAAGTGGATGTAGTTTTCCTTGCCCGCAGGGGCTTTCGAGTTATTCAAATTTCAGCGATGAGTGCTATCTATCTTGGCCGTCACCCTCCACCTAGCCCGGTTCCGGTGTGTAATTCTGACACGCAACGATGAACTTATCTTGGCTTTTTTCTGCTTTGCAACGTAGAATACGATGCTGCGAAACGCCCTCTTTAGCGTTCCTAAGAATCTCCCTCCGCCTGCCAAGCGATTATTTTCTTTTTTTTTTAATTTACGCCGCTGGCTGGGCCGGTTACGCTTGTTATTACTGCGGGATGTTTATATTGCGTTTCGACGAGTGCTGTTATTATACGGTCTTTCATTGTTTATAAGTTTGTATCTGTAAAATATTGGAGCTAAGATGTCCAACGTAGGTACAAAGGCCCTTTAGGGCATTAAGAGAGGGGAGTGTGAAATAATTAGAACTTGCAAGGCAGATTTCCTGTCAAAAATTTAAAATTCGCGCCGACCATTTTAAACACATTCTGCAACGCGAGAATATTTTCAAAGATCGAAGAGGGTATACGCAGGGTAAAAACACAACTTTTAAACGAAACACAGCCAGCAGTTGTTTGAAAGGGTGGACCATGAGCTTTCGAACGCCGCCACTTTTATTTGTTTGGCATAGGAATACACAAAAAAGCCACACTTTCCCCAACTTCTAACTTATACCGTTTTCTCGAGCCAGCATTTTTTTAACAGCGGAGCGGTTTAAACTCGAGCTTTCTGCCGGTCGCTTAAGAAAAAATACAAAGAAATCAAATTCGTCGCCATCCCGCCCTGCGAGAGTAGATGTCCAGCAAAGCAGTTGTAAACTACTTCGAAAGGTGATGCGAAGAGTAACATTTAATGTTGTCTCGGCGGGCTTGCCACTTGCGTTCGGCTAGTCTCACTAGATAAGGGCACAGAGTTTTGGCAGTATTTTTTTGTTATTGTTTCGTGCCGCCGCTTTGATTATGGTACTGTTCGTATTAGGTGACATTATTTCACGCTACCACGGTGGGTGAGCTCCGCCATTTTCTCGTTTGTGCGTTTTAGTCGGTCAACTCTTTTACGCTTAGCGTGTCTTCTCGGCTGTGCGGCTGCGCGCGCCCAACGTTATTGGGAATAAGAACTTAGGTTGAGGTGCGCAACAGATTTTAGCGGTAGAGGTGTGCGCAAAGATGCCGTTTTGCTGTATCTTCGATAGTGTTGTTCACAAATGACACGGTCGAAAATAAAGACTTCGCCGATGATGTACCAATCTCGAAAACCATTTTGCGAGATTCATGTGGCAATCTCGCCAAAATAAAGCGCCGGTGCTTTCTTGCGTGTCTGAGTGGCGGGACTCTAATACCTTATCCACTGACACTACGCTAGCCGTCTCTACAAGCAAATGCGTGGTCCTGCTTAGTCCGACGCGCGCATTCAGTGTCTTGGGCAAGACTGCTCTATTTAGTGACAGGAGTCAAGACGAGCCTTCAAAAATAATCGGCAAATATACGCTTTACTGGCAACACGTGGCGGAGGGCCTCATTGTTAAGAGGAATCTTATCCATAATGCGGTTTAGATGCTTGTTTTGTGGTTTTCTTAAACGAATTGTGACCTCTTGCTGCAATCCTGATTGGCCTGACGCATACGCTCGTCGTCTTAGGCCTTCCATCTTTCGCGTTTTTGCCCACGGAGACAAAACTATGGGGGTAGATGTTTACAGCTTTGTTGTAAAACGCTTTCTGGGCGCCAGGCGACCAGCACAACGTTCGAGCAGCTGCGTGGGCAGTTGCAAGTCTGGCCTAACTTTGTCGTCACTGCACCTTCGCGGTGACTTCGTGCCCACGCGACAGCGACACATGGCGCGTCGTGACTCTACGTCGAGCACACATTTATTTTTCGTGCAAAGCGTGGGCCGGTGCAAGCAGAATTCCACTACCGAGAAGGAAGAAGCGCACCGCGAACGCCATCATGTCGTTTATCGAGAAAATATCATACGACAACGATCCAACCAGGATATTGCACCGATGCGGCTTGATCGTCATCGGAGAAAGACGACAAAAGGGGGTACGATGATTGGTGCTAAATAAAACAGTGTACATACTTGAATGGGTGGTGCTCTTGAGTTCCGTCTACAACGGCTTTGCGCTTCAGGGTTCCGGCTCCATCCTCTCTCCAGTGATCCGCAGTCGCTGTGTGGACCAACCCGAACGACCAGGTGAAAACAGGCTTGTGCTCAATTGGCGTCTTTTCGCTTTTTCTCCAGCCTTGCACCACTAGTTCAGGCTTCGCTCATTTTTTAGCTAATCCATCCCCCACCAACATTGGAGATTACGCATTTATTTAGCTCCAGTTTAAAAATCAGATACACATGGTTCCTCCAAGCGCCCTCCTTCAGGTGCCTCGGTCAGTTGCCACTCCCATACCTCGAACTAGGCGAATGTTATGAGGGTTGAAGCCGTAGTTGAAGTTAAACCGAATTTTCACGTTTAAAAGGCGCTGACAAATATTCATACAAAAGGGTCCTAACACTTTTCGCCTGCCGCCACCTTTGTCACCTCTATAACAATTCATGGTTGAGATTACTGGCCATGTGCACCCATATGTACATCACTTTAGCAACGAACACCACAAGCACGACTTCCAAATCGTAAACAAAAACATAAAATCAATAAAACCACTTATTCTATTGCCCATTTCTCTCTGTAGATGCCATCGCGTCGGTATAACACGGATATACTTTCATAGTTTTAGTTTAAGATCCGGACTATTGCTAAACCTTCTAAAATTTTAGGCAGGTCTAAGTTTTATCAAAATCTGAGGCCTTATTGAGGAAAGCATAACTTGCCTCAAGAGCACGACCGGATTTAAAAAAAAATATTCAAAAAAAAAAACAATTTTCGCGTGTATTCAATTGATACACAAACAATATAAAAAGCATCAGAACCTATGAAGCGTTTAACCCCCCCCCCTCGAAAAAACGTGATATCTGTGCGGACAATCCCGCGCAGGAATTATCAGAAAACCTAGCATTTTGCACTGTCATGGTGGAACCTCAAAATTATATGCCGCCCCGAAGACAAATCACGAAAGGTATTAACCCTTGATCACAAAACACGTGGTCTGCCAAGACGTTCGGCACAGCCTGAAAATACGGAAACAAATTATCACTTCTCCCGCTACCGCTAATATTAGTAGTGATTTATTTCCTATCAAATGATGTAGAAAACTATGGGTGAAAGCTTTCAAAAAAGCCAGGTTCACAGGAACCCAAAGCCCCCTCTACTGTGCTGGTGACACAAAACACAAAAACACCGGCGAACACCAAAGAGAAGACAAGGTGAAGGCCTGCCTTACAATCTTAAAGGACCTTTTTTCAGCGGGGAGCCGAGTGTGACTTCTTAATTTTTTTAAATTATCCTACTCAAACTTAAAGCATTGGGCTAAAATTTTACGGCAACAGAAGCCCAGGTTAGAGGTAAGACAAGTGTCCGTACTTCCGTATACTAACGTGGTCTTGTTAAGAAGCAAAACAAGAGGTGTTAATGTTGTGTTTTCTTCGCCTTCCGATATACCGAGAATATGCATCCTTACATAAAGCCTCGTCATGTACCCTTACCTCGTCAAGCTGATTGTAAAAGTGGCTTTTGGCGGTTGTGGGAAAAAATAAACGATTACCTGCACGCGCTCACTCAACAGAAAAAAATGCAGTGGAGAACCCCGCACGCTGCATTTCCTGCTCACTGCAAAATTTGTGATGTCAAACCGTTCAAAGAAAAATAGAAAGTTTTTTTTTCAAATCTCCTGACTAGCTCCCTACGAAACAGTGGAATAAATGAAGATTTCCAGTGCTGGGACTATCTTTTTATTAATCCGCCTCGATTATAAAAACGTTAGTTGCTTTGGCAACTTTAGCACCTATAGTAATACTCAGGGTCACTGAACCCGCATTGAAGCTTTTGATTACACTCTTTTAGATGCAAAGCATCTCTTAGTCGACACTCCATCGTCCGGTGACCGCGCTTCTCCTTCTCTCCACAACAGCTGTGATAACGCCGCTCTCTCTCCCCTCCTTCTCTCCTCACCACGTGTGCGCTAGCACGCTGCTCCTCCTCTCTACACCACCTGTGCGCTACGCACGCTGCTCCTCACACCCCTCTCCCCACCAGCTGTCCAATCACGCACATGCGCGCTTCTCCTCCTCTCCAATCCCTCAGCTCTGCAAATAAACCCCGTCCGCGCTCGCCTCAGTTGCTTCTTCGCTACTGCGCCGTCCGATGACTGGAAACGGACGCCAACGATTCCGTCAGCAAACTGGCTGGCACACGTTCAACTAGCGCCAGCCAGCATACTGTCAGAACTGCGAGCACCTGCGAAAGCAAGGCTGCACAGAGGAGAGCTCGTAACGCCGAACGTAAACGGGAGCGTCGAGCAGCGGATTCCTGGCTTCGAGAACGAGGAGCCGCTTTGAAACGCCAGCGGCGAGTAGCTGATCCAGATGGCAATCGGGAACGTGACAACGCTTCGAAACCTCAGCGTCGAACAGCGGATTCCTCGCTTTGAGAACGAGAAGCCGCAAAACGTTCCCCACTACTCGATAAATACAGACATTTATTACGCTACGCCACCTGCCTTTACTCTAACAACAAATTAACACGCTACTACTCCACGGATTTGCATCCCCTCAGGATTCCCAAGTAGGGAGATGGTGTAATTTTTATACTCTCTTTCTTACACGTTTCGTTTTATTCGCTTTGTAGTGCCTAAAATAATGGTCCGGGGATAATAATTTGGTGGTATATTAGCGCCCTTTTGTCTTGTCTCGTTGTCTTTACTGTATGCTTTTCGGGGTAAGCTCTACCAAATCACCATGTTCATCTCCTGGATTGCCAGTAAGTGTCTTCTCTAGCCTAATAAGGCGAGTGGTTTGTCGCTTCCTAGGCGCTATTACTTCGCAGATTGTGTTTTCGGTGTGTGTTTTATTCCGCCAGTTTTTTCTCGCTTTCACGACCGGTTTGCTGACATTTGCCCACTGCAAAGAGCCACGATAAATCTCCTGACCGAACTAGTACAGAACGTCCTCCTATTTTAAGTGAGCTAAATACAGTGGAACCCTGTTCACACTTTTTCAGCCTGACCAAGAAAACAAAACATAACAACCAGGAAGATGCAGCAGTGAGAAAGACTTCGATAATGAAGGGAAACAGTCTAGCTTTTACTTTCAACCACGTATTTCTGCAACTTTGGCTTTCAAACAATAAAATACTCGAGAAAGAAGGAATTGCCGCTTTTTGCGATCGCTTGGAAATCCAACGCGTGGCCACACATGGTCCCTTGCGATGAAGACTCTCTTCCGCGCTAGCTGCTTGTCTACTGCAATTAGTAGTTTAAACTTTTCCTGAAGGAAAAGCGCCTCCAGTTTTCGCGACACCATCAAGGCACGACAAAGTACAAGGTTGCAAGTTCAACGGTGTTCTTAAAACTTTATGCGCACCATGACGGCGACAGCGTGTGTGATTCATGCGGCGGTGCTTTTATGGCAAACACGAACTGGCGGAATTACTAAGTGAAACTTCCGTTGTAAGCGCTGTAATGATGGTGATAGCATAGAATAATATATGTCCATCTAGGTTGGGACGAACTCCAACCGCGTGCGGCTTTTTGCACTCAGTTGCGTATCTAAGCCTGGCGAAGGCCCGTTAAACGTCAAAATGGCTGTCCCCGCATGTTGCCCGGGATCGATCGGAGTTACAGGTCGTGCCGAATGATCCGGGTGCGTACATACATTAAGCCACGACGTAACAGTGAGTATTTTAATACATGGAAGTCTATGTGAGCGGCGCTGGGACTAGACAAGAATAATGTAGCAGCCAGGAAAACGCAGCACTGAGGAACGTAAGAGCGGGGTTCTACTGTATACTACAGCGAAACTGTTGACCTCTTATTTGGTCGCCGTTTTCTGCCTCTCCATGTGAGAAGATCGAGTGAAACGAACAGAATGAACGCAATACAGCAACTCGCACGCTGCCTTAAATTACAGTGTCCCCCTTCCCGTTGGCCCTACGTACAAGGCCAGGGGAACAGCTTAATAAAATACCGGCTGTGTCGCACAAACATGATAGTGCACTTCAACCTTTGCCGTAAAAAGACCTCTGTTGTGCTTCCCGCCGAACTCTCCTGCTTTTCTCATTCCGTATTGGTTCCCCCGCAATAAACACGTGGTGGTTTACTCAAGTTCATTGAAGTTACTCTAGATCCACTACTCGCGCGCCACCCATAAAAGCTTCCTAAACTATACCACTTCTTGGAATGTCGCCATGAGGTCTAGGGTCGTGGCAAGCGCTTATTGTTTTTTGGGTGAAAACATGATGTTTAACCGGTTATTTTTTGCTATCACCAAACTCAGCACCATCTATATAAATTAGGGGCATCATAATTACCAGTTATGTATTGACGTTTCGAATCAAGTCCTAATATTTTCTTTTCGCTCTTTAATGTTTTAAAGTACAAAGTGTGCTGCAAGGTTCAGTGGTTTGCAAACGCTATGTCTTCATAAACTTCTTTTCCTTCGAGAATTAGCTGAAGTTATCACCGAGGGGCTGAATCAAAGGAAAAACAGAGTGACCTATTTACATATACAAAGAAACAAAAAATTCGACTTTAATTATGAAATAAACGCTATTGTCTTTAACATCGAAGGCTTCGAACACACACCAGAAATATATAGACAAAAAAAGCCAATCAAGCGGTGAAGAGTGTGAAAACGCCGCAGTACGTGAAGAAAAAAAAAAAGATTGGGGACGCGTGCATTGTATTCCGGTCGCGGCTTTCGTTATCGGCAATTTGAAACACTTTTCCACGTGGTTTTTAACCAAACTTTTTTAGTTATTTGCAAAACCTCTTCTGCCAAATAAACGCTGTTTTAAGATAGTCTTTATTCCTCTCGTTGTCACGTGTAAATATTTTACAGTGTGTTGCTGAACTTTATGACTTTCAGCTGGCTTGAAGAAAATGAAAGCGACGCTGTGGCATGCTTTTATTAGACAATAGTCAAGGATATAATGAAGTACTTTGGGCACTGCTTCGGGCAATCTTTTAGTAATCATAATTTTGTACTTCCTCAGCTCTCGTTTCTTCCTGACCTTAAATTGCATGACCATGTAAGTACCTCACAAGCCAAAGCACCATTTATGCATGTGAAAACAGCCTTTCACAGTAAACTTCCTGTTTATCAAATTATTCTTTTTATTTGGCTGTAGAAATATGCTATTCCAATTTGAAATCAATATGTTTCACCCCAAGCTTGTCAGACGGCACTTCGAAATATTTTTGGTTCCCCATCTGCTCAACACGCAGATTCGGTGCGATGTGGGACTAAAAAAACAACTATTCTTCAATGTATTAAGATTAATGTGCAGACTTGTTAAGTTTAATGTCCCCAAAACCCTCTTTCGGAAAGTACAGTTTTGATGTTCTTTTATGTTGGTTAGGGGCAAAATTAGCTTGTATACTTATTTTAAATGTTTTTTGGAGAAAACGTTGTGTGTAAACCTTTTAAAAATCTAAAAGGCTTCTGTCGCTTGTTCTCAACCAGTTACTTGCATCCAATGATACATTCAATTTTTTTCTTCTGTTGTAATAGGCAAGGATTCGTGGCTCCTTCCGTGGTGAGCCAATTCAGCTTTGCCGAACAGAGCTAAATGTGCAGCAATACATAGTCCCGACAAATGAACATGCATCAAAAACCCAAGCGAAGACGCTGTTAGAAGGTTTCAAGGTTTTTAAAAATAACACGACTGCTAAAATATTTACTCTTTAAAGATAATAATCTTCAAACATAATTACGACTACCAATATTTAAGTTTAAGCTGTCTGTTTGCAGACTGAAAGGGCACGCCAACTTTTTTCTGTCTGTGTGCGTTGGTGAAGCACGGGAACTGATTTTGTGGCGTGTTTGTAGACGTTGAGCACAACTAGAGCTATGCATAGCGGCGAAGAAGTCATTAAAAATTAAGCTATGGTGATGTCTTGAAGGACGAAATGTGTTTTGTTCTCCTAAGTGAGCACCAGGTTTGCAGATGTCTTTTACGATTTCCGTATACCCTTTGTCTTGCGTATACCTCCCCAGTTTCCCTTTTATATGACCTGTTTTTTCTTTGTATTCACCAGTATCTCCATTTTAAATAGGGTTTCAAATGTATTATTTTCACGAAACTTTTTAAACCAAGACATATGAAAATAGGATTTGCGTAGCAAAGCCTTATTTATTGTGGGAACCGTAAAAGTCGGCAATGAGATGCAAGAAGATAGCTGTTTTATTTATTGAGAAGAAATTTTTAAAATCTTGTCATCATCACCGCGCTTCTAGAATTTCGTCCAAAGTTCCAGATGGCGGATATAATAATGTATCCAATGTTTGAAGAGAAAGACACTTGTGTGAACACTGCGCGCGACATCTTGATTGCAATACTGACCGGATGACGTAATGCCAACCTGCAGCCAACGCCCGTCCTTTAGCAGAATCAAAGGTGCTCCGGAGGTGCCCTGTAGACATAGCGAAAAAATTAATACACAAAAATACCGATGATGCTGCGTTGGCTGTCGGTAAGTGCAGTGAATAAATAGTGTTTTGCAGACGATCATTCTTCGTTCACAAAATGGTGCACAAATAAAGCGCTTATACTGCAAAGGAATATTGGTTGTTACTGGGGCTACGCTTGGCAGGCGCGCTCGCTGCCTTTCTTGAGCAGACGCCTATGTCTGGCATTAGAAGAGCCCTCAATCGCTCTACACCTAGAATAACTTGCAAGCAAAGCGTGAGGTGCACAAGCGTCAATAAATGTTTCCAGCCCGACGTCGCACAAGGAGGCAAGTTCCCTATTCAGACTGCTCTGTTAACACCATGCAAATGTCCGTCACTGGAAACACTACCCCGGTAATCTTCAGCATCGCAGGCAAGTACCGAAGACATGGTCGCCGTGACGTGGAACCTAAAACCACTTCCATATCCCTATATTCATGGCTGACTGTTTTGATTTCACTGTACTCAGTTTCTGTTTCACCATTCTTGATTAGTGGTCATCGAGAACTTGACATGTGCAGCTACACAGCGGAGTCAACGTTGGCTGTAGAAGGATTACGAGATACTGAGGAGTATTCGTAATGTACGTTCTCTCTAATAAGTGAAGCTTCTACGAAAAACAAGGTTGAATTTGCAGCGGCTATGCGAAGTGATTTAATTATTTGGCCTACAGCTGGAAGCTTTTCATTAGGAGCTTTCCGGCTAGGTGCGCCCAAATAAATGACGCGTATGTTGTCTAAGTATACGAAACAAAATCAATTTTGAATGAGTGGTTGGGAAGCTATTTTATCCATCGTAATTGGCATGGCAAAAGTGGCCACACACGCGAGGACATAGCATTTGCTGACTAAAATGTTTGAGTGGTGGTTTTGTGTTATAAAGAGGTGAATATTGCTTGGAAGAGCTATAATTTTGAGGAAACAATTAATTTATGTCAGCGCCAAAATAGCAAAGAGTAGAAGGGTTGCCCAACAGACTGGAGAATCTTGTTGGAGGATGAAACAACTGACCCCTTCTTTTTAAAGGTGACGTGCTACGGTCTTTTCTTCTGTGCAAATTCAGATCGTCTTTTTAGATGCGACGCATCTTTTTGACTCGTCTTGTCCCTCCATCCATCCGTAGACCGCACGCCTCTCCCCTGTTCTCCTCGCCACGCCAGCTGCGCGGTAACGCCGCTCTCACCACAGCACCATCTTGCGTTAGCGCTCGCTCCCCTTGCCATGCCAGCTGTGCGTCAGCGCGCGTTAGCGCTCGGTTAACACACGCGCATGCACTACTCTCTCTCATTCCCCTCGCCGTTAAGGCGCGGTACATATAAAACGCGATAACTTCGCCGCTCCGCTCAGTCGCTCCAATGCCGCCGCTCCGATGACATCCGATGACCACCGATGATTTGAATGGAGACAAAAGGTCTGCTACTGCGATGGTCGGCGCAACCATAACAAGCACCGCCCAGATGCGTCACATCACCCCATGGTTTCCCCACGCGGAAAGATGTGGTCAATTTTTTATTCGAAAGTTTGCCCTGCGGCATAGCGGTGCACTATACACAGGTGCAAGAACAAGTTAGCTTCGCTTTTAAAGTGCAGAACGTGCCCATGAAATGTTTCATGAACGCAGAGCTGCAGGTCTGGAGGGCAGGTTGGGTGGAGGCCGGTTGCACGAAGCTGCCGTAATCAGATTTGATTCAGTCTCGGGCAGTTCCACGCAGATGCTGCAGACCCATATTCTGTACAGCGGAGTCGCCGAATGGGCAGGTAGAATCGTATGGGCCGCGGTATTGCGATGGCCAAGAGGCAGTCAATGATGGAAATGGCATCTTTTCACCGGGGCTATCTTTATTGAGTAATTAGTGCTCACATACGCAGCATATACTGCAATAAAATTTTCATTTATAGGCGCTACCAACAGGTTGCTTTAAAACACCTCGCGCCGCTTCATAAAACAAAAAAGCAACTGAATTTGAAAAGATTGGCTGTGTAGATGCCAGAACAGTACATTTGCGGACATCTCTTTACGCCTCAGTTTTCTCATTTTAAATGTTTACGTTTTAAATGATGGGAAATTGGACCACTGTATTCCGTCAATGTTGTTTTAGGGATTGTTTGTTTGCTTATATACAGTTTCACCCGGAGCAGAATTTTGTATACCGCCTTTTGTCGTTTCGAGCTCCAAAGACAGAAATTCTTCCGTCAGCTCCCTCAAGAGACTCTAAAGCACCACAATCCCTAAATCCACACAAATAAAATCACTAGTACAGTTTACTGACAGCACCAGGCAATTGCAGTATGCGCAGTGTCTTTTATTCGGTGTTGACTGCGCATACAGAGAAAAGCCCTAGAGCAATAAATATGGAGAAAAAAGATGATCACCCCCGTTAAAACAGCATAACTTACTTCAAATTTTCCGTTGTTACGTTTTGTTTTGGCTGAGCTCGGCTCCAGGCCGAGGAAGAAAGTCCACGCCCAACGCCGAAGACGCCGTGTTTATTGCGGCTCACTTGGCGATCAAAGACAGAACAAAGAACCTTATCTGCATAGTTGCTTCGGGGATGGTGAGCACAGGTGGGGGTGTATTTGGATACCACACTTGTTCTGAAACGTACCTGTCAGCTCGCTCGTGAAGACGCTACCAAGATCTGTCTGGATCTCAGTCGGAAATCCTACGTGGGTGAAAATTGATAGTAGCGCATAAACTATTTCTGGAGACTTTTGATCGCGCAATGCAAGTGCCTCTGGGAACTTGGTCGTGGAAAAGACCATGGTCGAAAGATACTTATACCGTGACTTTGCCACAGGTAAAGGTCCAACGACGTCGACTGCGACTTTGCAAAACGTCGCAGTAATAATAGGCACTGTTGCCATGGGTGCCTTTTGTTTCTCGTTCAGTCGACCTGTACGCTGAGGAACGTTACAGCTACGAACAAGTTTCTCAGCATCTTTAAAGCAGCCGGTCCAGTAATACTCGCTTAGCAGCCTCGCTTTTGTCTTGTTAATACCGAGATTACCCGACCAACCTGCCCGATGGGAAAGCTCCAAGATGTTCTCACGATATTTTAGGGGTACCAAGAATCGGTCAACGCTTAGTCGTTTCTTTTTATGCAATGTACGGTACAAAATACCAGTTCTTTCAAAAAAGCAAACAGTTGGTTGTTCCTTGTTTGCCAACGCTTTCATGGCATTTTTCAAAACTGGTATCTTTTTTTTGTTCTTCTATAAACAATTCCCTATCTACAGCAGCCAGCACATTAAAATCGCAGCGAGTGGGGGAATGAAACTTGTTTCGAGTTCCGCCTCTTCCTCGACACATTCTGTTTGGCCTCAACTTAAGCTCTCACTGTTACCTGGTACAGTCCGCTGTTTCTCCGGAGCTTCGCGAGTGGTAACGCGCCGAAGGGTGTCCGTGCGGGCGTTACAGGCTTTCTTCGTCATCGACCTGGTGACAATCATGTCAGGATTCATGCCGAGTGTGATTTCCGAATTCAGCAGTTGCTGTTCTGTTCTGTTCAATAACAGATACGGACACATGGGCAATACGCTGTCTGAGACGGTTGGCTCGGTCTCGATTTTGCCAAAGGAACACTTCAAGGCAACTTTTGCTACTGGAAGGCTCCGCGTAGCTTTTTTGAAGGCCTGCCGTAGGCACACAAAATCCCCCATGAAATCTGTATCCGGAACTAGGGATGAATCCACTACGTCATACGTCTCACCTGTGTCACACAAGACTGCGTTTCTTTCCGTTAACTTCCATGTCGTGAAGGTTCGGGCAAAGGATGTCTTCGTCATGCTCACCAATGAACTGGACCGGGGACACCTTCGCAACCCGGCACCCAGCGGTACGTGTCCTGGCTTCCGACAATTATAATACACAATTTGCTTGCGATGCACAAACGGCATACTCTTTTCCAACTCCGACGATTCCTTCTTTACTTCACCGTCGCCTTTTTTTCTGAGTTGCGAAAGAATTTTGGCTTCATGAAAGGGACCCCTTGCCCATGTGTGTTTGTTTCTGTGTTAGCGGAATGGTGTTGGGCACAATATTCGTCTGCAAACTCCGCTATTTTTGGGAGTGTTTTCACGTCTGGCCTATGTAGAACCCAATCCTTCACTCTTTTTGGGAGCGTACTACAGATCTCTCCTTACATTTTTGCCTTGTCATCAAACGCTCCAGCCCCTTTCGTCCAGTTTTCCAGAATACGTGCCAGCTTGTACGCGAACTCGGATTAACTTTCATCTGGGTGCTTCACTGCTTCTCAAAATTTTAAGCGGAAAGCTTCCGGAGACAACCTGTACTTTGCTATAAAGGCACTTTTTACATCTGCATAACGCTCCGTTTCCCCTGGGCCTAGCCTGGCCAACACATCGGCAGCCCCTACCCGGAACCAACTCAAAAGTCTTTTGGGCCAAGACACCCGCTGAAACCCCATTCTCGTGCAAGTGCCTTTAAAAACCGGTGAAGCACCCACATTAAAGTTACTCAGAGTTAGCGTACAAGCTTGCAAGGTTTCTGGAAAACTGGATGAAAGGAGATGGAGCGTTTAAGGACAAGGCAGAAATGTACTGGGAAATTTGCATAAAACAGTTTTTTAGTACGCTCCAAATAATGTGAAGGAAAGGGTTCTAGATTGGCCAGGCGTAGAAACAGTACAGAAAGCAGGGGAGTTTGGAGACGGGTATTGTGCGAAACACTGCTCCGATAATACAGAAAAAAACACACATGTGCAAGGGGTCCTTCCATGAAGCCGAAATTCTTTCGCAAGTCAGAAAAGA
This sequence comes from Haemaphysalis longicornis, assembly GCA_013339765.2. Lineage (NCBI taxonomy): Eukaryota > Metazoa > Arthropoda > Arachnida > Ixodida > Ixodidae > Haemaphysalis > Haemaphysalis longicornis. The sequence goes on along the minus strand of CM023455.1, from coordinate 12,469,544 downwards.
GATGCGACGGTGAAGTAAAGAAGTAATTTCCGGAGTTGTGAAAGGTTAGGCCGTTTGAGCGGTGCAAAACTTTTTTGTTATAATTGTCCGAAGCCAGGACACGTAGCAACTGGGTGTCGGGTACCGAAGATGTCCCTGATCCAGTTTGTTGGTGAGCATGAAGAAGGCCTCCTTGGCCCGTACCTTCACGATATGGAAGTTAACGGAAAGAAATGCGAAGTCTTGCGTGACACGGTTGTGACGTATGACGTAGTGCATTCGTCCCTAGTTAAAGATAAACATTTCACAAGGGATTGTGTGTGCCTACGACCGGCCATGGAAAAAGCTACGCTCAGTCTCCCAGTAGCAAAACTAGATTTGAAGGGTTCCTTTCGCGAAATCAAGACCGCGGCAGCCGTCTCAGACAGCGTAGTGCCCATGTGTCCGAATCTGTTATCGAACACTACAACATAGCAGCTGCTGAAGTAGGGAATCACACTCGACAGGAATCTTGTATTTATTGTCACCAGGTCGATGGCGAAGAAAGTCTCTAACGCACGCTCGGACACCCTTCCGCGCGTTACCACTCACGACGCTCCGGAGGAATAGCGCACTGTATCAGGTAACAGTGACAGCTTAAGTTCAGGCCGACCAGAATGTGTCAAAGAAGAGGCCGAACTCAAAACAAGTTACGTTCTCCCACTAGCCGCGATTTTCAGGTGCTGGCTGCTGTAGATGGGGAATCATTTGTAGAACAGAAAAAAATACGTTTTGAAAAATGGCGTGAAAGCATTGGCAAACAAGGAACAAGCTACGGTTCATTTTTTGAAAGAACTGGTAGTTTGTACAGTAGCTTCTATAAAAAGAAAGGAATAAACGTTGACCAAATCGTGGTACCCCTAAAATATCGCGAGAACAATTTGCAGCTTTCCCATCGGGCAGGTTGGGCGGGTTACTTTGGCCTTAACAAGACGAAACCGATGCTGCTAAGCGAGTATTACTATCTCAGCTGCTTTAAAGATGCTGAGAATTTTCTTCGTAGCTGTGACGTTTGTCAGCGTACAGTTCGACCGAACGAGAAACGAAAGGCACACATGGCAACAGTGCCTATTACTACTGAGGCGATGTGCAAACTCGTAGTCGACTTCGCTGGGCCTTCACCGGGGACCAAGTCAGGGTATAAACATCTTTTTACCATGGTCTGCTCCGCAACCAAGTTTTCAGTGGCAGTGCCACTGCGCTTTATATCTTCCTTCATTATAGAACGCATGTTGTGAAGATATATTTTACATTTACACAATTTCAACAGGGCTCACGTTAACCACAGCACAAGGTATTGTCACAGCCGCAAAAAATAAAACAGCAAATCTCACCTTGCAAACGTCTTTTCCAGGTGTCAGGGTGCAAATAACCAAATCCCGAAGAACGTGCTTTTTCAGATCTTCATTATATAATTTCTCGCGACATTCCCCAGCTTGTAGAGCTCGCAAAAAAACATACCGTAGGTGTTTAGTCTGTTGCCCTTCTGCAATGAGAAGAGACGCAAAGATGAAATACTCCATTATCGCTACAAATTTACAGCCCAAAGGACCTAAGCGCCGCAAATTATTGAAACGAAAATACCCCACGCACTTAAACGCAACGATTACCAATCTGAGCTGTGGTATGTGGATGCCAGCTCACTACAGCCGCATATCCCGCAGTTCTCGCTTGAGCCATGTTTCATGTGGTAGCTCACTGGGCAAGCGCTGTGCACTTACCAACATTGCCAGATGGGCGAGTGTATCGAAGTGATCTCTACAACTAGCCAGACTTGCTTCCCATACTTCTAAAACTTGTGCAGCCTATATTGTTCGCGCATGCTGTAACGGTTTCCCAAGAGGAGCTTTCTTCTTAACAACAACACCGGTTTTGTGTCTAGCCGTGAAGTTTTTCCCTTTGGAATTTGTGCAGCGGATGAAGCAAGCAGAAAAAAAAGGCGAACCATAATCTTGACCCTAAAACGTCAAATTTTAAACTTAACTGTACTATAGGTCCGCTTGTGGGCTTTTACCCCGAATTGATGGTTATGGCTTCTTAACACTCCTAATTGCTACCTCTTGCCTGTGTATCTTCCTGTTCGACCGGCCGGTGTATTGCTACATAATTGTTGTAGTTTTTTCCTATTTTTCGTATTATTTTGGTTCAGAATACTTACATACAAAAAGGTAGTAAGACACGCCAAAATGTCCGCACAGTGTAAATTCCCCAATGCTGCCATGCCCCTTTTTGTAGTCATATTTCTTCAAGTTTAACTGTCAGGCAGGAAGAGTATTGTAAATTTGTGTTCTACCGCTCGTCTCCTACAGGACTCTAACCCGTATTTATTTAGTTATTTATTTTATTTATTCCAAAAAACCTACAGCGCCCGTTGGGCATTTCTGTAGGTGTGATAATTATAATCACGAAAGCAACAAATAATCATACAAATGCAAGCTATTGAATGGGAATTCAGGTTTTTCTCGTGAATCAGAACACCGCAAAACACAGCAACTGAACATAAATCAAAACATAGCAACTATATACGGTCAAAAGCAGTACAATGAAATGGTAGCATTCAGGAAAACCTTTCAACAGCAGTCAAAACATTCGGTGAGCGCAAAATTTCATTCAGGAGCACGTTCCTATCGTTAATTGTATTGGTAAAGAAGGAATACCTAAATAGAATCATGCGGTAGTGGTACGGTTTAGTTTTTTAAATTGTCTCTTTGTGCCGACACGTAATTCGTCGTTTTTACGTAGGTATGTTTGTTAATTCCAGTTGAACCCATCGTAATGTTATAGAGAAGCTTTAATCTACAAATTTTTTACGCGACCATAGTGTTTGCCCCTCTAAGTTATCTCGGATGACAGAGCTTCTTATATCGAAGTTGAAGTTACCTGTAGAGCCAGGCTAAAATTCCGTGCGACGACAAATGTATTTAAACACCGAAGCTGCTGTGGCTCGATTGTTTAGGTCCGTGTGCTCTACGTCTGCGCCTCGCAGGGGTTAAAGGAGCCATGAAGAGAAAACACAAGTTTGGTTCATTCAAAAGATTGTCTCGTTAGAATCATACTGACACCACTTTTAACGTAAACTTCGCTCAAATAAGCTACATAAAGGAAAAACGGGAATGGTCATGCGACCCACCAGCTCATTTCCCGCAACATAACCTATGTCGTCACATGAGCTAAGCTCTGCGATTGGCGGAGGCTGGCAGAAGCAGACGCAAATTAGGTAGAACTTACAAACTAGACGAACGAGCGATTTGCGCTTAAATTTAGGGCACATTCTTTACAAAGCAATAAGAATGATGGTACAAACAGTGGAAGTTACGAAAGCACATGTAAACATAGAAGTACTGATGCGTTCTGCTGTTCGTACTGCGCACAGCATGCTTGGTTTCGCTGCACAGCACTACGGGGCTTGGGGTTGTCTCAGACGACACTGGCCGATTGACGCAAGCAACGGTGTCTTACGTGACCCCATTTGTCGAGCGAGCACTGTTTCAGGGAACGAATATTTTCTCCCAGAACAAAAACAAGCCAGGTTTAAATGCGGGCAAAAAGAAACCAAGCGCTTGCCACGGTATGGTGGCGCCATCTAGGTTACGGAACATAAAGAAACGCGGGAACAAACCGACACCGCTGTACAGCGTGGAGACAATCTTTGAACGGTCCCGTGCCGCCGCAATTGGGCCAACGAGCTCAACGCGTTATTCTTTTCGTTTCCCACGAGACCTAGCAACGCGAAACAGACAATATGATTCAAACTTCTTCAGTAAACTGCGTTGCGGCAATAATTTTAGCGCGGTTTTGACACAATGACTTGCTTCGGCGGCGAGCGAGCAACCGAAAATGGCGGCGCCAGCGTATACGTGTCTCTACCCTGTACGGCGGATGCGTGAATGAAGGTACTCTAGGCTGCAGAGCGGTCGGTTTCAGTGATGTCACTTGGGACCACGAAAACGCACGATTTAGCGGGAAAATCAAAATTTTAACCTAAATTGTTTAATTTCTCAGTGAATAAAGCACCGTTTGTATCCGGACAAGCGCTGGGGGCACTATAAAACACGAAATCTTTCGAATAAAACCAACTTACATTTTCTCTTCATGGCTCCTTTAAAACAAGTTCGCCGAACCGCTGGCGGAGGCTATAAGCAGGTTTGGAAGCCGCCTTGCCGGCTCTTTTAGGACCGAGCGATAGAGGCAGCCTAGATCTCCAAGTGTCAGGGAGCCTTGTGCCCTGTACGATAAGCTACGGACCTGCTTTGGGGAACCATGGAATTTGTTTGGTCACGGCGTTGCCGTTCTGTGCTGAGCTGCCGCTTTTGTTCAAGCCGCCACAGCATAAACACAGAAGAATGTTTACATCATATTACACTTCGGGAAAGTAAGTGTCTTTTTGAAAGCATAACGTTGTTAGTTAAACAGATGGCATTCTATAAAAAATGACAGCGTCTCCACTCCATGAGTGATGGTGATGGGGCCGGGTAGGGGGGCTCGAAATGATATCCCAGTGTCGCCCCCCCGTGACATACGATTTGCACCCCGACCGTCATTTGATTTGAGCTGTTATTTGCACCTTGATAATCCCCTAAAAAACTGCAACTAGTGGCTGAAATCGAATTCCGCTTGATTTTCGTCTTATGGTAATGTGCCCACGGATTGATGCGGATGGACATTTGGAGGTCCTAAGGTATCCGGCACCGTTACAGGAGAGGGATGAAGCCGTTTGACTGTCATGTACTAACCCACGGTCGTAGCCCCATGAGTAAGACGACTGACACAAACTCTGAGTACTCTACCATACACATGCTCTAACCCTGCCGGTGCCTGTGGATTGTTTGCAATTGTAGATGCTATGCGCACGGACGTGGGCGGATATAGTGCTGTCCTGAGGTACTCCGCACCTATAAGCTAATGCGTCTTCTGATGAACCGGTAAGTCCACCAAAAAGCGTTGATGAGACTTCTGGAAAAACTCCAAGTACTGAAAACCAGGCTACGATTGCTCAAAACCTGTTACTTGAAACATCGCAAAAAACGGTTCTCCTTAGGACTATGCACGCCTCAATCCACAAAAGATGTAAAATATTATACCGCGAGCTCAATAACCTTGTATCCGTATTGATTTCGATCATTCGCAGATGTGTTCACTTAATTGGAAAATTGTCGCATGAATTTGTTTTTTGTTCGCGACTTGGGCTTGTGAAGGCTAACAATCGATTGGATGCACCTTCCTAGAATTATACATCACTTTTGTGCTTCTCTCAACGTTTTTTGGAAGAGATGATAAACTTTTAAGCGCCCATTTCTGCACCCACGGAAACTAGAAAATCGACGGTAGCTTCCTCATATGGGCGCTGACGGTTTGACCCCAATAAAGCAGGCGCAAAAACCTAATAACGCAGGGTAACAATGCAGAAAAAACGTTTTTCTCGCACACGACCAACAGATGTGGTAACGAAGAAAGGCGGAAGTGAACGCGAGTGTCAGTGCAGCCACTAAGTACTGGCTATTGGTCATACGTTCCCATCTGGAGCCGTTAGTTTCTTTGCTATTCAGCAAGTGGGATTAGCACTAGGAAAATAACGAGGACGCCTGCTTGAACACAATAAAAAACTACCATAAAATTGTTTACTCCTTACGACATCCATGTCGTATCATCCAGAACGAATTGTCTAGAAAAATTTAATTACCGGCTTCTGTTGGAAAGAGAAGAAGAAATGGCTAACGTTGGTAACGATTACTGTCGAAACACATAACCACATTGTCATTGTCCATCACCCTCAGAAACATGTTTTGCAGCTGCGATGTAACTTTGGAAAATATTTTGTATGCCACCGAATCTTGACAATAAACGTTGAGTTATGGCGGTGTAGCCATTTTAGAAATTTCTGGAGCCATATAAACACATGAGCAACACTTGACAGTAACTGCTTAGAGTTTGGGAACCGGAACGGGTTAAAACGCGGCATTCTTTTGGAACAAAAATAACACCTCATATTGGTCTCTCTTCGATGGAACGAAAACCAGCGAAAATGGACGCAAAACACGTGGAGAGACAAGACATCACTACGCTGTGGTGTCTCGTCTCCCCTGCTGTTTTGCGTCCTTTTTCGCTGTTTTTCCTTTCGTCGATATGTTCCAACTGGCCCAGCAAGCTGCACTTCTAGAGTAGATCTCTGTTTTGTAATCCTAATCATCAAATAACAGGTTTCATTCCCTCCCTTGCTGATATCCTTGACACCATATCATTCTTAATTACTGTGTTGCTTGTAGGCGATTATAACTTCAATTTCCTAGATACCAACTCTTGCCCATACTTTTCTTCCATTGACCGTTTTGTTTGTTATGGCCTTGATTCTGTCATAAATTCGGAGGATTCACTTTTGAAAAGGAGACATTACCTATGAACGCAATATATTTGTTACCTCTAATGCCACAGCGCGCTGTGACCATTTTTACGAGTGATGGATTTTCAGCACTATAAATTTAATACGGCTATTTCGTCTAGAGACTGCTTCCCCACCACTTTTATGAATGGTCTCGAGAATCAACGGGATAGATTTAGCACACTCTTTTTGAAGGCAGTTTTGGAAAGCACTAGCACTGTTAGTTCTACACAGAAATACAGACTTCGCTGTAACGCGCGGATTTCAACAGATTTATTTATAGGGATTGAGGATGGCTTGTTGAAGATGCTGACAATTTACCGCTACTCTTTTACTTCCTTTTAACACTTGCAACAATGCCGTGCAGTTTACTGAGCTAAAAAGGCATTAGTACGAATAAACCTTTAGCAATACTAGAAATAACCCCCGAAGCAATGGGGAATAATAAATAACTTTATCACTATGACGTCAACAATTGCTTTAGATTAAAAATACATTTCCATGACATCACCGACGGAGAAACTACTCTAACTGCTTACGCTTTTGGTAACAACATTCGGTGTTCCTCAAACAATACAAAAGTAACTTTGCCGGTTAAATATTCACGTCTACCCTCTTCTTTCTTTCTCCCTTGTTGCACCACATGATGTTTACTGATACAAACGCTTGGGTGCCAGTTTTTACAAAAAAAAACGGTTGTTGTAATTGTTTAGAGCACCATTGGGAGATAGTTGACACTGTAGAGCTAGAGCTGGAATGTGCTTTCACGTTGAACACGGAGACAGGACTGGAAGGAAAAAAAGGGGACGATATAACTGCCGAGCTGCGTTGTTACTTTTCTTGTGCTCTTTTCCTTGTTCGAAGTGTAACCGCTTTCCCGCTGTACTTGATGTAGGATAAAAATTTCTCCCTCTGTAAAGAGCAAATGAGAACCTTGGCGTTCTCCTGTGGGATTTTAACAGGTATCCCGATGTGTAATACTGCGTTCTCTCAACCACTTATATTAAGGGTAAACCTAAGTGTTATACGCAAGAAGCAGACACGCTATTGGGAGAGTATTATTTCACTCGCATGTGAAAACGGAAAACATACCACATTGAGAACTCGTAGAATGGAAAGCCCATACATGCATTAGGAGGGTGAAGCCGTTGTGGGGGCCAACGTTCGGCAGCATACACGCTCCGTGCGTGTACGTATTCTTCCCGTAAACGAGGCCAGTGCTCGAAAACAAATCGTCGTTTGTTTTTCGAGTAGGGCGTAATAACGTGTTATATTCCCACGGAATCGGAAGCTTAGAGCCAGATGATTTATCACCTTAAAAAATGGCTTCAATCCACGCTGTGAAGGGGGTTGGAAAGTAGAGCTTTAATGACACACACAACAGTTTCCCATGGCACGTCACTTGAATTCACACATGTGGCTCTACCAAATGTGAAACCAGATATTCTGCAAAGCCGTTCCCTGGATTTCGAGGGGGCGGCGCACCAAGCGCAGCAGCGTCGGCCGCAGCCGGCCTAGAGTGGTGAACGCCGCTACCGTAGCCCGACCGTGAGTCGGAAGAAAGAAAGCGTAGAGGAGCGTCTTTCGAAGTTTGAGAAAGCGAAACCTGGTCATCCTGATGTGGTAGCTTGGGGCTGCACCACCCAGCGACACAAACGTACATGCCGAAACAATGAGGCAGGTGAGCTTAGTGATTCCCATTTATACCCTTTTAAACCAGATAGATGAGTAAGTTTGAGAAATACTATAAGCATAAGAGAACTTTCATAATCGCTATTTATCAGGACCACTTGCTCCGTCCACCATTTGTAATGCCTCATAAAACACAACCGAGTTGATATTTAACAATGCAGAAAATGAAGTCCCATTCGTCGCAAGCACTGCGCAAAAACTAGCAGACAGATGTCTGTATGTGGTCTCTAAGTTTTGTTTTCACGCTCTTCAATCCAGTCCTTAACCTATTTTTGCCGTCCAGCCACTTAATTTCGTATGGTAAGGGTTACCCGCCGGGGTGCTGGCGAACGCTTTAATCGAGCCGTGCAAAGGAAGCGGACAATGGACGCGAAGCTGCGCGAAAACAGGCCCGAAACAACCGCCACTAAAGCAGAAGACAAAGCAGCAACGCCGACTGCGCCCACCGGCGAAATTGATTCAGCGTGGGGAGCGTTCGGCAAATTCGCCGTGCCATCTACAATGTGCTCCTTGAGTAAAACCCTCCGGCGTTTCTCCGCCCCCTGCTGCCACCTGCGCGGCGTTGGGGTTTATTGTCCCGCACGCTGCAGAAGAACCGTTCGCTGCACAGGTAGAAAGATTTGCATTAAAATCCGAAAACCTATTGCAGAAGTAAATGTACTTAAAGAGTGAGCGCTGGCTTGACTCTGAAGTTATTGCATGTGTGTAAAACACCCGAAAACCAGCCGTGCTGACTAGAATTTCAGACGAGCTGATGCGTATAGCAATTGGTGCGCTTACATAGTTTGTGTCAGAGTAGTGATACAGAAGTGAAACAAATAAAAGGTGGGAACACACTGCAGCTAAAATGCTGCTCGAAAGAAGTCACGCTAAAAGAAACAAAATAAGGCAAAATAAATAATCACATACTATTCAGCTGCGAAAAAGTTCATACAATGGCCAGAATTTTTTTTCAAACCACTTAAGCAAATTAGGTGTCCTGATCGATTTCTTTTCTATATGAAACGTTAGAAAATGGCCATCCTTGCTTAGTTGGCATTACTGGCTGTCTTGCAAACTGGTCAGTAATCCTGTTCCTAAAGTATCATTCGAATACTTTCAATATATTCACCACTGCTGGTCGTCATGGCTGGATGTAGGTGCGTAGCCTTGTACACCTTGAGTTTGTACTTCCTATTAGGCGTAATTACAACACCGGCTATCCTTTTTGTTAATGCTATAGTGTTTTTCTACGTTGCCAGCAATGCTTTCCTTGACTAGAAATCCCACTCCCAGTTCTCTTCTGTCCACTAGCCCACGGTAACACAGGGCGTGTCAGTTTTTTACACGGTAATGGCTTCACCTGTACTACCAACGTCACTTAGACCTATGACATCCCATTTAATGCCCTCTCATTCCTCAAACAACCCCTCTAGACTCGCTTCGGTAGATAAAGTTCTGAACAAAGAAACACTGACAAAAGAGTAAAACCGTGGGCCTGATAATTGCTTGCCGAAAACTAAACTACTGATAAATAACCTCGGACAAGCACAGCGGTTTAAGATAGGTGGAGAGGCAGTAGAAGTAGTAAGCGAATAAATTTACTTAGGACCAAATTGTGACCCTGGATCCGACCCATGAGGCCAAGATATTTAGGATAAAAATGGGGTGGAGTGCATTCGGCAGGCATTCTCAGATAATGAATGGCAGCCTACTATATTCAATGAAGAAGAAAGTGTATAACAGCTGCATCGTACCCGTACTGAACTACGGGGTAGAAACTTCGAGGCTAACTAAGAGGCTTCAACTTCAATTGAGCAGGACGCCGCGATCAATGCAACGGAAGACGATGGGTGTAACAAGAGACAAGAAGAGAGCGGAATGGGTTTCGGAACAAACGCGGGTAAAGGACATGTTAGTAGAAATTAGGAAGAGCAAATGGGCGTGGGTAGGGCATGTTATGCGAAGGTAAGATAACCGTTGGTCATTAATGGTAACAGAGTGCACCTCTAGAGAAGCAAAGCGCCGCAGGGGATGGACGAAAGTTAGTTGGGCAGATGAGATCCAGAAGTTTGCGGGGATAAATTGGTCGTAGTTAGCACGGGACCAGGATAATTTGAGATTGATGGAAGAGGCCTTTGCTCTGCAGTGGGCATAGATCCGCTAGGGTGATGATGACGATTATGATTCACAAGTGCCTGATTTTCTTGATTCCATAAACGAGAAAACAGTCATTAACGTCGTTATGTAGCCATCCTTTAGCGACAGAGAAATAAGCAACGACATTGCCCTACCTTAGCTACTGGTATAAAAATTTCAAAGAAGCTTGGGGCCAATCTCTGCCCTTTCACTACCAGTGCTGCGATAAGCAGACTTAACAGAGGAGATCTGTCGGCGGCGCAACTGCTACACCGGTTGCAGCAGCTAGCCCCACCATTGCCCAGAATAAATTCCCTGGGAACACGTAAGATGTGACGACAGGCGGCCGTAGCCCTCTGGTTCGATGCGTAAGCCAACGTCTGCTCGTATACCAGGGTGCCACACCTGCGGCCGGCGAGCTGCTCAGTTGCCCTTTCCAGGTCAGAGCTTGCAAGACGTAATGCAATGTCACAGCACATTGAAATGGAAGGCACTTCATCGCCATCACAATTCTGTTCCCCAAACTCTTTCTGTGTCCTTCATTGAGGTGATGCCGTGCCCGTCCATCAGCACAGGCATCAACCAGCACTGACAGAGCAAGTGTACCGCGAAGATTGATGGTGCTTAGACCAGTAACATCAACGGTAACAAGACTCCAATATACGCTTTAGCCCACTTCATAATTACAAAAATCGTGCAATCCTATCTTGCTATTCTCTCTTTGCAATAGCGTATGCAAACAGAGATAATATATACGTGCCAGTGTCACAGGACGCCCACATCAAACACCTCTTTCTTATCCCCATCTGCACTTTCTTAAAAATGGTAACCGGTATCTATGTTCATGAAATCGAAACTTTCCACTTTAGGACTCAACCTATTATTAGAGCTATAGACGTCTATCCTATCAGCAAAGAACTATGCTCTTTGCATGGCTTCCAAAAGTTTACCATCCTTCTCGCGCAGAGATTTCTGGGGCATCAAAGTTGTTCTTCTTTTCGATTACCGAGCCACCAAAGAAAGTAAATTACTTTATGGGAATTGTGGAAAAGTCGCCGTATTAATCACCGCGAATGACTTAATTTAGTTGTCACATTAGCCCGGTGAAGAAGTAATGCCCGTCTTACGTATTGTGCTGCAGTTACAGAATAACCAAACCTCAAACTGAACAATGTGGCCTAGAAATCTGTCGCGCTGTGATGAAGAGAAATCTTCAATTATCGCCGCTCTGAGCTAAGTGTGACCAATTATTCTTCGCAAACTTCTTGGGCTCGTCTACCCACGAACCTTTAGGCCACCCACGCCACGCTTGCCTTCTCTAGGGATCAACTCTGTTACCCTTTTAGACAAACGGTTACCTCGAATTCGCAATACATGCCCTGCCAACGTCCATTTCTTCTTCTTACTTTCTATAATATTGCCCCGTGTCTGGGCCATTCTCGCTCTTTGGGTATGTGTCTTTTTTGGAACGTTGGGCGTGAGAAGAAGAGGCTAAGGTGATACCACGGCAGCTCTGTTTGTGCTTCAGCTTCGGTGCCGCCTGTAGGTCTTCTAGGCCCAGCAAACACTGTTTTTCTACTTTTATTCGTGATATTTGTGGTAGAGGTGCTGGGAAATTCCATGCACTTCGAAGCAGGCCAGCGTATCGGCCCACGCGAGTGTCATCTGGAGACAACACCAGTGCACAAGTCCAGTCGCCGCATTCGAGGTCTAAAAGCGGAATTTGGCCTGCTGGTGACGCCTTCACGCGTCATGACAACCACTACTGCTTGCCAAACCAATCAGGGCAGCGGAACCTTCTTATCTCTTGCCGTGCATTTGCCACTAACACCGTGGCTGTTCCATAGCGACACCTTCGAAGATGTCAAGGACTGACTCGATCATTTCGAATGCGTCGCTGCGTTCAACGAGTGGGACGACGAAAGCAAGCTGACAAGTGTTTACTGCTCACTAGAAGAGTCAGCACAGATGTGGTCCGAAAATCAAGAGCCTTCATTTACAAGCTGGTTGGAGTTTCGGCGGCGATTGCTCGAAGATCTTCAAAAATAGCGAGCGGAATGAAATATCTAAATTGCTCCACAAGTCCAGGGCTCAAAAGGCAAACTAGAGCATCGCTACGTTCGTCGAGGACTTGACGCGCTCGTTTAGGCGAGCTGACCCTGGTGTGATTAAAACAAAGATGGGGCGGCACCTGATTCGTGGTGTAAAGGAAGAGCTCTACACTGGCCTTGAACGCAGCGCGCCAATGATGGTTGCTGACTTCGTTTGGGAAGCAAGCTCAAGAGAGCGTGGCCCTACAGCAGATCACCATGCAGTATTGGCGTCAAGCCAGTGTGGCCGCATGCACTTCAGCGGTGAACGATGAACACGCTTTCCGGGAGCTCGTGAGGAGCGTCGTGCGTGAAGAACTGCGGATTCTTCAGCAGGGTGACTGTAGACCCGCATTCGCTGCCTTAACCGACGCAATGGCATCCGCGGCCCCAGACGATGTTGCATGCCCTGTTCTAACGTACACGGATGTGTATACTATGCTTGCTGCAACAGTCGAACGTCGCATTTACACTGATGTCATTCGCAAGCCAACCTCGGCACCGCCCCAGGGTTCGCCAACGTTGACACAGCCGTTCGGACACATGTTAAACCCGGCCACACGATATGAGCGAAGACATCTCGAACAAAAAGCGATCGTGTGGCGCACATCATAAAATCGGCCCCTGTGCTACCACTGTGGTAAAGAAGGCTCCGTGTTCCGTCATTGCCCACCGCCACCTGCGACTTCGCAGGTTCTCGTCGAACACACCATGACCGCACTATGGCGAACGACCCCGAGTTGTACCTTCGCGCCCACAAGCTGACCACACCTTCGCGCACCACTCATCACGCCCGAACGCGTACCTAATTCAGGTACTCATCACTAAGCCGTCTCGACTTTTCACGGTCTGGCGGGAACCGGTCCGCGAGCCCACACTGGGGAAACTAAATCTAGCGACCTCAGGGGGTGAGGCCGCTTCGCAAAAAACTCAAGAACATCCACCGACGGAAGAATACGCACATGACGACCACCGAAACCAAACGCTTTTAAAACTAACGAACTTCTTTCTGCCGACATCCTGGTCCTCGTCCACAACCACCCGATAACTGCTCTCGTCGATACCGGCGCTAACTATTCTGTTATTGGCTTGTCACTCGCGTCCAAGCTACGTAAAGTAATGACGCCATGGGGGGTGGGGACCGCCAACCCACACAGCTGGTGACCACCTTGTTTTTACGACTGGTATGTGCACTGCCCAATTCAAGTTCAAGATTCGACTTTTCCAGGCTGTTTTGTCATGCTGCAGGTGTGCTGAAAACAACTGATACTCGGTTTGGACTTTCTCCGCGAGTACGGGGCCGTGTTCGTTCGACTTGCGGAATCTTTTGTTGACATTTTCGAACCCTCTGTTTTTCGACAACAAGAGGGACCCTCTCCAGGCCTGCACTGGGCATTTCCGACGGTATTGTTACTTTACATCCCGAAGCAGCATGCTCGTTACTGTTCAGTGCGAGCAAACACCTGTTAGTTGCGCTATCGCCGAACCAAATGTTTCGCTGTTGCTCGACCGAAAGGTCTGCGCCTCCCTTGACCTCGTCGACATCAACAGCCGACGAACCGGAATTCTGCTTACGAATTTCAACCCTAACACCACCATTTGCCACACAGAACAGCAGTTGCATACCTTGAAGCACTAAGCGACAAAGGAGTCCTGTTCTAGGAGTCTTGTACACTCAGAATGACTCTGAGAAGGTTGCCAAAATTGACGTAAACCCTGACGAGCCGATGTCGCAAAAGCAAAAGCTTCGAGATGTTCTCGAGTGGTTTGGTGACTGCTGTGCTGTAACGTCTAAAGTGCTACAAACAACCATCGCTAAGCATCGCTTCATCACCGACAAAGACGAGCGACCCATTCAACAACACCCCTACCGAGTTTCAATGGAAGAACGCGAGGCTAATCGTCGCCAAGTAAAAGAAATGCTCCGAGACGACGTCATCGAGCCATCGACGAGTCCTTGCGCACCCCCGGTCATCCTTGTTGAGAAGAAAGACAGTACTCTTCGTTTTTGCGTAGAATACCGGAAGCTTAACAAAGTGATGAGGGAAGACGTCTATTTTTTGCCGTGTATTGATGACTAGATTTTTGATGGCCATGCTAGATTTTTTTCATCGAGTCATTTGTCCAGCGGGTATTGGAAAATTTGAGTAGATGCACCGATCTTGTAAAAAAACAGCTTTTTTTACCCAGATGGCCTCTACGAATTTAAGGTGCTGCCTTTGGTTTGTGCTCTGTCCCCGCCCCTTTTCAGCAGATGCTGGACACTGTTCTATCTGGACTAAAGTGGCATAGGTGCCTTGTATATTTGGATGGCGTGGTAATGTTTTGCAGAACGTTCGAATAGCACCTAGTGCGTCTGGAGCAGTTCTTGAGGCCATCCGCTCCGCGCAACTGTCGTTGAAACCAGAGAAGTACCTTGTTTGTACGAAAAGCTAAAGTTTTTCGGCAACCTGGTGAGCTATCAAGGCGTCTGCTCTGACCACGACAAGACGGCTGCTGTCGTTTTCCAACACCAAGCTACAAAAACGCTGTACGCAGTTTTGAGGGCCTCTGCGCGTACTATCGCCGCTTTGTAGAGAACTTTTCCGACATAGCCGAGCCGTTAATTTGCCTAACAAAAAAACGACGTGCAGTTCAGTTGGGGCCCAAAAAAGTGCGCAGCGTTCGACGAACTGAAATGTTTGTGTTAGAGAGTCCACATGTGATGGGCCACTTTGACGAGCATGCCTGCACTGAACTGCATACTGATGCAAGTAACATCGGGTTAGGTGCAGTACTTTTACAGAGGCAAGATTGTGTAGAGCGGGTTATTGCTTATGTGAGCCGTAGTCTGTCACGCGCCGAAGCCACTACTTTACAACCGAAAGAAATGCTTGGCTGTCTTGTGGGCCGTCACCAAATTTCGGCGATATCTATATGGACGACATTTTAATGTGGCAAATGACCACCACTCTCTATGCTGGTTGGCCAACCTGAAAGACCCTTCGGGACGCCTCAGCTCGCTGGAGTCTGAGGCTACAGGAGTTCGATGTTACTGTCCTCTACAAGTGCGGCCCTAAACACAGCGAAGCGGACGCCCTCTCCTGCACCCCATCTGATAAGTCTCTACCGAGGAAGACGATGACGGAGGCTTTCTTGGAGCCGTGATTCCCTCTGATCATGCTCAGGACCATCGAAATGACCCGAAGCTTTGCTTCCTCGATTACCTCGAGCATCAATTACCTTGAAGGATGTGCGGGTCAGCTACCCAGACCTTTCGCAAGCGGCTGTAATTTTTTTTCTGCGTGACAACCACCTGTATAAAAAAAATCGATGCCCTGTAAAAGACATATTTGCTTGTTCCAAAAAAACACTACGTGCGGAAATTCTGAAGGTCTGTATGATGAACAGTCTTCTGGACATCTCGGATTTACACGTACCTTAGCTTGCATACGTGTACGGTATTACAGGCCGAAGCTTGCGCTTTATCTGAAGCAATACGTACAAACTTGCCGAGACTGCCATAGGCAGAAAACTCCGCCAGAAAAACCCGCTGCTCTCCTCCAACCGGTTGACTATCCAAAAACTGAATCTAAAAAATTACTCTTTCAGCATATCGGTATAAATCTTCTAGGGCCTTTTTCTTTGTCATCCTCTGGCAACAGATGTATAGTCGTCGCTACGGACTACTTGACGTGTTACTGTGAAACAAAGGCCCTACCCCAAAGCACGCTTACAGAAGTAGCCGAGTTCTTCATAGAGAACATCGTCCTTCGTTACGGTGCCCCGACAGTAGTTATCACCGACATGGAAGGTGCATTCACAGCGCGAATTCCTAAAGAAGTGTTCCAGCTCAGCTGCAAGAGCCACCGGAGGACAACCACCTACAACCCCAGGCGAATGGACTAACGGAGCGGCTAAACAAGACCATTGCCGATATGCTCTCTATGTACGTTGTCGTCGACCACCGGATGTCCACCACCCTACGTAACCTTCACCTACAATACGGCGGCGCAGGAAACAACACGGTTTACTCCGTTTCGCTTGGTGCGTGGTCAGGACGTCCTCACAATGTTGGACTCCATACTTTTACCTGACGTGCTCTGTCGTCACCACAGACGCCGGAGAAATCCCCAAGCGTGAAGAGGCCACACCGCAGCTGGCTCGCCAGCGCACTCGCTCTCTGCAAGTGAACAATGCCCGAAGGTATATTGCTCGTCACAGAGAAGTTTTATATCGACCAGGATACCTCGTATGGGTGTAGAGCTCTGTTCGCCGGAGAGGTTACTTCGAAAAATTGATGGGTCGCTACTTTTGTCCCTACAAGGTCCTGCACCAGACAAGTGATTTGTACTACGAAGTTTTTCCTGAGGGCATTGTACGTTCTCCTAGCCCCACGTCACAGTGTGACGTCTTCCACGTAGAACGAATTAAGCCATATTACATCCTCTCGATTGAATCCTGAACAGCTGGTTTGCCGCACGACCCTCTGCAGCATCTATAGGGACGATTCATCTGGACGATGCCTACTCAGGGGAGGGTGTCAGACCGCATGCCTGGGACATTCTCTCTAGTTGGGTATGTGGCTTCTAGATGCAAAGCATCTCTTAGTCCGACCCTCCATCGTCCGTCGGAGTCCGGCTCTCACACCTCTCCTCCTCTCTACACAAACTGTGATAAAAACTCTCTCCGCTTCTCCTCTCCACACCACCGGTGCACTAGCGCGCGTTGCTTCCTCCTCTCGACGCTATCTGTGCATTACGCACCGCTGCTCCTCCTCTCCCCTCTCCACACCCGCAGTATAATCACGCGCATTGCGCACTGCTCCTCCTCTCTACTCCTTCTGCTCTGGAAATAAACCCGTTCCGCGCTCCGCTCAGTTGCTTCGGTACTGCACCGTCTGATGACTGGAAATGGACTGGCAACGATTCGGTCAGCGACCTGGCTGGCACACCTTCGAACTAGCGCCAGCCAGCCCACTGTCAGAACCGCGAGCACTTCCTAAGAAACGGCTGCACAGAGGAGAGCTCGCGACGCCGAACGTAAACGGCAGCGTCGAGTCAGCGGATTCTTTCGATTCGAGAACGAGAAGCCGATTTGAAACGCCAGCGGCTAGTAGCTGGTCCAGATAGCGTTCGGTAACGTGACACTGCTTCGAAACGCCAGCGTCGAACATCGGGATTCCCTCGCTTCGAGAACTAGAAGCCGCAAAACGTTCCCCAGTACTCGATAATTAAAGAAGACATTTATTACGCTACTACACGTGTCTTTACTCTAACGACAAATAAACACGCTACCACTCCACGGGTTTGCATCCCCTCAGGGTTCCCACGTGGGAAGATTGTGTAATTTGTTTCGGAACATTGGGCGTGAGAAGAGCGGTTAAGGTTCTATCCTGAAGGTGCCACTCTGCAGTTTGGGGTTATCCTATAGCATTGCCAGCTCTACTATCGCACGGGGCATCCGAAATGGGGTTCGGTCGCCGGGATGTATGCTCTGCCCTCCTGTGGTACATTAAAAATTCCAATATATTCACTTTATTCTTGCAAATGGTCAACCTAGCAATTGATTTTCCAGGTTTTTGTTCTGTCGTTTAAGATACCAAAACTCTAACCAACCGGTTGTAGGGATTCTCCCCTCTGAGACGTCGCCTGGCTGCATTTGAATTATCACGCGCCACTTCTCCGGCCATCTGTGAACCCACGGCGGAAAGACCATGCGAGGGAGGGGGGCGTGGCACGTGTGGTGCACGCTAGATAAGCGCAGCGGTGCATATTAGGGGGGAGTGTCGCCGGCCGGGAGTGCCGCCAGCCAGAAGAGACAGCCCACCACCAGCCACCTTCAAGGAGCCCGCACGGCAGCAAGCCGTCGCCGTCCGTCCCGTCCTGCCGTAAGCCCCTGGACATTGAAGTGTTTTGGTAATGTGCTTTCGTGATTGTAATATCTGTGCCCTTTATATTTCGTTTCCACTGCTTCAGTAAAGCCCTTTATTACTATCGCAATGTTATTTGCCGTAAGGGTTTGACGAGGCTGTTGCCTGAACCCTTTTGGTAGGCAGAATTACCTACAGTGGCGCACAACGTGTATTTAGGCTGGCACAGCCCTTTGTCAGCAAGACGATTACGCACAGAAGCAAGTTGCGAGTAAACGTTTAGGGCATTTGTATTGCAAGTGGCCGCTGTTTTTGAAACGGAGCACTTCGGCTAGCGAAAAGTATTTTGTTGCTCTTTCGTTCTGCTCTAGACGCTCTGAAAGCCGGGCATAATGTTCTCTTTCCCCCGAGGTAATTTCTTTTAAACAAGCCTGCGCACTTCACAGCTTTCTTT
Organism: Haemaphysalis longicornis; assembly: GCA_013339765.2. NCBI lineage: Eukaryota > Metazoa > Arthropoda > Arachnida > Ixodida > Ixodidae > Haemaphysalis > Haemaphysalis longicornis. The sequence continues at coordinate 12,450,945 of CM023455.1, read as the reverse complement.
TGTGCGGCACCTAATGTCCAGTTTCCCGGCAAGCTCCGTAACTGATAAGCATTACCCGCTCTTGGCTTTGTGCTGAAGTGTGCTCGGTTTATACGGTGGCATCCTTTATCCGTAGGGTGCGCGCATTACGGCTAAGCTTCAGAAATGCCGGTGCTAGAATTGTTTGCACACTTGCACAAAAGGCAATCTTCGCCCTGCGCACTCCTAAATAGACGGTTCCTTTTTTGTTTTCGGCATAACCCTCTAACTTGACGAACCTCTAACCTCATCCGAGCGGAAAGCCCTGGTTGCTGACTTCCGCAAGCTCGGAATCATATTGCGATGTTTGCAGGCAGAGCTTTTCAGCAAACCGCAGATGCCGTCCGGTCAAAGCACTGACGAGGGCGGGACAAGTCCCTGCAGCTCCCAATGGTGACCTCTGGGTTAAGCCCGCTTCTTGGTTTGCAGCGGATGAGACTGCGGAGGGTGCTCAGCAGCGGCCGGAGCAAGCGCTCCCATGGGACAGCCCCACCGGCTTTTCCGGTCAGCCCACACCCGAGCCGCATTACGCAGCTTCACAAAGCGCTGCCCAAGACGCCCTGGCTAAACCCATGGTCCTGATAATGAAGGGTACTCGTTCCCTACCAACGCAAGCTATTGGGCGAGGCAACTTGGTCTCTGCCAACGCGAGCTACGGGGCCGAGGCCACCCGGTCTCTGCAACGCGAGCTACGGGGCGGAGCCCCCGGTCTCGGACAACATGGGCTGCGGAGCTGAAAGCCACCCGGTCCCTGACGAACCCGGACTAAATACTGGTGAGTTCACCGCTCACATGTACATTAAAGAATGGTCACTTCCGATTATTGCTACAGCATCAGCTAGCATCGCTGACGAGCTCAGCATAGATGACGCTGATGCTTCAGGCAGCACGAAAGGTCTTTTCGAGTTGCGGACCAACCCGACTGCAGATAAGGCCTGCCAGCTGGACGACGTGCTCGTCGGCCCCACGGACAAATTGCAAGTACCGCAGCTGACAAAGCCCGGTTCAGAAGGTATGAGGGGCCTGAACAGGAGCGGTATGAAATTGCCGTTGCCGGCCTCGCTCAATCGCACTGTTCCGGACTCTCTCTTTCTGGCCAGAGTCCCTCTCGAACGACGACTTGCTTGAAAGTGCCCTCGTTACCCTTGCGTTTAGAGTGAAATCAATGTCGCTTGCAAGGGAAAATGGGTTTCTCAGAGCATGTAGCTGAGCAGGTCGTGAAACTTCACAGCAGCCCCGCAGCACTCCGGATGGCCCCACACCCTCGAATAGCGCGAGCAAGGCGGCTCCGTGACCTGGTTGCAGCGCTACTGGGCCTTGGCCACCTGCAACCGCGACGTGTCTATCGCATCTAGAACTGCCCGTCGGCGCAATCCGGCACCCACACCGTCGTCGGGCGTGCCTCCCGCATCGCCACCAGTTCCTTTCCTCTCACCAGCCAAGACTCCGAAGCCTGCGAGTGTAACGCCTTCACCTTCACCCACTTCAGCACGAAGGCCTGAACTGCGCTCACGAGATCAACGCGCAGAACCCCGGGTTGAATTAGTGGGCCAGACCGAGATGTTTGGTGCGCGGGTGTGTGTGCGCGTGGCAAAGGGCCAAGAATTTTTTTTTTCTTTTTTTCTTCCTCTTCTTCTCAGAGGGGGGGGGAAGTATAGGGATTCTCCCCTCTGAGCCGTCGCGTCGCTGCATTCTAATTGCCGCGCGCCACCTCTCCTGCCATGTGTGAACCCACGGCGGGAAAACAATGCGGACTGAGGGGGCGTGGCACGTTTAGTGCACACTAGATAAGCGCAGCGGTGCTGGTTAGCAGGGAGTGTCGCCGGCCGGGAGTGCCGCCAGCCACCTTCAAGGAGCCCGCACGGCAGCTAGTGGTCAGCCGTCCGTCCTGTCGTGCCGTCAGCCTCCGGATGTTTAAGTGCTTTAGTGATTGTATTTTCTGCGCCCTTTATATTTATTTTTCACTGCTTCAGTAAAGCCCCTTATTCCTCTCGCAATGTGTGTGCCATAATGTTTTGACGAGGCTGTTGCCTGAACCATTTCGGTAGGCAGCATTACCTATACGGTTTACCTTATCAGTTCTAAGCGTCTCGTGAGAAGATAAGTATTCCCTTTATTGGCCGATCCTCTGACTGGGTATAAGCCCTATTTAAAGGCGCAACAAAAACAACAGCAGCAACAAGAACAAACACTGCAGCTCTGGTTGTGCCTCAGCTTCGGTGCCGTCTTTAGGTCTTTTCAGCCAAGTAAACACTGTTTTTCTACGTTTATTTATGACAATATGTCCTTAACGCGGGCTTGTTTCCACACCCACTCACTCTCTTTTTTCCCTAAGGTTACACCTATCATCTTTCGTTCCAGTTCTCGCTGCGTCATCCTCAAATTAAGTTGAACCCTCTAGTTAGCCGATTTAAAACGAGGTGGGTTGAAGATCTATTGTAAATGTAGAATTAGAAGGGTTGTTAGTTCTGCCATTATTTTTGAGCCGTACAGCAGGTACATGCTCTGGTGATGGAAATAGCGTTTATACCCCTGCATAGCGTAGAGGTTCTGGCCTATTCTGGAGGAGAAGAATTCCAACCTCTTGAGGGCCTCCCGAAAGCTGATGTTTTCATTTCCTATACAGATAACTATTTGATTTTCTTCCTTCATTACACACCACGATTATGAAAAGGCGGGGTGAGGTCCATTGCAGTTATGGCAAGTAAGTTTTGGGTCAATGCGTTCTATAGAATGCTCAGATTGGACATATTTGACACCTGTTAATATACCAAAGCAGATGTTCGTGCCACGCGCGTACCGCTTGCTTTTGACACAATGGTGTCGGTGTGGTACGTAGAGGTGCGTGGTACAGTGAGAGTAATCTGCTTTCAGAGATTCTGGATCTAAGATGCTATTCTAGGGGAAGCCGCTCGGCACCCCAGAACAAGCGGCTCCCACGAGACGGGGATTTTCGTATCTCTCCGGTCTGCCCCGCCTTGACGACAGTGCGCCTTTGTGGAAGACGCGTATTGGCGACGGCGCCGCCTGCTTATTTGGGGGGACATTCCCCCGACCTCTTCAACGGTCGCCCTTGGGGGAGGCATTAGTTGGTGTCCGGACGACTCCTGGCATTAGTCCTGGCGCTGTTGCCATCGGCTCACTGGGGCACCTTTTTCCTCTCTGTTTTGAAGGACGCAGGGGTTCCTCTTCTTTCCCTCATCGGGAAACGCTCTCAGCGTACGCACCGTTTGAAAATAAACACTCTTCCCTTGAAACTGGAAACCAGCTCCTCGTCTGTTCTCTCGCCGCTTTCAGCCGCCGACCTTCCGGGCTGCAACAAAATTGGTGACCCAAAAAACGCTTCCGCGGACACGCACGATGAGCGCTGACGACAACAGGGCTGCCTCCATGCCTACAGTCTTCACAACCGAACTAAAGCTACCACATTTTTGCCTAAACATCCAAGAGTTTGGTTCAGCCAAGTGGAGGCCCGTTTTCAGTTCCCGCACATCACCTCGCAGTCGACGATGTACAGTCACGCTCAATTTGAAGGTTATCGCGGGAGCACCGAGCAAACAAGACCAGAGCGCCATTCCGTCGTACTTTTTTTCATTCGCGAAGATGAGATTGTGCTGGTCTCCCTCACCCCTTGGCTCTTGCATAGAATTCGCTCACCCCCTTCTGCAAAGGCCGGCTGCAGCATTTTTTTCTTCATTCCTTTTTGAGTGACGTATCCGCGTTTCGTTCCCCGATAACCTGATAACACCGAAGATACCTCGGCATTGCGGCATTGCGGAAGCTAATTACAATTTTTTACGCAATGCCACGGCATCCCGGCATAGTTACCCTGAGAAGGTTGCGTGTCAATGTGAAGTATGTAGATGGCAAGTAAAAACGATAAAGAAAAAAGAAACGAGCGTGGCCATTATCGTATTTGTCGGCAGTGCGCACACTGCCTGGAACAGCCATGGGAGAAGCAAAGCCAGCATAATCTCGTTATGGGTGATGCTAAAAGTGTCACGCTGAGGCGGTGTCGTCGCGGTCGGTCGGTGCTCCCGCGATAACCTTGAAATTGATCCCGCATGTACCTTCAGGTCATCGCAGCCCTGCCCTTAGAAATCACTGACGCTATCCACGACGTTTTTGTTCTCCCCCCCCCCACAAGGTGAATACAACCCCTCAAAACGACGGTGCTGGACCACCTCAAGGCGCCTTGAAGAAAACAGACTTCAGCCGCTCTCATGTCGGGAAGAGCTGGGCGGGCAACGACCTTCCCAACTGCTGCACCGGAGGTGACAACTACTCGCTGTGTCAGGTGTCAGGACAGCCCACTCCCACGTCTTCATGAACTTTTTTTGCAACGGCTGCCCCAGTCGGTTTGCGTGGTTCTTTCGGGTTCAGAATAGACGTATCTTGATCCACTGTCGCAACTTGCTGATCGCATCCCGAAATACTCTACTCCAAACTTCGCGCCCATAGGTGCTTAAAGAACACACCAACAACCAGATCGACTGTCGCGCCTTGAGGAGAAATTGCAACAATTTACCGAGACCATGCAGCCAGTTTTGCTGTCTGGCGCTGGACAACAGGGCGAGAAACGACGCAGCCGATCCCCTTCAAGACAGCCAAGCTCTTCCCAGAGACGCCAGTCACGAGATAGAAAGGACGGAGTTTTCTGGTACCACCATCGTTTCGGCACGCGAGCTAGCCGCTGCACTAAACCTTGCCCGTTTCCAAGAAACCGTCCGGCCAGTCGTTAACGGCGGCTAACGAAATCGGCCCTCCACTCAGCTGCCTGTTCTTCGTAGTCAAGCACGTAAGCAACTCGCGCCTGCTGGTCGACACAGGAGCCAAAAATCTGTACTGTCCGGGCCACCCCGAGGACCACTGACGTAGCAAGAACATATCGTCGCTGCAGGCGGTGAACACTGGCATCGCTGCGTACGGCTTTCGCTCGCTGGCAATACACGTCGGACTCAGGTGCCTGTTTCACTTGTTCTTCCTGGTGGCGGACGTTAATTTACCCAAGTCGAAGCAGACTTTTTTGCCACTTCAACCTGAATGTCAGCGTGCGTGACCGTTGCCTCGAGGATAACGACACATGCCTCAAAGAACGTGGTTAGAGTCAAACATCTGCTCATCTGGCATCTTCGCCTTCCAGTCGATATCTGCCTACCACCACGTCGTGGCCGAATTCCCTTCTCTCACCAAGCCCCGCAACACCGTACAGCCGGTAAAACATAAAGTGACTACCACATCGTCACCGCCAGGCCACCAGTCACCGCCCGGCCATGATGGCTCTCCAGCAACAAGCTTAAATCGGCAGGCAGTAACTGCGAGCACATGCTAATCGTAGGAATTATTCGGCCTTTGTCCAGCAACCATTCATCGCCCCTACACACACTGCCTAGAGACGACTGGGACGACTGGCGCCCCTGCGCTGAATACAGAGCCTTGCACGCAATCAATAACGCCGGACCAGTATCCTCTGCGCCACATTCATGAATTTAGTGCTAGCCTGGCAGGTACAAAAATATGCAGGGAGTTCCACCTCGTAGCGTCATATGACGATATCCCCATCGAACTAGAGGACATACCAAAAACCAGCCCTAACAACTCTATTCGGCCTGTTCAAGTTTGTCCGAAAGCCCTACGGCTTAAAAAATGCAGCACAGACCTTCCAAAGTGTCATGGATGAAGTCACCCGGGTCTTCCTTTCGCCTTCGTGTACCTGGTTGACAATTCGGTGGCCAGCAGAACTCCTCGCGAGCACGAGCAGCACCTCCGCCAGCTCTTCAGCGTCCGGATGAGCACTGTCTGCTGTGGAAACCTCAAAAGTGCGTGTTTGGTGTCGAGGCTCTCAACTTCCTCGGCCACCAAATCACTGCTTAAGGCATTATCCTTGTCATGAATGTTGGGCCGGACCGCGTGCAGATCAATGAGCCAGACTACTGTCTGCACAAACACACGCGTTATATTGAATAGGTAATCCAAACGGGTAGGTATTGAAAGGGGGAAGACAATATTCACAAGACCGGCGAGGAACTGGTCCACTACAGTCAGCTGGGGCTGGCACGGTGGATGGAACAGTGACGGGCCGGTGACTTCGGTGAGTGGACACCAGGAGGCAGTCTGTCAGCAGTACAAGACGTGTGCGCCGAGAAGTTTCACCCGGCGTTGTGTTCCATGGCGGAGATTGTGGCGGTGCCGATGACTAGCGGCGAGATGAAGTAGCCTGGGCCCGAAACGAGGCCTCGCTGCCCGCGCTCCGCGTCACCGGCACACCGATCACTCTTGGGACGGACCTCGGCTTCTCGCGGCGGCGTCCAGGGCTGTTGTCGGGCCTACACCGCGACGGACGGAAACTGGAAGGAAGCGCCGGCGTCGGACCTCGGGCCTACACCGCGAGGGCGCCGTCCTGCTGTCGTCTTTCCCGACCGCTTCCGAGCTCCTTCCTTTACTTCTTCCCTGCGGGCCCGTTGCCTTCGCCCGGCGTTACACACCTGGTTCGGAGGATTGGCCACCACACTGCACTGGCCCTCCCTTCACTACAATCCTATTGGAATCGATGGTGGAATCTGTCAAGAAGATTCCTTCTCCAACATCTTTCCAGAAGCTGACAGAGGTCCGCGGTTCATTCCAGCTTGTGCTCAAGTAGTCCAGCCGTTGACCGACCTGCTGCGCCGAGACGACCAAAAGACCTCAGAATTTTTTTGGTCTGATAAACAACAGAACGCTTTCCAGAAAGCTAAAGAGGAACTGGCCGCAGCTACCCTTATCATCCATCCACTGCCTGACGCTCCTTCACGCCTCATGGTGGACGCCTCCTCCACATCTTTTGGGGCAGTGCTGCAGCAACAGAAGGGTGCACAGTGGAAGCCACTAGGCTTCTTTTCGAAACGCCTGAAGCCTGCAGAAGTGCAATAGACACTTTTGGAAGGAGATGGTCGCAATTTATTGTTCCAATAAGCATTTCCGCTCCTTTCTCGGAGGTCGTGAGTTCTACAACTACACAGACCACAAGCACCGCACCAACCTTTTCAACAACCATTCCTTCTACTCAGAACAGAAAATTCGTCAGCTCCAATTCATCTCTGAGTTTTCTACAGACATCCACCACGTTACTGAGGTCGAAAACAAAGCAGCCGGCACCTTGTCACCGGCCAGCGCTTCCGGCACAAAAGTCCTGCATTTCGAGGCGATAGCGGTGGCTTAGCAGGAGGACACTGAGTTGACGAGACTGAGATGTGGGCTGTCTTCACTCGTGTTTTTGGAGGTTGCACTTTCCTACGTCGAGGGCACAGTAACCTGTCATGCCTCCCAGGCAACCCACGACCTTTCGTCCCACGGAATGTTTGCAAAGTGGTATTGAAACACTTTTCACTCCATCAGCCACCAACGTGTCCGCGCCACCGAGCGGCTGATAACAATACGCTTCGTTTGGTCCGGTGTCAACGCAGTCGTGCTACGTTGGGCTCGGACATGTGAAACGTGTCAGCAAGTGAAGGTGACCCGCCACACTCAGGCTGCACTACTGTAATTTCGGAATCCTAAGTCGCGGATTGACCACGTTTACCTCGACCTGAAAGGACCGCTACATCCCTGCCAAGCTTTCAGGTAGTTGCCTCACATGCATCGATAGATACAGCCAATGGCCCTAAGCTATACCAATTGCCTACATATCAGCTGCGAACCGCCGTGCAGGCCTTTATTATGACATGAGTGTCCCGCTTGGGCTGCCCTGCATGCATAACAACTGACCGGGGACGGAAAGTTCCAGTACAACCTCTTTTGCGCACTTTCGAAACCCATCAGCACGAGGCTGCAGCATACTACGGCTACCACCTCTCCAGCAACGGAGTGGTGAAGCGCTTGCACAGGGAACTCTGAGCTGCATTTACTGCAAAACGTTTTCACCAGCACTGAATGGAAACGCTCCCGCTCGTTCTTCTTGGCCTACGCTCAACGGTGAAGGAAGACCCTCGAATTCAGCGCAGCGGAAATGGTGTACGGCAAAACAGTGCGCCTTTTCGGAGAATTCTCCAACCAGACACTTCCCGCACAAGCAGCCTCCGACCATATCAAGAAGGCTCAGGGATGGATTTCGCAACTAAGGCCAACAGCACCTCGTATCGCTCGCAACTGAAAGGTTTTCACTTTTCCCGAAATGAAATGAGATACACTTGGGTTCGTCCAACACGACACAACCAAGCCGCCCATCACTCCTCGGTATGATGACCGTTTCAAAGTTTTGGAACGTAATAACAAGACCATCACAATCGACGGGCGGGGCAAACGAAAAGTCGTCGCCATCTACCGCGCCAAGTATGCTCATATTGAGGTTTCTATTGATGCAGCCTCTCACGTACGTTTTTGTGAAAACAAGTTGAATCTGACCTTTCGCCATTCAGGCGGTAATTGGCGCATTTTTAAAAACTCCCCAACTATGGGGGAAGAGCCTCTTTCGCGGAAACCGCTCGGCACCCCAGTGCAAGAGGCTTCCTCGGGATGGTGCATTTTCTTTCTCTTCGGTTGGCCGCCAGCCTGACGACAATGCGCCTTTGTGGAAGACGCGTATTGTGACGGCGCCAACTCCTTACTTTGGGGTTCATCCAACGTCCTCTTCAATGGTCACCGTTGGAGGAGACATGACTTGTTGTCCGGGCCGACTGCTGGCATTATTCCTGGCGCCCTGTCCGTCTGCTCGCTTGGGCGACCTTTAGATGCGAAGCATTTCTTGCACGGGGGGATGTCCCGCGTCCGTGCCCCGTCCGGAGCGCCTCTGATGATGATTGTGGCACGATGCCCCTAGGGATTGGCCATCCAAAGACTCCATCACGAGATAGCTTCGCGTTCAACCACCGTCGTCATCTTCCCGTAGGGGAATCGCCGAAGAAAAAGAAGACAATGATGCGAGACGAGGGTGTGTACGTTGCTCTCAGTTGGTGTGTCAACAACCTTTACCTCACCAACGATGACGGAGACTACCGATTCTGCCACAGAGACGACAACATCGACAAGAACATGACGGATGAGTTTCGGCGCCTCGAGAACCATCGCCTAGTCACCGTAACACAACAGTAGTTGCGACCATTTGCCACCGGTTTGTACCCGGACAGGGAATTCCCTCTGGCACTACTATACCCCAGATCACTCAACCTAACGGCAACACAGTGGGAACCACACTGAACCCCCATGACGCTTCGCATCCTCATCAGTGTTCCCCACATAGAGATAGTGTAATTTTTTTCCTCTCTCTTGAAGGACGCTGGGGTTCTCCTTGTTTTCCTCGTCGCGGGCGCTCTCAGCGTACGTATCTTTCGAAACTAACAGTCTTGCCTTGAAACTGCAAACCAGATTCACGCCTGTTTTCCTCGCCTCCTTCATACGCTGACATTCCCGGCGGCTACACTATCATTAGTCTGTATGATGTGTTTTGTTTTTAGTTCTGTAGCATGTCGCTTCATTCTGATGCGCCAGATGGCTCCAACACCATTCTCAACGTCCTTCCAGGACGCGAATTTTGGTTTTGTTGATCACGACGACCGTAACAAGTGAGGCCTGGACAAGAGGTGTGGGTTCTTTGAGGTGCCAGTGTAATTTCTAAATCATGGATGCTCGTTTCCCTTTAGGAGTTTATTACCATGCTCTTTGTGGGGGATTTCAAGACCCACGCTTCGAAAAGCGAATATTTTTGCCGTGTAGTTTTTTCGAGCAACACTCTCAATGAATTTGCAACCGAGAACGCTGATTTTCCGCACACAGTTTTCTTGTCCCCAGATTGCAGAATGAGGAAGCGAGAAAAGTTGCCGTTGCTTCAGTAGTCAATATTCGGTGGATGTTTTTAGGTGCTTCAGTGCAGGCGATTTCAGGGCCCGATCATTTGTTGGCGGTATTGCGACAACATCGTAGGCCTGGAGAGATGCAGGGGCCGGGGATTTCTTTCCGATTGATTTTATCCTAATGGCCACGTAAGTTCCGGAGCTCTCGACCTGGTAGAGCACAGTATGTCCATCTTCTGGAGCTTGACCATGGCTCCCACGGTTACCTTTTAGGATTCTACTCAACACCTTTCAACATATTGTTACGACGAAGGCGCAAGGAATACTGGTGTATTAGCAGGTATTTACAAAAAATCAGTCCAAGTGGAAATAGTCACCAGTCCGGCAAGATGGCCGCAATACGAGCGAGAGACCGATGCTCGTCTTCCTTTTCGTTCCCCGTCAGCGATAGCCGCATAGCCGGCATGGCGCGGGCACATAGCCCCATGGTCTCTCAGGCAACCGCCATGAGATTTCACCACATCATACTCGGAACACAACCCCCGGGACGAAAAGCACCATCCCGGTGCTAGGTAGCAGGTAGACGTGTGGGCGCGTGGTAGGGCTTGAGTCGTGTCACATAGACGATATCTGATTGACGGCCACTTGGGGAACCCGTTGGCAGTACTGGCGAAATCTCGTAGGTCACATCTGTTACCTGGCGCAAAACATGGTACGGACCGTTGTTGCACCACAGAAGTTTCTCAGACAGGCCCAAACGACGACTCGGTGACCGCAACAAAACGAGTGTTCCAGGGGAATAGCTAACACTCCTGTGGCTGCGATCATACCGAATCTTTTGTGACGTTTGGGACGCTGAGAATTTTGCGCCAGCCACTTCGCGTGCGAGATGAGCTCCTGTGATTGCTTTGTTAGCGTATTCCGTAGTAACCGGGCAGGAAGGAAGCAATGTGTCCATCGGTAATGTCGGCTCACGTCCGCAAAGAGGATAAAAGGGTGAAAATGCAGTCGTGTGGCGGGCGCATTGCAGAGGCCGAACGGCATGACTTTGAATTGATAGAGGCCATCTGGGGTTACAAAGGAGTGTTCTCTTCGGTCAAGGTCGTCAATCGCAATCTGCCAGTATCCGGATCGGAGGTCGATGGAGGAGAAGTATTTGCCACCATGGAGGCAATCGCGGGCGTCATCAATACGAGGCAGAGAGTACACGTCTTTCTTGGTAATCATGTTTAAGTGGCGGTAATCGACACAAAAACGCCAGCTGCCATCTTTCTTCTTTACTAAGGCGACGGGGGAAGCTCAAGGACTCGCAGAAGGGTCTACTATATCTCTGCGGTGCATGGTGTCCACTTCCTCCTGGGTGATTTTACGCTCAGTGTGGGACACGCGGTAAGGCCTTCGGTGAATGGGGCTGGCATCGCCGGTGTTGATGCGATGTTTCACAGTGGTTGCCTTGCCGAGTGGACGGTTGTCAAGGTCAAAAATGTCTCGGTAAGAGTATAGGAGATAGAGGAGCACACCGGCGTGTGCGGGTGGTAGGTCGGTGGAAATCATCGCAGCGTAATGGTGGTCGGGGTTTGGAGTCCGTGATTCATCTTTGGAATGATCAAGGTTATCATCGACGGTAAGGGCGGCAACGTGGTAGTCTTCGAGAAGAAAAATCGTTGCGAGAGATATACCCTCCGGTAGGACCTGCGCAGAGGTGCCGAAGTTGATGAATGGTAGCTCAACGTGGTTGTCAGTTATAGTGACCAGGGTGTGAGGAAGCGCCACATTCCGCGTGAGGAGCACCTCAACAATGGGCGAAACCTCGTATACGCCGTCTGCAACAGGAGGGCTCGGCGTCAATGGGACATAAGCGGCAGTATACGGTAATAACCGGGTGTGGTCTGCGGAAACGAACCGTTACTTCTGCTGAATTTCGTCAATCGCGGCGTCGGAACACGGTAGCTCAAGATGGAGTAGGCCTTCGGAACAGTCAATTAGGGCAGAGTGGGCGGAAAGGAAATCACGACCGAGTATAAGGTCATATGGGCATTGGTCCAACAGTGTGAAAAGAACAACAGTTTGTTGGTCAGCGATGTTGACACGGGCAGCACATACTCCGGCAACGAAAGGCGTACCTCCGTCAGCGACACGCACAGCACAAGAACGGGCAGGGGTCAGTACTTTACGAAGATAACGACGAAGGGCAGCACTCATAATAGAAATTTGCGCACCAGTGTCAATGAGGGCCTTGACGGGCACACCGTCTACCTGTACTTCCAGTAAGCTATGTTGAGCCGGTATTGTAAGAAGAGGATTTCGGTCAGGGGTCGAAAATGCCGCGTCACCTCCGGTTCTGCATTTCTCAGTTTTCCTAGGAGGTGCGTCCGCCCGGAACCGGTGACTGGAAACGGCGAGGCTGCGGGCGAGCGGGACTGGTGGCGCTGCGGAGATGGAGAACGGCTGAATCGGGAAGCGTGCACTGAAGTTTCGGCATATGGCGACGAATCGGGATTCATGAAGCGGCGAGATCTGGCGTCGACAGGACAAGAATCAACAGGGTGCTGTAGGCGCGACGAAAACCAGCGGGACCGGCAGTAACGGGCCACATGACCGACCCGATGGCAGATAAAGCAAATGGGCCTATCGTCTGATGTGTGCCATTCAGCGAGGTTTCGTGTCCGAGAGCGAGGAAAGCCAAAATCAGCCCGCAGTTCGGCGAAGGCGAAGTTGGAGCGGACATTGCGGCAATTCGCGGCGCAGGTGGTAGGAATGCCCATGGTCGCCATTTGGTGGCGCACGACGGCCTGATTAAGGGGGCAGCATATGCATGCCCCTATCAGGCGATTGGTTGGAAAGTGCCGGGGCCATTGCCTCCAGCTCCCGACGTACGACCTGAGTGATACTTGCAGTTCGGGTAGGACTAACCTCAGCCGCCGAAGCAGGGCGTGGGGGAAGGTCCTCACACGACGAAGTCGCGGCAGTGTTGGGGAGTCGGGCGTACTGCGGTGCAATGCGATGACTTTTTTGCCTGCTCGAAGAGACGGAACTCTTTAATTATTACATCGACAGTCGTGCACTCCTTGCAGACACGCAGGTGGAAAGCGTCGTCGCCGATGCCCTTCAACACATTCGCTACTTTGTCGTCTTCAGACATCTGATTGTCGACCTTTTGACACAGTGCGAGAACGTCCTGAATGTACGCCACATACGATTCAGTAGACGTTTGCGCACGGGAGGCCAACTTGTTTTTGGCAGCAAGGCGATTAGCTTCGGCCTGGCCGAAAATGGCGCGGAGCTTCTGCTTGAAGTCGTCCAAGCTTGTTACCGTGGCCTCATTGGTGTCGAACAAAGTCTCTGCTGCACCCCTGAAAGAATAGGAGACGTTCGCCAGCATCAAAGTGTCGTCCCAGCGGTTGTGAGAAATAACTCGCTCATACCGGCGGAGCCAGTCTTCAACGTCGAGGCCATCTGTTCCATTGAACGTACCGGGTTCACTTGGATGGGACACGATGACGACCGGTGCCGTGCCAACCGGCGCTTGAGTCGATGACATGGTCTGTAGACCGATGTGGCGACCACTACGCAGCTCCGTGTCGGGTGAATTTGACTGATAGGGATCAGACCGCAACCTCCACCATAAGATGTTACGAGGAAGGCGCAAGGAATACCTTTGTATTAGCAGGTATTTACACAAAATCAGTCCCATTGGAAATAGTCACCAGTCCGGCAAGATGGCCGCAATACGAGCGAGAGACCAATCCTCGTCTTCCTCTTCGTTCCCTGTCAGCGATAGGTGCATAGCCGGCATGGCGCGGGCACATAGCCCCATGGTCTCTCAGGCGGCAGCCATGAAGTTTCACCAGATCATCCGTGGAACACAGTTGCTTGCATCACAGTTGCTTGGAGATTATGCCGGGGGGGGGGGGGGGGGCTCGGGGTCTGCGGTGTCAACAATACCGTCACATTAAATACGCAAGGTGCCTAGAGGGGGGTTACAGCGCAGTGTGTTACAAAGTGCCCTACATTGCCCAAAACCTCACCTAACCGAGATGAATCACAAGCCTCCAAGCAACTGGGCGATAAAAGATACCAGCCAAACATTTTACTGGGCCAACCCAATGCAGCAGCGACCAAAGATTATTTAGGCTTCCCCCGTCGTCTCCCTACAATCGCCACCCAATAAACGTACGCTAATCTTAGAGGCAGTACTTCGATGAAACATGGCAAAGCTCGTTGCTCAGCTGATCGCTATTGCGGAAATTTGGCCGCTATTAGACAAAATTAGGTTCTGACCCGAAATCACTACATTACCACTTCCCAGCCATTCAAGCACAAAAACCATCCTCCTCATCTCAAAACGACTCCACGGCACTACCACTAAACGCACACCAACCTCCAAGCGCCACCGGATATCCAGCTAACCTTGCTCTTACGAGAAAATATAAGTACATATTTTAGCAAGAAACTCTCACCCGGAAAACAAGGAAACCAAAGTACCGATATTGACGTTGATTGTCTACTGAACCACTTCCTAGAACTCCTCCACAGTGTTATCACTACAACGGCCTATCTTGTTCCTTGCGCTCTAATCGCCCCATTTTGACATACGAGCGTGCATTAAAGTTTCAGAAGCGTACCTATGGTGCTTTAATAGCGCCTGTAATTGGCTGTTTTAGAGTCTGTGCGTAAATGCCAATACATGCCTCCAAAAGCCTTTTTTTCCAATGCTGGCGCCTCAATGAACACTTCTTCACCTAAAATTTCGCTTTCGAGGGGAGTTTGAAATTGTTTTTTATGTTACGTGCAGGTAGAATTATTGATGGGACGTCATCAAGCTCAGCCACGTCCTGTAGGTCAAAAAACTCCCAGAAAAGAATCGGTAACACCACTGGAAACGAATGCTCCGAGAAGCGGCACAATTTTGACCCCGAAATGTGTGAGATGACGGTAGTTTGCTAATGTTTCAAGAATTTCAACAGTGATGCTTAGGCTAAATTACTTGTCCTATCCAACCACATTTTATCCAACATGTGCAGTCACATCCCTGGAAGCATTCTCTAGTCCAACACAATTTCAACGCAGTAGTGGAGCATCGAAAACACCTTTAATATAAGATTATTCATATATCTAAAAGCCAAGAGCGCATCATCACACCGCAGAAGCAGAATTTTCACCTTGAATTTCACACTGCCGACGGTTTTCCATCCAAACTCTCCTCGGCTTCTAACCATTTTTCTTCAAAGGCCCTTCCGATGTGCGGGAGTCTATTAGGCAATGGTGGGAAGTCTTGCCTTGAAAAGTGAAATATTATCCTTTGTATGGGGAATACTGGAGAGCTGTGCCTAAAAGTCCTTACGAAAGCTTGTCAATTTATTGGGGTAATCACTTGTGCCTGTATTTGTTTTGTCGGAAAATACGTGTCAGCCGAACATAAAGCAGCAATTTTATATCAGCATTCGAAGCTCGGACGTATTCTGTTTTATGCCGCATTTACTAAATATGACGCTTGTGCAAGTGACGCGCCATTGAACATATATATCAAGAGTGGGCATGTTGCATCAGACCACTAAATCCCCTTTACTCCAGCTGTTTTACCGGACAAAGAAGTAACTGTGTTCAGCTGTTGGCGCCTTCCTGCTATCGTAAACATTAGCATTTCTGGTTTTCCTGTTTAGATATAGGTCACGCACGTCTTCGTGGGAATTTATTTCCATTTGTGTAAACATTTAGGGCGGCTACTTCTACTACACAGGATGCCTAAAAATTTGTGTTGGCTACCTATTTTACCCCTAAAACAACGCCTTTATTGCCTAAACCCCTCCAGTAAGGTAAATTCCTCAGTAGCAATGGAAAATCTATAAAGGACCCCGATGAATAGCCCGCTTCTCCCAAACGAACCCAATGATATACAGTTAAAGCCATACAGTACAACTCCCACCTTCACCACCAGCGTCTGGTAACTCTGAAAATTAAAAAAAGATTGTTTATTATAATGCGTTGGTACTTTTAAAGTACTACGTGTCATTTGTGGGGAATCTGCTGCAATGAAGACGTGGTCAGGTATTACGTTTGCTATCCGAGAGCCCACGTTCTTGCGCAGTGCTTGTATAACTTCAGTTTCAATGCAATGGTGTTTGCACCAAGGTGAAACATCTTTCCGTTCGCAGAAGGGTCCTCCAGAAAAACAAATCTGAATGCTCGAAAAAACCATAACTGCAAGAAGAGTGAGGAGCAAAAGGAGAGGGAGTGTGTTGGTCTTCGCACTTTGAGTAACCCGTGGTTGTTACTCAGTCGTGTAGCGAAAGCAGAACGTATTACTCCAAGGGCAAGGAAGGAAGGTGAAATAGAGTGTCTGGTTCTTTCGCAGTGGCATGTGAGTCAGCAGCCTGCGGGTATTGCGAACGAGCTAATGGTCACGGAGAAATAGGAGAGAGGACCGTTGCTTTCCGAAAACAGCAGGGCCAGCAGGGCGAGAAGTTCTCCCATGGCCACCGCTCCACCGACACTGCAGATGATCATTCTCGCGTTGGCTAATGCAAGCGTAAATTCGTGCCTTTCCTAATGAATGCTGGTGGGCAAAGCCGGATGGGCTATCTTTCACTGTGCGCTGCAGGGAAGAAAATCCAAACTGGTTTTTGAATTTATTCAGCGACTGATATGGTGGGGAAAAAGTACACATAACCGCCTAAAACAAATCATAAACACTACAGTAGCCACCTGATCAACCATGCGACCTCCATTCTGTTCCCCCGTGAAATGGAACCAGACTCATTACATTCCTATGAAACTTACTAATTTATGTCGGCGCTGCTAAAAACCATTATTCACCGCTCTGAAATGCTAGCGAGGTTCATTAAAGTTTTTGGAACGGAGTAGAGGTAGTAGGTGCTTTGTTAAGAAATATAGGAAATATGTACTGCAAGAAAACGTAACGACAGACGAAATCCACATTTCGCAATTGAAATAAATGCTTTAAGATTCAGTATTCTTTTATGTAAAATCAGGGTGTATTTGAGTGTAATATTGGGCTTACCCATGTCGTGAAGCTTGTATGCAGACGACAGACGCAAAACCTTACCTCTCAAGAATTACGTACTAATATTTTCATTACGAACTACGAACACAACAGTAAATATAAAGACTTCTCTTCCATGAAGGCGCCGCTGTGTCTCGGGTCACCGGTAAGCGACAAGGCACTGTCAAACCTTTGTACACATTATGTACAGGAATTATGGAGCATATATATGAGACAACCAAAATTGGCCGCCGTGGGGCTTAGACAGTGATGCCTGGGTCCAATCGCCTTCTCGCATGTTTACCCACGACCTGAACGAAGTTTGATAGCAAGAAACTCCTGTCCCCTGAAAGGGTGGACGTATATACCCGAGGTTGCTGAAGGGGAAACATAAAGAAAAACAGAAAACGGCACGGCATATTGTGCGCGCAAGTGCAGTTCAGTCACATACATGCGCCCCTGTACGCCGCACAAGGTGAGGAATTCGAGGCGTATCCTTTTGTCGCCGGCTAGGACACTCCTGATCATTTCTGTGCGCCCTTTGCGTGCACGCTTCTTGGAAAGTGACGGCTTTTAACGTGTAACGACGTACAGGTGCCCACGTCGTGCGGCACGCGCAGAACAGTGACGTCCGCGCTCACAGCAAAAACCGCCCACTCAAGAATGGAGCGTACGTACGTGTGGTTAGCTACCAAGGACAGTTTCAAGGAGAGGCCGATGCTTTTCTCCCGGGCCTAACGCAACCTCTTCTCGTGTCTACCCTAACCTTTCGTGCAAGTGGCACAATTGGCAGCGGCCGCAGGATGCGGAGGACGTCCTCGGGTCGCTGAAGGGGGAGGATCCAGCCGCATGGTGAACATCGCGCTCGGACCATGCAAGAAACGTTCTAAAATGTCTTAACGAAGCCATCTGTAATGATGGCAGCGCCGATGCACCTCGTCAGGGCGATGACCCTGCGCCCTTCTTGCGGCTTAGTTGCGTCCCCCCATCCATTGGCGGAAATGTCAGGGCGGCCTCCGCCGACGCCAGCGGGTCGCAACCCTTTGTTGGGTCTCCCCGGCGGCTTTTTACGCGGCGTCGGTGGAGGCTTTCCTGCCCTCCTGACCTTCGGGGACGGACAGGCGGGGAGCGGAGGACAATACCCCAATTGCAATGTGCGCTGCTGTGAGAAGGCGGCTGTGCGTGCGCCCTGCTCGCGCATGCTTCAACGAGTTTGTTCGGAGATGCGGCCCAGAGTAGTCGCACCAAGACTTGCTCCCGTGGCGGTTTCTGGCGCCAGATCCCCACGAATTTCGCGCCAACCGTGCGGCGGTTCGGCACACTTTTGCCTCCGGGCCACCATCAGGGATCGCGCCGCGATACCCCCTTTTGTGCGCTGCGGCGCCTTTTAATTTTAATCCAGTTTTTCTTGTCTTGTGCTATGTTTCGTCGTCTCTTGGAAATACGTGTAAATAGACTTCTTTTTCTTCATCACTTACTGGCCTCGTCTCGTCATCGGGTCCTTCACCACCCTCCACGACGACACCAACCACCTTTCACCAAACGAACCTAACTTTACTGGCGCAGCCCGACAGCGTCGTGGATGTTTTCGTCTCTTCAAGTGACGAATTCGTGATCGAAGTGTGACCCAAAGGTGACCGCGAGAGCAGAAGAAGAAAGTCGACTACACGAAAGGACAACGACGAAGCTGGGCGGCTGCGAGCCGCCTGCAAGACAGCGATGCATTAGTTCAACTGCCGGGAAGAAAACATCCTTGGACCCTCCGATCTCCGCGGGAGAGAAGGGGGAGTGCTGGGCGCGGTGCAGCTTGGCGGCCAGATCATCGCCGGTGAGTGGTCTGTCTCTGCACCTTCCTTTTTGGGGACATCCTCATTGCCAGAGCCCAGCATGGCCAGGGACAAAGAGCTGGAGGTTGAACGCGCAAAAACGCGAGAGCTCGAGCGGCTCTTAAGGTTGGCCGAAACCGAATACCGGGCGCGTCCGGGAAATAATGACGTAGTACGGCCGTGCTGTAGTTGCGGGCAAATCACGCATTCGTCCGCCGACTGCCGCCGTTATCGTTACCTCGATCGTGAACGTGATCCATCCCCGCAGAGGGAACAGTGGGTTGAGGTAGTGGTTCCGGAGCGGGAGAAGAGACCTCGTGTGGTCACTGCGGCGGTGTCTGGCATCTCCAAAAAACGACCACGCAAGGTGGGCGGCGGGCTAGTGGGGCCGAGAGTCACCGCTATGCCGTTCAAACTGAGTCTCGACACCGTCAAGGCATTTGCGGTGTTAAGAAAGGTCATCACCCCTGATCAGCTGAACAGGTCAGCTGGCAGACCTGATTCGCTGGCAGAAGCTTCCCATGAAGGGGTGACTGCGGACCCCGCTATTCGTCCGGCGCCAAAGCCTATGGCCGTTGGCACCGCGGCTATACAGCTAGGGGCAGCGGAGTCGGCCCTTCAGGCGAGAGGTACGACATGTACACTCGTCTCGACGGCACGCACCGTGGAAGGGGTGGTCTACTTTCTAGGAAAAGCAGATGAGCCGGGCAAATGGAAGGCGTCTCCGCTGAGCGTCACGGCTACAGGAGTAGAGGCGGGCGGTCAGATTGCCAATGCTTACTTGGGTCCAACAAAAGCTCTTGCCGTACCATGACCAGGCCGGCCAAACCTTTTGCTGGTGGAAGACGCTCCCGCGGACATTTGCGGGGGCGGAAATACGGCAGGCACAGCGGTGGGAGGCAGAGGGCTGACGCAAAGGGGGGTGCTGCCTTTGCGGGCGACATGGACTCGTACAGAACTGAGCCGCTGTCCGCACAGGCCGATACGCGCCCACAGCAGTGTCCGCCAGGGCTCACTTGCATTGACAATTCGCCAAAGGGCTCTGACAACGGCTCGAACGTTGCGCTCGATGGGCTGTTGGGGCCTTCCAAGTTTGGGTGCAGCTCCGAAGCGCCGAACGGAGAGAACCCGCTGCTTGCGGGCGCAGCGAATCAGCAGAGGTCACAGGGAAGAAGAGGGGGCCGGCGAAAATGTGGCGGAGAACAATTTGGCTTGCGCTGGAGGGAACATGGTCAACCGCGGACAGGAAAAGGGAAACGGCTTAAAGCTTCGGACACTGGTCATGTACGTGGTTCTGGCATTGTGGGCTTCCCTCACTGGTTGCAGAGGCGGATCACCTGGCGCCTCGTCGAACGCTAAGTATCGCTGTTGGCGCAACAACCAAGGTGTGGGCTCTCACCTCGAAGCAGACGCCCGTTAAGTGAGTGATTACGAGGCGAACGAATGGAGGAGGAACTGTGGCGAACTGATTGAACGCCTGTGTGCGGTCATTACGCGCCTGTTTCTTTGTTTTCTTCTCTGTACTTGTGGGGCGGAAAGTATCGGTCCACCCTGGGTTTTGGTTTTGTTGCTTCGTTTTATACGATTCGGCAGTGCTCATGTCTTTCCCTTGTTGTCGCGAGTCAAGTCCGGTAAGTTTGTCTTTGTCGCTGTATCCCGTACGCGGTATTTTCTGGTTGGCATGATGTGCCCCGGGAGTGTTATGCATCATTTGTGCTTTTTTTTCTTGGTGCTTTTGCCTGCACGACGGAATTTCGCTTGCACGCATTGAGTCCTTCAAGAGATATTGCCTCCAATTTTCAGTGTATTCATCGCGATGGTTCTCTTGTTGGGAGGGTCTCGGCGCTGGTATCACTTGGTTGGGTTGCTGTAGTGGCCAATCAGTCCTGATACAGGCTTTTGATGGGGGGCGTAATGATGGCAGCGCCGATGCACCTCGTCAGGGCGATGACCCTCCGCCCTTCTTGCGGCTTTAGTTGCGTCCCCCCATCACGTTTGCGGAATGTCGGGGCGGCCTCCGCCAACGCCAGCGGGTCGCAACCCTTTGTTGGGTCTCCCCGGCGGCTTTTTACGCGGCGTCGGTGGAGCTTCCTGCCCTCCTGATCTTCGGGGACGGACAGGCGGGGAGCGGAGGACAATACCCCAATTGGAATGTGCGCTGCTGTGAGGAGGCGGCGGTGCGTGCGCCCTGCTCGCGCATGCTTCAACGAGTTTGTTCGGAGCTGCGGCCCAGAGTGGGTCGCACCAAGACTTGCGCCCGTGGCGGTTTCTGGGGCGCCAGATCCCCACGAATTTCGCGCCAACCGTGCGGCGGTTCGGCCACACTTTTGGCCTCTGGCCACCACATCAGGGATCGCGCCGCGATACCCCCTTTTGTGCGCTGCGGCGCCTTTTAATTTTAATCCAGTTTTTCTTGTCTTGTGCTATGTTTCGTCGTCTCTTGTAAATACGTGTAAATAGACTTCTTTTTTCTCATCACTTACTGGCCTCGTCTCGTCATCGGGTCCTATCCTGTCGGCTGCGCCAGTAAAGTTTGGTTCGTTGGTGAAAGGTGGTTGGTGTCGTCGTGGAGGGTGGTGAAGGCTCTGTGCTTTTGCAAAAAATAGCCTTCTCTTTCTTCTCTCTCCAGATCGTCTGGCTTGTCCTTGAGGGCGCTCGATGTCTACGCTGTGACCTGTTTTTCTGAATTATTATTCGGGGTTTGCGTTGTTTTGTGGCGGGAGCCTGCACACACGTAACAGCCTGCGTTTTACTACTCCCGCTAAAGGAACGCTTTGCCGGCTGCTAGCGTTTTTTGCGTTTCTTACCTCCTCCAGTATTGCATGCGGATGTTTCTACTCTCTTTGGCGCATCGAAAAGCGTAGGGAAACGCGGTGACTGCGTCGGGTTTCGTGAGCTCGTGTCTTCATCTACCAGGGATGGCTGGCCGGGGGCTTGCACGCCCTGTCATCGGTGTTACAGGCTGTGTCAGAGGAAGTCATGCTCCTACGGGGCTAGTGGTTTGGAATCCCGACATTCTCCTTGTGTCTATCAATTGATGGGATGGTAATGCGGCGGTAAAACAATTGTACCCGCAGAAACGTTAATTAATGAGGGCGAACCTGTGCC
Source organism: Haemaphysalis longicornis (assembly GCA_013339765.2). NCBI lineage: Eukaryota > Metazoa > Arthropoda > Arachnida > Ixodida > Ixodidae > Haemaphysalis > Haemaphysalis longicornis. The sequence goes on along the minus strand of CM023455.1, from coordinate 12,429,226 downwards.
CACAAGAGAAGTGCCCCGTTTAGCCTTAGCTGAATGCTCGAGCTCTTTGTTATTCTCTTCTTCTCCGGCTCACCTTCTTCGTATTTATAGGTCATTAGCAGCTACCCCTGAGCTGCGCATGTGCAGAAACAACATATGTATGACGCGTCCCCAGGGGTAACGCGGTAACGTTCGTACAGATTCTAAGCCATCGCATTGCTCACAAACGTTTATCTCGCTATCTCCCTCACCTACGTGTATCTGCACTAACGAAATTTCACGTTCAAGATTTTGGCTGGGACAGAATAATTTAGAATTGCGCAAGTGGTCCAATTCTCGGGAGAGGATGACGCATATCGCTTTGTCACACTGCTGAATATGCGGTTGTGGACGCAGAAACAAAAAGTGTTGCTTTTGTACTGAGAAGCACGAGAGGTGAGACCCACGCACTTTTGAATGGTTGGATGACATCATCGTCCAGCAACTCTTCCAGGAGCTTCTGGATTGCCTTCCGCCCCTTTGGGGACACCCTGCATAGGTACTGGCGCACAGCCTTGGCGGGTGCATCCGTAATCATTCGGCGCTTTGCGACAGGCGTATGGCGCACATGAGATGTCTTATTGGAGCTATAATAAAATATCTCATCAAGCTTATCAGCATTGTCTCTGTGGCCGAGAGTTCCTGGTCGATTTCCAAATGCGGGCGGAATTCTGCTGCGTCGACACATCTTGACGTCAGCTCCAGTACCATTATATACCTCACTCCAACAAGTTGCTCGATGAATGCAACGGTGCACTTTCCCAAGATGACAACGCTCGTTGGTGAAGGATGGTAAGCAGACCGGTGTGCAGCGCTTTTGCAGCCGTAAAAATCACCTTGCTGTACAGATGCCATTGTCGAGCGCAACCGGATATTCCATTCAGCTATACCTTCATAGTCCACGGATGGGTCACTTCTTATAGTGACAAGTACAATTGTGCGTACGATAAGCGTTACTCTGTCGTTAATATTGAGAAGGGCCATGTGTTGCCCGTATGTCTTCCGGCGATAGTTTTCTTGTGAAAAACCTTATTGTAGACATCGGTAAGTCCATACGGCACCATTCAAGTTCGACAGTTCATGCAAAGTAACATTGCCATTGAACACGCTTCGGGTACAACGAAGGTGCCGATGTATGTGAAGGTGCAAATTTCAACCCTTGCAATGCACCTACCAGCCGGTGTATTCAAATGGCCGCCATCTGTGCGAATTAGTAGGCCGGTCTAGGTGTTAAAAACTTTCTTTACTGAAGTCCCATAAGTGTTGCTTATAACGGAATCATCTGAGCAGTGTGGGCAAAAGCAGTCATAACACATTTATTGATTCGACAAGTAGGTCACGGGAAACAGTTTGAATGGAACAGCTTTTGTGTCTCTATCTGCCTCGTTGTCAGTAACCAATCGCTGCTTTCGTCGTCGTCGCAAATGCGATCTTTGAGCGATTTGTTCTCAGCAGCCCATCATCATGGATTACTTCAGTTTTTCCGCCTTTCAGGGCTGGGGGATAGGCCGTTGGTAGAGTTTTCCGCGAAGTAAGCACTGAAGAAGCGTCGACAGTTTCTAGACGGCAAACAGGACTCAGTTCACCGGAACGGAAATTTGGCCTAATCTCCGGCGGTTTATCTCTCAATCTCAGGCAGCTGTTCCCTGTTTCTGGGACGCCCCCCATTGAGTGCAAATTCACAAAATCCGTGATTGCGGCAAGGGTGCGCGATAAAAATGGCCGTCCTCACCTCTCTATCGGCAGAGGGGGTACGTCAGAGGCACGCCAGAGATCCACTATTCCGGATTGTTGAAAACGCCTGAGTAAGGCCAGAGGAAGCTAGAGGAGTGACTGCTTACGGCAGTCGGTTGCGGTTCAACCCGCGGGCCACAGTGGGAGCAGGAACAGTTAGACGGGCACTGTGGCAGGGTACCGGCGGCTAGGCTGCAGAGTCCCTTCCAGCAGTTGGCATGGGTATTTGAAGCTATGGCGACGCACAATGTTTCAGTTACCTTGATATACCCGTTATAAACCAACCTCATATTCTTCGTAGTAAGAGACAAAAACAAATGCATTGGGAGGCGGGAACCTGGACCAGAATGCACTACATTGCGGCCTCAACAAGAACAATCCTCCTAACAATTTAGGGAAATACCCTCAGGACGTTCCTACTACCAGCGCTTTCAGCTGTTCTTATGCCAGAGACTACCGCACTCGGAGGGATGTCCTGCCGTGTCCTTGTGAATCTGAAACGCATTTTCTATCAAGGTTTGGCCTCTGAAACAAATCCCTGGAACTGTTCTAGAGCACTCCTCATTAGTCTGGGAATACTCTCTTGCTCGACGCTGACCATCACTGTCCCAAATTCTTGCATCGCGCTAGGGTGGATTGACGTCGCAGAAGTAACGACTTGCCATCGATGTAGACGGCAACGACTTCCATTCCGCAATTTGGTCCGTGAATACGTAATCTCAACTCAGGTTTTTGGCGGTCGCTGCTCACATAGGTAGCTGGTAGGCGCCGGGAAAGTACATTGCACATTCATGGTTCTCAAACCAAGTGTCCGGATTTAAAACGCTGTTTAAGGCAGAGGGGCTAGAGGAATGTAGCTCATTGTTCTCATTCCAATCGCTGTAGTCGGCAACGTTCCCAAACGTGTTGAGTGAGTGCTTTGCATCCCAACAGCCGGGAAGTCGCAGGCAGGACAAGAGCGCCGCTGTCCCGGCCCGTGATCCTTGGTGTGCGATCTGGCAACGGAACGCACTCCACGGAGAGACCAAGTATGGGGCGGTTGGTCTGCTCGTGAACAGGCATGACTGGGATGTTGTGCAGCTTCCTCGAAACCAAAGAATAATACCAGTTATCATTCCAATCGGGCGCCTGTACACTTCATGTCTTGGTAGTAAACAGTACTTACTAGCAATAAACGTTTACTAATAGGCTGACTTGTGCTCCCGAAATCAACCTGAGGAATGTTCAGCCTTATCCGAACTCTCGGGGGCTTCTTCCGTTCGGTTATTTTTTGCAGGTTGCCCTGGATTCGTCTTCATAATGTAGAAGGCTGCTAACCCACCCAGTTCAGCATAAGTGTGGGAACGAGACCCGCTGCCCTTGACGCGTACCATGTCATTGGCGGGTAAAGTTCAAGCAGACTACAAAGCAGTGGACAGAATATCATTTAACTTTGATTGTTTCAACCTAACGAACCAGCAAGGTTTTGTAAAGGCCAAGTAGACCATATTTAGACCATTATTCACACGGTATAGACCAATTACGCTATAGACCATTCTTCCCACGCACAATAGACCATATTAACCACGATTCAATCACGTGAATGAAGAAGTGCTAAGGAGTATACTGAACCCCAATATAATGCCCGTTTACATATTATGAGAAAGCATTTGACTCGGTCAAATCCTAAGCAGTATTTCAAGCATTACGGAACCAGCGTATAGACAAGCATCGTGTAAGAATACTAGAGGATATTTACAATGGGTCCACATCTCCTATCAACTTTAATAAGGAGATCAGTAAAATGCCTGTAAGCAATGGTGTCAGATAGGGAGGCACAGCCTCTCCAATGTTATTCACCGCAGGTTGATGAGAAGTATATGCATCTTTTGCAAATGCATGATCTATAACCAGGCTCTGTTTAGTGCCCTATCCAGTCCTTTACCCATGTCTGTAAACCCAACGTGTTGTTTGGGAATTTTTTATGGCACTCTTGGTGAATCTTTCATGTTTTCAAGTCTTTATTTAGGACGACACGTTGCCCGATAGTTGCGACTCACAGTTATATGTTTCCCACAAGGAGTACTCACAGTTACCCCCTGCTGTGGCTCAGTTGTGTAAGCGTTGCGCTTCTGAGCACAAGGTCGCGGGTTCGATTCCCGGTTGCGGCGACCGCTTTTGTAATGGAGGCGAAAAGCAAGAACGCCCGTGTGTAGGAGAATTTCGGTGCTGGTTAAAAATACCCAGGTGGTCAAAATTAATCCGGAGACCTCCACTACGGCGGGCCTCACCACCTGCGTTGCGTCGGCGCAATAAACGCTACAAGAAACAAAATCAAACTCGTCACAGTTGGTCTGCACTGCACTCAGGTACTTTGGTAAATGAAACGAAAAAGGAAACATTCTTATCAGACAACCACTGCAGTTTTGGTTGTTGTGCATGCTGAGACTGAGCGGCCTACTGTAACTCCACCATGTGTACATGGGATGGCACCGTGACAAAAAGCAAAATGCATTTTTCAGTGTCCGTGTTCTGCTGACAAGGCTATAGACTTTCTCAGGCTCTAAACGACTCATGACGTCCAAATTCCCTGGATTTTTATTATAAAGCGCTGTTTTCAAACATCGCACGAGCGGTCGTTCAATTTCGTATCAATAAATACTTGTTGCTACGCCGGAATACACATTGTAGCCAATCCAAAAGGGCGCACACAAGCTAATGGCTTGCTTCCTTGAAAACAAAATGACCAGACTGTTACAGCTAGAAAAAAAAAACTTAGCAAATTTGTAAAAAAAAAAGTTGTTTCTTACTGAAATGGTGTACACCCCAAGCAGGAGCAAGAAGTCGTTCATTATCCAGCACCATGTCATATTGTGGCCAGCATACAGGCCATACAGATTCGTCCAGCCGGAATGGCTCAGCCACCTGTAAAGTAGCAGCAAATGGCCCACTGAACAGACAGGAAATCAAAGATCAAATTTTACGATCCATTTGTATAAACAATCGTTTTTCGCTTTGCTTCCTCTTCACAAGAATTATTAACGATAATTTTAGAGTGCAGGGGCATTCTTTTCATACCCTTCGAGTCTTCAAGCATACGAGTTTCTGCTATAAAATACAACTTCAATATCGCGCAATTATGGGTAATGAAGCTTTGTTTTTTGGTTGTTAAAATACTGGATTCAGCACACATTTTCGCCCAGTGTAACACCACTGCTGGCGTGGTTGGACTTTTCATATAGGCGCGCCTGTTGCGAAACTACCTATAGAAACCTTCTAATCTATTACCAAGTAAACCACAGTTGGTATCTGTAATATTGTCATTTCGTACAGGCACGCATAGGCACTTTCAAGACAAGTATCTAAAACAGCATGCCAGTGTTTACTTTTACATAAAGTACGCCTAGAAAGAAATCACTTCAGCTACACCGGTTGCACACGTTGTATAATTAGCACCAGATATTGTGTGTAGAAATTTTCGTATATTTCGTCTTTTATGGTTCACCTGACATGCTCAAGCTCACAAACAAAAGAAAGGCAGAGAACCCTCCAAAATGGGGCTCTTTTTTAATGCAAGGAACAATACAACCTTTCCACAAAAAAACATTGTGGGTACATCGTTTCACCTTAGAAATTAGGCTTCCTCGAAGATTGTTTTTGTACTCGTACTATGAGGTAACCGCTGCTCATTGGGAGGAAAACCTTCTAAAATCTACTAATGCATGCAACCGATATACTCCTAATGGTTACTTGTATTTCTCAGTTATATGTATATTTTTACCTTCGCACACATGATAAATTGCAAGGCTTTTATGAACATATCCGGAAATCAATAGCTGGAAAGGAGGCTACCTCTTGTGGACTTAGTAGACGTCACTGCTCTCTATACCTGCGTCCATGTAAAAACATTCAAACAGTGTGACAGGCCGTTTCTCCCTTGATCTTATCTTTTGGGATTCATTTTTGTAGTACCCTAATCTCTCCAAACTATCTTGATTTCACTACCATGCGAATGAGCAGTGCTGCAATAGAACTCATTGTTACATGAATGCTGGCTGCCTTCATTTCAGCTCACCTTTGGCGTTCAAAAATTTGCTTCGAATTCTCTCACCAAGTGCGTTTCGCTTAATCCCGCAGCTACTCGAAGTGCGCAGGTTATTCTTCAGCACTCCCTTTTTTGTGGTAGCCGACAGTTGCTCAACACCCGCTTGTGGCCACTCATTTATTGTTTAAAAGGCTTCAGAATCTCAGCGCCAAATAACATTTGGACTATTTAGGCTCTGTAGATGGCATGACATAATGCTATAAAATGCTGCCATGGATTTTCCCAATCTGCCATTGTGAAAGCCTTTAGGACACCGCAGCACGCCTTTTTATCCCGCAAAGAGAAGAATGTAGCTCCACTGAGTGAGATAGCGAACAATTGTTTCATTGATTGATTGATTGACCGATTGATTATTGATTGATTCGTTGAGTCAGTGAGTGAGCGAGTAAGCGAGTGAGTGAGTGAGTGAGTGAGTGAGTGAGTGAGTGACTGATTGAGTGAGTGAGTGAGTAAGTGTGTGACTGAGTGAGTGAGGAGTGAGTGAGTGACTGAGTGAGTGAGTGAGTGAGTGAGTGAGTGAGTGAGTGAGTGAGTAGTGAGTGAGTGAGTGAGTGAGTGAGTGAGTGTGAGCGAGTGAATGAGTGAGCGAGTGAGTGAGGAGCCTTTATTTGCACATGTTAGCGTGTGCTTTAGGCCATCTCGTTAGGTAGAAGCAGAAGAGGCACGATTGCTTTCGCCATTTAGAGTGTGCGTTCGCCAGATCCAAGAACTGCCTGCTTCATGCGCACTCGACACCGACCTTACTCCAACCTGACAATGCGCCATAAAAACAAATATCAGATATAACTACGGAATGAACAAACTTACATCAGTGACTTGCCTACATACCCAGTTGCTTGTTTGTGTTTTTGCCTGTAGGGTTGTTTACCCCAGAAGAACAAAATTGGTGACTTAAAAAGGACATGCAGGGTGCTTTCTCGTGGTGCAAACGAAAGGTTGTGTTTTTTGCGTGCCCTTTTCATTTGTGGGTGCCGCGTCGGTAGAAGGCAGCATCCCAACGTAAAACATACCTGTTTATAACGTGGAAGCAGCAGCGGGGCAAGCATGCCCGCCTGCGCTCGAAAGGTTAGAGGAACAATCATAATATCGAGCTTAGCGGCTTGGGTTTTATCGACCCCAGTGGTGATGTAAGCCTCCGGCGAAACTGCGGTTGTCGCTGTCCCTTATCGGAAACGTGTTGCAGCGAGTGGCCGTGTCACGCTGGGTTAAACAGTGACGAGACGGAGGCTGCGCAGGTTTGTGTGCAGTGGTCGCCACATCACACCCCCGCGGAGTACACAGCCCTCAGGGTCTGTAGAAATCTGGGAGGCGTACCAGACGTCCAGAGCGTGTCGTGAAAGGAGTGGGCTGCGACGTCGGCGGCTGTGGAAAGGTGCCTGTGGGAGGAGTGGCGCTGCCCGGTTCGTTCGCAGCGATGTATGCGGGCTTGAGTCGGTCAATCGAGACGCGGACGTCGTTCCCGTGCAGGCGCAGTGTGAAGTTCTTGTCGTCGCGACGAACGACTAGGTGGGGTCCGCTATAGGGTGGCTGGAAAGGCCAGGCGGACGGTGTCGTCGCGGAGGAAAGCGTGCGTGCACGATGCTAGCTCCTTGAACACAAAAGGTGTAGGCTTGCTGTGTTGGGCTGCAGGTGACGGGCGTAAGGGGGCGATGGTGCGTCGGAGCCGGGCGACGAAGTCGGTGGGGTGTGACGGCATAGTGCTGGATGGCAGAGCTGCGAGAAATTCACCTGGGAGACGGAGTGGTTCCCCGTAGACGAGCTCTGCTGGTGTAGCGTGGATGTCCGGCTTGAAGGTGGTGCGAAGACCGAGGATGACGGCAGGGATGGCCTCGAGCCAGGTCGAGTCCGGGTGGCACATAATGGCTGCCTTGAACTGTCGGTGGAAACGCTCGATCATGCCGTTGGCGCAGGGGTGGTAACTGGTTCAAAACCGATAGTCAGCCCGAGGAGCCTGAATAGGTGCGATTCGAACTGTCGTCCTTGGTCGGTGGTTACACGGCGGGGGGCGCCGAAACGAGCAATCCAAATGGTGAAGAAGGCCGAGGCGACGTCTCCTGCGGTGATTCCCTCGAGGGGCCATGCCTCGGGCCATCGAGTGTATCGGTCGATGGCTGTGAGACCGTAGCGGTAGGGTCCAGCCTGCGGAAAGGGTCCTATGATGTCGAGGTGGGACGTGTTCGAACTGACCAGAGGGCGGAGGGAATGTTCCGAGTGTAGGACGTGACGTTCCTGGTGATTTTGACACGTTGTCAGTGAATGCAGGAGCGCGCCCACGTGCGACAATCGCGCTGCATAGAGGGCCAGACATAGCGGTCAGCTACGAGACGTGTAGAGGCGCGTATGCCGGGATGGCTGAGGTTGTGGAGCTGGTTGAAAACACCATGGCGATGGGACAGGGGCACATAGGGCCTGCTTCGTCCTGTCGACGTGTCGCAACAGATTGAGGTTGCCGACCCTGGAATGGGGACTTCTTGTAGCTGTAGTGAGGACGTGCCCTTGAGGAGTTCCTGGGGTTCGGCATCCGTAGTCTGAGCCTCGGCGAGGACGTCCGCTGTTATCTGCGCCGAGCTGATGGTGGCTACACGTGAAAGCGCGTCGGCGACCACGTTGTCTTTCCCGCTGACATGTTGGATGTCGGTGGTGAACTGTGCGATGAACGAGAATTGGTTCTGCTGAACAGGTGGGAGTTTGTCGCGACGTTGAGAGAAGGCGTAGGTGAGAGGCTTGTGGTCGGTATAGATGGTGCAGTTCTGTGCTTCGAGAATATGGCGAAAGTGTTGCACTGCTTCGTATATCGCCAGAAGTTCTCTGTAGTAGGCTGGCAAATTGGTCGGGGCGGTGGTCGTGGTTTCGTCAGTGGAACTGGCGACTGAAGGGGTCGTTTTCGGGGTTGCGAGTTTCTTCGAGAAGAAAGCCAAGGGATGCCAGGTGTTGTACACGCAGTTGCATGAGGACGGCGCCGATGGTGAAACTAGATGCGTCCGTGAAGAGTCCCTAGGGAGCGTCTGGCGCAGGGTGGGTAGAGGAGCGTGGCGGTGCAGAGGGCGGCTTTGCAATCTTCGAAGGTTTTCGCTAACGCTGGTGTCCACGTGACGGGTTGGTTTCCTCGTAGCCCAGCCAAAGCATCGTGGAGGTGAGCCTGGTGTTCGGCTGCGTGTGGCAAAAAACGCCTGTAGGAAGTTCAGCATGCCGAGGAAACGGCGAAGGTCTTTAAGCGGTGGTGGGTCGAGGGTAATTTTGCAGGTCCGAGATGCGTTGGGCCAAGGGCCGAATGCCCTCAGACGAAACTTCGTGGCCAAGGAAATGGACGACGGAAGTGCCTAGCGTGCTTTTTTGGATATTGACGAGTAGACCGTGGTCATCGAGGCGTTCGAACAGAAGGCGAAGGTGCCTGTGGTGCTCTTCGGTGTCGCGGGAAAATACCAGTATGTCGTCAAGGTAAACGAAACAGAAGTCGAGGCCGCGAACGACACCGTCGATGAAGCGCTGAAAGGTTTGTCGAGCGTTCCGCAGGCCGAAGCTCATGAAGGGAAACTCGAATAACCCAAAGGGTGTGATGATAGCGGTTTTCGGGACATCATCCGGATTCACGGGTATCTGTGTGTAGGCCTTCACCAAGTCTAGCACGGAGAACACGTGGCAGCCATGAATGCGATGGGCGAAGTCCTGTATGTGGCGGACGGGGTACCTGTCCGGGATGGTGCGAGCGTTTAGGGCGCGGTAGTCCCCACTGGGCCGCCAGCCTTCGGTCTTCTTCGGGACAAGGTGGAGTGGTGAAGCCCATGGACTGTCAGAGCGGCGGGCGGTTCCTTCGCGGAGCACGGCCTCGAACTCTGCTTTGCCTATGCGCATGCGGTCCGGGGCAAGGCGACGGGCACGGCAGAAAACTGGGGGACCTGAAGTGGTCCGGATGTAGTGCACGGTAGTGTGCTGCACTTTGCGTGGCAGTCCGCTGGGGCGCGTCAAACCGGGAAATTCGGCGAGGATGGCAAGGTACGGCGAGGGATTGTCAATGCTGACCACCTTGATGCTTGGCTGTTGGGCGGTCGTTCGCTGGCCTGGTGTGGAGTGTCCCGTTGTCGCGGCGATCAGCTGGACGTTGCGGCAGTCCGGAAGGAGGTTGTAGTGAGCCAGAAAGTCTGAGCCGATGATTGGCTCGGCGACGTCGGCGATGACAAGTTGCAGTGAAAGTCGCGGCATAGGTTCTTGAGCTGGATGTGCAGGCGCAGCGAGCCGTACGTCTTGATTGTGGACTGGTTCGCCGCGCTGAGCTCGAAAGATGTCGGCGGACGAGGGCCTTGAAGGTGGTGTCGCGGGGTAGCAGCAAACGTCGGAACCGCTGTCGACCACGTAACGCTGCTTTGTGATTTGGTCGGTGACGAAGATGCGACGGCCTCCGGGTTGGCAGCTTGCGGCCGTCTCTACGAGCTGCCGCTGTCGTTTTCCGCATATCCCACGGAACAGGGTGAACGACACTGCCGGGCTTTGTCACCGAAGCGCCGGCGGTAGTAGCACGGACCGTTGATGTCCTGTTGAGGTGACGAGGTGGTGTTACGGTCGCGGCTTTGCGAATGGCGGCGCTGTGTCGTCGGAAGACGTTCATTAAGGTGTTGTTGGATGGAGGTGAGCCGTCGATCGATGTCGTCGATACGGCGTGTAAACTCCGTGGTGTTCAGCGGTGCGGCGACAGCCTGGATGGTGGGCGACAACTGCGGCGAGGAGGCCTCGACGACGCGATCAGCAATCTCCGCAAGTTTGTCGAGAGGTAGCTTGACCTGAGCCTGCAGAATCGCCTGGGCGTGCGGCGAGAGCCGTTGAAGCCAAAGCGATCGCAGGAAAGAATCCTGGACTTGCATGTTGCCCGCGAGCGCACGCAAGTGGCGCAGGAGCTGCGAAGGTTTGCGCTCAGCGAGCTCTGCTGACTGCAGTTGTCGTATCTTCTGTTCTTCCGAGAGTGACAAGCGGCGGATAAGTGCAGTCTTCAGATGTTCGTACCGATTGTCCGTTGGTGGTTTGGCAAGGATATCCCGGACCTCGTTGGCGTAACGTGCGTCCAAGTGAGCGACGACCGTAATCGTAGTGGGTCCGGTCTTGCGTGATGCGCGAAAAGGAGAACTGGGCCTCGACCTGGGCGAACCAGACCTCGGGCGAGTCCGCCCAAAACTGGCGGAAGCTTGACAGCAACACGCCAGGAAGCAGCGTGCGAGAAGGCATCTGTAGGAGCTCTGACGTCCTCAGCGGAGCCGGTAGGCACGTCCTCGTTTGCGGGGACCGTTGCGAGATTGTTGCTGTTGCTTGGTTTGTTGCAGTTCCTGTTCAATGTTGTTGTACTTGCTGGCGGAGAGCGGTGAGGGCTTCTGCGTCGGCCATGGCGGTGCGGTTAGTTCGTTTTCCGGGTCACCAGATGTGGGGTGCCGCGTCGGTAGAAGGCAGCATCCCAACGTAAAACATAACTCTTTATTAACGTGGAAGCCGCATCGGGGCAAGCATGCCGGCCTGCGCTCGAAAGGTTAGAGGAACAATCATAATCTCGAGCTTAGCGGCTTGGGTTTTATCGACCCCAGTGGTGACGTAAGCCTCCGGTGAAACTGCGGTGTCGCTGTCCCTTATCGGAAACGTGTTGCAGCGAGTGGCCGTGTAACGCTGGGCTAAACAGTGACGAGACGGAGGCTGCGCAGGTTTGTGCGCAGTGGTCGCCACACATTCATTGTTTGATATTACTTCAAAGAAGTCATGTCGTCGAATAAAGGGAGTGTGAATTTAGATGCTTGTACGTTGGAGTTTTGGTGTATACGTACAAACTACAGTAAAAATGATAAAACCATGTAAATGTTTTGCGCGCACGAATTTTTTTCTAACGAGTTTCACTTTACCAGCTGTGGATATTGATTGATTGATTGATTGTGAGGGTTTAACGCGCCGACGCAACGCAGGCGATGAGGCGCGCCGTAGTGGAGGGCTCCGGATTAATTTTGACCACCTGGGGATCTTTATCGTGCGCCGAAATCTCGTACACACGGGCGTTTTTGCTTTTCGCCTCCATCAGAAAAGCGGCCGCCGCGGCCGGGAATCGAACCCGCGACCTCGTGCTCAGCAGCGCAACGCCTTAGCCACTGAGCCACCGCGGCGGGTCAGCTGTGGATATTACTCGAACCAAAGCTTCGCCGCAGCATAGTACTATGCGTCATTCCAAGCTGTGAACAAAATAATCGCAGATGACATACACAGGGCATTAAACAAACTTTTCGCGTCATTGGGTTACTTTAAAACCGAGGAAGAAAGACAAAGCAGACAAGAAAAAAGATTGTGAGCGCTAGGAGAAATATAGAAATCAAGGTACCTTTGTCCGAGTCAGAAGTGCTGCTGGCAGGGCACTTGGTCGATAGGATGAATCCCTAGTATTTGGCCCCAATGACGCGGTTTCCCACCCAGTCTTTTTTACCGAGTCAATTTTTTTGAAGGTTCGGGTCGGCCCGAGAAATGATTCACTGCTAACAAGACAGAAGGGATTGGGGAAAGGTAAGAAGTTTGTTGGCCCTCCCATAACTGGCGGCCTAGAGTTCTGTGGGATGGAGAACAGGTGCAAAAAGAAGGGATGTCGAGGCGGGTGAAAAGCATGAAGGATGGTGCTGTGCGCATAAGCCTTTGTTTGCGTAATACTGCAAGTGGTGGCTTCTTTTCTGGGTAGCTGAGAATAAAGTGGCAAGACGGTTTAATTGATATTCCTGTAATGTGCAGGGTATGTTCAAATTGAAAAAAAACTGTTCTGCATTCATTTTGGCAGTTAATGTTGAGTGTCCTTCTATTGTTCCTGCTCGGTAGGTATTAGTGTTGGCTGCAGTGTGAATCACATCATTAACGTCGAGGGATTAATATCTATTCACCCAGATGATCTAAAACCCGGTTATCTTTTTGATCGCGTTAAGGATTTGTAATGCGGATGCACTGATGTGTCCTTGTTGATAATTTCATCAAGCTGCTTGCAAGTCGTTTCGTTCAATATTTTATTGAAATCCTTGTCTATAGTCGCGAAAAGCGGTGCAACACCTTTTGCTGATTCTGCGGAGATATTACGCATCGCCAGTGCAGTGATTTCTTTTCCTGTCGCTTAGCAACGTAGACTACATGAGCAGATGAATGTAGATAAAGGTTACGTCACTGTACATTGTCGTTTGGTAATTTCAGCACTTGGCAATCCTGACCACAAATTCTGCGATTCCTTTACAGTTGTTACCGACATCCGAAAACGAATGGAGCGACGTTGCGTATTATACGAGTGTCAAAGCACACCTCGCCAATTTTCTGTGCCGACGCGCCGATCCCGGCACGCGGCGTGTCCACGAGTCTTTAGGCCCTTGACTCTCGCAGCCGCTTGAAGGCATTGGAGAATCGAATTTACAGTCCTCCCATTTAGAAGAAAGACACCAGAATGGCAAAGGCATGGGCAACCTCGACAACAAAATAACTGCAGGGCAACCAATGCTGTTGCTAAATGTATTTTACGAGAACGAGGGACAAGATGTTCACTCATTTTAAACATTTATGGTTGATGCTTTTTTTTATTAACTATTATCGGAATCCCCTCCCACAGCCTTGGTGCATTCGGCGGCTTCAGAAAATAAACATTCCGCTGCAGCAAATCTATGAGAATGGTTTAGAAGTCAGCCATAGGTAATAAGCCCCGGGGAACCTCTAAGAAGGACAAAGACTCCAGGAAAATGGTGGCGCAGCATAGGACACACCGTAGCAAACGAAGCAAATAACACATGACACGACGAACGAAGGCTTCTTTCGGTATGTAGGAGAGAACCCTTTCCAAAGATGCCAGTAGAGACCAATCAAACGCTCAAAAATGCCTCCCCACCACCAAGAGAGGGAGAAAAAGTTATTTAAGCACTAGTTGGACTAACGACGATTGGCGACCAGCGCTTGGAGGGTGCCCATAACCTGAGCAGGTCGTTCAGCAAGTCCTCGATGGACTTCAGGGTCGGAGCTGCATAACGCCGCCTTCCAGTGCTCCTCAGAAGAGATGAGACGGATTGAGTTGTGGGAGCATTGCCAAATGATATGAGAGACTGTTTCGGGGGCTCCGCAGTCGGGGCATTGTGGAGAAGGAAATATTAAGGGATAAGTTGCGTGCAGTCTGGCGTGGCAAGGAGGGTATTGGATTAGAGAAGCCGCCAGTATTGTTCTTCTGCGATAGAAAACGACCAGTGGTGTGGAGTGTAGCACCGGCGAGAGAGGCGGTAGTGGCCGGTAATTTCCTAGAAAGTTAACAGGCGGTCACGGGCTGATTGGGCTCCATGGGAAGGGGTGTGACTTGACCCAGCTTGGCGGATAGCTCGCGAGCTTCAAGGTTAGCCGCTTTATTTTCTTTCTTTCCCGCATGGGCTGCAGTCCAAATGAGCTCCGCAAGGGAGGTGGGTGGATTTCGAAGAAGAATTTTTAGAGCTTGCGGGGAAATGTTACCCTGGAAAAAGTTCGATTGGCCGTTTTCGAATCAGTGAGAGCAATTGTTGGGGTAGGCCAGTGAGTGAGCACAAGTGCAATGGCCACCTCTTCCGCAGTGACAGGAGAGCGCGTTAGGATAGTTAGTGAATGCTAAGGGGGTGCTTTAGGGTTGAAGAGTGGGGTTCTTTCATAAGCATTTTGGTGGCGATAACAAGCGGCGTCCACATATGCGGTGGTCCGGCCCATAGGATATTCACGGGCGAGCACGCATGCGCGATATTCACGGCGTTTAACATTGTTCTCCGGTGCATATTAGGGGGAATTGGCCGAACAAGTAAGAGATTGTGTAGGCCGGGAGGAATGCGCTCTCTCTCGTGAGGAAAGGGCGATGCGTGAAGCCCCGTGAATCAAAAATGGATCTGCCTGCAGGTGTGGTAGAAAGGCGGGGTCGTTTGGTAGTGGAAGTGCTTTGAGGGATTAGAAGCGCCGTTTTGTAGATTTTTCGCATGAGGAAATTTACTTTATACAGTCCTGTTTTAGTCTGATTTAGGCATGGGAGAGAGCATGTCATGCGACTTAACACGAAGGCATGAATTAGTCGGAGACGCTCAAACTTGGTCATTCGCTTGTGGCGGGCTGTTATGCGACGGATGAGGCCCGTAGTTTGATTTACAGGAGAGATGAACTGGGATATGTATCAGGTGTAGGCTCGGTTGCGCTGTATGATCAATCCCAGTACTTTAATTATTGAGACACTTGGCACGGAATTATTCTGAATTTTTATCGCTATGTCCGGAGTGTAGCATGACCGGAGGGAAGCAGGGGAGGGTCGTGAGCACCGACTTAGTAGAGGAGCACCCAAGACCGGCGAGTGTCGCTTCCGCGAATACAATGTCAGTGCCAGCCTGAAGCGCCTCCTCAATTTGTGCATCGCTACCTTCCGGCGCACCTGAGAGTCATGTCCTCGGCATACAAACTATGTTCAGGGTGCGGGATTTGAGCTAAGCGTTTCGGGAGATTACGAAGAGCCAGATTAAAAAGGAAGAGGAGAGAGGACTGCTCCTTGAGGGGCACCAACTGAGGGTATGTGAATAGTGTCGCGTACTAGATCACCGACGTTTATTACAGCAATACGAATAGTAAAAAACTCTTATATGTAAGTGTGCACTCGTTGCTCAGGTTGAGTCCTTGCCAGATTTTAGAAGATACCTTTGTGTGAGACTGTAACAAAGGCTTTGGTTAGATATAAGGCTACATTAGCAGCCGTATCTGCCTTAGATGGAGGGATGATGATCTGATAGTGGTGTTAGAGGAGGCGATTCTGGGTCGCGAGACCCTGCCTGAAGCCTAGCATTGTGTGGGGAAGTGCATTGGCCTGGGTGAGATGATGAACTAGGCGGGTAAAAATTACGTGTTCGAGAACTTTCCCTACGCTGGAAGTTAGAGATATGGTCCTCAGATATTCCAGTTGCAATGGTCTTGAAGGTTTCGTTATCAAGGGTATTTTAGCGTGTTTCCATAAAGAGGGGACAATGCTTGTAGTCGAAAAGTGATTGTAAAACAGTCTAAGGATGGAGATGGAACTGTCGTGCAATTTTAGGAGAAGTTTATTGGCGATGCCATCTTGCCCAGGCGCCGAGAAATGCCGTATCTATATGAGGTCTGCTCTAACTTACGTTTCTTAGATTTCCCTGTCCAAATCCGGATTACTATTACCTGCGTATCCCGGGAGCTCTATGGTGTCCTCTTGGGCAACGTAAAGTGTACGAAGCCGTTCGACAAATTGTGTATCATCACCGGGGAATTGTTGAATAATTTTCATAAGCCGATTGTTAGTAGCTGCGCGCGAGTGAATGGGATCTAACATGTGTTTAAGGAGGGAGGTAGGCCTCATTCTGAGGCTTCCTTTCATCTTTTAACACACTTGGCTCCACTGTGCTCGGGCGAGCTCAGAAGTATAAGATTCTATCATTGTAGCTGGGTTGGCTAACCTTACTTTAAGCCATTTATTGTGTTTGTGCTTGCGCCATCTACGCTGTATGCTGTGATAGGCCTCCCAAAGATGGTGCAGGTGGGAGTGTACTGTTTCCGCAGGTATTTCAGGCTCCACAAAACTATCGTGAGCCCGTTTTTAATCGATTTGATTGACCCATCACTAATACGTGTCAGAAGTATTCTCGGTTGCCTCCGACATGTGCACAGCACGCGTTTCCCTATAGGCCTTCCAATCTGTGAGAAATCGTTGGCGGGGATGGCGGGCAATTTCAGATTGGTGTCGTAGATCAAGATGTATAAGGAAATGTACTATCAAGCTATACTATCATCGAGCTGTACTATGTACTATGAAGTGTACTATGAAAAGCATTAGCTCCTGTAAGACGAGCGGTACTGAAAATTAGCCTGGCTCAAACGCAACGATCTACTTTCCTTATCTTACGAGAAAATATCTTCATTTGGGGCGCGAAGGAGGGAAAAATGTTTTCACTCCGACGTAATGCTCCAACTCCAATCTCTTCAGTCCAATCTCTTGTGGCAAACGGCTATTAAACGCTGTTCCTGCTAGTCCTCTCTTCGCTGACCTCCAGTTATCGTGAAACATACCTCGTAAATGCAGCAAGTTAGTTCCAAAACGCTGCCTGGGAGTGAAAATAACGCTATTGCGTCATTTTGGTCGGTCCCTCTAGTTATCTTGGCAGCAGTATTTTATTTTATCTTCTTTTGTTTCTCGCCTTTATCTTGGTTTTCCAAAAATTCTTACCCGAAAAAGGTTCGGTTGTGCTGCCAAACTTTGTCGTTAAGACGACCCATACACTAAAACGTCCAGATCATGTTTGCTCTAATTGTTATAGCCTGAAAAGCAGAGGGAAAAGACTTCGATGTGGTACTCGGTGGCTAGACTGCCCCTGTTTTCTGGCCCGCCCTGTGCCACTCTGCTGATGGGGCCCAGACGTTTTTATTGATACGAAGGCTTTCTAAACGCAATCTTTTTTTATGTGCAGAGTACCTTAGGACCGCAAAATGTCCGTCCGCGTCCGTGCGCATAGCATTTATAATCGGAAAGAACCGCACAGGGACGTGTTGGATTCGAGCCTGTGTCTGGTAGACAAGACAGAGTTAGTGTCAGTCGTCTTACCCATTGGGTTAGCACCGTAAGTTTTCAGCCGAGAATTAGGCGGCTAACACCCTCCCCTGTAATGCTGCGCCGTACCTTATCACCTCCCAGAGTGCGTCCGCGTTCATCCGTGCGTGCAGCACAGCACACCACCAAATCGGATGTCACTCAGGGCGCAACTTGGACGTCATTTCCAGACCCGGTACTCCACACTCGGGCCATCGTTTATGAAGTGGTGTTGCTGCGCTGTTTTGTATTATACTTTAACTCTCCCAGTTTGATTTTGAACTTTTCTTTCTTTATTTTCGTTTAACCAGAAAGGTTAACAATAAAGCTTTCCGTTGTCAACAATTCACAATTTGCAGCGCAGGTTTGTTGGAAGTCAGGCACTGCCCGGTTCTCCTCGAGCTGGCATGGTGCGGAAAAAAATGCGTGCTTCTCTAAAACACACACCTAAGATTCCGTTGCTAGGTGGAACAAGTGACAAAGTCGATGGCACTGAAGGCGCAAATGTATTGATAAAATAAATTTCTCTCAATATATTTACACGTATTCACAGACCATTGGATGCTGCGAACACAATGGTGAACACAATGTCAGAGATAACCTCAGCGGGATCAATCCTAATCAATGAAAAAAACTCATCTTTCTTCCACGGCTGATGTTTATAAAATTAACACAAAAAGGTTAAAAATAAGCTGTGGTGGCCACATTTTTTTTCTTTTAATGTTTTTGTAGCTACGCGCTCATGCACACTTTTTATTGGTTCGTCAATCAAGGAGGTCATTCTTGTACAAATATCAAAATATCAAAATAACGTAGCAGATCTTCGCCGATAAATTCAGACCTGTTTCCCTAACGAGCGTTTATGGTAAATTAATTCAACATATCGTACAGTATCAAAACCCGCGCTTGCTAAATTGGACTAACGCCTTTCTTCCATCACAGTATGGTTTAGAAAAGTAAGTTTGTTCTGAGGCGCAATACTTACCTTTGTTTATTACCTTCTCTCACATCTTGATGCTAATGTTCAGACTGACCCTATATTCTGGGCATATTCGATATTTTTTTCACAAGATTCTCTATAACCGACTACTACTTCAATTTTCTAAAATGAACTTACACCCTGCAGTACTAAAATAAATTTAGGCCGTCCCAAATAACCGCTCAACAATTCGTTTATGGCAACATTCAATGCTCACGTCCCTCCCATATTCTTCGAATATGCTACAAGGCTCTATAGATGAACCCGATTCGTCTTTATGTATTTTAACGACTGTCCGACGCATGTTTCTTATAATAGCATTTTGTAGACGGCTCTGTTATCTACAGTTCAAACACTAACGAACACAGCACTTTCTTCAGTACAATTGTTTTCCTGGACGCACATCTTATCGTGGTTCTAAGTCTTTACACTTCGCCCGCCCCTCAGTTCCTAACGTCTCGTGCCGCATCTTTTTAACTAAAACCACGCTTATTCGGAGTCGCCTTTTCTATGATATGGTACCTTTTTTCTTGAATAAAATATTGAGCAGAACTTAAAAAACTTACAATAAAATTGTTAGCTTCTTCGCACCTGATGTACTTTAGACCCACACGTCAAGAAATGCTGCTTGCTGGGAGCTTTCGGGAAATAAAACTTAACTGAAATGAGCAAAGCTTGAGGAAGTTGACCTCATTCTTTTAATACCAAGATACACCTAACATGGTGACTGTCAGTTTCGAGCATATCAATTATTTCAAATAGGTGGGCTAACAAGGTGAATGTAGTGTGCGTTCAAATTTGTGAAGAACTTCCACATACAGCCATCAGCTGATCAAGAACCCGGGATCAAATACAAGGTACCATTCGTGGTATTATTGTGGGTGGACCTTTCATATTTTGGGTGCGGAAAAACAAAAAAACCGTAGCCTGTGTTATGGTAATTAGGTTACGCTTACCGCCAGCTCCATGCCTATTGTAAGAGCAGTCATAGCAAAATAAAGTTTGTCTAGGGTAATACTAATATATCATGCCCCATTAAGCTGTTTGGATCTGTCATCACCGGGGAGATGGGTGTCTGGTTTGCCTAGCATGACCAGTAAATGTATGTCAATGCCGATTTTACGGTACCACGAATACACGTGCGAAGTAGGCTAAACGCTAAGAAATGACCCGTAGTTTTCGCTAAGGAGGCCAATTACTTAATTATGACAGTTTAACATTTATTCATCATCATCATCGTTATCTACATCATTAGCAGCCTATCTACGCCCACTGCAGGGCAAAGGCCTCTCCCATTATTCTCCAATTACCCCTGTCCAGGGCCAAATGTGACAAATTTATCCCTGCAAACTTCTTGATCTCATCCTCCCATCTAACGTTCTACCACCCCCTGCTACGCTTGCCTTCTCTAGGGATCCAGTCTGACCAACGGTTATCTCGCCTGCGCAATACATGCGCTGCCATGTCCATTTCTTCTTCTGAGTTTCTACTAGTATGTCTTTAACAGGCGTATGTTCCCTGACCCACTCCGCTCTCTTCTTGTCCCTGTGCAAACAAACAAACGAACATATATTAAAAGGGATGGCTCAAGGCCGCATGGGGAAGAGGAAGGAGGGGTGATGAAGACCTTAAAAGTGTCCCAACATGGAGGAGTCCAGAACGAACCGCCACAGTTCGGTTAAAGTCTGTTTGATGCGGCCCTTCGTACGGATCCAGTCCTCGTAAGCGACTACAAAGGCAGACCGATGTGTCTTGCGTGGCCCCACGAGACCTATGCAGTTCCATACAAGGTGAGCGATGGCT
Source organism: Haemaphysalis longicornis (assembly GCA_013339765.2). Classification (NCBI taxonomy): domain Eukaryota; kingdom Metazoa; phylum Arthropoda; class Arachnida; order Ixodida; family Ixodidae; genus Haemaphysalis; species Haemaphysalis longicornis. The sequence continues at coordinate 12,409,039 of CM023455.1, read as the reverse complement.
GGTTTCAGTGACTGACCACATGCGTAGCAGGCGTACGAAGGGTCGGATGGTGATGCCGCCGCAGATGAAAGGGCTTCGGAAGCTGCTGCCGTGGAATTGCCGCTCTTCATTGTTCTAGTCGAGGCGTGCTTTCACCTGGCCAATATGTTACACTTATCGCTTTATGTTCCTTATATTAAGGGACGCACATGGTCCCTTAATGTTACACTAATCATTTTCCGCTCCATTGCCCTCTGAGTCGTTCTCAATGGATGTTGAACCCTCTTATTGAGCCTTTAAATTTCTCCCCGTAGGTGAGTACCGATAAAATGCAGCTGTCATGCACTTTCTTCTTCAGGGACAATGGTAGGCTGCTATTCATTATCGGAGGATGTCTGCCGTATGCACCTCACCCCATTCTGATCCTTCTCATTATCTCTGCCTCATGTTTGGGATCTGAGGTCACAACTTTGCCCTCAGTAGATATATTCTTTTACCACTTCCAATACCTCGCCCCCTATGCCAAACTGTTGTGGTGCCCCAAGGTTATTGATCATTACTTTGGTTTTCTGCATATTGCTTTTAAGGCCCACGGTTCTAGTCCCTTCATCTAGTGCGGAAAGCATGCTTTGCAATTTTTCGCCCGAGCTACTTAGCAAGGCGACGTCATCAGCAAATCTGAGGTTACTAAGGTATTCTCAGTTAACCCCTCACTCCCACCTGTTCCAATCCAACGTTCTGAAAACTTTTTGTAAACATGCTGTGAATAACATCGGAGAGATTGTGTCTCCTTGCCTGGCGCCCTTCTTTATTGCTCTTTTGCTGCTCACCTTATGCAGGATGATGGTTCCTGGGGACCAATTGCAGATATTATCGAGTATTTTACTTAATGCTCATCTCCCCCCGGTTCCTTAATGCCTGCAGTACTGCTAGGGTTTCGACCGAGTCAAATGTTTTCTCATAATCTATGAAGGCTATATATAGGGGCTCAGAATACTCAGCGCACTTCTCTATCACCTGATTGATCGTGTGAATATGGTCCATTGTTGAATAACCTTTACGGAACCCTGCTTGCTCTTTTGGTTGACTGAAATCTAAGGTTGCACAAATTCTGTTTGCGAGAACCTTGGTAAGTACCTGGTAGACGACTTGGTAAGTACCTTGTAGCTGATCGGCCTGTATTTTTCAGGTCTTTCATGTCACCTTTCTTATGGATTAGGGTAATGTTCGAGATCTTCCAAGATTCCGGTGTGGTTGCGGTAATCAGGCATTGCGTATACAGGTTTGCCAGTTTTTCAAGTACAATTTCTCCGCCATCCTTCAAGAGTTCTGCTGTTATCTGATCAACAGGTGCTTTGCCCCCTATCATTTCTTTCAACGCCTTCCTTACTTCGGTCGTTACTGGTGGGATGTCTATCTCCTCTGAACTACTTTCTGGTTCGGCATTATCCTGGTTGTCCCGGCTACTGTACAGCCGGGACAACCAGATACTGTACAGGTCCCGGCTATTGTACACCGCGATCCTGAATTCTTCTCACTTTACGCCTTACTGTTAGCTCATTTATCGGCTTCTTTCGTACTAGCTTGTTGCGGTCCGTCCTCAAATCTAGCTTAATTCGATATCTTACCATACGATGGTCACTACACCTTACCCTTCCGACCACTTCCACATCCTTCACGACGCCAGGGTTAACGGATTATAGGAAGTCTATTTCATTTTTATGGTCCCCATTGGGGCTCCTCCACGTCGACGTCTGGCTCTCCCGTTTACAGAAGAAGGTATTCATTATGCGTAGGTTATTCCGTTCTGCAAACTCAACTAGTAGGTCCCCCCTTGCTATTTCTACACCCCAGACGATAGTTCCCAATTGCTTTGCCTCCAGCCTGATGCTTGCCTACTTTAGCATTGAAATGTCCCATAACTATGGTATACTGTATTTGTACTTCAGCCTTTGCCGATTCCACATATTCATAGAAGCTTTCCACTACCTGGCCGTCAAGGCTGGATGTGGGGGCATAGCCCTGTACCACTTTGAGCTTGTGCCTCTTATTGAGCCTAATTACAAGACCTGCTGCCCGTTAGTTATTGCTATAATATTCTTCAATGTTGCCAGCTATGCTTTTATTGACTAGAAGTCCCACGCCCAGTTCTCTTCTTTCCTGTAGACCACGGTAACATAGAACGTGTACAATTTTCAGCACCGTGAGGGCTTTACCTGTTCTTCTAACCTTATTAAGCCCTATGACATACCATTTGATGCCCTTTAATTCCTCGAACACCTCTAGACTGGCTTCACTAGATACGGTTCTCGTGTTAACAACGTGCCAGCTATGCTTTTATTGACTATAAGTCCCACGCCCAGTTCTCTTGTCCTGTAGACCAGGGTAACATAGAACGTGTACATTTTAGCACCGTGAAGGCTTCACCAGTTCTCCTAGCCTCATTGCGCCCTATGACATTCCATTTGATGCCCTTTAATTTCTCGAACAAAACCTCTCGACTCGCTTTACTAGATAAGGTTCTCGTGTTAAGCGTAGCGAGGTTCACATTCCAATGGCGGCCTGACCGGGTCCAGGTATTTTTAGCACCCCCTGCTGCGTCACAGGTCTGACCGCCGCCATGGTCAGTTGCTTCGCAGCCACTGGAGACTGAGGGACGTGGGTTCATTGGCGTATTCATGGGAGGTTTTGGCCGTTAATACACCAGGGTGACCACTCCTGCTCGGGCAATGGTCGCCGGGGTCAGACTGCACCCCAAGCCCGAACCGGGATTCTATAATTGGGCGTTTTTTTGTGGGAATTGTCCGGCACCGGGATTCGAAGAATGGTCTTTCTTCACGCGAGGCGGATACTATGCCTCTACTCTCTACCTCTACTTTCTACCCCTACGCCACCGCTGCACCGCACGGCAGTGCAGCGCTAAATCAAAACTTGCCCTGGAGTACGTACTGAAACCAAACACGCAGCTTATTTTCTTCCCGTGCAGGAGACTGAGCTGGGTATCGGGAGTCTGTGCGGAGAGAATGCGCTCGTGCTTTCTGTGTTGGTATTTAAATACACGTCAGGGGATTAATACCCACTAGAAGTTTCGGGATTGGAATTCCTTCGCGGAGGGGCCAGTGGCCTACTAAGAGAGAGAAAAATAAAAAGTTGCCCGGGGGAAATTACCATAACGCTGTTCTCTAACCACGCAGCGTATGTTCTTCACGTGGCGGGGACTGAGGTGGGGCATGGGCGTCGGTGCGAACGAAATATTTAATAATCACATCTTATTAATTCGGGTGCTGTAATAGTTTTTACTAGGGAGCAAATTACCCATTGAATGATGTGTCTTAAGTATGTTCTGTTTGGCAAGAGTACCTTCTCTGTGTTCGCGTTTTTTACTCTTTGGTTCCCGTGTCGATGCGACGACTGACGCTTCTATTCTATTCTACATAGTGCGCCCCCTCCATAACGTGGTCATTCAAGACGCCTGCACCCAGTCAGCTCGACTTTCTTTTAGCTTTCGTCTTCTGCTCTTTTCACAACCCGTACCACCCACTAATTTTGCTCCCCGGTCACCCACTGTGCAGGAACGGCACGTACCGATATGACACATCCATTTTTATTCGGTAGGGGAGCTTATATGCGAGCAAAAGAACTGTGGCATATATAAATATGTACGTGCCGCTCTGTCAAAGCAACCTCGTCGATGTGCCATCCGAGCAGGGAGACCGAACAGAAATGCAGGGAACGAAGAATTGAGAGTAAGGCCCTCCGAGGGTATGTAGCCCTCTGCTTGGCTTCAGAATTTCCCCTCAGGTTGCTCCTGGTCGCCGATCCTAAGTCTTCAGTGCTATAATACAGCAGAAGTATTAGGAACGAGAAATGAAACTGAAATAATAAAAAATGTGTCTTTTGCAGGAAAGCAGCGATTCCAGAGGTCATGTTACACTTCGACATTGGACATTCACACTGTCACAAAGACAATGCCGTGTGGTTTGTGTAGATAAAAGCCTGTGAAGATGACGAATCGTATTTTGAAATACCTGAGAAGTAAAAACACAATGGAAGATATATTGTAGATTTGTTACAAACAAAATAGGATGCACTTAGGCCTTCCGCTAATAGCAGGTACATTACAAGGGTAGCATTTCGTGTAAACGTATCAGGGTGTACCTCTCACTACATTGAACATACCGTCATACCACAAGAATGAGTTATCCACAAGAAAAAAACTGTTACGTTTTTTCGGCTGTTGCGCTTTTGAGTTTGTAACCTTATACGGCAGCCAAACTTATTCACTAACAAATGACGTATATGCGTGAACACATGTTTTTTGGGGGGCGGACCGTGGTATGGGGCGTTTACATATACATGGTACTACAAGGCTAAGATGTGCTTCGGAGTCGATCGCTCCGGATTATATTTCACCTCCTAGCGCTCTTTACCGAAAAAACACGAAAATAAATGCGTTGTCGCTTTTTTGTCTGAATGTGAAAAGCAACCACCGCGGCCATTATCGCATTCGCGTCTTCGTAGTGAACAAAATAAAGGCTCAGCCAGTGCACCACCATGGTGGACAGGAGAGTCATACTAGCTTAAAATAAAGCATCATAGCAGCTAGAGCGAAACAAATAACAAGCGAAAAATAGGCACTTGACAGCAAAATTCACTAAAAAAAAGGCAGGAAAGTAATAACAAACTTTCTATGATAAATTTTTTTTATTTCCTTTTCTTCAAGGGGAAAATGTCTTATTTAAACATACGATTCTGGGAAATTCTGTTTTTGTTGTAAATGAAAACATTCAAAACCACAACGAAATACTCGTTTCCTCACATAGGAAATAAAGCGGCGTGGAGAGTTCTTGACTACGCAATTGAAAAAAATGCATTTACTGTCAAACTGTGTCCACTATTGTAGTCAATACAACTTTAAATTACACAAAAAGAAAAGACATATTTTACAAAACAAAAGTTTAAATTTTACAAATTTGCGGGGGAATGTCTTTATATTCGGCCACCCACTTTTTTGTGTGGATTTATTACTTGTAGAAACATGTGTATATTGTATTCTGAACGTCGTTATCTCTGTTGGTTTGTTTTAGCTATTGCTCTCTAAATGAATTTAAGTTTTATATTATATCACGATAATGGGAAGAAAGCGTTGCACCCTAAATGGAAGTATAAATTCAGCAAAACTTTCTAGTTGCTCTCCTAGCTTGCCTAAAATAAAAAACAAGAGTGGCAGAGATTAGGCACTTCTACTTTATTATATTAAAAACAAAATAGCTTGTACAAAGTATAAGTGTGGAAGGTCGAGACACAACTACCTGAAAGGTAAAAAGCCAAGCAAGAAAGCGCTCACAAAATGAACGAAGCGGTGACACAGACTCGCCTCGCATTCATGCTTAGCGAGGATAATGAGAGCCCCGCCAATCGAAATTGCCAGCGACCAGTATCGTTTATTTAACCAATCATAAAATCTAGAATGGCTCACTTTGCTAATTGAATTAATTTTTGGCACGCAGCGGGTGGTAACGACTTGGTTCGCTGGGTTACCGCACATAAAATTGTTCTACAACAAAAACGATGATTCACAAACCTATTAAGTACCAGAGCGCAAGAAGAGACAACGAGCGCGGTCCTGAAACTAGTTCCTATGGACCGTATTAAGAGTAAGTACCCGTGCACCCTATCGACCCGACCTACAAGCGTCTCAATTTTCGGCGCAATAGACCATCATTGAAGAAAGCACACATAAAGAATTTTAGTGAGACAAGCTCAAAAAACCAAAGGCAGTCACATAAACTTTAGTGACAAAACAACCTTCGCAACTTTCTCCTGAAAAAATGGTGCAATGAAAAAAGGTAAGACAACGCCTGCCAAGCGTTTAAAAAGATCGCATTTTGGGTGAAAAATAGGGCAGTTACGGCTGTTGAATGAATCAAAATTGGCCAAATTCATTTCTTCAATGGGCGTTGGATTTGGCGTGACGTTTGGAACTGTTTTGTGGGTGTTTTCAAAATTTTTGTTGGATGTTGGAGCTGGTTTATTATGAATTCAGACGGCAATGAGTAGATAGGCAAATGATCTGTCCCCGGGCGTTGACGTTGAAAGTGAACACAAACAATTTCACACATTTTACAGATGAGAAATGACCATTTAGTCTCGTCTGCCCCGTCCCAGCGTAGTAAAACTTGTTATTAACGCGTTAGCGTTATTAGGCTGTTGTTTCGATTTTCCCGTGCTGCTAGCCGGCCGCTATCAGCAGTGCCCATCAAGCGTCCACGGAAATACGCCATCGCTGCCATCCGTAACCTACGACTGAGGCAGCGATGTGGGAGTGTTCGCATTAATCTGGAATATCAAACAACGGCAGTTCAGGTGTGGAAAGGAGGGCAATTACGCTACGGCAGAGATAGAATAAAGGACACGCCTACCCAGCAGATGGCGCGCCTGCGCAGTAAAGTTCCTTGTACGTCCTGTAAGTGGTAGCATTCTTGGCAGATACAGCCGCCAGTAATACCCGAAACTGGGGCCGTCACAATAAAAGCACCTCTTCACCGGTAGATAAATAGTTATATTTTCGGTAATTCACGCGCCCAAGCCACACCCGAGATGCGAGGCTCACAGTAGTGGAGGGCCTCCAGGTTAGTTTCGACAACCTGAGATGTTTAACGTGCACTGAATTCTCCGTACACTGCCGTTTTATTTTATGCTTCCATTAGGAAAACTGTTCAGCCACCGATGCTTGTTTTCCACCGTAAATGATGCCGGCCCCATCATTGGTTCCCCAAACCGAAACCGGATGCAAAGGATTAACGCTAGTCACTCAGACATCAATGAAAGCAGACAATACGAGCAGAAACCAACTGAAATAAAACACAATATATACCAATAATTACATGAATTGTTTATATATTTTCGATATTCCCGCGGTTCTGTTTCCGAAGCGAGCTGTGCTTGACAAACGTCGCAAGGCACCACGGGGAAACGTTAAAAGTCACCCAGAAAATTGGTACAGATATCCTCCCAGAGATTAGTAAAGGAAGAGTGGTCGGCTGTCCCTAGAGTCCAAGCGGTAGAACCCTGCTTCATAAGTAAAAAAACAATGGAAAATCATTATTCACCTTGCCCACATTATGAAACCCGTGACCGAGAGATGAAAAAATAAAAACCCTGAGGCCTTGATCACAGGGACGGATTTTACGGATCCTACCATACCATAGTAACTTAACCACAGTGAAGAAGATCATCACGACAGCATATAGGGGCAGCCCTCCACCCTCGAAATTTTTACCGTAACAAGGTGATAGCAGGTGGTCCAGCAGCATAACAGAACGGACCCCGCACGGGGCACCTTGAGTATTCATGGTGACGGTGAGCAGCGACACCAGCGGACCCCGAGCTCCCAACATAAGCCGTGTCCAACCGGTGGTGAGGTGTTTAAAGGTGAAGGGTAGAAGCCGTAAACGTGGCCGTCGGAGCCTTGGTCAAGCTCCGGCCATGGGCTCCCTGCCTGTCTACCAGGCAGGGAGCTCCGGGACCTCTTTGACTACAGGGTAAGGTCAAAGGAGAAAGTACCCCCGTCTCCCTGCTTTTATACTATGCTTTATGGAATTGTCTAAACCCCTCCCCCAACCGTGATCGGCCCCCTAAAAGGGCCGCACGAAGTATCGTTTCCTCCCCCATTGCATCTTTGAAATTTCCTGAACCAGATCATTACTCTCGATTTCTTGTCATGGAGTCCTGAATCCAACCCACCCTCTTGCATCTCAGTCAGTCTTCTTGATCGCCAAGTATCTTGAAGCCATAATAGGGAAATCATATCAGGCCAAAAAACAAAGAACTGGTGAACTCCTCATCGAGGTAAATGACAAGCAGCAGTCCACAAAGCTTCTAGCTCAGACTAGACTGGCTGATCTAGACATCAGGGTAACACCCCATCGGAGCCTCAACAGCTCGCAGGGTGTGATATCAGAGCCAGATCTCCTGAACGAAACCGATGCTGAATCTCCTTGCCGGCTTGAAGGATCAGGGCGTCACTGCCGTGAGACGCATCACCATCCGTAGAGACGACAAGGAGATTCCCACCAAGCACATCATCTTGACCTTTGACCGTGCAGTTCTCCCACAACATATAAATGCAGGTTTTATCCGTTGCTCCATCCGTCCGTACATCCCGAACCCGCGGCGCTGTTTTAAGTGCCAGCGGTTTGGGCATGGTACAAACTCTTGCCGTGGCCGATTGACGTGTGCAAAATGCGCCGGCGCACGATCATCCGAGCGAGAACTGCTAATCTGAAACCCTCAGTTGTGTAAACTGCGGTGGTCGCATGCGGCATACTCCCGCAATGTGCGAAAATTCCAATTAGAAAAAAAGATCATAAACATTAAGGTCACGAGACATCACCTTTCCAGAGGCGCGAAGAGGGTTCGCCTCTTTCCCCCTGGGGGAGGTACGCGACGCCGGCTCGCCGGGGGGGCGGAGCGGGTGTGGTGGTCTACAGGGACCCAGTTCAGGAGTCGACCCTGGTCCCCTCCTCCTACCCCCCAGGGGTGCTCAGGCAGCCCAATCCGTCCGCCAACGCCGCTTGCATGAGGGCAGCAGCGGTTGTGGTGGCAACCCTCTTCCGTCTGGACCGGTGCTGCTCCGACCTCATTCTCCCCGTCCTCCAGTGCGTTGGAGGGGTACCGAGGTGATGGACACCACGGGCCCCGCACCGGTTCCCACCGCCACCCCGCACACCCGTGCCACCTCTGGCGCCCCGGACGCCCTCGGCGTCGGCGGCTCAAACCGAAGGGCTCCCGAGTGGGGGCCAAGTCCGGGGGGCCCGGTCCGTCGGGCACCCCTCGGACATTCGACGACGACATGGATGTCGGGCCGTTCCTGCCTCTTGCAACGCAGCGCAAGGAACGCGTCCCGACGCAAAGCCTCCTGACAAGCAAAAAAGGCGGAGTCACAGCCCCGAAAGACGACACATAACAAACACACACACTCCAGTAGCTCTCACACTAAATATGGGAAGAGAAAACATATTCAATGAACTGTAGAGGCCTTCTTAAAAATCTTGACGATGTATACGAACTACTGAATGCTAATCAGCAAAGTGTAATGTGTGTTCAGGAAACACATTTGAATTCCTCAAGCACACAAATTTCTTGATAGTTTCCTGGTATACAGAAAGGACAGGGTTGGCAGCACACAACTGTTCTGGCGTGTGGCCATAATCGCACCGCCAAATCCTTAGCATGCCACCCGGTCACCTTGAACCACCCGTCCTTGAGGCTGTAGCAATACGCTTAATAATATTTAATAGGTTGATAACCGGTATGCTCCATATACATTCCTCCTGATGTTTGACTTTTAAGCTCTGATTCGAGGCGCTGATTGACTAGCTGCCTGAACCATACATCCTGACAGGCGACCTTAATGCTCACAACGCTCTTGGGGGCTCTTCTCGCACGGATGCCCGAGTCCGCCTTATAGAAAAATTTCTTACATCTTCAGGAGCATGCCTTTTCAATAATAAACAGCCTACATACCATAATATACGACACAACACATACTCATGTCTTGACTTGGCTATGGCTCCGAGATCATTTCCATGTCTTGAGTGGGGGTGGGCACTGACCCCATGGCAGTGACCACTTCCCACCTCACTTACATATATAGGTAAAGGCCCAAGCAGTTCATCTTCCCATAATAGGTTCAATAAGCAACGAGCTAACTGGAACACATTTACAGAGACATCAAACTACACCACACATCCATAGGACACCCTACACGTTGAAAAAGACTACCCAACTCCTCACGGCGCACATCCTCGACGCCGCCGAAAAGTCACATTCCCACCTGCCTCTGGTTGCCCCGCGCAACCAGCGGAGGCCGTGGTGGAATGAGGACTGTAGGCGGCGCGAGAGAGGGCCCAGAACAAGGCGTGGGGTGTCCTTCGGTCGGTACCCACGTCGGGTAACCTCATTTCTGTTCAAACGGGCCAAGGCGTTAGGATAAACGTGTGCGCCGTGAGGCCGAAACGAGAGAGTTGGCAAACCTTCTTGAAATCCATTAATTCATACACGGGACACACACAAAGTATTGACATGTCACGATACGCAAGCTCAAAGAGACAACAGACACACGCCTGGCCCCTTGGTTAGCACAACAGGGGACACACTTGAAGACCAGGCTAACATGCTTGCCACAACACTGTCGAACACGTGTCCAGGTTCAGCACACTACACGAACACTTTATGAAACACAAAACATCTGCAGAAAAAAAGCCCTTACACGACAAAGACAGATCAAAAACTTCTACAACTCTGAATTCACTCTCTATGAGTTGAGGGCTGCCCTGAGCACGTGCAAACCTTCAGCTCCAGGCGCAGATAAGATTACATACACCATGATACAGCACCTACACCCAGACACTCTTGAAACACTCTTACACCTATACAACAAATATGGCTTTCGGGGCACATTCCACGCTCTTGGAGGGAGGCCATAGTAGTGGCTTTCCTAAAGGAAGGGAAGGACCCTTCCTCTCCCTCCAGCTATCGTCCCATTGCCCTGACAAGCTGCCTGTGTAAGGTCTTCGAAAAGATGATGAACAGGAGACTCGTGTACTTCTTAGAGTACAACGGTCTTCTCGAGAGCTGCCAGGCGGGCTTTAGGGCGGGGCGATCTACGAACGATCAACTCGTTGCGTTAGAGTCATATTTTAAAAGGATGCTTTCCTCCACAAGCAGTACTGTATGACAGTATTCTTTGATCTTGAAAAGGCGTACGACACTGCTTGGCGGTACGGCAATCCTCAGCGATTTGAAGTCCTTTGGCATGTCGGGTAACATGATGAATACGCTTGTTAGTTACCTGTCTGAAAGAACGTTTCGTGCGCGAGTTGGAGCTGCACTCTCTAAGGTTCATGTGCAGGAAAACGGCGTGCCGCAAGGTGGTGTTTTGAGTTGCACTTTGTTTATTGTAAAAATGAATTCTTTTCAGAAGGCACTGCCACCATCGATCTCCTGTTCAATCTATGTAGACGATGTTCAACTCTCCTTCAAATCGTGTAACTTGTCTATCTGCGAGCGCCAAGTGCAGCTTGGTGTGAACAAGCTTGCCGGCTGGGCAGATAGCAACGGTTTTAAATTTAATCCAGGAAAGTGCACTTGTGTTCTGTTTTTCAAGAGGCGTGGCATTCGGCCGGATCCAGACATTCGACTCCACGGTGTCTCTATTCCTGTCAAAAAGGAACACAAGTTTTTAGGTATAATCTTTGACGAAAAGCTCACATTCATCCCCACACATAAAACAACTAAACAATAAATGCTTTAAAAACAATGAATATCCTGAAGGTTCTGTGTCGCACATCTCTTTTGGTGCTGACATACAACTTCTTTTACGTGTTTTACCAGCTTGTGATAGGTTTCACCGACTGGACTATGGTAGGCGTTTGTCTAGGGTCAGCCACTATAACATCCCTCAGAATTGGGCCCCCCCCCCCCAATGCTGAACCCTGTGCTTCGATCTAGGGCTCCGCTTGTCCTGCGGTGCCTTTCGGACTAGTCCAGTCGAAAGTCTGGTATGTAAGAGTGCAACAAATGGAACCTACAAAACGTCAGCGAGCATACACGAGACCTCCTTTATGCTTTTAAAATTTTCATCCATGCGTCACCATCCTTTTAAATCAGTTTTTCATGATACCTCCATGACTGCACTACTCCTAAACCGACCATCGTTCTCTGCGCCCTTCTCTTACAGAGTTAGAGAGGAAGCGTCAGAGCTTGCTGTCTCCTTTTTAGACACCATCGCAAAGTTCTGTAACAGATTTCTAGCACCATGCATCTCCGCCCTGTGTCATGCGACACCATCTTTCACACATGTAGATAAAAACCGAGCTCCCACTGGGCATTCAGACAGCACTTCTTGTATTTGCATGAGAAGTGATCATGATTCTGAATTTTATACGGATGCCTCTAAGACTTCCACCTCTGTGTCCTGCGCTGCGCAATGGCCCGGCCTTAGGGTCACTAGAACTCTTAACAGTAATACAAGTATCTATACGGCAGAGGCTTATGGTGGTACTTCTGTTGTGAATCATATACTCCAAAGCCACACCCCACAATCCATTATCTATACAGACTCCCTCAGTGTTGTGCGGGCATTGTCTTATACAAAGTCTTCAAAAATCACGTCGTAAATCTTATCATCAAAGGTAGTATGTCGGTGTATGTCCACAAATTGAACTCGTCCTTTTGCTGGGTCCCTGGCTACTGTGGTATAGCCGGGAACGAAGCCGCGATCGAATGGCCGCTGCTGCTACACTCTCGACTGCAGTAGACATCACCACATTACCCTACACCGACGTGAAACCACACATCAAACAACAACTTCGCAAAACATGGCAAACACATTGGAGCGAACAGACAGACAACAAGTTACACGTAATAAAACCACACTTGGGACCGTACACCTCCGATACACGCAATAGATACACAGAAGTCGCCTTGGCTAGATTACGGATAGGGCACACTCATGCAACTCACTCGCACCTGCTCACTGGATCTCCAAGACCTCTTTGCAGCAGGTGCGGAGAGGCCCTATCCGTGATGCACATTCTCATACAATGTAAGGCACTCGACACTACACGACGCAAACACTTCCCTCAACTACACACACGACATATTCCACCACACCCGTCATACTTCTTAGGAGACGATGCCATGTTTTCTGTTCAACGCACCTTTCAGTTCCTATCAGAAGTTCACTTTTTACAACTCATCTCATACCACCCATAGCTTTTACCCCTGGTCCTATACACCAGCCACCTTATTTATTTTTAACATCTCTTGTTCTTCACCCTGGCCCTTAACACCAGCCGTGCTCATAGCTTTTACCTGATTTTATTTCTTGTTCTCTCCTCATCAAATCACTTTGTGTTTGGCGCTCTTTGCCCATGTCGGCCTTGCGCCAATAAAATCAAACCATCATCATAACAGAACGGACAGACTGAGACGGTTCTAATAGAAGGTGAAGGCCTTTATGTGTTTAAAAAGATGAAGTAAGAAATTTCAGAGGCAGTGAATAAATTTGGGCAGCATCGCATAGAAGCGGGTGAAGGCGGTAGTCCTGGCGAAGACCTCAATGATATATTGATTTTGAAATCGAATAGGTCCAAAAAATCGCGGCTCGATAAAGCATTTGAAGAAACAGTGGAGACGAACCGCTTCCGGCCGCTAAGATTGTGGCTCACAAATCGAAATCTGGCAGGGTCATTATATAGAAAACTGGACCTTCACCTTCCCTCCCCCCATGGGGAATTATCCAGCGCAGGCCATCACGGTCATGGGTCCGATCGATTGACGATTGGTTGTAGGGTTTAACTTGCCGATGCAACGCAGGCGATGGGGCGTGCCGTAGTGGAGGGCTGCGGAATTAATTTTTACAACCTGGGGATCATGTCACCTATCGAGGCGCTCTGCTAGAAACACGCTCTTTCAAAAACATGCTTTCAACCCTACCCAAGGAAAGGCAATATGACAGGATCAACTTAATTAAAACAGTGAAATATTACGAGAACAACGTGTACACGTACGTGTAATTTATGCTAGGAGACATCAGCAATTTTTAAGGGGGCTAGTCTGGTATTATTTGTGAGTGCATTACTTTCCTACATACATGAACAAAGAAGGGGACGTTGAATATATCTGCTTGACAATCCAATAGCTAAAGTAGCAAATATTAGTTTAATATCATTATAGAATTTCAAAAGGGCATTAAATAGCTAAAAGATTTGTACGTATTTGTACATCCGTAATGAAGAAATATAAGGAGCGAACTAGAACACCCGGGGACAAGGGTTAGAAGAAGTCGAGACACTGACCAAAAGGTCCGAGAACTCTCACCCTGTGCAACTTTCCACTACGATTACAACACGCCTCTCGATGAAAAAAGTTAACGTATTGTAATCCTACGCCTAGATCTCAGTCTCAGGGAATTGCGAACTCTGTGGTGGATAAAGCAACACAAGTATCTACCAATAAATCTAGGAGAAGATGTTGGGCGGATCGTCATAGATAACTTAACACTGCTCAAAATTCTTGGAAACCTTTAGCTTCTTCTCCGTATCCTTGGCATGCACAGGGGTATACTCACAGGCGAACATCTCAAACATCCAACATTCTACCTCTATTGAAATATTCGAGGCAGTTTGGACCAGCTCAATATCACAACATCTCCGCCAGCTGATTGAAAGGGCAGAAGGACGTGCTGCATCAATGGACTAGAATACAAGTTCCATGTTCGCGCTCTCTCACAACTTTGGGCCCGTTTTCCTAAAGCCTCCAGTATTTCTTCCGCAACAAAGATCTCCACTTTGTCTCTCTCTCTCTCTTCCAAAAAAGCAATAAATTTCAGCCCGCACTCAAATTAAAAAAAAAAACACTTTGAGACTCTTACACAGCTAACTCCTCCCTCCCACTGACCAAAACCTCGCAGCCGCAATCTCTCACGCTCATATCGTAAACCACAGAAGCATGGACGGTTTGAATCTCTTATGGCATACAGCGATTCAGCATCCTTACTGCTAGTCCTCCTGTCTTCGCTGACCTCCAGTTATCGTGAAGCATGCCTCGTAAATGCATCAACTTAGTTCCGAAACGGTCACTGTGAGTCGAAGAAATGCTATCGTGTCATACACCTTAAGACCCAAACGTAGGTGTGCTCTCCAACTCTTATTGCTTTTTTTTGCGACCTTCCCCACTTTAGTAATTAACTCTATAGCCACCGCCTACAAGCCCTGGAAAAATTCCACACACTTGGATAGGAACCGCTTCCTTTAGGAGAAGAAGATATCGCGGCGAACTATACATAGTTGATTTACTTCTGTATTTTATTTTTTCATCCGGTGGCGCCGCGCTGTGTTGTCTGTATTTCGGGAAAAGTCCGTGTATTGTTTCCTTTCCTTTATATGCCGCACGGGCTATATTATTTTATAGGGAGAGTGGTTCACCCTGGCGTCACTAGCCTAAAATATTTTTGGTCTTCAATGCTGTAGATGTATTTCGAGAGTTTAAGAAACAATCGCACCAAAAGATAGATGCTAGCACGGCAGATGCCGCAGCTTGTGATTCGTCGACAACAGACCGCTCACGTCAGATCTTTGGATGCTCGTACATAGCTTGTATTTTCTTCGAGCATTTGTGTAGGACGAGCTCACTCGAATAAACGTTACTTCCTTATAGAAAACCGGCGTCATCCTTAGCTGCGGGGCTTCTGGTGGAGACGCGGGGATACGTTTTTTTTGTAATTTTGTTTAACTGTCTACAGTCAACGCTTAAATTCAGAGTAACGTCTGTTTCTTCGCGAGCAGAAGTTGGGATGATCAGATGAATTGCGAGGTTTGTATGATGTCGTCGTCGAGGCGGATTTCTGCAGAGGAACCACGTCCCGTCGAGGCCCGTCAAAGAGGTCATAATAGACCTTATGTGCCCTTGTTCTACGTCACAGGCCGAGAACAAGTTGACTGGGGTATCTAGAGAACACATGACGCGCTACGCAGAGAAAACCGTTCTTCCAACGAGGAATACCTAAGAAGTCGCTAAGTTAGTAATCCGCGAAGTTGTGCTGCCACATGGAGCCCTTGAAGTCCTAATCGCGGACCCTGGAACGGCCTTTACTGCGGAGCTCACTGAAGGACTTTGACACTGCTGCAACACAGATCATCTGAGAACGATGGTGCACGACCCACACATTACCGAACTAACGGAACGCCTGAACAACGTGATCGCGGTGAATGTATGGCGACATTGAACACAAGACGTAGGACGATGTTATCTCTTATGTCACGTTTGCATACAACACAGCAAACCAGAAAAATATGGAGATGACACCGTTTAAGCTTGTCTATTGAAGACGCCTGTCTATGATGGCCAATGCCATGGTAGCGCACGTGCAAGGCGCTGACGTCCAAGCATACCTAAACATAAAGAGCATGCTCGCAAGGTTCCTCGACCTCGTAGAACCGACCTGCAGCTGGTGGATGCTGCACGCTACAGCCTCCGACGCCGAGAGGCCGAGTATCACCCAGGTAATGCTTTGTGGGTTTGAACTTCATATAGATGACGCGTACTAAGTGGGGAGCTACTGAGAGTATGCTTTCGTCACTACGGAATTTCACGACCGACATATGTCCCACTAATTTCAGATTCAGATTCCTATTGTTTATTTTTCACCAAACAGTACACCAGATGAAAATGGCGAGAAAATGGTGGCCGAAAAAACTGCAATATAGCAGCTTGACCAACCTCTGGCCACCGTCACTAGCAGAAAAGAAGGACAAACACAAGACATACATACATACTGTTAGATAATTCATTTCCTACTCTGTAACATTTTAACACAGGGACAAAAATTACGCTTAACTCCCCTCGCGGGAGCCCTGGTGTGATGCGATGCTGAAGGGGGTTATATTGTGCGTTTCCGTTGGGTCGATTAGTCGAATTGCGTGAGCAATCGTCGGGTAGTGCGAGAGAGAGGAGAGAGAGACAGAGAGAGAGCGAGAGATAGCAAACGTAGCGCGGACCGACCGTCGACTGAGGGACCGGCCGGAGCGCAGCACTCATATGCGCAGCGCGCAAGAAGGAGAGGAGAGCGCTGAGAGAGAGGGCGCTGCATATGCGCCCAGCGCGCTACACATACGCATACGCGCGCTTTACGCATATGCAGCGCGCTGGGCGCATACAGCATACGCCCAGCGCGCTTGCGCCGCGCGCAGCACCGCCACCGTCGGAGTACGAGAGAGCGCGCCGCACTGCGCGCGCTACAGAAGTTGGGGGAGAGGGTGCGCTATCAGAGCGAGAGAAGGAGTGGCGCAGCTGTGCGGACAACAACGGACGCACGCAGGAAGGACAGGGCCGCCGACAACAGATGCTCTCAGCGTCGCATCTAAAAAAAGCGAGATAGCTAAGACAGCATGGTAAACCGCAAAAAAAACGCATTTGTTCAATTTGATGAAGGCATGCGCCCTAAAACGAGATAAAAGCCAGCGTGAATATTTAGCAAAGTCGCGTTTGTCGCATGTAAAAACAGTACACAAAATACAAACAGGCAACGAGGTAAAATTTTAGGACGTGGTATCTACGAGTTCCAAATGACACATAACATTCCTACGCGAGAGTGAGAATGTATACATGAAAATGACACGAATAATATTTCCTGAGTTCAGGGACACGTTTTTGCAATAAAATTCAAATAAAGCCATCGCAACGATAGTTCCAACATGCTGTTGTCACTCATGGATAAAGGATCGATGCAGTGCTTATAAAGCTCATTTAATATGGTCATAATTTCCCAAGTTGTCCCCGACAGTGACTCTAGCACATTGCGAAGGCGCCTCGGCCCGAAGGCGTCCACGTGGTTCCCCTCCAGCCTGAGTATGCAAGATGACCGACTCTTTTGTTTTTTGTTTGACCTGAACTTTTATTTTTGAGTCGGTTCAATGCATATTAGAGGGGGTAATTGCGCAAAGTACGCATTCTTTGTTTACTTTTGTGTTGAGTTTGTTATCCAGTGCGCCAGGCTGGATTGCCTGTGTTTGGGAGGAAGTGGTTGTGTCGATTCACTTCGTTTAAATGACGCACGGGCTATTTTCTTTGACACGGAGATTGCTTCGCGCTTACGTCCCTAGTCTAAAATTGTCTTTGATCTTCACTATTCTCGATGTAATTCGGCGGTTCAAGAAGCAATCACGCCAAAAAAAAAATACCCGTGGAACAGACGTCACGCATTCTACACGCCTACGCGCAACAATGCTTTGACTGCTTCTACACCGCTTGAATTTTCATCGAGTTTTTGTGGAGGACCAGTTCGCCGAAATAAATCTCTCTTCCTAGAAGGAAAACTGGCGTCGTTCTTGGCTACGTGACAACATGTCCAGCCTTGTTGTGAAGAATTTCGTAATTCATGCCAGCCAATGAAGGTATTGCTCCCTTCGTGTCTTCAGGCATGCCCTCGAGAATTGTTCTATGGAAATGTCGAAAACAGCAGCTAATGTGGGGAAGAGAACTCACCTGCTGTTCATGTAGAGTTATTTTGTTCCTGAAGCACGTTTGCACATTATTTATTACCATTTCCGTTAAAACTTCATTGCGCAGTCCTCAAAAGTCGCATTAAATAAACTTTTGTTAACAATGCCCCATCAACTTTAATATTTTCTTCTAATGCAAACCACATACAAACTCATCACCATATATTGCAGGAATTATGCGCGTATTTTTTTAACTTCATGTGGCCATAACATTTCCCTCTCTGATACGTAAACCATATCCTATAATACCTTCCACAACGTTGCATCTAGTTTCGGTAAAGAAGTTTCGTTTTTTTCTCCAAATTTGATATATCTATACTTGGTGATTATAAAAAAAGAACTGAGATGCAATACTTTTTAGCTGCATGTGTAGCGCCAAAAATTTAAGGAAGGTTCCAGCTACGCCGACTACTTGAATGGCGGCGCGTTGGTAGGTGGGCACTGCCGTACACATACTCAGGTTACAGTATCTTTGCTTATTTGCATTGTACGGTGCTGGTTATCGTCGTCATATTCATCGAACGTGTCATTATCGTGTTTGCGTCAAGTGCTTTATGCAGAATCATTCTTAGCATTGAAGACTTCCACCAGCTATTCGTCATCGACCAGATGCCGCGGTTGCGGGATTAGCAAACTGTCTCGGAGAGGAGCGGAAGACTGGTTGAAAGTCTCCTATCTGTTATGGTTTGGAGAGCATGTGGCGGCAGCGGCGACCTTCACCAAGCAGGGTGTCTTTCGAACTTTAGCATTAGCGCTAAAGCTTTTCTTTTATGCGTGGTAGCGCTTGACAACAGCACTAAGCAGCTGCGCGAGCCGGAGACAAGCGGTCCACGCGTAGCACGCGGCTACAACGCTGAGCATTTTTGCGCTTCTCATGAACAACATCTGGTATACCGCGCGAGACAGCCCGCCAAGAGCGAGGGCTTCCCGTTCTAAGGAGGTCCTACACCTGGCGGTCAGCGCAAAAACATTGACTGCTCCATTAATAGTATATTCCTTCTCCTCCTAGTCGGGTTTTTAGGGCCGTAGCTCCTCTTGCTCGGGATAAGTCCCGCGTTGGGCTGTCAAAGTGTCCACTAGTTAAAGTGCCATTGACGCGGCGGTGCCCGGTTTCGATCCCACGACTCTCTGGCCGCCACGGGAGGTACGTGACGCTTTGCCTACTGCACTACAAACCGAGACGGGAGCACGTGCTACGAACGCGCCTTATGTCCTTCACTCATTCAGATGGTGCGCGCCTTCACGAAGACGCGAAGCGAAGTAGCGCATCATGACGCCAATGAGCGCTGACAGTTCGCGCCTTGATTCCGGAGCCTTCGTGTACGCGGGACGCGCGTGAATTGAGGCACCCTACCAATTGAAGTGGGAGCGGGATAATTGCATCGACATGTAAATAATAAACATCGCGTGTATAAGTGTATATACAATCAACCCTATAACAACGTGTCCAGTCTTTATATGATGTGGGATGAATGTTTCAAGGTTTTACCGATAAGCATTGGAGCTTCGCCCCTATAACCATTATTCACTTCGTGGAGATGGCGGGATGTTTTCCAGTTTCTTTCTTTAGAGCCATGCGGCCGGCGAGGACGCTCGCAAGTAGCCGCAAGACGCACTTACGAACGTCGGCATTTTTGTGGCATTCTTTTCCTGCACCAGCAAACATGCGCCCAGAAACAACCTACTCCGCTCTTTAAACGATGCGAGGCAGTGTTTGCTGATATGCCTCATGGACCACCTACGTGGACAGCTCGTTTCAGCCAAGATGAGCACCTAGACCCAGGCAAAATGTGGGTCACAGCTCACTCCAAACGCTGCTATATCGAGTTGAGTGCCTAGGCTGGCCACATTCGAAACTGGCCCTCTTGAATTCGGTCAAAGTTGTGCTTCCACAAGCTAAACCCACAATGTTTAACACTAACAGATAATATAGATAAATCTGGTGCTAATGTCAAAGCAAGCCGCGTTTCCACGATCGTGTCGTCGTGGTCTGGCGAGACGGGTTCCTTTTATTATTGCATGATTTGGCAACAAACTAAAATATTGTGCGTGGCGAACGAAAGTTCCGGAAGGTTTTGTTTACTAGTTTTCACCTATGGGCATCGTGCGCTGGTATGGTGGCGCCAGTGATGTGCTGTGTTCAGCGCCATCTTGCGCAAAACGAAGGCATAATTTCTGAAGTCCGTGAGCAGACGTCTTCCGGAGCATAGTATTCCGCGCAGTACGATTATTAGAGAGAGAAAGAAGAAAAGACTGTTATTTTCTTGCCATGCTCTGCGAACAGACAAACGGTACTTTATTGAACAGAATAAAGTTCCCAAAGGCGAGAGGAAAGCGATTCATAACACAAAAACCAGTTTTATACAAGCGCTGGATTGTCTCCGTGCAACGCGCGGTCACAGGGTCCTTTCGCACCGGCTTCTACTGAAAACCAGCAGCACCACCCAAAAAAGAGATACAATTAAAAAGACGAAAATCCGCCATCTTACGAAGAGAAAGAGATGAATGCAGGAGTGTGCGTCTGTGTGCGTCTCCTCCCGGAAGCGATAATGTATGTGTGAAGGGAGGCGCGATCGCTTCACCAATGGAAAAACGTTTGTGGGGCTGCCGCCCCCGAGGACGTGCCAACGCCGCCGGTAACACCTTGGTTGCTTTGGTCGCTTTGGTGGATTTCATTTATTCAGTTTTAGACAAGAACTGCTGGGTTAGGACTGCTGGCATAACCAAGCAGTTGACGGACAGCTTATTGTGAGAAGACCGAAGATGCAACTTTATTGTGCTTGCAGACGCGAATTTCTCCCGTGCATACACTCCACTGTGCCTTGTACGTGTCAGGAAGGGATTTGATGTGTTGTGTGTGCAAAATTGCGGCGAAAGGTTCGTGTGTATATTGCTACATCAAGGATATTCGGCCTCAAGAGCCCGAAGATTCAGGTTTGTAGAGCCAGGTATTTGAAAAATGCAGATGCTTGCGTAAATTCTACCTCAAACTGCTGAAACTACGATGACGTCATTGGATGGGCTCAGAAAAGCATCGCAATGCTTTTTAAAGTGCTTTCATAGGTTTTCAAACGCGTACCTTATATGCGAATACTTTTGGACGTATATGCGCGAGACGAAGCTTCCATAAAAGCCTGTGAACGTTTATTTACCTTGTTGTTTATCGCCCGACATAGATACGGGCACAGATATGGTAGATAGCAGAACAGGAGCTTTAATTGTGCACAAATGATTCCTCTGCCGATAAAAATATACGACCATTTGGAATAATAGAGATTGTTTCACGCTGGCAGAGTTGTACGTGATGTTTGTGTAACTACACGTAAGCGTGAATAGTTGTGCTGGTGCAAGTTATCTTTGTCAGCAAAAATATTTTTCGCAACCACCCCACTTGAAGTCGTTTTTCACCGAGTGCCGCAGAAACGCAAACTACAAGTTTTACAGGAACAAATGTTTGAGATATTTGAGAGACATTTCAATAAAAGTGCAGATGCGAATCTCCGAATTGTGGCTGGTGTGTGTCTAAATGTCTACTGTTGTGTCGCTGTGTAGCGTAAAAATTTACGTTTCTGTTTTCATTTTACAGCTTTATATTTCTCTTGTATGACTACGTAAAATTGAAGCATGCATATCCTTTGGATGTTCCATCTATTTTCTGATGCGTGCACAGATTATACTGACACCAAAGACTATTTGAGGCGCTACAGATATAAGCACTCGTTCCCTTTTGTTGGATACACGGCATTTTTTCGCAGCAGTCGTACGCCAAGTAGCGTGCACATTCGCAAATGCACCTATTTATCTGTTCTTTTTATTTGTTTTCGGGTACTATGTGCTTTGTGCACGTCGGCGTCACAGGCAGCTGATCCCTGTACAGTCGTCTGCTTTTATTGGAGAAGGGGCGCTTTTTAAATTATTTCAGCTTGTATTCCCGCACAACTCGCCAGCGGAGAATTTTTATTTTGTAACAATTGTGAATTGAATAAAACGGGGTAATTGTTGTGAACTAATCTTCCGGTTGTTGTTAAAATTAGGCCCCTTAGCGAATGTTTTTTGTTTATTTTGTTCTCCGTAAAAAATTCCGCCGCCGAACCGAGGTGGCGCCATATGTTTACTGGAAACTGCAGTGCACGAGGCCCATATTACTGTTGTCAACGTTTAGACACTAACGTTGCTTGAGAAGTTTTTTTAGAACCTTCATGCAATATGACAGAGAAAATGTAACTGATTTAGTACTAGGAACAAAATGAGGCATCTTGGACGAAACTACTTGGCACGGCGGTTCCCAAGACTGAACGCGGCTATAGCGAAACGTTTTTCGCTCTTTTATATATTAGGTCAAATATTTTGATCCAATCAAACATCCTAAACGAACACGGGCTGTCGAATTTCGAGAAAGGAAACAACCAGAAACAAGTTGGCGCTGCTAAATCTGTATCACTTTTCTTGTTTATAATGATTGATTACGCCCTCAGAAAGAAACATTTAAACTTCGTAAACTTGCAGTATTTTAAAGACTACAGTCGTTCTTGTGCTATTTAAAACCAAAAATGTTAGTGTTGCTTTAACTCTGCATGCCTGTCTGTCTGGCTCTTCATGCAGCAACACCGCCAGAGCTAAGAGAAATTCTTGAAAGATAATTTGGAGTCTATATTCTTAAAATCACAAAGTCTGGAAAGACACTACATGCATGTCAGCATTGTTAAGCAAGAACAAAAGACGAGTCACATTGCATGCGAATCGTATGTGCATGACTGGTATTTGCAATGTTTTAAGTGAAGTTGCAGCATCTCTGCCTTTCTTAATTACCAAACAAGGAAATTCGTTTTGGAAATAAAGCTCTGAAGCAAAAATACAACAAGATATTGCACGCGAGCATAAACCGCCTAGAGGCATCTCACCAAATGAAGCAGTAACTGAAGGGTACTGAATGTGGCAAGCGAGCCTTCGAAATCTTTTAACTGATTTCACGTGACCGAATATGCATCGTGTTCGTCGACGCCAGAGCGAAGCGGCAGGTAATGAATTACAAATGGACGAGAAGAAAAAGAAAGCATTTATATGGATTCGGCGGATGACTAGCGCCTTTTGACTTCATTTTTAGTTCAGTGAGCTTATACGCGGCCACTTTTGTGCTCTACATCCTGGAATATATATTCTCACGTGTAGATAAAAATGTCTTGTTGCCGGAACCACGCTGACAAAAAAATACACAACTAGCCCACAAAATTACAGAACTTTGAAAGAATCGGCAGGCGTTCACTTACGTGGAGTAAGGCTATGTCGACGATATCAGGTTGAACGGTGTACCCGTGGTGGATTATGACACGGTCCGCTAATTTCATCGGACCTGCTTCTGGTGCTGTTGTGTTGTAGAAGACTCTCACCTCACGTAACCGGTTGTTTATTCTATCAAATTGAACAATAAAAATATTAACCCACAACTGAACAAATAATGCCCATACAAGTCTTGTTTCCAGCTATTTAAAAAAAATAATGTTTCAGGTTCAAAATTATCTTCAGCAAAAACACACTCTAACAATTTATCAAGTTTGCTTTCTGTTCACAAATAAACTACATTCAATGTTTGGGCTCCTTGTCAAATAAGCGAGGTTGCTATGTTTTACGTATTGTTTTACAGTTAAGGTAATCTGAACACAGTGAAACAAATTTAAACTATGTATTTCGCCACTTCTGTTAGTGTACTTTAGCTTAGGTAAGAGAATGTTCTATTATTTTTTTTACTGGTAGCAATTGACTTGCGTCATAAAGCTGTTCTTTTTGTTCTGGTTTATCAACTACGATAACTACACAACTAGCTTATTAGTTATAACTGTGTTCGTAATTTATTGTGGAAAAAGTCTGCGCAGGCGTATTATATTGGTGTCTGGCAATAAAACAACTTGAAAATTGGAAAGTTCTAACTGAGAATATTATTTGGCCGTTTTATATTTTTTGATTGTGAACACCGTAGAAGCCTGATTTTCTTCACTTTCCTCCTAGCGGTTTCTGAAGAACTACCTTCATTTCTTGCAATTTGCGTTGAAAAAAATAATGTGTTTCGCATCAATCAAAAGTTATATTGTGCATCAGTGCACCCAACCTGGAGCTTAGATAAATCAGTGTGCATAATGACACCGTAAAATACCGGAAAGCGTTAGTTTGCCGCATACCTAATAACACGTCTTTAGGATATTGTACTTTGTATGGTGGGATCAATGTTGGGGTGCAACATAAAAGAAATTTCGGTTCTGGTCATTGCGTACGGAAATAGGAGCGTCGGCTTTTCTAAGGTGTTTTTTACTCCACCGGTGTTTTTGATTTATTTGATAACCATCTACCAAGTCTCATCGTAGTACGCGTTTCCGGTGCTTTTTCTATCCCTCAGAAAACTGCGCGAAAGGGAAGCTGGAGAAGAGTGATATAAAGCTCATGTGTAGATGGCACAATTTTCCGAGCAGCAATTATGCTTAAAACAAACCATTCTGTAGGGTACAATTAGCTGTCTCAGACAGCTGAAATAGTAAACAAATCGGTGAAGCACTGGACGTGCCTTTGGTAAATGTTGAATGGGATGCAGATGGGTGTGCCGTTGTTTCCGCAGGTTCGGTTAGTGTACAATAGCGTTTTTGTGATGCCTCTGTGGACACCCAGTCCATCTCTCTTTTTTTCTGTCTAAGTTGTTTGCGTACATGTGTGCGTCGATGATTTTAACTTGGTTTAGATCAAACAAACTTTTGAACTTGCGCATTGTAAAACTACGGCAATGCCTTCAAACAAAATCGGGGTGTGCATTTTAACCGCACAGGAAAACTGCACTACAAGTGATAATTTGGCTGCGCTTGACAATTATACTTGGATGTTGCACGTGTATTACGCTACACAAAAGTTCGCCCAAAATTATATCCGGTATGTTTGACGTTGAAACTGATCATGATCATGAGCCTCAGAAACATCCAATGCCCCAAAAACGGCGATGATGAAAAAAACAGTTTCAACTGGCGACGGATCTCGCTAGATTTACGTTTACGCCGAAGTATGCCCAGGTAAAAGACTGTATTTTTGTAATCAAAAGTGGATCGCTGACTGCAATACTGAAGTATCGGTTTGAGTATTTTTGAGCACATCGGGAGATTGTGGTGAGACAGTCTAATGCTAGTTACTTTTGTCATATTGGTTTTTGTTTGAGATGTTTGAATCTTTTTAAAACGAAATGCTGCTCAATTATCTTCAGGGAACTAGCTGCTGGAGGAGTAATGCGTGCCTCAAAAATAAAAAAAATCTATTTCGTAGTATTGCGTCTGGCAAGAACGTCGTTTATATTGTAACATTCACTTAAAAAATAGCACAAAAGACAAATCTCAGAACCACCTGCTGGAGAATACGTAATTCAATATGAATCAAAGCAGATTGAAGCCCTACCAAATAAAGGCACCTTAGGATTTGGGGTGTTTAGAAGTTTATTTACACTGGCCGTCTCTGCTTTCGACTGTTGTGAACTTCTCCAGAAAGCTGCCTTGTTGCGGAGAAATGAAATGAGTTGTAAAATGAAACAAAAAAGATAGTTTATATTATGGAATACTCAGGTGACTGTGCTCCTAAAAACAGGTGATGGTATTGTTGGGGGTATAACCACATAGTTTGGTAACTCACTCTTTGGGGTCATAGAAGCAGTTGGCGGCCGTTAGGATGACCGATTCCGTTATTATGCTGCCGCCACAGTATGCGCGTCTTAATTCTCTGCCCTTCCATCCAAAAACGATTGTAAGTTGCACCTGCAAGAGGGAACAAATTGTTAGTGTTAACATGAAACTAAGTTAAAATATGAACGGGAAAGTGCTCAACGACACCAAAAGCGTTTTAAACAAAGAATTAGCCGCGGTTGCACAACCACCGCAAGGCTGTAGAAACAGCAGATCGACCTAGCCTATCCTAAAACTGAAACGAGTACCAGGAAAGTTTGAGGAGCTGGTTCACAGCAGTGCATAGCCACCTCCGATAACAATTTAAAGCATATAGAACTCGTTTTCAAGCAAGCCAAGTTTATATTGCCAAAGAGTAGGCCAAGACACCTTCTTAGTACAGATAGCGGCCGCCTAAAACTGCACCCTAGACTAAAACTGCATCCTCCACCAAAATGTCGTAGTCACTAAATCGGTGAAGCCCGCTTACATCGCCTCCCTTCGATATTCAGTTCTAGAGTTCTGATGGCAGGAAAAATCCAAAGAAATATAAAAATTCTTCTGTGACTATTTCGTCTCGGTCGGTCTTTCATCTTGTTGAATATTTAGGATAGATCGAATCTTGTGTCTTGGTTGATCTTACTTAAGTAGATATTCAGGCTCGATCAGATCTACTGTCTCGGTAGACCTTTTGTTTCGACAGATATTCCTGCTCGATTGGATTTTGCGTCATGGTGGATCTTTTATTTTGTTTGATGTTGAGGCCCTTGGTATTCTACGAATATAAAAAGCACTCTACAATCAGCTTTAATAACTAATTAAACACCCGCTGCGGTGGCTCAATGGCTAAGGCGTTGCGCTGCTGAGCACGAGGTCGCGGGTTCAATTCCCGGCCGCGGGGGCCGCTTTTTTGATGGAGGCGAAAAGCAAAAACGCCCGTGTGTACGAGATTTCGGCGCACGTTAAAGATCCCCTGGTGGTCAAAATTAATCCGGAGCCCTCGACTACGGCGCGCCTCATCGCCTGCGTAGCGTTGGCGCGTTAAACCCTACAATGAATCAATCAACTAATTCAACAAATTAGTAGCGAGAAAGTCTGCGTTTCAAATGCAAATATATAGCTTCGAGTAAAAAAACGATCCTTCAAGTTAAAATGTACCTCCGGTATCAGTCTGCAAACGGGGTGAGGAAAGCAATTTTTGAACAGCACCTTGACTAAATACAAACTGATAACTTACGAGATATAGGCTATCGATTTCTTAGCGACTGGAGAGCGCTCAACACAAGCATTTTTGCGGATGCCCAGAGTTATTGTTTATGGCCCTATCTTGAAGCTTGTGGCTCGTGAAGAGGGCGATAATTATGCGTGGTGGGATATAAAATGTATAATTCGTTTTTTTTTTGTTTGGGTCGCGCAGGTTGCATTTTTTATGTACCCCGTTGATATAAATAGGTGCTTCCTTCAATAAAACAATAATTGCAAGTTAACATTTTTTCCTTGCGCATCCTTTCTGTTCTTCGTCTTTTCGTTGCGCTATACATCTTTTAAAGAATAAGTTAGCTTGAAAGAAAAGGGTGCGAAAAAATTCGCACCAATGCCTACGTTGACTGCTGTGTTGTGAAGATTTATCGAATACCTCTTTGATGTGGCAAATTATACGTGAACGAAACAGGAAGACGGGCTAGTGGGCGTTTCCTGTAGCATAAACGGTTCATTCAGAACAGCGCATGCGCGCATCTATTTATCCACTACTCGGCATGCACGCGTAGGCCGCTCCTGAAGGAAGAAAAAACTTGTGTGTAGGTGCCGTGATAGCCTGGCGAGGGAGATACCGGAGGCCTACTATATAATAAAGTTGGGTCATGAGTATTTCATTGAAACTTACACTGGTGAGCTCCCTTAGGGTGAAACGGGAACGCGTGGCTGCCGAACTATAAGAGCATCCTAGCGTGGGCTTTTCGAAGCATCACGCATGGGCTGTGTGTGTCGAGCCAGTATTTACTTTCAACAAGCGCATCACATCATCGAAGTGTCTGGTCGTCATCTGCTAAGTTGCATGTCGTCTGCTATAGTATCTCGCTTTGAATCTCGAACCATCAATTCTTGCATAAACATGCCTAATAAAATCACAAAGGAGATCTTCTACCGTCGATAGAATCGAGGCTGTGGCTCACTTTCAGCTATCAATTTATTTCTCATTAATATTGTGCTTATGCGTTCGTTCCATTTCCTTGGCAATCCCTTGCATACAATAAAGTGCGGTTAAAATGAGCGTCATCTGTTTATTGAGTCTGCTTGAAGCAAGCTGGCGGGTTGCGATGTGACGAACTGATTGATTGCATCTAGCTAACTTAGGAATAACCATTCCCTTACAAATATTTTTGTCGCGGATTCCAGTTTCTAGATATTTCTACAGCGGCCGATTGCGACATCGTATTAGGCAAGATAAAATGAGCCGACGATACCTTTGGCACTGCAACATGTATAACACAAAAGTTTCAAGCTGAAAAGTATTAATAAAAAGTGATTAATAAAAATACGACCAACAAGCAGAGCGCCAGACAATGAAGAAATATAACGGAAAGGTACAATGAAGAACATTACAGTACATAAGTGTTAAGTATAATAAACTACTATTGTACGCTAATAGTAAAATGATGATTCCGTTTCAAAGATAGACACAACTATGTAGTTGTACCCATCTTAAGCTGCATAATTTATCTTTTTTAATATGTATATTTAGCTTAATACTTATGGCTGCTATACAGAGCATTAAATGACAAGCCTGTGCATTATCCACAGCTGCAGACATTTAGGTAGAAATTCCCTTGAGAGTTATTCTTTCAACTGTGTTTAAAATTTGAACTGCATTAGAAATTAACACTCGCCTGCAACTTCTATATCAGTGTGTGGAAACTGAAAAGACTACCTGCCAACGGTGGTTCATAATTTTTTGTATGTCTTTTCGGACATCTGAATTTTTTCATGGTATATAACTTGCCAAAGCTTCATATATATATATATATATATATATATATATTATATATATATATATATATTATATATATATATATATATATATAATATATATATATATATTATAATATATATATATATATATATATAATATATATATATATTATATATAATATATATAGTCTGAAAAGAAAAAACTCACACAGAGCGCGAAAAAAATAAGGTTAGTAGAGACAGAGACTAACGAGAAAGACGTAGAAAATAGAAATAATTTTACTGACGTTTCAGGTAGAGGGACCCTAAAACGTCACTAAACTTATTTCTATTTTCTACGTCTTTCTCGTTAGTCTCTGTCTCTACTAACCTATAATATAATATATATATATATATATATATATATATAAATACAGAAAGATAGGTCGGCCGTCTACAACGCCAAAGGAGGCATAAGGGTGTTAGGATTTTTTTTACTGTAGTTAGTGCAGTTAACATTTTTTAAATATAGGTAAAAAAGACAGAAAGAAAGAAAGAAAAACACGCACCCAGAGTGGACCCAGAGTGGGGACCGTGTTCTAATTCCCAGGCTTTCGCGCCACTCTGAAATCAAGGGGAGAAGGGGACCGAATGCCTTTTTTCACCAATTCGGCTATCTGGGCGACTGTGTTCTAATTCACTTTCTGTAGGCTTTCGCAGAATATATAGAGTTGTATCTAGGGAGGTAGCCAGCGCCACTCTGACTTCAAGGGGAGAAGGGGACCTTTTTTAGAGTGTACAGTTATCAAGGGGAGAAGGGGACCTTCTAACATGAGCTCGAACGTCTCAGCCTGTCATGAGCGGGTAACACCCCTCTTCATCCTGCTGGCATTTCGCAGAATATAGCCGAGCCCCTCGCTAGGCTTCATCCAATTTTCTTGAGTGCAACTAGTGCTTCCTAGGCTTTTAGGATTTTTTGTTACGCTAGCGACTGTACTGTAGTTAGTGCAGTCTTATTTCTTAAATATACGTAAGAAAGACAGAAAGAAGAAAGAAAAACCGCGCCCAGAGTGGGGACTGACCGTTCCGAGTAGTCCATAGCGCTATTATATATATATTATATATATATATATATACTGGATGTGGGTTCAGAAAAGAAGAAGTTGGCAGTCAAGAAAACCTCGGCAAGCACATGAAGCACATCCGAGGTTTTCTTGACTGCCAACTTTTTCTGTCTTATTTTCAATGAGCCCCTCATTTCCCATTCTGATTCGCTACATGCATAGCGTTGGCCTCTTTTCTTGCAGTCTTCGAGCCTTAGAAAGCTTAAGAGGGTTCAACGCTGCTCGACCACTCTAGACATGTAGGCACTCGAGAAACGGCCAGGCTGTTAAGAAAAAAGGTCCCCTTCACCCCGAGTAGTCTGAGTGGCGCTGGCTACCACAGGAAAATAAAACACCTAACATAAATACCCCAGAAAGTGGGGGGGGGGGGAAATCGCCCCGCCGGTAGCGTAGTGGTCATCGCACCAGACCGGTATTCTGGAGGTCGTGGGTTCTGATCCCACCCGGCGGGCATTTTTTCTCCACTTCCTTTCCAAAATATTTGTCTATTTCAACGACATACCACATCCTCCCCTTTCTTTCCGAGGTTTTCTTGACTGACAACTCTTATTTCTGTCTTAATGTCAACGATCCCCTGATTTACCTGTCTGATTCGCTATATATATATATATATATATATATATATATAATATATATATCTATATATATATATATAGATATATCACAAAGCCAGGGACGAGGCACTGTCTTGGAAAGAAACAAGTTTATTGGAACGAACGTGTGCACCCCTAACAACTCAAAAAGAATACAGAAGCGGCGAAACCGCGGTCAACGAAGTGACGTGCGTCGACGAACGTCGCAGAATCGAATGCCGTGGCGTCTGCTGTACCGGCTTTTATCTTTCGGCGCGAGAGTTTCTGGAACCGTCGATTCGCATCCAGAACATTGTAGATCACAGAAGATTATTCTGGGCTAGCGGCGTTAGGGCGAAACACTCTGCTTATCTGAACGAGATAGCCCGTGCGGCATAAAAATAAAGAATGGAACACGCACTTCACGCATGGGACACAGATAACAGAGCCGGGCGCGGCCGGGCAATAAAAACAAACAATCAATAAACAAACCCGTACCGGTTTCGCGGCATTAACCCCCGCTCTAATAGTGCATCGACGAGATGCTAAAATAAAAATGACAGTCCGAACAAACAGCAACAACAAAACAACAACAAAAAAAGTTCGTCATCTTACGAAGTACGGTTTGAGGCGAACCACGTGGACGACTTCGGGTCGCGTGCGTCGTCGTGATGTGCCGGAATCACCACTGGGGATCACTTCGTAGGTTAATTGGCCAACACGTCGTAGAATCTGGTAGGGTCCGAAATACCATCACAGAAGCTTCTCACTGAGTCCGCGTCGTCGAATGGGAGTCCAAACCCACACACGATCCGCTGGTTGGTACTGGGCGTCTCGGCGTCGGAGGTTGTAGCGGCCGGCATCCACCAGCTGCTGGTCCGTTGTGCGAACTCGAGCGAGCTGGCGGGCCTCCTCCGCACGCTGAAGGTATCCTTGGACGTCGGGGCTGAGGTCGTCGTTTCTACATGCGGAAGCATGGCGTCGAGCATCGTAGTCGGCCATCTTCCGTAGACAAGCTCGAACGGCGTCATCTGCGTGTTTCCTGCCGTCGCTGTATTGTACGCAAACGTGACATACAGATGGACTTCGTCCAAAGTCTTATGTTCAATGTCAACGTACATGGACAGCATATCCGCAATCGTCTTGTTGAGACGTTCCGTTAGTCTGCTCGTTTGGGGGTAGTACGCCGTCGTTCTTCGGTGATCCGTGTTGCTGTAGCGTAAGATTCTTTGCATCAGCTCCGCAGTAAAGGCCGTTCCGCGGTCCGTGATGAGGACTTTAGGGGCTCCATGTCGCAGCACAACTTGTGGTATGAAAAACTTGGCGACTTCTTGTCCAGTCCCCTCTCGGAAGAGCGGCGGTCTCCGCGTATCGCGTCATGCAGTCTGTTGCTACGACAATCCACTTGTTCTCGGATCGTGACGTAGGAAACTGGCCCAGAAGGTCCATTCCAATCTGTTGCAAGGGCCTTGATGGGACGGCGATCGGCTGCAGAAGTCCGGCGGGTCTCGTCGGTGGCGTTTTTCGTTTTCGCTGACAGTCACGGCAGCTCCGACGTAGTGGGTGACGTCGGATGTAAGGCGGGGCCAGTAGTACTTCGCCTTGATTTTTCCAATTGTGCGGGCTGTGCCGAGATGTCCGGAAGACGGGTCGTCGTGGCACGCTTGCAAAATGTCGTCACGAAGGTCTGCGGGAATGACAAGAAGGTAATTCGTTCTCGTTCCGGGGCTGAAATCTTCTTCACGAGGACGGAGTTTCTCAGGCTGAATGCTGGTAAGCTGTGTTTGAATGTTCTAGGTACGGTGACGTTGCATCCCTCGAGGTAATCGATTTATGACGCGTAAGTCGGTCGGCACGCTGCTGGGCGGCTAGGTCGCTCTCCGTCACGACTCCGAAGAACGCGCTGTCTTCATCATCAGAGCTTTTGTGGGGTGGTGGGTCGAGGGGGGCGCGGGACAAGCAGTCGAAGTCGGATGTTTTCCTGCCGGATTTAGAAAACGACTGTAACGTCGAACTCTGCAGGCGCAAGCTCCACCGCCAAAGACGGGCAGAGGGGTCCTTCAAATTGGCGAACCAACAAAGCGTGGTGGTCTGTCACAAGCTTGAATGGTCTTCTATACACGTATGGGCGATATTTGGAAATCGCCCATACGATTGCCAGGCACTC
Source organism: Haemaphysalis longicornis (assembly GCA_013339765.2). Lineage (NCBI taxonomy): Eukaryota > Metazoa > Arthropoda > Arachnida > Ixodida > Ixodidae > Haemaphysalis > Haemaphysalis longicornis. The sequence continues at coordinate 12,376,498 of CM023455.1, read as the reverse complement.
TTTCATAGCGGCAGAATAGTTTTTCTCCTCCTTCGACAGGCCACGGCTGGCATAGGCGATTACCTTTTCGCACCCGCTTTGTTTTGGACGAGGACGGCACCCCAAGCCTATATCACTGGCGTCCGTGTGTATTTCCGTTTCGGCGTTTTTATCGAAATGAGCGAGCACGGGCGGGCTTTGAAGGCGTTTTTGCAGCTCGCAGAATGCTTTTTCTTGGTCGTTTTCTCAGCTCAAAGGGGTGGTATCCTTCGTCAATCGCGTGAGCGGCTCTGCAACACGTGCGAAGTTTGCGACGAAGCACCGGTAGTATGCGCACAGTCCGAGAAATCTTCGCACGCCCTTCTTGTCTTTCGGCTTGGAAGTTCGCAATGGCTGAAGTTTTTGCTGGGTCAGGTAGGACTCCCGCGGCGTTGACGACGTGGCCCAAGAACTTCAGTTTCCTCGTGCGCGAACGGCACTTTTCAGGCTTCAGTTGTTAACCCCGACGTACGAATGGCCTCGAGTACAGACTCCAACCTTGCGAGGTGTTCGTCGAAAGTCCGGGCGAATACGACAACGTCGTCGAGGTATACGAGGCAGGTGTGCCACTTCAGGCCAGCTGGCACAGTGTCCATGACTCTTTGAAACGTTGCTGGCGCCGTGCACAGCCCGAAAGGCATCACTTGAACTCGTATAGGCCATCCGGGTTATAAATGCAGTCTTTTCTCGGTCTTTCTTGTCCACTTCAATTTGCCAGTAGCCGGTCTTCAGATCCATCGATGAGAAGTACTTCGCATGGCAGAGGTGGTCGAGGGCGTCGTCAATTCGTGGCAGGCGGTACACGTCCTTTTTGGTGATTTTGTTTAATCGCCGGTAGTGAACGCAGAACCTTAATGTGCCGTCTGGTTTCTTCACGAGTACGTCCGGCGCAGCCCACGAACTTTTCGATGGCTGTATTATGTCGTCGCTGAGCATGTCGTCGACTTGAGTCCGGATGGCTTCTCGCTCGTTTGAAGAGACGCGGTACGGTGACTGTCGGGTAGGTCGGGCTCCATCTTGGTTATAATTTGGTGCTTCGCTAGGGGTGTCTGACGCAATTTTGAATTTGCCGAAAAACACTTGCTGTCGCGACGGAGCAAATCCAGTAATCTGTCCCGATTTTCTTGCGGCAGCGCCGATCTTACGTCGAAAGATTGCGCCGGATTGGAAGCATCTGCGCGTGCTCCTTCAAAGTTAGCCACCGCGATCACTTGACTTGCTCCTAGCGTTTCTTCGAGGATCGCAATTGCAGCGCCCTTGTTTAGATGCTGGTTCTCCTCAGTGAAATTCGTGACCAAAACGTGTGATTGGCGTTGCTTAAAGTGTGCAATGCCTCTTGCGACGGAGACACCGCGGTGAAGAAGCAACCTTTGATCACTTTCTACAGTAGCGTCGATGTCAGGAGCAGCATCCTCACAGTAGACGCGATCATCAAGCTTGCGCGGGGTGGCAGGTTGACGTGATCGTCAGCGATCCCCACAGCAGCATGGTGATCGGGGTTCAGTGGCGACGTCGTGGAGTGATCAGAGGAAAAAGTTATAGACTTCGTCTGCAGATAAATTATTGCGCCGTTGTCCGTCCAAAAGTCCATTCCGAGTATTATGTCGCGGGAGCAGTTAGGTAAAATTACGAGCGCAGCAGGGTACGTGATGCCATCTACGGTGACGCGGGATGTGCACGTTCCACTTGGCGTTACGAAATGGCCTCCTGCTGTGCGTATATGCGGACCGTCCAATCTTGTCGTAACTTTCTTCAACTTAGACGCGAATGACCCGCTCATCACCGAGTAGTCGGTTCCCGTGTCGGTGAGGGCGACTACGTCAAAGCCGTCGATGGACAACTGGACGTCGAACGCTGCCTTCCTCGAGTTCCGGGTGCGTCGTGGCGTCGCATCACGGCTTGTGCGTGTTGACGGTCGGCTACTGTGTGTCGTCGTTGTCGTCGTGTCTCAGCGGCAGGTGTGGTCATGGTCAAGTACGCGTCGCGCTGTGTGGCTTGTCGTCGTGTTCAGGAGTCACGTCAGGGTTAGATCGGGTCGTAGGGATGAGGGCATGTCGTAAGTCACAGTCTTCGGCGAATCGTTGCGTCGTTGGAGGGTTTTCGTTTTCTCGCCGTTCTGCAGCTTCACCTCCAGAAGTAGCCACCTTTAGTTTCTCCCGCGTGGGCTGGGAGACCTTCCACGGGCGAAGTCAGCACTGCTACTGCGGTCCGGCGACTGCTACGGGTAGGGCGACGGCGAACGGTTGAAACGGGCTGGTCCATGGCAGGTTGTTCGATAGGTATTCTTCAATCTCAGATGGGTGCTGGCCGGGTCGAGGGCGTGGTGCGTCGACAGAGAAACCACGTAGTCGAGTCTCTTGTAAGGGC